>CM072529.1:23062500-24262500 GCA_036898165.1 Silybum marianum
AGCATGCTGAATCTGTCAAACCATGCCTTCAAGGTTAAGCAAATAGTGTAATAAAGTACTTGTAAACAGCAGCAAGTACCCACTGTGAGCATATTTGTGCCCACTCTGCCGAGTAACGACCTCAAACTGCCCAAAATTAACTTTTTGACTGCGTATCATCTTTTTGGAGCGAAGTAGACAAAATGAATGGGATAGAAGCAAAATGGGTAAGAAAAAGACATAAACACAATAGGAAAGAGTAATTAATAACACTAAAAAATGGGAGTTATCGTACCCTCAAACTTGAGGTGTTACTTGTCCTCAAGTAAAAAGAATGTTTTACGAAGAGCGAAACGAATAAGGAAAACTTACGAAAAATGATGTTGATACTTTCTTTAAGTATGAATGAAGTACTACTTTCTCTTGACTTTGTTGTTGCTTTCACTAATCCGTAGGGCTTTTTGGGTAAACATTGTTTATATATGGATTTGTGTACTTAACCCTCCCCCAAACTTGCTCTATATAGTACAAAAGGGTGCAAGATATTTATAAGAGTCACTTTTGTGTATGCCCTTGTGACAAAAACCACATGAAGGTTTCTTAGGTCACAAATTTTATTTATATAAATATAAAAAGATATGTAATTTATCTGATTTTATTATTTATGTATTTTTTATTATTATTATTTTTTTAATCATGAGATATCTAACTAGATATTTCCCCTCCCCCCCAAAACTTTAAAAACGGCAGTGTCCCCATTGCATAAAAAATTATGTGGCTTCATTGTGGGAACAAGGGGAAAGTATTGGGCTTAGAACTCAAATGAGGTCCTACATCCTCTTAGTTGTGGCACTTTCATAGTCAAGAACTAATAGTACCTGCAAAATAGCTCAAAGAAATTGACAATGAAAATCAAACATCCACATAATTAAACATGATCAATCCAGGAGGGAGACAAAAGAGGAATGTTTAAGTTACAAAATACCCAAAAGACATAATTAAAAGAAGAACCACAAAAGAAGATGATACACGATCAAGCAGTCAGTCAGCTTTTGGGGTCTGCCCACCAAGGGCAGCAGTGGTCACGGTGGGAATTGTTGTCACAGTGGGAACTGTTGTTCTTGCTGCAGCTGGTATCACAGGTAAAGACACCTAGGAGTTAAGATGGCAGGTGGCCGAACAAATGGTCTTGGCATGACAGGAGGTACTGGATGCACACGATCAATCTCTAGGATCTTCTTCTCGAAAACAGAAAGGCTGTCATCCATGCTTTCCAATTTCTTCACAATGATGGCCAATGTTTGGTTTGTTTCCTCTCTCTGCTGGGCCAAAACAGTAAGCCAGCACTCTAATCCATATCCATAGGCCGAGGGAGGAATAACAGTGGGGCCTGGCACAGTGGTGGTGGTTGTTGTAGTGGTGGTTGGGGTAGCTGTGGAAGAACCCTCAGCGTGGGTTGGCACAGCATCAGTGGCAGAAACAGTGGTTGCGACGGGAGTCTTCGGTGGTGGCATGAGTCTTGAGGCCCTCAACCTTCTATCAACGGTATCTTGCCCGATAGGGTTGGTTCCTTTTGCAATAACATCAGTGACATATTCCGGCACATTCGCGTCCCTCATCAGCTTCGTAATTAAACAGGGAAAGATCAATCGCCCACGAAGATGAGTTACGGTCACCTCCAATGTTTCAAAGGCAACCTGCCCTAAATCCACTAGGTACTCCTACAATAAACAGTAAAGCAAAATAGCCCTATCTCATGGTAGTGTGTTGTCCTGCACAGTAGGCCTGACATTGTGTCTTAGATATTGAAACCAAAGGGCTGCCTCCTGGTGGAGATGGCTTGCCAAAATTATCGGGCGGCGATTGCTCAGTGTCCACCCATAACCCGACTGTGTAAGGATAGCTACGATCTCATATTCTGGGACTTGGAGATAACCTGCACAGAGTTGATTATAGGAACACAAAGAAGGTGTTCCAAGTCCCAAAACTTTGTTGATGGTCGTTCTAGACCAATCCACCAATGTTCCCCTTATGCGGATAGGCATGGTTCGTAAGAGGCCAGCCGTACCATAAAATTATCGTACCCACTATTCATTATATAATACAGGAATATCTACCATATCCTGCCAACCCAAAGCCAGAAGGTGTTGTTTTGTGCCAACTCGCTGACCAAGCAGGTCGGGGTCGAAAGCCCGTTTTACCAAGAACTTATTTCTGAGAAAGTGTTCATACCTCAGTGCAATCGCTGGATCAGAAGGTGACGCTCCTTTGGCCTTCGTAATCTGGCTGCGCGTTAATCGTTATTTCGGCTTTTGGACTGCTATCTCCTCCTCGTAGTCCCTATCACTGTCACTGTCCTCGACTACTGGCCTCTTCCCCTCAGCTTTTGTCTTCTCTCTAGGAGGGGATGAGCTCCCATCATCAGAGGAATCGTCCTCCTCCGAAGATTCATCAGAACCCGAATCCTGGTTGTTACTGGAGTTCCCCACGGTGGGGACTGAAGTGGGTACGGTTGTAGGCACAGGGGTAGCAACTGAAGTGGGCACTTTAGTGGGGCGGATAGTGGTTACCACATTTGTAGGAGTAGTAATAAGAATAGAGATGGGGGTAGTTATAGAAGGAAGCGTTGTGGGTAGAGACAGAGGTACCTGGTGCTCACTGTGAGGGATGGAAAACTCAAAAGATGAAAAAGGGGGCCTTGAAACCATGAGTTCTTCACTAGAGGGCCCTACCAAGTTGGGGTGAATAGATTGAGTACACTGGAAGGGGAAAATTCCCTCTTCGCCCATATTTTCCTCATTTTCAAAATCAAAGAAAGTATTTTCCCCCAAAAAGTTTTCATCCTCCTTACCTCTCTCATTAAGGTCAAACATTGGTACAGAACTGGAGGGGAAGGCAGTGGATTTTGATGGTTGGGCAAACACTTTAGATGACTGAGAAACTGAGGAAGCTTGAACTAGTGGTGGAATTTCATACGTGGTGCTAGGGCTTATGGTAAGAGCAATGTACATGGGTTTATAGGGTGTGGGTGGTTGATTTGGGATAATGACTAAGGGTGGGAGTTCTAGGGTTTTGAGGGAAAGGGCTCCGGTGGTTGGTTCAGTGGTCGTCTCGGCGGCGACTTTTGCCATCGGCTTCATAGAGGGGGTCGATGATGAGGAAACCAGGGTTAGGACCTCATGTGTTTTGACAAAGGAATGCACATACCTTGATGGAAGCGAATGATCTTGCCCCTGAGTTGCATCAGAGTGATCAACGGTGGTAGTTGTGGACTCCCTTGACTCAGCGGCGACTGTTGACGACCCATCGGAGAGAACATCCTCCGTCACAGACCTAAATTGCTTGCTGGTGGCCTCCGGTGGTGCAGACGCAGATGGTGTTGCACTTTCATCGGGGTTTCTTCGATGGCGGACGGAGAGGAGAGTGGGGAATGGTGCCGGCGTGAGTCTTTTGGACCGAGCCATGTTTTTCGGCAAGAAGATAAGAAGTTTCTTTTTGGGAGGGAAAGTGATAAGGACTAAAGAGATATGATGATATTTATGGGGAACTAAAATGAAGTTGTACCTGATAGGACATCCGGCCTCTCTCTCCCTTTTTTTAATTTTTTTTTTCTTATTTTACCCAGAATACCCCCTTAACTTACCTCAATTTTGGACTAAAAGTGGCAAAATTCTTTGAATGCCATGCTTGTTGTACGGAAGGATGATGGCCTCAAAAAGGCCCTTTTGGATTTACACAAGAATTTCCCACCCAAATTCAAATCAGTTAAAAATCAACCCACCCATGTTTGGACAAGAATCGTATCCATGTTTTCTCAAAAGACAACAAAGTGCTAAAAAAAAGAAATAAAAAAATATTTACAAATTTACAAACATGAGCCTACTCCTTTTAGATATTAGAAGGGGTTGGGTTGGCCATTTCATCTACGATAAAATGTTTAACCCTATGCACGTTGACTCTAAAAATTCCATCATCCTGCGGGTTTAATAAATCCACCGTTCCAAATTATCCAACATTAACAATTTTAAACGGTCATGACCAACGGGATTTCAATTTTCCTGGAAATAACTTCAGTCTTGAATTAAAGAGGAGCACTTGTTGATCTTTTTCAAAACTTCTGTTTTTTATCCTACGATCGTGCCAAAGCTTTGTTTTTTCTTTATAAATTTTTGCATTTTCGTAGGCGTGAAAACGATGTTCTTCTAACTCGTTTAATTGAAGTTTTCTTTTCCGTCCTATTTCATCCTCTTTAAAATTCAATTCTTTAATGGCCCAAAAAGCTTTGTATTCGAGTTCCAAAAGTAAATGACATGACTTTCCATAAACCAGTTTATAAGGTGACATTCCTAATGGGGTTTTGAAGGCTGTGCGGTATGCCCAAAGTGCGTCATCCAACTTGAGTAACCAATCCTTTCTATCGGGTTTCACAACTTTTTCTAAAATAGATTTTATTTCTCGATTAGAAAGTTCGGCAAGACCATTTGTTTGTGGATGGTATGCCGTGGATACTCTATGATGGATATTATATTTTTAAAGAACGGTACTTAACATTTTGTTCACGAAATGTGTCCCTTCATCACTTATCAATGCCTGGGGAGTACCAAATCGCACAAAAATATTTTTATGAAGAAAGTCAATTACTGTCTTAGCTTCATTCTTTGGACAAGCCTTAGCCTCAACCCATTTGGAAACATAATCAACTGCCACCAAAATAAATTGATTATTGGAAGACATTGGGAATGGTCCCATGAAATCAACACCCCAAACGTCAAAAAGTTCAACTTCTAAGATGTTATTTAATGGCATCTCATTACGTTGAGATAAATTCCCGGTCCTTTGGCATCGGTCACATCCTTTCACAAACTCGAATGCATCTTTAAAAAGTGTGGGCCAAAAGAATCCACTTTGAAAAATTTTAGCGGCTGTACATTTATTACTAAAATGGCCTCCATACGGCGAATTATTGCAATCGGCCAAAAAAATTTCATCTCAAAATTTGGAGCACATTTTCGCAAAATTTGATCCACCCCCATTTTGTACAATGTAGGATTATCCCAAAAATATTGCTTGGAATCATGCAAAAACTTTTTGAACCTTTGCCGTTTTAAATGGTATGGTTTTACCGTGCTTGCAAGAAAATTTGTAGTATCGGCGTACCATGGACGGGTTTGTTCATAATGGTGTTGGATTGCTAAAATATGTTCATCGGGAAAACTTTCTTTGATCATTAGATTGTCATTACTTGAAAAAATCTTTTCAAGTCGTGAAAGATGATCAACAACTTGATTATCGACTCCTTTCCTGTCAACTATCTCTACATCAAATTCTTGTAATAAAAGAACCCAGCAAATAAGTCATGGCTTTGCGTCGGTTTTGGCAAAGAGATATTTGATGGCGGAATGATCTGTATGAACAATCACTTTGGTGCCAATTAAATACTACCTAAAATGATCAAATGCAAATACTACGGCACCTACAGCCCAATCAAAGTTTTGCTTGTGCCAATTAAATACTACCAAAAACAGTTCTTTTTCCGTTGTGGTGTAATTTATTTGAGCATCAATCAAAGTTTTGCTTGTGTAATAAATGGGGTAAAAATCTTTTTCCTTCTTTGTCCTGATACGGCACCTACAGCCCAATCACTAGCATCACACATCACCTCAAAAGGTATGGTCCAATTTGCCGTTACAAGAGCAGATTTAATTGTTTCAAAAGCCTTTGTACACTCCGAAGTAAAATCAAAAGTTTGATCGACATGCAACAAATTACAAAGGGGTTTTGCTATTTTTGAGAAATCTTTTATAAAACGCCTATAATACCCCGCATGTCCCAAGAAACTTCATATGCCTTTAACCGAACTTGGTTCGGGTAATTGCGTAATTACTTCAAGTTTAGCTTTATCTACTTCCAATCCTCTTTTAGAATCCATGTGACCTAACACGATTCCTTCTTGTACCATGAAATGGCATTTTTCCCAATTTAAAATCAGATTGTCTTCTTCACATCTTTCTAAACTCTTTTTCAAATTTGTAAGGCAGTTATCAAAAGAGGTACCTATGACCGAACAATCCTCCATAAATACTTCCATTGCGTCTTCAATCATATCCGAAAAGATAGACATCATGCATCTTTGGAAGGTTGCGGGTGCATTACATAAACCAAATGCCATATGCTGAAAAGCAAAGGTTCCAAAAGGACAAGTGAAAGTTGTTTTCTCTTGATCTTCGGCTGCAATATGAATTTGGTTATAACCCGAATATCCATCCAAAAAGCAATAAAATTCCTTTCTGGCCAACCTGTCTAGCATTTGATCTAAAAAAGGCAAGGGAAAATGATCTTTTTTCGTAGCTAGATTTAACTGCCTATAATCCATACAAATTCTCCATCCGATCACGGTTCTTGTGGGAATAAGTTCATTTTTTTCATTGGAGATAACCGTGGTTCCTCCTTTCTTTGGTACACATTGCACCAGGCTAACCCAACCACTACTGGAAATGGGGTAAATAATACCCGCATCAAGCCATTTTAAATTTTCTTTTTCAACAACTTCTTTCATGATTGGGTTAAGTCTTCTTTGAGGTTGTACCAGACCAACGCTGTTATTCTCCAAAATTATCTTATGTTGGCAAAGGGACGGACTTATTCCCTTTATGTCGGCTATGGTCCAACCTATGACGCTTTTGTGTTTCCTCAATAATTCTATCAATCTTACTCTTGTTCAATACTCAAGTTGGAAGAAATTATTACAGGTAATTTGTCTCCTTCAACGAGATAGGCATATTTGAGGTGGATTGGGAGTGTTTTTATTCTAGGTTGGGCGCTTTGATAATGGAGGGCACTTGTGTTTCTCTCTCTTGGAAAACTATTTGCTCAAAAGCATCAACAACCTCAATTAAACTATCCTCTAAATTTTCTTCCTTCATTTCCTCTGGTTCATTAATCAAACTTACATCAATATCATGGCCTAAATCTTCTATTGATGAGCACTCCTCCATCTCACATGTATATTTGAGAGTTTTGAAAACATTGAAAGTCACTTGTTGGTCATTTACCCTCATGGTTAATTCCCCTTTTTGGACATCAATCAGGGTTCTGCCCGTTACAAGGAAAGGTCTTCCTAAAATGATGGGTACATTCCTATCGGTTTCATAGTCCAAAACTAGAAAATCGGCTGAAAAGATAAATTTATCAACTTTTACCAAGATGTCTTCTATCTTTCCTTTCGAATAAACGATCGTTCTATCGGCTAATTGTAACATGACTGTTGTTGGTCGTACCTCTCCTGTTTCCAACTTTTGAAAAACAGACAGAGGCATGAGCTTTTACACTAGCACCAAGATCACAAAAGGCGTGACCCACTTCATTTCCTCCTATTGAACACGGGATGGTAAAACTTCCCGGCTCTTTGAGTTTGGGAGGAATTTTGCATGTTAAAAGCGCACTACATTCCTTGGTTAAAGCCACAGTTTCAAATTCATTCAACCTCCTTTTTTATTAAGAATATCCTTTAAAAATTTAACATAATTTGGCATTTGCTCAAGAGCTTCTACAAACGGTATGTTAATGTGGAGTTGTTTGAAGATGTCTAAAAACTTTTTAAATTGAACATCCACAGTTTTCTTTTTCAATCTTTCCGGAAAAGGTAATTCTCTTAAATCTGGAGGTGAATTTTTCGTGCTTACAGTGGAATCAATCTGCTCACTGTGGGCAGTTTGAGTTGGGAGTTTGACAGTGCTGGAACTGGGCAAACTCATTGTTTTCTGGACAGTTTTTGAAATTTGTTTGGCTTCTAGAAATAACACTGGAAATTTTGATTTATCAAAAGAATGTGTTGTTTCTTCATGATGTTTTAACACTAAAGGAGGTTTTTGTGCTTTTCCGGACTCGATGGGTGTTTCTATTTCTCTCAAAATTACCACTTTGACATGTTCTTTTGGACAAGCATTTGGAGTTTCGGTATCACTAGGCAAAGTGCCATGTGGCCGATTTTTTAAATCAGTGACGAATTGTCCAAGCTGGGTTTCAAAACCTCTCAAAGTGGCATTTGTCTGGTTTATAAAACTTTTGAGCTGTGATTCGATTGAATTATTATTATCTGAATTATTTGTTTTTCTTGGCACATAAGGCTGTGGGATTGGCCTCCTTGGTAATTCTGAGGCGGGCCTTGTTGAAATCCCGGTGGATTTGATAGTAGATTTTGTGCTTGGGTGGCTCTTGGTGGTTGCAGTCCGGGATTTCCTGTTCAAGAGAAATTAGGATGATTTCTCCAGTTTTGGTTGTATGTGGGAGAAAATGCACTATTTCTAGTATTGCTTCCCACATAGTTTACTACAGCCGGATTTCCGGGACAATATTCAAAAGAATGACCCTCACCACAAAAGACACAAGATTCAGTTATTGGTGGATTTGACATTATTGAGTGAACTTGATTCTTTTCTCCTATCAGGCCTAAATTGTTTTTAACTAAAGTGGTTAATGCTACAATTTGAGCGTTTATGGATGAAATGGCATCAATTTCCTTCAATCCTGAAGCAGTTTTAGGAACAATTTCTCGCGGGTTTGTCCATTCAGTATTATTATTTGCAACTTTTTCCAATATTTCATACCCTTCATTATAAGTTTTAGATGTGAAAGCGCCTCCGGCCATTGCGTCAAGAATAATTTTAGCGGCATTTGAAATTCCATTATAAAATGTTTCTAATTGGATGCAATGAGGGATTCCGTGGTGAGGACACCTCCGTAGAAGATCCTTGAATCGCTCCAATGCATCCGAAAACGCTTCATCTTCTTCTTGACGAAATGCCATAATCTCATTTCTAATTTTTACATTCCTTGTCGGAGGAAAGTATTTTTTTTAGAAATTTCTCCGCCAAATCATTCCAAGTGAGGATTGAATTTGGAGGTTGCGAATTTAGCCATGCTCTAGCTCTATCTGTTACGGTATAAAGGAAGAGTGTTAAGCGTAAAGCCTCTTGTGATACTCCGGGAATTTTAAAATGATCCGTCATTTCTATAAAAGATTTTAAATGAGAGTGCGGATCTTCATACGGTAATCCTCCAAATTGTCCCATGGCGGAAATCATTTGGAACATTACCGGTTTTGGTTCAAAAGTTGTGGCTGTCACATTGCGCCTACCTATTCCTGCGGCCAGTTGACCGAATTCAGGTGTAGCATAGTCCCGTATTCCTCTATTTTTGTCATCGGCAATCTTTACCGTGGGCTCCCGAATGGGTATTTCTGCTGCCATGGTTCGATTGCGATTTCGTCGATTATTTCGACCTCTTCTCCTTTGCCTAATGGTTCTTTCAATTTCAGGATCAAGAGGTAAAAGTTCACCGTGTTGTAACCGTGGCATACAACATGAAACGAATGATCAAGGCTCGAATGAAAGTTAATATAAAAATCACGCGTTCCTCGGCAGCGACGCCAAAAACTTGATACCAAATATCGTATAAGTTCACACTATGGGTATGAAGTCCCCAAAGTGGCGGTGCAAGTGCACACCGACACTATGATCGTTGTTCAAGTAATAAAGCAGTACAAGTACCAAGTTCGTTTCCACAGGGAATGGGCTTATTAAGATTTAGAGACTGACATGAACTTCTTGAATTCGTTTCGAGAATAAAGTTGAGGTGATTTGAACAGTTTGAAATAAAATTTATAATTAAAAGATGGGTAATGGGTGTAAATTTTCGTTAAGGCAATTGTGGAGATACTTGGCTAAATACTTTGTAAATCACAAGAATGGTTTATAATTATTCCAATCTCTCGAAAGTGAATAACTGTTAACCGTGCTTTACAAAGTATTTATGAAGTTTCCATAACTACTAATTAATAAGCTTGACGATTTATCTAAGTTTGATATGTAAAATCAAGTTCGATTAGTATAAAGCATTTTACCCAAATCTCTTTGTGATAAAATACTCGACTAAATTTTAAACCTCAGTAAATCATACAAAACCCGTATCTCTACGTGGTTATCAAAGACTTTCTCAAATCTTTGTGCATCGCTTAAGCCGTATTTCGAACCCGTCCCTCTCGAGGTCTAAGATCTAATATTAATAATTTAAAGTGATCGGCTTATCCGCATTGAGTTATGTCCCGACTCAAGCGATCAAGCTTAAGAATTAGTAAGTATGGCAACACCCAAGTGTTGCCAACTAGCCTTAAGTTTGATTCACACCCATACCCAAAGAGGTGGTTGGTTCATAACAAAATACATAATAAATAAGTACTTAAAAAGGAATTGCATTTAATTAAACGTAACAGCTTGTTCACAGTGAACAGGTGGGAAGAATATAAAATTACATAAACTTAAATTGCAGAATTTAAATGCAGAAAAGTAAAACTGCAGAAATTAGTCTTCCATGCAATGATGGCCTTTGATGGAGATGAGAGAGTAGGAGTTGATGTGAATTGATGTCTTTCCTTTGCATCCCAAAGCCTCCTTTTATAGCCTTCTTCAAGTATGGCAAGAAAATAAAGAAGTAATATAGTACAAATAGTTTTCACTATTTGTCCCATACCTCCAGAATTTTGAGCATGCTGAATCTGCCAAACCATACCTTCTAGGATAAGCAAATAGTGTAATAAAGTACTTTCGAATAGCAGCAAGTGCCAACTGTGAGCATATTTGTGCCCACTCTGCCCAGTAACGAACTCAAACTGCATAAAATTAACTTTTTAACTGTGTATCATCTTTTTGGAGCGAAGTAGACAAAATGAATGGGATAGACGCAAAATGGGTAAGAAAAAGTCATAAACTCAATAGAAAAGAGTAATTAATAACACTAAAAAATAAGAGTTATCAGCTACCAAAGCTGAAAAATTAGCTCATGGAAAGAAAGTAGCTCAAGCTGATAAATCAGCGAGAGTAAAATTCACCAAGGTTGGTAAAGCTTCCAAGGTGAAGATATCCACTGAAGAAAATTCTTCAGCTAGTAGCTCATCCGCCACTCCTTCCACTAACACAGCAGGACCCATAGTAATACGGGTACCTATAAAAAATTAATCTTTTTGTCGTATGCAGAGTGCTAAAGGTATCTGGTATCTTGATAGCGGATGCTCAAGGCACATGACTGGCAGAAAATCTCTGATCTCTGAATACAAGGAAGAAGCTAGTCCCTCAGTGACCTTCGGTGCAAAAGGCAAAGGATACACTAAAGGTTATGGAATTCTCTCCAATGAAGCAACTTCATTTAGTCGACTCGCTTATGTTGAAGGACTAAAGCACAACTTATTGAGCGTTAGTCAACTATGTGACAAAGATTTCAAAGTTCTATTCCTAAATAACAGATGTGATGTCACTGACTCTAATGACAAACTTGCCTTAACAGGCAAAAGAGTAGAAAATGTGTATGTCATTAACATGAATAGTTCTCACTCTGAAAACATGTGCTTCATCTCCAAAGCCTCCTTTGATATAACCTGGTTATGGCACAAGAGACTCTCTCATCTAAACTTTAAGATGATCAATGAATTATCTCAAAAAGAACTTGTCAGGGATCTCCCTAACCATACCTTTATAAAGGAATCTCTTTGTTCAGCGTGTGAGAAGGGAAAACTGACAAAAGCCTCTTTCAGATCTAAACAGGTTTCTTCAGTGACTTCACCTCTTTAACTTCTCCATATGGATCTATTTGGACCTGTTAATGTCTAATCTCTGTCTAGAAAGAAGTGCACTCTTGTGATAGTTGACGAATATTCCAGATATACTTGGGTATTTTTCCTTCGATCCAAGAGTGACACACCTGGTATAATTATCTCTTTCATTAAAAGAATGGAAGTCCTAAACAATCTCACTGTTCGCTCCATGAGAAGTGATCATGGAACTGCATTCAAAAACAGTACCCTGATTAACTTCTTTGAAGAAAAGGGTATCACTCATAATTTCTCATTAGTAAGAACTCCTCAGTAAAACGGTGTCGCTGAAAGAAGAAATCGAACAATCATTGAAGCAGCTTGCTCAATGCTTAGCGAATCGCATCTACCTACTCAATTCTGGGCTGAAGCAGTCAACACAGCATGCTTTACTCAGAATCGATACCTAATAATAAAGCGATTCAAGAAAACCTCCTATGAAGTATTTCATGGAAGAAGACCCACTCTGAAATACCTACACATCTTTGGATGTAGATGCTACATTCTGAATGATAGAGATCATTTGGGTAAACTTGATACAAAAGCTAATGATGGGATATTTCTTGGATACTCTTCTGTATCTAAGTGTTTCAGAATCTTCAACAAAAGAAGACAACACGTTGCAGAATCTATGCATGTCAACTTTGATGAATCTCGTCCAACTAATTCTATTCCTATCCCTGAAGAAGATGAGGAATTGAATGAATGGATGAAATCTCATTACGGGGAACTTGAAACTTATTTCAGTAATCAACCTAATGCTGAAAATAATGATGATGGAATCCATGATCTTCCTACCTCAAGCAACGATCCATCATCATCATCAGGGGTGAACATCACTTCTCTCAAGTAGATTCCTCCCTCTGATACCTCATTCGAAAATTCTTCAGTGAACAACCAAGCTTCATCTTCTGCTGATCAAACCTCTTAAATATCTCCAGATTTGATACTAATAATGAAGTACATGTTGCTGAAATAACCAATGTTATCCCTAAAAGAGAACAAGTCGCTGAATCTATTGTTGATCAATCTCCTCAATCACCAGCTCAGCGATGGATTGTAAATCATCCAATAAATCAAATTACTGGTGATCCAAATGCAGGGATCAAGACTCATAGAGGTACAGGTAATATCTGCCTCTATGTTAATTTCATTTTTCTCTCTGAACCTAAGAAGATAGATCAAGCTATCTCTGATCCTAGCTAGGTCTCTGGCATGCAAGAAGAACTAACTAAGTTTCGTAGAAACAAAGTTTGGAATCTTGTTCCTCATCCATCTGGTAAAACAGTGATTGGAACCAAATGGGTTTTTCGAAATAAACTAGATGAAAATGGCATTGTTATCCATAATAAGGCTAGACTTGTTGCTCAGGGATACAGACAGGAAGAAGGTATTGACTATGATGAGACCTTCGCTCCTATTGCTAGATCAGAAGCCATAAGACTTTTCTTAGCTTACGATGCCCATAAAGGCTTCAAAGTTTTTCAAATGGATGTAAAAAGTGCCTTTATAAATGGTAAAGTCGATGAGGAAGTTTCTGTTGAACAACCTCCTGGTTTCACTGACCCGAACCATCCTGGTTATTTTTTCAAACTCCAAAAAGCTCTTTACGGGTTAAAACAAGCTCCCGGAGCTTGGTATGATACTCTTTTAAAATACCTTCTTAAAGAAAATTTTGTACGTGGAAAAATTGATCAAACTCTATTTTTAAGGAAATATAAAGGTCATACTATTTTTGCTCAAATATATGTTGATGATATTATATTTGGTTCCACAAGACTCAAATTATGCACTCGTTTTGCTAAAAGAATGAAAAAATAATACAAAATGAGTATGATGGGTGAACTAACATACTTTCTAGGCTTGCAGATTAAGCAATCTGACAAAAGAATTTTTATTTGTCAAAGTAAATATGTTAAGGACATGCTGAACAAGTTTGATATGAATCAATGCTCAGCGATGAAGACCCCTGTGGCACCTCCTCTGACTTTGAACAAGGACCCAAATGGGAAAGCTGTCAATATCACTGCCTATCGAGGGATGATCGGATCTCTGTTATATCTTACAGCGAGTAGACCCGATATCATATATCTTACAAATGAGGCCTTCAAAATTCTATTCTCTAAACTCTGATTCAGCGATATTTGATTTATCTCGCTCAGGTATGAACTCCTAAATTCTTAGAGTCTCTGATTGTCTTCTTATTCAGAGAATGGATCTCAAAAGATAAAACGCATCACTGACAATCCTTTATTGTCTCTTGATGAAGATTTTAAGGATAATGATTAACATTTATTTAAATGATAATCATTTTCAAATTTTCAAATAAGAAAAGGACACGTCAGACATTTATCTGACACATGACGGACCACGACGTTTCCTTTCTGACCTATTTTCTAGAAACGTGCGCTAGGTCATCATTTCTTTTTCAAAAAGCTAAAAATGTCGTTTAGCTTATCTTCTCTCTCCTCTTGCTATTTAAGCAACTTTCGCTTTCATTATATTCTTTACGCGCTCATTATATTCAACAAGCAAGGATTTCATTTGAATCTTCAAGCTTTCTTCAATAACACCAAGAACACGCACTTGTGCGTTTTTCTTCAAAGTCACATTTAAGGTTTGATCTAACCTTATACTTCCTCCTAGAAACAACTACAATGTTGTTTCTTCTTCTAAAAATCTGTTTTTCTAAAGTTTTGTTTCACTAAATCTGGATTAAATCAATAGAATTTTTTTTTAAAACAAAACCTGTTCTAAGTTTCTCCTTAGAACAGAAGACCATCTTGGTAAGTTTAATCCTCATTTTATCTTCTAAAACTTCTAAAAACTGTTTTATTGGTAACTTTAAAACTACCAAAAACCACCAATTTCTCTTTGGTATTTTTTAACCACAAGTATTTTGATCTTGTTCATCAAAACACTTGTTTTATTTTCCTTACAATTGGTATTCTTTGTACCAAGACCTTACTCTAGTTTATACATTTTTGTATTAAACCATGATTTTTCTCTTTGGTGTTCCAATTTATGAAACAGCAATAGCTTCATCCAGCAAGATCAATGAAACCCCTACCAACGTTGCCCTTGAGGGTGCTGCTGCATGCAATTTCACTCATGAACAAGCCACTTTCAAGCCTTGCAACTACTTGGCGTTGGTGGACATCCCTGCTGATCGCCCTCAATTCAAGGAAGGTGCTACCTTCATTAAGGCGTGCCCGCTGATGTATGCCTTCGTCCACAACCCAGTGGGAATTACCTCTCACCTACAGGCACTGTGGTACATAGCTCGCTGCACCACTCTCACTACTCCTAAGGGAAGCAAACTCCTTGCCATCAAATTCACCATCTCCATTGAAAACGGAACATTTTCATTTTCCACACTCAGCCCCTGCCACGACAACGGTCTCTACACCCGTTGGTGCTTCTTCAGCTCTACCACCATCTACAGCGACTATGGTCACTGAAAATGTTATAGCCAGCTCCACTGAAGCTGGATCGGGTAATATATTCACTGCCCTCTCTTCTACTTCTACCATCTCTTCTTTGGTCCTCACACAAACATGTGATTCAGAGATAGTTGTCCCTATCTCTAATGATGTTGAACTGCACGCAGTCCAAGCTTCGGTGTTGTTTCGACAGTATGAACTTTGGAAGGCCACTTTATCAAGACCTCAGATGGTTTCTTTCAAACATTCTAATACACAGGCTAGTGATCCACACAACACTACCATAATATATGGAATTCCTGAGAGTAATCCTCTTGATACTCTCAAGGCAAATAACATGTGTACTTGTCACCCTTCATCTAATCCGGAGCTCTTTCTGGCTGCTTTGTCTATGTTGTCATCAGGTATAGCACCTCCTCTCTCAACCTTAGTGACTACTACCACAACGAAGGTTGTTACTCCTTCCAGCGTAAGCAAAGGAAAATCGCAGCAATCTCCTCAGTCACAACCCGCTGAAGTGCTACGCAAGCTGAAGTAGGAGAAGTTCGCTTCAAAGCTTCGTGCCTTCCCTGTTGATATACCCAAGATTGTTCTTCTCAACCCCATATTCCCTGCAATTGATTTTTTAGTCAATGAATGTGCTCACACTAAGGCAAGGGTTGACAATCTTCAGCTGTCACAGGAGTACATTTTCCGAACAGTCGTTGGTGCTCTAGGGATGAAGGCCACCATTAACAACATCTACACTGACATCCAGTCAGTAAAGGTGGACAACTTGGCTCATGGGCAAGCCATTTCCATGCTGGAGACGGCCGTAGAAGCACAAGGCAAAGTGCCTGAGTCAATTCAAAAGACTCAATCCGACATGATGCAGATTCTGGCGAAAATCGCTGTTGCAGGTCCCTCAGTCACAACTGCTGATCGGACCTCCCTGGGTGATGTTCTCCAGAACCAGTCTGCACACACCGATTCTCTCAGAGATATCGGATCAAATGTGCGTACCATGGTGGTGCATGTTCTCCCAGTTGACAATATCGAGGGGGAGAGATGCGCCAAAGAGCTCGCTGACAAGATAATAGGAAGAGTAAAAGAAGTAACCCCTGGAACTCCGAAAACCACAGCAGCAACCCATCAGCAAGAAACCGTTGTTATCGCTGATGATGATGATGATGATGATGATGATGATGATGATGATGATGATGATGATGATGATGATGATGATGATGAGGAAGAAGAAGATGATGATGACGAAATCCCTCACTATGGAGGAGATTATGAAGATGATGATGATGATGATGATGATGTCCCTCCTAGCGCAAGCCAATTTTTTGTACATAGTAGACCAGGCAACTTCATGTCTGAGATTGTCTACAAGGACCCTTTAGGGGACGGACCACCTCCTTCTCAAGGACAGTCCGATCCCTCAGGGACAGGAAAACAAGTGGTGGATCTCTAATCCATCCCTGCACACTCTGAGGGGGAGACCGCTATTGAGGTAACCCTTCCTATTGTACCTTTTATTCCATCCTCTAAACCTCCAACCTATCCATCTTTTCCTCCTCCTGATTTTGGGACTGATGCTCCTCTCTCTCCCTCGCGCACTTTTAGTGAGTCTAGTCCCCCAAAGGACTCCACTTTTGTGAGGGAACCTTCGTGTGAAGTTAAGTTCTTGTACATATCGGAGACTAACTCTGAAGACGAAGCAGGCCTTATCCCAAGGTAGCGTGTACATAGACTACCAATAAGCGAACAAGAAGAAGAGGAAAGGCGAATAAACATCCTAAGGGAACTAGAAGAAAAAAGAATAGAGGTGCCCAACACCGCGGAACCAGAAGAACCCATACCAATCAGCGTGGTGGATGAATTCGACTTCTTATCGAGGAAGAGAGAGCCCAAGCCCTTGAAGCTCAGTGTATAAGGGATGAAAAAATGAAGCAAACAGAGAATGATCTTGAACTGGCTAGAAGAATACTCAGGGAGGATGCCTTAAGAGATGAAGCAACTAGGAAGCTAAACGAGAAAAGTGAAAGATATCGTTGAAGCTCTAGAACAAAGGGAGTTGTCTCAAGAAAATCTGAATGTGAATCCCATCCGTGCTCAAGAAAGGATCCTAAATGCACTGACAAATGAAGACAAAAGCCATAGAGAAAATGAACTACGCTGATGCACTGAATGTTTCAACTATCGAGTGTCTGACTCGAAAATCATTCGTGCTACTATTGAAGGATGCACTTCTAAGAAAAGTGGTCTGCAGGTACATGTACGAATGTACAGGGACTCGTCATGCGAAAAGGAAGAATCCCGGTTTTTAAAGTTCTATGGATACTCTGAATGGTTGGAAATCAGAGACGCCATTCAGGGTTCCAAATCAAAATTCAAAGATGTGGTTGAAAGAGTGTTGGATCGGCTTTTGCAAAGGATGTCACAGCACGTTCAGGTTCCCCCTTTCCATGAGCCTTCAAGAAGAAAATGATCAAGCGCTGATGAAGGCCCCTCCAACAAAAATGAATATGAGACTAAGTTCACCTACGACAGTATCCTTGGGCATCTATATATCCCTGATATCTCAAATCTTAACGTCTCTCTTCATCAAGGCTTACAGCTAGCAGAAGGCGATATCATTACATTCCCTGAAGTTGGTATGGTGTTCTTAGATAATGATGGTTTCCTTGGATTCTTCAGAAACTCATAGATCACAAAGGCCTCCTCAAGATTTGTCAAAGTAATGTTCTATGACTGTTGGGCAAATACTGGACCTATGTTGAGACAAAAGAAGATATATCTAAACGAGCTACGAAGAAGACAAGAGAGACTCTCTGACTAGTTGGTAGTTTCTATTCCCTTGTAGCAGTTTTCAGTGTTTTGTACTTTACTTACAATTGTAATTTCATTTTCGTTGTAATTCTTCAGATTATCTATAATGAAATTTCAATGAAGTACTCTACTCCATTTGTGTACTGAAAAGATCCCTCAAAACAGTAAATGGGTCAATGAACATAAGAGTTCTACTTTCTTTAAAATCCTCTGTACTCACTAACATTTCTTTCTGAAATTTAATCAGTGAATGTACTTAAAGCTTCTACTTGTAAATATTGTGTTTTCATATCCTTATAAATGAAACTCAATTATAAAAGAAGACTAGCTGAAAAGATCTCACAGATTAGTACTTAGAAAATTTTACTTTAATATTTTTTAAGTCCTTACTAATCTCTTCAAGAAAATTTCTTATGTTGCTTAATCATAATCAAATAGGGGGAGATTGTTGATCATAACTCCTCTCAGTGATTTGAATATGATTCCTCTGTTACTTAGTGAAAATTCCATTTATAAGCTTACGTTCATAGTAAGTGATAGCACATGTTGATTGCACTCAGCGATCGCTGAAACTCGTGAACCTTAATCTTATCTCTAAAGATCTGAAGAACAACATTCACACCACAAGAACATTTAGCAAAAGTCGAAGACCAAGCTGAAGATAGAGATAATCAGTTAGTGATCTGAAGCGGTCTAGTGATAGCAAAAATTGTCTAAATAGAAGTGTGATATCTTGCTAGACCTCAACGATACTCTGAAAGTTCATCCTTGAAGTTTCAAGTTCAGCGATCAAGTGAAGTCTATAAAGCAAGATCAATGTTGATCTTATCCTCGATGCACAAAAGTCAAAACCTTATACTATGTCAGAGAAGGACGTACGGATTGTCTCTTATGTCCCCATCATATCTGATATGGTACTTCTCATACGCGGCCAAAAGCATGGTTGATTTTGAACAAAGGACAAGCTTCAAATAAGAGCTTGACACGTGTCATATACCTTTTGTCTTGCATTAATTGCAAACGGGTATAAATAGATGAAGATCCCTCCTTCATCTGTATGCATGCTACTTTCTATTTCTCAAACCTCTGCCTATTTTCTTCCTCACTTCCTTGTGCATCAAACTGTGCGATTTCTTAAGTTACAACAGAATAGGTTTATTTACTTGTTCTAATTCCGCTTGTAACTGTAAATTTGTTTATTCAATATAAACTAATTTAAAAACCAAAAATCTAAAAATCTGTGTGTTTGTATTCAACCCCCCCCCCCTACTGCAAACTGTTTCTATATCCTTGAACTCTTGTAGACTCCTTTGGGACCAACACTTTTGTCTTTAGTTTTTATTTCCTGAATTGTGTTTGTCGTGAGAATACTATCTTAACCGATCAGCTCCACAAACTCCTTACATTGACTTTTGTTAAATCAATTTTTGGCATTAATAGCATTGGTATTTGTAAATCTCATCTCTATGTGGGGGGCCTTCTTTTGGGAACCCCATTTTTTATGAACTCGTGTGCACAAAACATATTTGTTCTCAAACATTCGTCTAGCACCCAGTTTTTGTGAACACGATGTGTACACCACAGATTGAGCACAATGTGCACATTCTACAAATGATGGTTCTGTGGTGGGATGACAATGTGCACAATGTACACACCACACAATGGAATGGTCGGGCTTTCCTAAATCCAAGTGTTGTTATGGTATTCATCAATGGAATGGTCGGGCTAAGTATTAGGGGTTTTGGTACCCAGTCCGATGACGAAAATAAGCAAGAAAGGCCCAAAATGCGCGAAAAGGGGGTACACTGGGACCTAGGGTCACAGTTCGTGCACCTGGGGCCCCGGTCGCACTTTATGTACCGTAAGGGGTGTTTTCGAGAAATTGCAACCTAAAACTACGACCTGGGAGTGTCATGGTCGCAGTCCATGGTCGCAGTTCGCGTGTAGGGGTTAAAAAGTCAGATTCCGGGGTTAAACTTCATTTGGTCATATCTCTCTCATTTCTTAGCCGATTCAAAGTGCTACGGTTTCGTATTTGGAATCTATATGGAAACAAATATAACTAGAGGTCACTTGATGATTTTGGGAGCTCATAGGAGTGGAAAGTAAGATCTCCTCTCCGAATCTCGAATCTAGGGTTTGGGTTTTCACCAACAACTCTCATTTTCCCTTGGGTTCTCTTTGTTTATGTTTTGGAAGTTATGTAGGTGTTATTGAAGGGATTACATCATGGATCTAGAGGTTTAGCTTGAGGATCTCAAGCCTTCACCGAATGGAGCTCGGTATTAGGGTAAAACCTAGATTTAGCCTAAATCTAGCAAGGTGAGTTCAAGATACTTTGTGAAAACTTTGTACATGCCAAAAATGTCCATTTTGAAGTATAAACATGCTTCACTTGTTATTTATCAAATGTGTGAGTATTTGGGTAAGTTTGAATATTTGATATAAAAGGATTTATAAATAATGAAAGAGGCTTATACTTAGGTTTTAGACATTTTGACAAATAAAGTGTGGGTTGTTTGGGTGCAATATCTTTAAATGAAAACCATTTGGTTGTATTAACATGTTTGGAGTTTTGGAACTTATAAATCATTGGAAAATACATGTTATTGTATTATGAGTCGTTTTGGAAATACATGAATACCATTTCATTTGGAAAATGGTTTGTCTCAACTAATGTTTCGAGTAATTACATAAGTGTTGAGTTATGGAACATTTGCTCGATTTGACTAAAATGAGTATTTTAAATGGTATTATCTTACCTGGAAATGGCTATAGATGGGAAAATCTTTGATTATGGAACTAAAATTACTTGACCCAATTTTCAGTAAATTTCATATTTCAAAGGGACATTTATGTAAAGGTTTTTTGGTAAATACAAAACTATCACTATGTCTTGTTTGATGTAGTTGATTATGGAAACATTGATGTAAAATGGAAAACTATCACTATGTCTTGTTTGATGTAGTTGATTTATAGACTACTATGTAATGGATCCATAAGCATTTAGTCGGTTTTATTTCGGGGTTGTTGTCCCCTTTATGTATGCGTTCGACTCATCGGAGGGTTTAGATATTATTATATTAATTGGTTGTTACTAGTTGCCATTGACTATTACGTACGTGCCGAATTAGGGTCATCGGAGGCTTTAGATTACATTAATTGGTTGTTACCAGTTGCCATTGATTCCTTGCACGGGCTTTCACTGGAATCATCGGAGGCTTTAGATGTTATTACATTAATTGGTTATCACCATTTGCCATTGGTTCCTTTGTTAAGCCAACATCGAGTAGTGACTTACTTTGGTATCTGTCACCAAAGATGGTATGATCGGGTCTCGCCCGTTAACTTCCGATATGTCTATCCCTTTTAAAGGTACGCGTGAGTTAACGATTTATAGAACATGATTAAGGTATGTTTTCTATCTCCACGTTTATAAACCCATTCATGGTCGTGTGAGTATTGGATTTGGTATCACGTTAAATGAGTATTTATATTTAAACCTTTCACTTCTAATGCCATTTTGGTCTAAAGCTTTTATATTATGGAAATGTTGAATTTGGGAATGATATTGCTATTATAACAAAGTTATTTCCTTTGAGAATTATATTTTATCAAGCAAATCTTTTGGTTTCAAATCGATTGTAAATATGTTATAAACTCTTGAGCTCACTAGGCGTTAAGCTTAACCCTTTTTCTTTGTCGGCATGTGCATCAGGTTATCATTGGGGTTGGTACTAGCGACACGTGTGGACTTGAGTGCTAAGAAGTGGCATGATAAAGATTATACTCTTGGTGACGTTTTCCGCATTCGGAGATAGCGACTCTTTTGGATTTAGTAACACCCGACCGTAATCATGTCTTAGTAGAAGACTTGATATATATTTTGTAAAGGTTTATTACTATTTGTTGTTTGAGGAAATATAAATCTTTATTTATAGGGAATGATTTATCTCCCAGTTGATGTAATATGGAAACTTTAAATTAGTCGCTCTTTCCAGATTTGAGCGTGTTACACGACTCCTCCGGCTTCTTTTCTAGTCTCATTGGTTTTTTCAATGAGTACTCTTATTTTTGTTCCATATTACCATCGCTGCTAAGTCGTTCACGAGATTTGATTCAAATGGTGTGTTGATTTTTAGATCTAGAGGAGGGAAAGAGAAGGCTATATTTGGTTCGAATCGTTGTTTCAGTGTTTTTTGATAATGGTTTCAAGATCTAGATTCGACAGTGGTGTCGTGACCGGTGGTGCGGTCACCGGTGTAAAGAAGATGAAGATAAAGACAATAATAAGATGAAGGTGATCGGTGGTCGGAGTAAACGTGAAAATGGTGTTGATGGTGATGAAGTATATCGGTGATGCTCTTACCCATATTATAAATATATTGGATTTTAAATTTGGTGTTTGTCTTCCATCATGAAGACAATGGCAACAATAGATTTAGGATGGTTGGGAGGGAGGGAGGCAGGGAGGACATATAGGGCTTTTGTTATTTCTAATGTGTTTTTTTAATATGGAAAGAATAATATGAGTTATCATCGAAACAAATTTTATAAATACCCTTGTTTTATTGAGTTAGGAATGTAATAACTTACTTATAATCAATGGCGAAGAATGGACCTTAGAGCATCCATAATGGAGGTTCTTGGGGCCTGTTTGGTTGGTTTTTCATTAAGTCTTGTATGTATAAAGATGTCTGTCTGGATAAATCTGTCTGTCTAGATTGAGATACCTTGTTGTTTGTTTGTTATTCTGAATAAAGAGTCTGAATGTCAGAAATGACTATTTTAACCCTCGTTCTATATTAAGGACTGAATCAATCTTCAGGCTTTTCGTAAAACACCAAATTTATCACAAACCCACAACTCATATAACCCAATAATCGAATGAACAAAAAGGAATTCTTTAAAAGATCAAAACTTGATCAATACATGATAAAAGAATCATCACAACAGGTCTGAACATACATGCAAATGTGATGATCCCATTATAATAAGCAAAATGACAATAAACAGTTAATAGCAAAGTAATATGACACGAACAATGATTTAAAGAACTTACGTAGTCATATATCTCTTGAATGTATATATGTCGATTACAATGTAATTCACGGTTTCAGCTCTCTCTCTAAGTAATATGAATCGACTAACTCTCAAAGTAAAACCCTAACATTCTATTTATATTGCTAGGTCTAGTCTAATTAAGGAAACAAGAGTTTAAGGAATTATAAACTTCCTTTTACAATTAAGCATATATTTTCCTAATTTTGTCACAATTAAATAATAATAGACCTAACAATCTCCTCCTTTGTGGCAAAATGAGTCTTCATCTTCTTAGCTCGAACATGCCTTCAAATCTTCGTAGGGTTTGTCGATAGATAATTCTGTCGTTGATTATCTTGATAGCTTCTAAGAGAGAGTTTCTTTTGTCGTTGCTCATCCTTGTTGCGTTCTTTCTATTTGTTGCAAGTTCTGACGCAAGTCTGTTTCGGATTCCCCATAACGTACCGTCAGAATATGCAGCCACTTCGTGAAATCTGAGAAACCGTTTTTCTCTAGAAGCATGCATCCAAACTACACCATGAACAGGACGAGTGATGACGGTGGAAACTAGAGTACTGTCAGGTACAGGTAATGATTGATCAGGCTTAGTAATATGTATCTTCTTTTGCTCGCTTTCGATCCCTCGTTAAAGATCATGAAGATAGTTGTACCGAAGCTCTTTCTGAACATGCCTTACCACTGCCCTTATTGCCCTTTGCTCGTGTACGTTTCGGTTGCGCTTGTCTCTCAAATCATTGTAGATGATCTCCAAGTCCATTATATCGAGATTTGCAAAATCAGCTTCAGAGAAGGAATACGTTTTACCATCTTCTCTTTGGACAGTGAAAACCGGGTACTCGACTTGAAAGATCGTTGTAGTGTCTATTTTCAAAATCCTGACAACCCTGTGCCTTGAGACCATTCAGCTTGAGGTAAAGCTCTCATCCTCAGAGATATGGAGATACTCTCTAACCTGAGCAGGGTCCATTTCCATCACGAGATGAATGTGTGCCAAATCATCAGGTTTTGCTTCTTTGCGGAAGATCTTCTCCATAGTTTCCTCAAGATATGGCACACGGATCTGCTGATTCACCCATTTGGATTTACTTTCCGTCAACATTCTTTGCCACCGAATCTGATGAGGTAGGAGTCTTGGTTCGTTTTGTTCCCTTAAAGCATAGTTCTTTGCTGTATGCTTCAAGTTCACATAGTCTTGCTCTTGGAGTACTGGTTCGTACGGATCTCGGAACCAGTTTTGAAGTGAGTTTCGCAGACGTTGAACATCAACTCGTTCTTCATTTTGTTCGGGTTCGGGTTCGGCAGGTTCGGCTGGTTTGGCTGTACTCTCGAATTCAATATCCGCAGGCTTTTCAACCGTTGGTGTATCATCCTCTTGAGTCGTTGTAGTGCGTTGCCTTTGTTGGGTAGATTGAGCAGGTGGTCTTGAAGCTGAAGCAGCAGCTGCTCTTGATCGTGATCTTGCCGTTTGGCGTGTCTCCCCCTCAGGACGAGTTGGAGCGGAGCCCGGGTCGTCCTGGTGAGGTCTGGATGTAGATGTACGAACTGCCAGACGGCAAGACTCTTGGATTTCGGTGCGAAGAGCAGTAATAGCACCCAGGATGTCATCCATTTGGCGTTGTTGGGCATTTTTCAAGTCGGAGAGCTCTTGGTCAATATGCGCGCGGAAGACATCGAACTCATGACGAGTTACAGTGGGGATCTGAAGATTGCGGCGAAGAAGACCCTCAAGCGAATCCTCCGGTTGGCCGGTTGCATTGGATTCGGCTAGCAGATTAGCATACAACATCGACATGAGTTCATCGGTGTTGTACTCATATCAATGTGGGGAATGGGGTCGATCTTCGGGGGGTGATGGTGGCGGTGGAGAGTGGCTGGTGCTTGGACGGTTGGAGCTTGCATGTGAAGGGTCGGCTTGTAGAGGAGTCGGTTCTTTAAGACGCGCAGCTTCACGAATTTGGCGCACGAAGGCTTCTCTTTCGGCTGTCATTAGGGCAACATGTTCAGCAAGGGTGTCTCTTGCCCTTTGTAAGTGAGCAGCAATGAGTGATTCGCCTTCCGGGGGAATAGAGAACGACGGAGATGGGGTTGCTGTATGGGTAACTCCGGGATCACTTAGATTTCCCGTTGACATAACAGTTGATTCAACTGTATGACCTACGTTCAGCATTGGCAAAGATGTAGCGCTGGTAGGATTTCCTCCCAATCCTCGTGGAATGTCCGGAATGGACATCACTATGGGAGTTCCGACTGGGCCACGGAGGCTCGCAGTGTGTGTAGACTCGTGTCCCCTAGAGGGCTCTAGACTCGATGTGCATACAAACGAAGTCGAAGCAGGTGATCTACTGCCTCTTGTTTCAATAGTTATGCCTCCTGAGTGGAGGGGAGCTAGATAAGGTGCTAAACTCACAAGCATCGTTGAAACTGTTGGCTGTTGGGATCCTTCAGAGTGGCTGGGGGGGCGTGCAATTGCGCTGCTAGGTCCACAGCGACTTGTCCACTAGTCATACCTAACGAATGAGTAGGGCTAGTTGACTCGGTTACCTGGTTGGGGGATATTGGACTCTCACTCTCTATCGTTTTTGTCTCCCCTTCGCGCATGCTCACTATTTCTTTTTCAACTTGTACTCCCTCCTCTCTCCTTATTTCTCCAAATGAGGTTTCAGGGAATATGTCAGACATAGATGGAGAGGATTGATTGGCTTCAAAGTCAAAGTTGAATTGAGGTTCCTCATCAGAAGGTATGATTGGTGCGGAGGTGGGTGTACGGATGATTGGTTCAAGGTTCGGTTCAGTTGAAGACTCTTCATTCCCAGAATTGGAATCGGTGATAGAGGGTTGTGGGCCGATGCGACTTACGGCTTGCACTTCTATTTCTGCAGTTCGTTGGCGACGACGGAGCGGTTGGTTGTCAGAGTCATCCTCATCCGATGATGAAGAGCGGGGGCGGACACGTTGTCGGCTGACCAGTGTTTTGAATCGTGGAGTTGGGATAATGGGTCGGGTGCGGGGGTTGTTGGAAGTAGTTGGGTTGGGGGGGCTGATCAGATGCACCTCCCTCGTTATGTCCCCTCGCAGTACGCTCATCACCCTGGTTAGGATCCCCCCGATCCTGACCCGGCTCTTCTTCTCTAGGACCCTCACCTCCCTCAATATTTTCCTCATGGATCGGCTCTTGGGCAGGCGCAACCGGAGGTGGTTGGGCCATTAAGCCATGTCGCTCCCTATAGGCTATCACACTAGGTGCATTCTGATCATCATAAGCGAGGAGCGCTTCAGAGATAGGCATGGTATAGTTGAAGACCCGATCATTTAGGCGTAGAAATTTAAGGGCACTAGTCGGGCCTAAGGGTGATCTGGCTCGTCTAGGGATGGCAGGTCGGGAAGTCATCATGGCATGGATGAAAAGTTGAAGAAACCGCTGAAAAGGTACGAAGGCACGATCGCGATTGTTGGATTTGTCTTCCACTAGTTCCACAAAGTCCGTCCAGATGAGCATCGCGTAGTCATAATAACGGTTGAACGCGATGCCGTGAAAAATTCGAAGAACCGCAGTGCTGGCCTTGTCCATGCCAGTGTGTTTGCTAGTCAGACATCGATTGACGATGGTGAATAGCGTGAACCAAATCTGACGCAGGTACATCCTTTTGAACTGGTCGGGGCTTGTGAATGGTTCAGGGGATTCATACCCAAGGGCTAGGATGTCGGCAACCAGCTATTGGTCGGTCGCAAAGGCGTCGTATGGGTGTTCGGCTGTGGTGAGCGGCAGGCGGAGAATGCGGCGAATCCTGAATGGAGTTAGGCGGGTGACAAAGTCATCGATTTGAGCAGTGAAATGATGGTCACCTTCGTCCGGATGGTATGTCAGTGTGTACCAGAATTGCTGGAGGTAGAAAAGGGGTACCCGATGGTCTAGGGCAAAGGCATAACGAAGCGGATGTCATTGAAGAATGTCAAGGATGATTTGGTGTTCGAGAGTGATACCAAAGTCAAGACGGTGGTTGTTCGGTTTGATTTTTCGAAGGTGAGCTCTAGGCATCAGGATGTCATCCCGGTTAGCTGCGTTGATGCTTGGTTCTGTCGAGCGTTCGAACGGCATCAGGTTTTCATCATTTGACAGGTTCGGATCATTCATGGCTGCCATTGGTTGCTGAAATAAGACAGTTAGGCAAACCAAGTGTAAAGTTAGTGTATTGAGTTTTAACAAAAAAAAATGCTAAGTCTTTTTATCGAGTCACATTGGGTCGATAACAATTGTTATCGAGTGCAATGGGATCGAGGAAAAAGGTGTTGTCGAGTGAAGGAGGATCGACAAAAAGACTTGTAAAAAAAATTAAGAACAAACCTGTGGAAGGGTGGTCGAGTCATTGAGAATCGAGAAGAACAAGTTATCGAGTGCTTAAGGGTTGATGAAAGTACATGAAAACTTTTTAGATTGTTATCGATCTAGTTAGACTCGATAAACATTCAAAGAGCATGTTGTCGATTCTATAAGGCTCGATGAAAAGACTTGGACAATCTAAGGGCAGGATATCGAACCGAATGACTCGATGAGAGCACTTAGTAATTTTCATCGACCTGTTGATAATCGATAACAAAAGTTATCGAGTTCCAAGGGATCGATAAAAATACTTAGTGGTTTTCAGCGATCCTATTATAGTCGATAACAAATGTTATCGATTCCTAAGGGATCGATAAAAAACACTTAGTGAATATTCATCGATCCTTAGAAGTTGATAAAAATTGTTATCGAGTCATAAAGGCTCGAACAAAACACTTGGTGAAAAAAATGGTGTTCTTGGTCAATGCATAAAGACTCGATAAAAACGCAAAAAGCTCATCTATGACTCGATAAAAACTCATAAACCAAACTTAAAAGTTATAAGTGCTCAGATTTCAAAAAAGGGCCTAAACCTAGGGCAAAGTCCTATTACTAGGTGCGATTAGTGATAAAGAACAAGTTTAATAAAGGACATAAGGCCAAAACACTAAATCTAATCACGATTTTGACTGATGAACAGTCAAAATCGGAAAAACTATAGTAACCCATAAACCGAACAGTCATACAGTAAAAAACGGATCATGCAATGATTTTAAGAACAAAGTGCATGAATTAAAGATGATAAGGGGAGAATTACGAACCTGGTGGTGCTTTCGGATCTGAAAAACTCGAAGTTTTGAGAGTTTGATCTTCGATAGCCAAGAACTTGAAGGGTTTTTCAGAGAGAAAGAGGGAAATTCAAACTTGTGAGGAAAGGTTCTTTGAGAGTGGGGCCCGATTACTTTAAATAGTGGTCATCGGGTGATGACACGTGGCAGTGTGTAATAGGGCCGATAAAAAATTTCCCGTTATCGAGATGTCGATTGGGGAGGTTATCGAGCCAGAGGGGGTCGATAATCCCACTGTTGTCGGGCCCTTAGGGGCCGAGAACCTGACTTAATTAATTAATTTTTTTTTTTAAAGAACTTCAATAAAAAGACAGAAAACATAAGGCTCCCCCTTAATATGTGCTAAAGCTGGTGTGCTCCCCCTAGGAATGTGAATGGATAGGAAAAACATACCTTGTTGCTCCCCCTTGAACGATGAACCATGGTGATTCACACAGCAAGGTAGAAATAAAAATGAAAAAAATGTTGAAAATACAGAACTGTAAGATAAAGGTCAAAATCTAAAAATGAGAACCCAAGTGTTATGCAGAATGACTCGAAGAGTTAATGTGCATAAACCCTTGGATACACGTTTTTGAGGATTTTGAGACACACCGATTTGTGATAATCAGGTTTTAAGATTGAGCATTCCCAACTTAGATACTAGGAACTGGAATCGTTTCTCATCCAGTGCCTTGGTAAACAAGTCGGCAAGCTGAAGTTCCGTATTAACAAAATATAGTTCAATTGTATCTCTTTCGACGTGATCCTTGATGAAGTGATATCGAACGTCGATGTGCTTTGTCTTCGTGTGTTGAACCGGGTTGCTTGAAATGGCTATGGCGCTTTTGGAGTCACAATAGATGGGAATCTTGTTGAACCAGAAGCCATAGTCTTTGAGTTGAGTGCCCATCCATAGTACTTGAGAGCAGCAGCTTGCGGCAGCGATATATTCGGCTTCCGCGGTAGATGTGGAGACGCAAGCTTGCTTCTTGGATGACCAGCTGACCAATTTGTCTCCAAGGAATTGAATATGGCCCGAAGTGCTTTTGCGATCGAGCATGCATCCGGCGTGATCCGAATCTGAAAAGGCAGTTAGCTCGAAACCCATATCCTTGGGATACCATAGGCCAAGATTAGGTGTACCTTTTAAATACCGGAAAATCCGTTTGATCGCACTAAGATGAGATTCCTTTGGAGATGCTTGATATCTCGCGCATAGACAGGTGACAAACATTATGTCCGGACGACTAGCTGTAAGATACATGAGAGAACCAACCATGCCCCGGTAATTTTTAGAATCCACATCTTTTCCGAAAGGGTCAGCATGCAGTTTTGAGCCCGGGGACATGGGTGTACCAATCAGAGAACATGACGTCATGTTGTATTTACACAACATATCCGAGATGTATTTTGATTGGTTGATGAATATTCCCGTAGAAAATTGTTTAATTTGAAGACCGAGGAAAAAATTCATCATTCCCATCATGCTCATGTTAAATTTTGCTATCATGAGTTCAGAGAACTCTTTGCATTGCCTTGGGTTAGTCGAACCGAAGATGATGTCGTCCACGTAGACTTGAATGAGCATAATGTCACCTTTGTCCTTTTTAATGAAAAGTGTTGGATCGATCTTACCTTTGGAGTATCCGTTCTTCACTAAATAGGTTGACAGACTATCGTACCAAGCGCGCGGCGCTTGCTTCAAGCCATAGAGGGCCTTGTCCAGAATGTAGACATGTGTCGGTTTGGAGGAGTCGACAAACCCGTCGGGCTGAGAAACATAGACTTCTTCACGCAGAACACCGTTTAAGAACGTCGTCTTGACGTCCATTTGGAAAACCACAAATTTCTTATGTGCCGCGTAAGCCAAGGACATTCGGATTGCTTCAATGCGGGCGACGGGTGCAAATGTTTCGTCGTAGTCAATGCCTTCTTGTTGACGGTATCCTTTGGCGACAAGTCTAGCTTTGTTGCGTATAACGACTCCATCTTCGTCTTGTTTATTCTTGAAGATCCATTTCGTGCCGATAACGGTCTTGTTTCGAGGATGGGGAACAAGGCGCCATACTTTCAGGCTCTCAAACTGATTGAGTTCTTCTTGAATGGCCACAATCCAATCGGGATCATTCATTGCTTCGAGAATGGATGTGGGTTCGATCTTGCTTATGAATGAAGAGAACATGCAATCATTGGCCAAGGCGGAACGCGTTGTAACTGGTCGGTTCGGATCTCCGATAATTTGTTCAACAGGATGAGAGCGGGTCCATTTGGTTGTATGAGGAAGCGATTGAAATGCATTTGGATCCGGGGTGTCATCTTGATAAGAACCTAACGGAAGATCTTGAAGAGATTCCAAGGTTGGTGGCACGTTTGTTGATCTTGTGGCACTTGTGACATCCGTAGGTGTTGAAGTAGATGGTGGGGGAGAGGATGTCGGTTCCGCAGGATTTGGTTGAACAGGCGGTTGAGGTTCAGGTGGAACAAGAGGAGCATCCGATGAAGGAGTTTGATCGGGAGGAGCAGTTGTAGAGGTGCTTGGAGATGCAGCAGTTGAGACGGTTTCCGTTGTAATTGGCGGTCCGGAAAGATCCGAGGTCTCGGCAATCTCCAAGGTAGGCGAGGGAATCTGGAGAGAAGTATCAGTGGATGGTCCAAAGTAATCCGAGTAGAAGTACTCGAATAAGTCATCCAGATTTGACATGGCGGTTTTGGACGTTGAAGGTTCAGCAGGGTTGGGAGCAGGTTCCGAACGAATGTGATCGGAAGCTAATATGCCGGTGAGTGCGGGTCCAGAACTGTCGTGTTCAGGAGCCATTTCGGCGTTTGGATCGAATTGTACATTAACGCTTTCAGTGACGCAACGTGTTTTATGTAGACCCGATAAGATGATGCGTTTGGTGAGTATCCGAGAAAGTAAGCTTCATCGGCTTTCGGCTTGAGTTTCCCACGATCTTCTTTTTCATTGAGTACGAAGCAACGAGTGCCAAACGTTCGAAGATGCTCGATGGAAGGAACACGATCGTAGACCAAGTGATAAGGTGTCTTGTTGAAGCGTTTGTTGATGATGGAGCGGTTTTGAGTATAGCAAGCTGTGTTGATAGCTTCGGCCCAAAAGTGGAGAGGAAGCTTTGAGAAAGTAAGCGTAGTGCGAGCGGCTTCAACAAGAGTTCGATTTCGGCGTTCGACCACACCGTTTTGTTGCGAAGTACGAGCGGCAGAGAACGTGTGGGTTATACCAACCGATTCGAGGTAACCGTCAAAGGTACAGTTTTTGAATTCAGTTCCATTATCAGTGCGGATGGTTTGTGCAGTAAGTTCTAGCTTAACTTGAATGGCTTTGAGAAACGTGATGATGGTGTCGGGGGTTTCATCCTTTGATTGAAGGAACTTTACCCATGTGAAGCGAGAGAAATCGTCCACCATTACTAGAACATACTTTTTACCATGTATGCTTTGAGTCCGCATCGGGCCGCACAAGTCCATATGAATGAGTTGAAGAGGTCGAGTCGAGCTGTGAATTAACTTGGGTTTGTGAGAGACCTTCTTCATCTTTCCCATCTCGCATGCGTCACAGAGATGCGGTTTGTCGAATTTAACAGTTGGGAGGCCGGTGACTAATCCTTGGATGGAGAGGGGATTGATATTCTTGAAGTTCAAGTGAGATAAGCTTCGATGCCATAACCAGGTCTTTAGACTAGAAACGTTTGATAGAAGACAAACACTTGAGGGGGCATTTACTTGGGAAAGATCGATCGTGTAGAGGTTGGACTTGCGTGTGCCGGTTAGAAGCTCCTTTCCATCAAATGTGCGAACACAGCATCGATCGGGTCTGAAATTTACTTCGAGTTGCTTGTCACAGAATTTTCCAATGCTCAACAGGTTGTGGCTTAGCCCTTTTACGTAAGAGACATTGGAAATGGTGATGTTGTTTTGAATGATATCACCATATCCTTTAATCGGTGCCAAGTGATTGTTGCCAAATTTGACGAATCCGCCCTCCTTTTCAGTGTAGTTGGCAAGCAGCTCCTTTTGTCCGGTCATGTGTTTGGAGCATCCGGAATCTAAGTACCACACATGACAGATCTGCACAAAATCAGGCAGATTTAGGTACCCATTTGTAAATGGGTCCATCATGGTTAGTTCACATTGCACCCTTGGGTACCCACTTGAGGTGAGACTTATGGGCGCTAGTCATTTGATTTCTCGGACCCGATTTAGAAATGGATGATGAATGATAAAATTTGTGATTAAATGAATTATGCATGTTCGAAAAATAATCATAACCATAATCAATAGGAGGTTTACGAACAAAATCATCCACACCGCAATTAGAACAACAAATTTTATTACGAGAAAATTTGATGAAATGTCTAAAGGAATGAATTTGATAAGGAAAACGAAATCTAGAATTTTTTCTTTTGACATTAGAATGTAAAAACTTGTCTTCTTTGCGGGGTGTTTGTTTTGTAGTATGCGTGCCCTTTTTGACCCAAACCGACTTGGTTTCTAAAGTATGAAGCGCTGAAACATTAAAAGGAACACGGTTAGTATGGTTTTTGAAGACATGATTGGGTTTTGTTTGAGTGGTTTGATGTTGACTTATGGAACAGTAGGCAATGAAATTGTTTCCATAGGTTGTTTGCCTTTGTCTAAGAATTCAGTGTGAGTAGAAAGTACAGGATTGAAATCAAACTCATCACACATGTCATTTAAATACTCGTCCAATTCAAGTGAAGATTGGTTAGAAAGGGCATCTAATTCAGCATTGATTTGTTCGTCGGAATAGGAACATTTTTGTTTTGGAAGATTGGAATTTGGGTCCATTTTAAACAACTATTCGCAATTATCTAAATAATTGCTAACGAAGGCTTTACAAGTTGAAATGTTTGAAATAGTATCATTTTCACGAGTTTTGTTCAATTGTAAAGTCTCATTCTCAAGTTGTTGTATTTTAAACAAAAATGATTCCTTTTCTTTTTCCGCCAAAGAACGTTCAGATTCCAACACTCGTTCGAGTTGAATAATTTTGTTTTCTAAAAATAGAGTGGGAATGTACGGTTTACATTCAGAAATCTTGTTTTGAAGTTCTTCGGCTGAATAAGATGGAAAGTAGTTGTTTGGAAGAGATTCACTTGAAGATTCCTCTTCTACTATTTGAGGATAGCAGAAAGGTATTTGAAAATAGTTTTTGTTTTGTCTCTTCCAATATTCTATTTCCTCAACACTAGGGTCTGGCTTCATAAATTGAATTTGATAATCTGGACCAAGGTTCAGATATTCAAATTTATAAATCGTCGGAGTATTATAGATAGCCTTTGCTAAGTGTTTCGGGTTTTCAAAACCTAATCCGGCTTTTGAGCTTAAATCTTTCGGTGCATTTAAGTGAATAGTGTATTCAGTTTGACCAAGCTTGTAAAGTTTTAATTCCAACTTTTCGAGTTTTTCTAATAGATCTTGTCTTTGAAAACTGACAAAGTCAAACTTGGATGAAAATTTGGCAGTCTCATTCCTAGATGTTTGAAGTTGAAGTGTGAGATTAGATATTTGTTGTTGGAAAAGATCATTTTCTTCTTTTAAAACCATTTTCTCCATTTCGAGATTGTGTGCTATACTTTGAGTATTGACAAGGTCGGTTTGCATAAGAAGCAATTGTTTATGATTATTTTCTAGGCTTGCTTCTAAATTGGAAACCAAGAGTTTCTCGGTTTTCAATTTGGAGTGTAATTCCTTTAATTGACACATTAAATCATGCATTTGAGATACAAAAGAGTCATAGTCAGAAGGGCTTACCTCGGATGTGTAGTCGGAAGCGTGAGAAGGAGTGTCATCAGAGTAAGCCATTAAGCTGAAATGTGCTTGAGTATCCCCTTCCATGTCATCTTCATCATCTTGATTAAGCCATTGTTCATCTTCAGCTAGAAGAACTTTACCAGCTTCTTTTTGTTTAGACAACATCAGTTTGTAAGTGAAGTAGTTAGAGTCCTTCACTATTGGCTTCTTACATTCCCTTGCGTAGTGACCAGATTTGCCACAGTTGTAGCATAGGCTTCTCTCACCCTTGAACTTGTCTTCTGGCTTGGGTGTAGGGCGTGGTTCTTCTCTTCTTGGTTAGGTTCAAACAGGGCCTTTCGCTCATGATTATTAGATCCCGAGGCATACCTTTGTTGGTTGGGATTCGAGCGACGTGAGAACTTTTGTTGAAAAGATCTTGTAAGGAAGGCAAGTTGTTGTTGAAGTTTGGCAATTTCTGGATCACAGTCAAAATCTTCGTCTTCTAATTCGGGAAACATCTCTTGAGGAGCGGAAGAGGATTCTTTTGCCATCAATGCGATTGGATCCGGGTTCTTCTTTGAATTTAACCCCATTAGTTCGAGAACCTCCTCTTCGTCTTGTTGAAGGGTTTCATAGACTTCATGAAGATCAAGGTCAGCAAGATATTTGCTGTGTTCGATTTGATTAGCAAACCGGCGCCATTCCGGTTGAAGATTGCTAACAAATTTAACGTTGTTTTCGATCTTGGTCTTACGAATTTCGTTTTTGCTAAGTTCGTTCACCAGTTGTACAAAACGGGTATATGTGTTCGTAAGACTTTCTCCATCTTTTGCCTTGAATTCTTCATATTGAGAAATGCAGTTGGTGATTTTGAGTTGGGTGCCAATCTTCATTCCAAGCATGAATATCTCTATGACTTCCCACATTTCTTTAGCCATCTTCTTGTGGCTATCAATTCTCATATAGATCTCATTTGGAAGGCTCATAAGTAGATAAGAACGGGCAAGTTGGTCACCTCTCATTATCTTCTTCTCGTTTGCATCCCATGACTTTTTGAGTTTAACTTCCCTTCGTGCGGGCGTAGGAGGAGTGTTGTTTGGCATAGCCGGAAACTCCTGATAAAAAGTTGGAGGAGGACCTACTTTGATAGAACTCATGATCTCATCGGCATAGTCATGGCGTTCAACGAAATCAAGGAATCTATCCTTCCATTGAGAATATTCTCCCGGGAAGAGAATTGGAGGTTTGGTGTCTGATCCAATAGTCATTGCTTCACGGGTGGTCATTGTACTTTTTGGTTGGACCTCGATCAATGAGTTTTTAAAAAATTCTGAGTTGTCTCGTGAAACAGTAGGTTTTTCTCGAGAGGCAAAGGAGGTTGAAAAAATTATCGATTTAAGGATTTTTATCGGGTATGAGGTGCTCGATGAAAATTGTTATCGGGTGAACAAGGCTCGATAAAAATTGTTATCGGGTGACAAAGGATCGATAATAAATGTTATCGAGTGAACAAGGCTCGATAAAAATTGTTTTCGAATTGAATAGACTCAATATAAAAAGTTATCGAGTGAACAAGACTCGATAAGAATTGTTGTCGAATAAAATTTACTTGATAATAACTAGATATAACTTTGATTAAAGAAATTTAACGAACACTGACCTAGTCGATCAAAATTTTTCTCGATTCAATAGGACTCGACAAACAAATACTTTAATTCTGAGTTTTCTGTGATTGATAAACCAGAAAACAAAAACACAGTTTTCTTGACTAAAAAGAACTAGTCTTTTTATGGACAAGATTGTCTGGGTTTTCGAGTTTCTTATTTGTTCAATTACGGAAATTATCAAGATTACGAGAATTTATGATTTTACTAAGGAAATCTTTAGTAAGAAAAGCTGCAGGAGTCACAAGTTCCTGAGTTTTCTTATGTAAAGATATTCAAAAGCAAACAAAATAAATTAAGGTAATTTTAATTAAACAGATTTAAATATTTCATGTAGGGGTCGATAAAAATTCAAGATTTTATGTAGTTGAATCGATAAAAATTCAAACAACAGAAGAGATATTCGAGAAAAATTCAATGATCAGTATGAGGTAGTCGACAATAATCAGAATGAGGTTTTATCGGGTAAAGCATGAAACAGTAGGACTCGACAAAAATTCAATGAACAGCAGAATTTGCATAAATCGAAAAAGGTACCTTCTGTTTCGTGGATTGCTCAGAAAATCGTAAAAACTCGTGATCTCAGGCTCTGATACCACTTGATGATCTCATTATAATAAGCACAATGACAATAAACAGTTAATAGCAAAGTAATATGACACGAGCAATGATTTAAAGAACTTACGTAGTCATATATCTCTTAAATGTATATATGTCGATTACAATGTAATTCACGGTTTCAGCTCTCTCTCTAAGTAATATGAATCGACTAACTCTCAAAGTAAAACCCTAACGTTCTATTTATATTGCTAGGTCTAGTCTAATTAAGGAAACAAGAGTTTAAGAAATTATAAACTTTCTTTTACAATTAAGCATATCTTTTCCTTATTTTGTCACAATTAAATAATAATAGACCTAACAAAATGAAATAATGGCAACCCGTATCATATTCCACAAGTAAATATATTTAAACAACAGAATCACTGGAATTAACAAAGAGTATGAACACAATAAATAAATTGATCTTGATTATTTAACAAAAACACATGAGCATGAGATGGATTCCCACAAACAAATCAGCATGCTTTAATGGAATACCTTGATCTATCATCCAAAATGAATCCAACATTTCATAATATCATCCAAAATCGAACTCTATATATCAAATCGAACCTACGATGGTCCTCCAAATTGAACGGGATGCAGCCCAAATCTGAAAATCGCAAAAAAAAAGTCGTCAAATACGCGATTTTGGCCAAAAATATCCAAAATCGAACTCCCAAATATGTATTATAGATCAAATAAAAGCTATAGAATAGTATATGATGTATAAACAACCTCCAATAGCCCTCCAAAATGATCTGAAGCAGCCCCAAATCTGAAAATCGCAAGAAAATCGTCAGATACGTGATTTTGGCCAAAAAATCCAAAATCGAACTCACAAATCTATATTATAGATCAAATCAAAACTCCAGATCAGTATATGACGTATAAACGACCTCCAATAGCCCTCCAAAATGAACTGGAAGCAGGCCCAAACCTGAAAACCGCAAAAAATCGTCAAATACATGATTTTGACAAAAAAAATTCCAAAATCGAACTCCCAAATCTGTATTATTGATCAAATCGAAGCTCTAGATCAGTATATGATGTATAAACGACATCCAATAGCTCTCCAAACTAAAATAGAAGCAACACCAAGCCCTCAAATCTGAAAATCGCAAAAAAAGGGTCAAAAACGCGATTTTCAGAAAAAACCCAAAATCGGATGCCAAATTAGAATAAAATGATGAAATCGAAGCGATAGGAAGGATTAGGAGACAAAATCGAAACCCAAACAAGTATTTGGATCGAAAAAAACGACCCCAAACTCACCCAAATGATGAAACAATCGAATTTTTTTGAGAGAAAAAACTAGAGAGATAAAGTAGAGAGTGAAAAAAAAAAAGTGTCCAAATGAAGTTTTTGGTATCTGATGAGAGTGGTTTGAGTGCTGAGCGAAAAATTTCAGTGTGCTGAGCGAAAATTTTAGATGGAGGGTAAAAGAGAAAGTATCACGTCTGTTTGGATAAAGGCTCCCTTCTCAAGCTGAGCGAATAAGTCATGAGTTATACCATTTAGCCGCTAACAAACACCTCTATATAGCTAAGCGAATAAGCTATATCTCTTATTAAGCTCATTAAGCAGCTACCAAACAGGCCCTTAGTGAGGTTCCTCTACACGAACCCCCACTGTGGGATAGAGGATCTTGTCCAGTCACAAGTTCTTATTAGAACGCAGGTGCTCTACACTGTGTCCCGCAGTGGAAGTTTCTATAAGAACCTCAACAAGAACCTGTAAAAGAACCTGCATTGTGGATGCTCTAATAGATTAAGTCCATTTTTTACGTAACATATAAAGATATTTTTAGAAATTTTCTTATTTGGTTTATTTCTGATTTAATCTACCGAAGGATGATAATAATAGCAAAACATAAATTACAAAAATAAAATCCGACTATATTTCTAATCCAAAATGAGCAGAATACAGCTTACATAAAAGGCAAATAAATTTTATCAAAAAAATACCATCTGGAGATTTATTTCTTTTCAAAAAGAACATGTAATTTAATAAATGTTTTTAAAATAGTAAAACCTAAAAATTTATAAAGATTTGGACAAAATTTTCGAAAAATTAAATATGGTTGAAGTATAAAAAAATAAACTTTGTATGATTCTTTTAATAAGAATAAATACTTTTGCAATCATAAGTATACCCAGATAAATTTAAATTACAAAACATCTACAATAAGTATAGTTATATTTTTTCTTAAATATAATATTAAAAGTAAAAATATTTAAATACATTCATTGCAACGGTTATTTTATTTTAATAATTCTAATACTAATTATATTATTAATATATTTAATACCTTTAGTAAAATATTATTTTTTCTTTTTTAAATATTTATTTTCAATACTTTTTATTAGTGAGAAATATTAAATTAAAATTTTCTGTTTTTTTAAAGATTTATTTAAATTTTGAGATTTTTACAATCTCTCTTTTTTATGTATTTTAACTTACAAGATAGCATAGTTGGAGGAATATGTTGCTAAAATCCATCTTTTCTCTGTATTAGCATAGTTGCCGGAAATATTTCCAATATTGTCAATATGTAATCCAAATATAAAAGGATCTCCGACACTTTCTCTATATATTTTTTTCTAAAATAGAGAAAGAACTTAAAAAAATAATTAACATACAACTCCAACAGTTACTCCATGTTGAAGATTTTAGAAATAGTCGTACCATTGAAATATTGAATAAAAAAAAATAACTGGTACGCCAACAAACTCTCAACATTTATTTGATACACCAACAAACTTTAATATTTAATTGGTACACCAACAAACTATCAATATTTAATTGATACACCAATAGACTTTATAATTGGTACACCAACAAACTTTCACTATATATACACATATATATATATATACCCATATCAGTCAATACAAATAGATATATGCATTTAGTTCCGGTGCAAATGACAATCTTCCTTATATTATTGATTTTTGCTTCAGGTTGATTACTATTTATTTTGTTATGTTAATGCGTATTTGTGATTTTGTTTCAAACTAGATTTCATATCATTAGTTGTTGCAGGGATAATGAACTTTCCCCAAGGATCATACGCTTGTAATTGTCATCACGACAGTGATTCTTGATTGCCCACCGGCAAGTACTTTTCCAGTGTGTTTTTTGTGTCTTTGTAACTGTCTCGGAGAGGAAAAATGGAGAAATCTGATCACTCTTCGAACCAATAAGGCAACCAAGGCAACCAAGGCAACCAACACAGGTGCTCGCAAAACTCAACAGCAACAACTCCATGTCAAACCTTAGTAGGCATGTTAAGTTTTGTATATGGAATTCGTTGCGAACAAAATACTAAATAAAAGTTATTGAATGGTCTATCAACAAACCTTTCCTTGTGTTTCTTGTTAGATAAATTGCAAACATGAAATTATTCATGGTAAAATGAAAGAAAAAAAATGCTTTAGGCATGAACCGACCAAATCATGAAACCCGTTTTTATGAATATCTTTTAATCATTTTTTTTAAACCACTATCTCCGCTAAATTTGTGTTCTTTTATTTATAGCAAATTAACCGTCAATTTGTGGCGAAAAAGTCAATTGCAACAATTCAAAAGGCAAATTCATTCGGTTTTTTATATTAAACAAATCATTTATCCCGTATAAGCTACTCTACTTGTATATATGTTATTTTCTACATGTGACACGGGACATCATTGTTGAATAAATTTTGGTAACTATTATTTTACTCAAAATATATAAATGGCAATCCCTTAACACTTTTTTAATTTACAAAGAATATAATTATATAAGAAGAAATAACATTCAGTAAATCACAGTTATCTTGTTCATGTTAAAACACAAATTGCACAACATATATGATTTGGACATTTTACCACATATGCAATAAACCACACCAAACCCGCATTGCATTTTGGGATGTGGTGTGATGCGGCTTTTGTCGTGTTTGCCTAACATACTTTAATCTAATATTTATAAAATTACCACTTCAAAATAAATTTGACGATGTTTTCATTGTGTATGTGATACATCGTAATATAAAAGTGTTAAACAAACTAAAGAGATTGATAATTAATCGAGATTCATCTAAAAGTTAACTTCACAGTAAATTCTACGATTACGTGTGTCAGAAGATAAATGAAAAGAAGTTGAATAAAATGAGGTAATCTGTAACTTGAAAGTTTATAAGAAATAGAAAACTAATAAATAATCAATAGTTTATTATATAGAGTAAACTCTAATTTTCGTCCCTGAGGTTTAGTGAAATCTTTAAAAGTGGGACTTAAACTTTAATAACTCTAGAAATCGTCCTTGTGGTTTTTATTTTGCTTTGAAAGTGGTCCCTAATCACTAACTTTGTTTATTTTTTCCGTTAGAACAAGGGATATTTTAGTCTTTTTACCAATTTTTTCTTTTAAAAACTAATAAAAATATTATTTTATATTATTTATTTAATATATACTATCTATATACACATATATAAACACGCATACGAACTAACACATCGTCATCCCATCTTACCTTCACCGGACATGGAAGGTCGGGAAAATAGAAACACAGGACCGTCTTCCTTCCCTCTTACCACCAGGAACTCCATTTGTTTCTTACACCACCGAATAACCATTTGGATCTTGGCTTGTTTGGATCTTGGCTTGTTTGGTATCTCCATTTGGATCTTGGCTCTTGGCTTGTTACTATCTCCAAAGCAAATAATAATATTCCATCATCTTATTTGGATATTGGCTTGTTTCTATCTCCATTTTTTCAAGAAAACTTAATTCTTTCTATAATTTAGTAATGGTGGTGTTCTTGGTGTTGTAGGTGTATGTGGTGTATATGGGTGGCAATGATAATGATGACCTAGATGAGATTTTTGATATGTTATGGAATCAAATCAATCTCATTCCTTCAATAGAGTAATACACCACATATATACATGCGTATAAGGCCAATGGGCCAAACAATCTAGGCTACATAAATGAGCTACAAATACACGTATAATAAATATATATTAACATCCCCTCGCAGTTTGATCAGGAGGAGAGTGGCGAACGTTCAAACTGGTCTTGAATTCTTTGAAGAGCTAAAACGGAAGGCCTTTGGTGAAGATGTCAGCGTACTGAGCCAAAGACGAAACGTATAGAACATCAACTAGACCTCGAGCAACCTGGTCCCTCACAATATGGATATCAATCTCAATGTGTTTAGTGCGTTGGTGCTGAACCGGGTTCGATGACATGTAAACAGAACTGATATTGTAACAGTAGAAAACGGTAGCTTTGGCCAGGGGACACCGAAGCTCATGTAGCATGTTACGAACCCAGCATGTCTCAGCAACGGCATTTGCAACGCCGCAATACTCTGCCTCAGCACTTGAGCGAGAAATAACTCCTTGTCGTTTAGAAGACCAAGACACAAAGTTATCTCCAAGATATATACAATAACCAGAGGTTGAACGTCGAGAGACTGAGCATCTACCCGAATCTGCGTCAAAATAGGCGATCAAGTCGGAGCCGGAAGATACATGAAGCTGAAGACCATGGTCAAGTGTGCCTCGAATGTAACGCATAATGCACTTCAGAGCATGGAGATGGGTATCCCGTGGATCATGCATAAACAAGAAGAATGCGCGTGAATCTGAGATACTGAAGAGCTCCGACGAGACCGTCATACGACGATTGATCTGCAACTGGAGGACCGGTGTCATCCAGCATGAGAATAGGCTCAGCTAGAGCGTGTGCTGGTTTGCACTAAAGCATATTAGCACGCTCTATAATCTCGGTGACGTATTTTCTCTGTGAGAGAAATAGGCCCTGGGATGTGCGGGTGGTAGAGATACCCAGGGAGTAGTTAAGGGCACCGAGGTCGGTCATAGAAAGTTTACGACTAAGCTAGGCAATGATAGACTGAAGCAGTGAAGAATAAGAGGCCGTCAACACTATGTCATCAATATACAGGGGAACGTAGGCCATACCAGTGGCCTGCTGATATGTAAAGAGAGAATAATCGGTCCGAATGTGTTGGAACCCCGTGCGAAGAGCATGTTGAGAAAAACGTTGGTACTAGACCCGGGGGGGCTGTTTAAGGCCATATAGAGATCGCTGAATATGACATACATAGTCTGGATGTTGTGGGTCCTTGAAACTCGACGGCTGATGCATATAGATAGTCTCTTGTGGTTCCCGTGAAGTAAAGCTTTCTTCACATCTAGCTGGTGTATCGGCCAGTGTCTGGAAATAGCAAGACTGAGAATAGTGTGAATAGTAGCCGGTTTGACAACCAGACTGAAAGTTTCATCACAGTCAATCCCTTACTGTTGACTACGCACATTGGCCACCAAACGTGCCTTATAGAGAGAGAGAGAGAGAGAGAGAGAGAGACGTCAGCATTGAATTTCCGTTTAAACAGCCACATTGATCGAACCACATTAGCACTCGGTGGTCGTGGCACAAGCACCCAAGTGTCGTTTGTAATAAGGGCACTATATTGGATCTTTCAAAGCCTATAGGTGGGACCTCGGGACAGAGGATATGGGTATGGAGTGAAGGTTAAGACGATGTGTGGGTTTGAAAATACTGCTTTTAGAGCGGGTGTTCATAGAATGACTGCGTGGCGGTGATGGGGGAAGGGAGTGAAGAGAAGAGGGAATGGGGGTCTCATCCTTGATAGATGGATCTGGAGTTGGGTCGTGAATAGGGGAATCGGGGTCGGTATTGGGAGGGGTAGTGTTATTTGGTTGAGATGGTTTAGGATTTGGCGAAGGATAGGTCAGACATCCGTGTCAGAGAGGAAGTTATAAGAGGGTGGCTCGGTGGGTGTAACAGAACCATATGGAAATATGATTTTGTCAAAGTTGACGTTACGAGATATGATGATCTTTCGAGTGGAGCGATCATAGCAACAAAACCCTGGATGATGGGTGGGATAACCTAGAAATATACAGGGAGATGAGCGGGGCTGGAGTTTGTGTGTAGTGTGTAGTCGTGGAAAACACAAGCACCCAAACACGCGGAGATGGTCATAAGTTGGGTGACGAAGAAAAAACCGATAGTAAGGTGTGTCATTTGATATGGACACCGAAAGACGCGGAGATGGGCATAAATTGGGTGACGAAGAAAAATATGATAGTGAGGTGTGTCATTAGATATGGACACTGAAGGAAGGATATTGAGGAGGTAAGAGGCCATGTGATAGGCTTCAGGTCAAAAGGTGGATGGAAGGTGTGAGTGGAAGAAGAGGGTACGCATCATGTTATTTACAGTGTGAATCATTCGTTCAGACTTCACGTTTTGTTGAGAAGTATGAGGGCAAGAAAATCGAAAGGTGATGCCATTAATGCAAAATGGTCATGAAACATGGTGTTGTTGTATTCTCGCCTGTTGTCACATTGAAATTGTTTTATGGTGCCTTGAAATTGGGTTTTAATGATGTTAGAAAAATGGCAAAATTTTTGAAAGACTTCTGATTTATGTTTAAGAGGGTAGACCCAAAGATAATGGGTATAATGATCAATAAATAACACATAATCTTGCAAACCACCAATACTAGAAATAGAAGATGTCCACAAGTATGAATGAATAATTTCAAAAGGTTCAAAAACGAGGGAGTTAGGAAGATAAAATGGAAGTCTAGTATGTTTGCCAAGTTGACAAGCTTGACAAATTACATTATTTTTTGGTAAATTGTTGGAAATAGAACTATTAGAAAATAAATTCTTCAAGACTTGATCGCCTGGATGACCAAGTTGTTGATGCCAAGTCGTAGATTTGGTGGATACGAAGGCATGACTTGTGGAGCTCGTGAGTGGATAAAGAGGCCTGGAACTATCACGTCGGGTGAGAGGTCGACGTGTCTGATAATCAAGATCAGTGAAACCAAACGGGTCAAAGTCGATAGGGCAATTATTTTGGGTGGTAAGTTTGCGAACAAAGATAAGATTTTTCATAATATTGGGTGTTATAAGAACATTTTGTAAGTGTAAAGGTCGATATAAATTTGGAATTGGAAAGTTGGTGTATCCCGAGGTCGTAACAGGTATTGCAGAACCATTACCAAAATAAATAGAAAGATGTGTATAATGATTATTACAAAAGGAATTTAGGATACCTGTGTTTGGGTGAACATGGTCGGTTTCCCCGAAGGTGGGTTGATCCGGCGTGCCCAGCGAAGCCCAAGGGGGCTGATCAGAGCTGCTAGGCTACACGTAGGCCTGTGGGCTGGTATCGGCTGCAGAATGGGCGGTGTCGGTTGGGGTCTAGTGCCAAGGAGACCGGTGGAAGTTGAATTGGGCTGACCCCAGGAAGAAGTGGGCTGAGGTTGTTGTTGTGGTGTGGCCCATGATGGAGGATTGGACGGTGCAGGAATATCCCACAAAGGGTTTTGTGTATGCATCGGTGGTGGAAAATAAAACCCATCCGTAAATATTATTGCATGAAGGAGTGTTGGGCTGTGAGTGGCGATGGCGATTTATTGTTATCGCCACCGCCACAGTTTGAGGATGAATTACCGACATGTAATAGAGACGGGGCTGATGAGTGGTGATCGTGAGATCGACATGGAACCAGAGTAGAGAGTAGAGAGGAGGCATTGTTCTTCCACCCCCAACATGGACCGCATTTCAGAGAATTTAGGAAAAGGTTTGTTGTAGAGGATGATATTGACAACACTGTCAAACTTACTTGACAAACCATTGATTGCATGAATCACAATATGCTTTTTCTTCACCTTTTCGACAAGACCTTCCAGCAGATCAACAATCATTTTGACCTTGGTGCAATAATCATGGACCTATAGACCCCCCATTGAGATAGTTCGGAGTTCACTTTCGAGTTGTAAAGTCGTGGCATCCTTGTTTTCATAGAAGAGAGCATTTGAGCCAAATCTTCCGGGCAGTAGCGTTGGTAGAATGAACAGAGGTGATGAGAGATTGAGAGATACTTTCGAAGAGCCACAGTTTAAACATGGCGTCTAGTTTTTCCCATTCAAGATGTGTATGAGGCTTGTTCGAGGCATCATAGGAATCGTCTATGTGATCAAGAACACCATAGGCGATGTAGTTGGCGGTAAACAGGTCTCACCAGAGATCGTAGTTACGGGTTGTGAGATCAAGACTTAAAGGGACATACGTTTTTATGTTGGTAATAGCGTATGCCTTATAGGTAGTCTTGGCCGGCGAAGGAGGAGGCGGGAAGAGAAGATCGAGAAAGGTAAGGAGAAAAAAAGAGAGATTTTAGGAAAGAAGAGAGATTTTAGGAAAGAAGAGAATGAGTCTCTGATACCATGATATGTTATGGAATTCAAATCAATCTCATTCCTTCAATAGAGTAATACACCACATATATACATGCGTACAAGGCGAATAGGCCAAACAATCTAGGCTACATAAATAGGATACAAATACACGTATACATAAATAAATATTAAAAATTTTGATGAAAAACCATCAAATGCTTGTCTTGTTCATAGTGGAAGGTTAATAAATCACATCTTATCTGATTTTCACATCTGGGTTTTCTTAAAGATTTTTGCTTTTTAAGTGTTTATAGATTTCCCTTTTTGAGTTTGTGAAATTTTGGTTGAATCAGTGTTGAAGAAGCACATTCATTTCACTTCTATACTTTTAAACATGGGTTTAGAGGTTTTGCACCCAAGTTAACAAATGATCAAGCTCTTCAGATTGCTAGTAAGTTTGAATCTTTTTGTAATTTCTAGAGTAATAAGGTTAAATCAGGGGTTAATTTGTGGGTTTATGTTAAATGGGTGAATGGAAATTTAATGATCTTGATGAATGACGATGAAATTTGCAGAGATGCCATGGGTAGTTTCGGTATTTGAGAACAAAACAAGGAGGTTGCATACAACACATTCATGGGATTTCATTGGTCTTGTTGGTGAAGAAACCATGGAAATTCCAAGTTATCGAACCTATTTAGATGGGGATAAAGAAGGGTGATTCAAAACTAAAATCCTGCCCTTGCTTCAATACGCCGCCACTCTACCTTTACGGCTTTACGTGGATTCAAAACCAAAACCCAAAAACGAAGTTTCGTCCCTGTACTCAAGATTTAATAATCGAAACCGGAAACGTAAAATCGAAATTTCGTCCCTGTGCTAAAAAAATCGAAGTGGGCATCAATTTGAAGAATCATTTTTTATGGATACTTTCAATTGAACTGGGCATCAAATGATCTATTTGTGTGTTTTTCGGTATCAGTTTTTTCTTGTTGAAGAAGGGATGGGAGGGTGGGGTTATGTTTTTTTTTTCAATTCGCCAGAGAAGGCCTAACGGGGGTCAATAGGGGAGGGAAATTCACTGGTAGTGGTAGTGGGTTTGCGTTGAGACTTGAGGATATCGGTATGGAGGGTCCTGTGGAGAAAATCACGTCCTGGAATTTTCTCTTCAAAGGGTTTTCTTCATCTCCTGCTTCTGTGATTTAGTCATGTTATATACATAACTAAAACTCCATAAAAAACCTCCTATTAAAGGTGTGGTTGGATGTTGTGGTAGGGAAAGCATGAGGGGTTGGTCTAGTGTTTCTGCGATGGTGAAATAGACGAAAGTAGAACGATGGTAGAGAGACTGTATCGATAGCTGGTGGTGGGTCATTATACTCTTCAAACCTTCCGATATTACAGTGATGGTTGTGGTTCTTTGATTTATGCAAAAAAAGGGGACGATGGGTTTCTTGACTTGGTCAGAGATGAGGAATTATATAAGTAGATATATATATATATATTATATAATATACAAATAATATAATATAAGCATTTATTTTTTTTAATAAAATTAGTAAAAAGGGTAAAAAAACGAATATGCCTCTCACTTAACGGATAAATTTAATGAAGTTAGTAATTAGGGACCATTTTCAGAGCAAAATGCAAACCATAAAGATGGTTTTTAGACTTATTAAAGCTTAGATCCCACTTTCAAACTTTTAACTAAACCACAAGGACCAAAATTAGAGTTCACTCTAATATCTATACTTCTTTATAAATAAAATTTGTTAAAAGTCTTAAAATCATAAATGCATTAAAGTATTAAAGACAACTTTTCTAACATACACTACAACCTTATAAAGCATATTTTATAAATCAGTTACAATTAAACTGCTTTTTCTACGTGATCATTTATCCTCCCAAAATGGCTATTCCATCCCCCAAGATTCATTTCCCGCTTCTAGAGGTGTCGATCTATTTACAAGGAGTTAAACCGAGTCATTTTTCTGTCTGAGGAGTTAAAACCCTAGCCTCCTATTCTTCCTTTCTCTGGCTAGAGAAGCAACCGCCCTAGCCTCCTCATCTTCCCCAACTTAAATCCCCCTGGCACCCACCTCTTTTCTCTCTCGCTGCAAATCCCCTATTTCCTTCTTGGAGAAAAACCCCTAAATCTACCGCCCACAATTTGAATTTGGGCGGTCACCATATATCGAATACCCATCGGCGAGACAACGACTACTCATTCCGTGGTTCGGGACACCAAGACCGGATTCCCCATTAATTACCCGCTATGGACGAGTTTAAGGTTTGATACATGAATTTTTGGCTTCTGATTCGATGAAGTCTCGGTTTTATTTGGAATTATTATTCTATTTGAGTTATTATACAAAAATATTTGAGATGCAGTTAGAAAAACGTTTATTGTAGCATGAGTTTCTGGGGGCTGAGAATGAGTCAAACTCCCATGTATGATGCCACGGTATATCATCTGCAAGCAACATGATGCCCGATATCCCATTGTAAGTGCATCATTAATGTTCATTTTTGTCGTTTTCATGCTTTGCAAACAAATTAAAAATAAATACAGATTGACATTTTGAAATGATCAAGAGTTTTTCTATTTTGTTCTAATTCCTGCAAGTGGATTGATGTCGAGTTTAAGGTTGATACATGCAGTTTTGGTTCCCGATTGGATGTAATTTTAGTTTTTGGTTTTGCTTGAATTTAATTTTTTGGTGATTTCAGTTTGGAATTGATGAGATTGACATTTTTTGTTGTTTTGACTTCACTCTCATTTTTCTTATCTAGTTTGAGTATCAAGCGAACCATGTTCCTATATCAAATGTGTGCTTCAACTTGTGGATTTCAAGCAACTCTTATTGGTATGTGTTTGGGCTGTCTGTTATATCCATTGCTTTTAATGTCATTCCTGCTTTTCTTAACGGTATTTGTAAATGAACCCCCTGTTAATAAATAAACCATAATCTAGCATTCAAATAAACAGTCTTTTTGAAAGTCCTTGCATATTGAGCTTTGACAATATTTGATGATGGGGTTGGTGAGTTTGTCTTGCATTATGTTTTTTATTTGGTGATGGAAGTGGTCTAAAATCTGTTGAACTTCTTTGTGGATTTTGAATGAATTGATTTTTTTTTTTCAACTTCTTGATTTGTTATGTTTGTTCAAACTTTATCGATACATGCTTTTGTTCTTGAAGGTCAAGAGGTTTCAAGTCATGTTATAGAGATAAGACTAATACTTGCATATGCTTTATTCACTTTCCTATGAGCTGGCCGTTTCTATGTCAATATCCTTTTAGATATACAATCTTTAAATGATAAATAATAAATATATATAATCTAAAATTGTAACTTCATTCCATTTTTATGCTTGATTTGTGAATTTTATTTATAGTTGTAAAATTGATCTTCCCTTTTGATGACTCGGTTATGTTACAACCTAGATTATCTTTGCAACAAATGTCTGCAGCGGCTGTGTTCTCTATGGGTAAGATAAATATATATCCCATTCACTCCTTTTAAATTGATAGGTAAACTGTTGTACGAAACAACCACTATTTGATCAAATCATGCTAAATGTCAATCAGATAATGAAAGAAAAAATTTGTCTAGTTGTTTTAGTTTTATAGCTAACAAAAATTTAGCAGATTGTAATTTGGTTTATGTTTGGTCATCTCAAGTATAGTACATTTGAGAAGCCTCACATGTAATGAATGTATTACACATATAATCTTTTACCAGACAACAACAGCAAAAAGTTTTACATGTTTGTTTGCTTCCTAAAATGAATGTCATGAGATTTCAGCTCCATCTTTTTATGGTTTTGTAGGTTCTCTATAACCCTTTTGATGCTGACCACTTGTAAAAAGCTATGATTGTACTAATGCTAATGGACATTCCAGTTTCTCTCATGTGGGATCTACAAGGCAGATCTTTACATATTTTGGACAAGATTTAGAGATCTTGGAACACACAGGAAATTATGAAATTTGCTAAAATTCTTAAAGACTAGTGTTTTTAGCATAGAGTACAACCTTCATGATGGTGCTTTCGATTTGGTTCCACTACCTAGCTTTTCAAACTCTTGCAATGAATGTTCTCCAAATTGTGGATTTTAGAAATAGAAATCTGATTTTATTAATTCCAAACTCTTCAAATAGATCTACTAATTTTTGAACCTCAAAATAGATTTACTCCAATCCCTTAATTGAAATGGATTTCAAACGACGATTTAAGGTCACCAGAGTTCGATTTTTTAGAACACAATCTGCTTCAAGTTTCAAATTGAATGGATTAAATTGCTAGCAATTAATCCATTTTAAGTTTGAAGTTGACAGGCTTAGATAGATGGCAATTAATCTGCTTCTTTGAAATCGGCAGGCTTATTTCGCTAGCAATTAATCCACTTCAAGTTTGAAATTGATAGGCTCAGATCGATGGCAATTAATTTGCTTCAAGTTTGAAATCGACGGGCTTAGTTTGCTAGCAATTAATCCGCTTCAAATTTGAAATCAATAGGCTCAGATCGATGGCAATTAATATGCTTCATGTTTGAAATCCATAGGCTTAGTTAGCTAACAATTAATCCGCTTCAACTTTGAAATTGATAGACTAATATCACTAGCAATTAATCTTCTCCAAACCCACAAATCAATCGTCTCTATTTTCACATGGAAAAAAATGTGATGGGCCAATTTGTTAATTTTTATCCTGTAATGAACCACAGACTCCCTAACTTTATAATTGCTTAGAATATTTTCACTTCCCAACAATTCATTTTTATGAGGGAGAAGGCTTTTACCAACAATTCGTTTTTATGATCGATAATGTCACCCGATAAGGCAAGTAAGGGTTGTGTCTCTTGCCCTTAAATATTTACCTGGTAAGCGTTAGGTAAACGACATGTTACCAATAGTTTTAACAAGAAGAGTTGAATTATGTTTTCATTCTATGAAATTGCCATCTCGTCGCATTGCGAGGGTACACAACTAATATATCTAATATATATATAGAGAGAGGGAGAGAGAGAGAGAGAGAGAGAGGTTCAAATGAGAACGGTGCCTATTTAAAAGAATAAGAAAACGGTCGAATCACATGTGATTCACACGACTTTACCCTGCAACCTATATACAACCAAAGTTGCAGCACACCTTTTCTTGTCCGTTAATGTAAAATCACATGTGACTTTGTACGTGGATTTGCCGTTTTCGCATTCTCTTAAATAGTTAGCATTGTTGTTTGATCTTACCTCTCTCTACCTCTCTTTATATATATATATATAGATAAAGAGAGAGGCGTATTCATTTGTAAACCATAACAAAGTTGTAAACTATGTAAATCAAACTCAATCGGTTCATCAAGTCTAACAAGTATTTTATTCGATAAATACACCGATTGTTTCATAATATTAAGGAGTAAATCACGGATTTCGTCCCTATGATCTCATGAAATTTTGGTTTGGTCCCCCAAACGAATTAATTACACCCAAGGTCATTGTGGTTTCACTTTTGTTGCAGATCAAGTCCCTCCCATCTAACTCTAGTTAATTTACTACCGTTAAACCCCTCATGTGCCTCCCAAGTGGGGGGTATTTCTGTCATTCTAAATAACCCCTTTTTTAATATATTTTTCGGAAACTATATTATCATTCGATCACGTCCAGATACGTGAACAAGAAAAACCCTACGTACACTTAACTTATCGGATAGTGATTATCAAAGGAATCGTTAATCTAAAACTCAAGAAAAATGGTGCGTACATCATGGCTACTGCGAAGCAACTTAATAGAACAACATGTTCTTGAAGTTTATGGTAGGTTAATCTAAAACCCACTATTTTCTATTTCTAAAACTGATTTTTTTTCATTGCTTTTATCCGAATTATAATTTTGTTCGAATGATTTATAGGTTGTTCGAATGATATATAGGCTTCACTTAACATACCAAGATGTTCTATTTGTATTTGAATGATAGGTTTCATTGATTTTATTCAAATGGAACAGGGATTAAACCCAAATCTTTTTGTTCAATTTTTTGGTTTTATCTAAATGGTATGTATTCACTGCTTTTGTTCTAATGATCATAGGTTTCATTGCTTTTGTTCTCTGATGATTATCCGACATTTCTTACATTGAAGATTTATCATGGAGGTGTTTTCACGACTTGTCCTGGTAAGGAGTACATAAATGGTAAATATCAATTTGTTGATTTAGTTGACATTAGAGAGTATTCAGTTCAAGAGTTGAAAGCTATGATGAAAGAAATAGGTATCAAAGATGATACATCTACCATTTGCCATTTTAAAATTCCAGGAAAACACTTACCCACAAGCTTTAGCCAAGGATCTTGATGTGTTGAATCTTTTAAAATATGCCCCTAAGTGTAAAATTATATAGGTTTTACTGAAGTGAATCCAGATCTAAATAGCAAGATGCTCCTTGAGTGGGTTGATAAAAATCATGATGTTGGAAGTTTAGATCTATGTGATGACTTTAATCCATTAGATGAAACAATGGGACATCAAGACAATGAGGTAAATGAAGAGATTGATAGTGGTGCATTTGTACCTGATGATCAAAATGTATTAGATGATGGTGTAGTTAACAGTGAGGTAAATGAAGAAAATGATGACCATGATGATAAGTTATTGGAGTTGGAAGATTTTTATGAAGAAAATGACGATCATGATGACACATTATTGGAGTTGAAAGATTTTGAAAACAACACCGAGGAATCTGATTTGGAGGTTAAAAGGTTTAATTACCTAAAGAAGCTAAGAAAGGAAAAAAGACCTAACACATGACATGAAAAGTGTGTCAACTTTTATGTTGGCCAGGTTTTTGGTACTAAAGAAGGGATAACAGGTTTGGTTTTGGAACAATTTGGACAGCTTTGGGTTTGTAACATATTTGATTTCGGAACAATTTGGTCTTGGATAAAATTTCATGCTAAAACCACTTATTTTCCAACTGTCATCTCTATGAGTTATTGATGCTATCAATTTTGGTCCAAAATATTCCTTTTTTTTGCTATTAAAAAGTTTCTTGAATTGACTTACAGTAACATTTTTTATCAAGCAATATGTAGGACCCTCAAGGTTAACATAATTCACCAAGCGGGTCTTTTCTTCACTATCTTACAATCACAGATCATTTCTACTCTTCAAAGAGACTAAAAAAGAAAGAAGATTTATGTTTTATCTGCATAGGTTTTAGTTTGCTTAAACCAATTTGGACATACCTGTATTAAACCAATTTGTACAGGTTTAAACCAATTTCGAACCCAAATCAATATGCAAGTTTGCATTGACCGGAAAGTGTGGCTGTCCGATCCTGTGACCGAGTTGGTGAGCGGTGGGTTGACCAATTTTGGGTCTGCTTCTGTGTTACTTATGTTTTGTCCAACGATGCTAGGTTCTGTAATTTAGGCAGTGGTGTAGTTCTTTGGTTTGTATCTTGCAAACCTGCTTTCTGTTTCTATTTTGGTTTTCTACTGTTTTTGTTTTCGAGACATGGATATAGTTGGTAACAGGTGCGGCCCTGGGGTGTGCTGGTGGTGGTGTCGCCACACGGGGCCTCCGATTTTTGGAGGCCTCGGCTAAATATTTATATGTGTAATGTAATTGTTGTATATAATAACAAAGGTGTAAAAGTAAACAAGTTTCATGCCAGCTGGTTGCCAATCTCTTGCATTTCTTAACAGACGTACCCGGGTTCAAATCTTTGTTGATGCTCTCAATTTTTTAAACTCATTTCAAGAATATTTCAGGATTTTCTTATCTAATTCCTCTCGAGGAAATTTTTATTTTTTAATGAGTAAACTACATACTTGGTCCCTAAGGTTTATTGGTTTCAACAGTTTGGGTCCTAAAAATGAAATATCTGTGGCTTGCATCCTCGTGGTTTCCATTTCCTAACGTATTGGGTCCCTAAAACTAACTTTGTTAGACTTTTTCTGTTAAGTAGGTTAAGTAAGAGGGTCATTTTGGTCATTTTAAGTTTAGGGACTAAACATGTAATAAAAACCACAGGGACCAAACATGTAACTTACTCTCTATATATTTTATATATACTTAATAATTAATAAGGGGGAGGCTAATGGCACCCCTAAGGTGTGCTTATGGCACCCCTAAGGAGGAATGTTATTCTCACACAAATACATTAAATTCCGTGCACACACCTATAAAATGCATTATATTCCGTGTCCACCCCTATATTAAGGGTGTCATTAGCACTCCCCAATAATAATTAATAACATATATATTGTATATAATTTATCACCATAATTTTCACAATTTTTTATAGCATTGTTTTTTTTTACAATAATATATTTTTAATTTTGTATTTTTATTATGACATTATAGTTAAGTTTTTCTTTATTATAGCAATATATATTCAAATTATTTTTTTATTATGGCATTGTAGTTACGTTTTTCTTTATTATAGCAAAATATATTCAAACTATTTTTTTATTATGTCATTATAGTTACATATTTTTCTTTATTATAGCAATATACTTTCAAATTGTTTTGTATTTAGCCATTGTATTTTTAATTTTTTTTATTAAATTGTATGAAAATTATATATTTTAATGTAACATATATTTTAAACGTATACGATTGTTTTTTTCCCTTAAAAAACATATATTTTTTTAAATAAATTACGTGGCATAGATAAAATGGACCATCAATTTTTTAGATAGTTTCCTCACTTTACCTTTCGATTATTCATACATCTTTAAAAGAATTCTTAAAAAATAGATGAAAAACATAATATAGGTGGTATATGAATAATCGGGAGAGAAAGCGAAGAAGTTATTCAAAAATAAAACAAAATTATTCATTAATATAACAATATTTAGAATACATTTTACATTGCTAACATTTAAAAAATGTTAAAAAGCATGTGTTTTTTGAAGAAAAAAAATGTATTTGTTTAAAAAATATGTTACATTAAAATATTTAATTTTCATACAATTTAATAAGAAAAATTAAAAATACAATGTGTAAAAAAAGAAATGAAAGTATATTACTATGATAAAAAAATGTAACTATAATGCCATAACAAAAATACAATTTGAAAATATACTATTTTAATAAGAAAAAACGAAAAAAAATGTTATAATAAGAAAAATTGTGAAAGTATTTGATAAATTATATAATATATATATACACCCATAATATATATGTTATGAATTATTAATTATTAAGTATATATAAAATATATAGAGAGTAAATTACATGTTTGGTCCCTGTGGTTCTTATTACATGTTTGGTCCCTGTGATTCTTATTACATGTTTGGTCCCTATACTTAAAATGACCAAAATGCCCCTCTTACTTAACCTACTTAACAGGAAAAGTCTAACAAATTTAGTTTTAGGGACCTAATACGTTATGAAATGGATACCACGAGGAATGCAAGTCATAGATATTTTATTTTAGAAATTCAGACTGTTAAAACGAATAAACCCTAGGGACCAAGTATGCAGTTTACTATTTTTTAATTCAAATCTTTAATTTTATTTTAGGCTTTTTTTTAATATCTCCGATTGACTTTTGTTTGTAATGTTACGGTTTCTCAATTCTTCAAATCATCCATTAAGGTATTCATTTAAATCTTTTTTTTTTCGGTCAACGTATTTATTTAAATCTTAAAACTTATGTCAATGTTTTTCTTATTTTTTTTTATCTTTTTATTATTTTCTTTGTATAACTTTATTGCTTATTATTTACATATGTTCTTTAAAGTTTTAAGTTTTTTTAATATTAATATTGTTTTTATAACAATAACTCAAATAAAACTTCTTTGTTGATATATGTTGTTGTTTATCAATAATTATTGCATTAACAAAATTCTGACCAATGTGCAGGTTTGTATTTACAAAATTCCAACCGCATTAACCCACTAATATGCAGGTTTGCTTTAACAAAATTCCAACCAATATGCATTAACCCACCAATGTGCAGGTTTGGGTTAATAATACTAGTGATGGGTTCATGCGTTGTATGGTGTGATGATAGTTTTCTTTATTGAAGTATTAAATTAAGTTAAAATAAAGAGCAATTTCTTAGTTAATAATTAATGAAATACAATGTAAAAAATTAACATATTTTCATAAGTCGTTATTTTGCATATATTTTTGATCATTTGTTATTACGATGAATTTTTGATATACCAGTAATAGTTTTGTATTATATTATTTAAAACTCAAAGAATATGTCCCACAACCATATTACTATTATTGGAAATAATATAATGCATATTAGTTGATCAACATGTAAGGCAGATTCCATTGAAAAATAAGGATAACAAGTTATTCTAGTAATTATTTTTTAAAAATATAGAATTAATATTCACAGTCATGAACTTTTTAAGAGGTTAATTTTATAAACCTTTCATTCTCGATGATTGATCGGTCTATAATTTATATAATAAAAATTACAATAACAAAGATTATAATAATTAAAAATTATTTATTTAAGTGAATTATGAAAATTAAAATTTAAAAAAAATTAAAACAATAATAAAATTTTAAAGCTATACTATTTTTTATAAAAATAAAAATTTAGATTAAAAGAATACATTTATTAAGAATAATTTTTGTCGTTAAATAAAATTCATTTTTTTATCTTTTTTCAAAAAGAATGGCGGTTGTAGAAAATATTTTATCATTTTAAACTAATTAACTTTTATTGGTTTGAATTTGTTAAAGTACAAAAAAATCTTAAATTGTATTACTAATTTATTATTGGAGGTCGCCATTGTTAAAAGAGGAATTGACTTGCTCTAAGTTACAATAGTAATTTTTACCACATGAAAATATAGTTACCATCAATTGTATAAGCTGTAAAAATGCATCATTTCCTCATTAATATATACTCACGTCTTTCTTTCAATTTACATCTTTTTACCAACGTGGAATAACCAAAACTAACCTCACATTTTAATATTTAAAATTACTCATTCTTATGATGCCACATCATTTAATCCTCATATTTTATACACATCATTTTATTCCAATATTTCAACTTCTCACCAACATGATGGCTAAAACTCAACCACAATTCATCATTTGAGAATATTTAATCCTTATAGTGTCACACTCAAAACCTTTTGTTCTTCTTTAATATATACATATATATATATATATAGGGTTAAAATCAAGAGAAAGCTATGAAAATAAAAACACCGAAAAACTCACCTAAACCGTTAGATTGAGATGATTCAACGAATGTGACTAAAAAGTGGTTAAAACTATATATGATTCGGAAAATTATTATTTAACTAATGAATTATATATATATATATATATATAAGTAAATTATATTTTTTATCCCCATGGTTTGTAAAAAATAGAAATTTTCATCCTTGTGGCTTAGAAAGTGTTATTTTCGTCTATATGGTTTGTAATCTTTCCAATTTTCGTTCTTATTATTTACAATTTATTGTTCTTTCGGTCCATGTGGTTTAAAATTCTTTCCTGTTTTGGTCATTTGTACTTTCATTAAAAATTAGTCAAAGTAGCAATAAATTACAAACCATAGGGACGAAAATCGAAAATATTAACAAACCATACAGACGAACATCATGTCTATGTATAATTTTGTTAAAAAAAAAAAGTTGTAAATTGAATTTTTTTTATTAACATTAACAATAGACTCATGGATATCGTGTACATTGCTTGTATAAATGATGACAATGCCTAAATTTTTTTTACTTCTGTGGAAAAATACTAGTCCATTGACAATTTTATCACAAAAGAAACAAAAGTGCACCTAAAAATAACACGGTAATTATCATCCAAATGCATGTCCACTCCTCAAATGATTAAGATAATCATAAAAAATATACCTCATAATTGTCATTGTGAGGGATGTAATTGTGCAATTTTGACAAAAAAAAAAACTTATCAACCAAACAATCCTAAAATGTCAACACATATTCTTGTGCCCTATTAATCGATGATATCTTTCAATTTTCTAATTATGAATCATCTATAAAAATATATAAAAATGAATATTTATTACATGATTGTAAAAGGAGAATTTTGCTGAAATAGCCATTCTGGGAACCAAAACTGCAAAAATAGCCATTGACTACGCCAAAGTGGACTACGCCATGTTTTACCGATTTTTTGCAAAATGGTCCCTGACTACGCCAAAAATGGACTACGCCATGGCGTAGTCAGTCCCTGGACTTTGGGAAATTGTCAAAAATGGCCCCTGGACTTGAAAGTATGGAAAGATAGTTTGAAAAATGACAATTTGGTCCCTGTAGTATACTACGCCATGGCGTAGTAACGTATGGCGTAGTTGCCATTTTGGAAAATTGGCGAAAATGGCCCCTGGACTTGAAAGTATGGAAAGATAGTTTGAAAAATTACAATTTGGTCCCTGTAGTGTACTACGCCATGGCGTAGTATAAAATGGCGTAGTTGCCATTTTTGGAAATTGGCAAAAATGACCCCTGGACTTGAAAGTATGGAAAGATAGTTTGAAAAATGACAATTTGGTCCCTGTAGTATACTACGCCATGGGTAGTACCATTTGGCGTAGTGGTCAAAGATACCTTGGGAATATGCTCTTTAACCTTCCTTGAAACTTTGGAAAATTGGCAGGAAAGGTCCCTACACCATGGCGTAGTACCTTTTTGGCGTAGTTCTTTCCTGATATTTGACCGATTAGACATTTAATAGGGTAGCTGAGCAATTAATAGGGTAGCTGAATGGTTTGGGAAGCGAGAAATCATGGGTGTTACTCTTATTTCCCTTATAAATTGATGGTTGTGGTCCACACCATCAATTGCTATCACTTTCCTTTCTCCTTGAATCTTTGTTGCTTCAAAAACGACAAAAATTCTGCAATCCACGTCAAAGCCGAGTTTTTTTTCAAGCTCACGCGCCTTCGAGAATTTTGCAATCCACGTCAAATCCAGTAATACACGTCAAAATATGGAATTTCCACACCCACAAGCAACGGTAAGTTATTTCATTTTAAATTCAATAAATTTTATTTTTATATCGTTGCAATCATAATTAGTTATATAATGGTACATTAGTTAATTGTTTTTAAATTATGATGCATTCTTAATATATGTATCATGCATTCTTAATTTTCTTATCATTTTTCATAAGTTTATTGTAGCAATCATAATTAGTTGAGAATTTTAGTTGACAATTTTCTGTTTTTAAAAAAATATTTAGTTGAAAATATTTTTAAGTTTCTGTTTTTTAAAAAATATTTTTTTTTAAATTTCGATTTTTGGAAAAAAAATATTTTAGTTGAGAATTTTGATAAATATTTTTCTTAATTTTCTGATTTGTAATTTTTTTTAAGTTTCTGTGTTTTTTAAAGATTTATGGTAATTTTGTGATTTTTTGTGAAAAATAAAACAAATAAAAACAGTCTCCATATTAAAAAAAAAATTAAAAACTTTCTGTTTTTAAAAAAAAAATCTTTAACTTACTGTTTTTAAAAAAAAAATAATTCTTAACTTTCTGTTTTTATAAAAAAAATTGTTAACTTTCTGATTTTTTTTAAAAAAAATTCTTAACTTTCTGTTTTAATTAATATATATCTGTTAAATTAATATATATTTGTTTTAATTAGTATCTATCTGTTTAAATTAATATATATCTGTTTAATTAATATTTACCTGTTTTAATTAGTGTATACCTGTTTAATTAATTTATATCTGTTTAAAGTAATATATATCTGTTAAATTAATATATATCTGTTTTAATTAGTATCTATCTGTTTAAATTAGTATATATCTGTTTAATTAATATTTATGTGTTTTAATTAATATATATCTGTTTAAATTAATATATATCTGTTTAATTAATATTTATCTGTTTTAATTAGAATATACCTGTTTATTTAATATACAACTGTTTAATTAATATTTATCTGTTTTAATTAGTATTTATCTGTTTTAATTAATATATATCTGTTTTAATTAATATATATCTGTTAAATTAATATATATCTGCTTTAATTAGTATCTATCTGTTTAAATTAATATATATATCTGTTTAATTAATATTTATCTGTTTTAATTAATATATACCTGTTTAATTAATATATAGCTGTTTAAATTAATATATATCTGTTAAATTAATATATATCTGTTTTAAATAGTATCTATCTGTTTAAATTAATATATATCTGTTTAATTAATATTTATCTGTTTTTATTAATATATATCTGTTTAAATTTATATATATCTGTTTAATTAATATTTATCTGTTTTAATTAGAAAATACCTGTTTAATTAATATTTATCTGTTTTAATTAGTATTTATCTGTTTTAATTAATATATATCTGTTTAAATTAATATATATATCTGTTTAATTAATATTTATCTGTTTTAATTAGAATATACCTGTTTATTTAATATACAACTGTTTAATTAATATTTATCTGTTTTAATTAGTATATACCTGTTTAATTAATATATATCTGTTTAAATTAATATATATCTGTTTAATTAATATTTATCTGTTTTAATTAGTATATACAACTGTTTAATTAATATACAAATTTTTAATTAATAGACCCCTTAAAAATGTTATAATAAATTTTGGAAGTCACACTTCCACCCCAACGAAAGCGTTCAATCGTATTTCGTTAAACGAAATAATTGCATAACACTGAAAGATTTTGTCAAACGGGTGTAAATAGCCCTAAGGTTGTAGGGACTTAAGTAATCCACGTGATTCCCTACTACCTGGAAATCCAACAGTGGAACTGCCATTATTTTCGAATGATGAAATATTGATGAACGACTATCAATAAAATCGAAAACACCGACACTAAATGTTATATACAACTGTTTAATTAATATACAAATTTTTAATTAATAGACCCCTTAAAAATGTTATAACAAATTTTGGAAGTCACACTTCCACCGAAAAAAAAACCTAAGCGTGATACAACTTGTATATACATCATGGTTTTAACTCACGAATTTTACAAACTCAATATGTAGGTCCCTGTGCTCACAATAAGGAATAAAATTTCCTTGATTAGGGAGATTCGGGCTGCAATTTTAGTTTCTCCGGCTAGAGAAGAACTTTTTAGGACTACTCCCTTCGGTCCTTGGTTGGACCTCCACGTGCCCCCCAAGACGCCTCTTTGACAAACCTTGTTCCTAGATAGGCAAATTCCTCCTATTGATGGACAGGAGGAGGAGTTATGGTTTAATATTTTCGGCCACATTCTTCGTTTTGGCCGAGAGGACTACTGCCTTATCACAGGGCTATCATTTGGGGTCCTACCGAACATCCCTCCCCTCCGAAGGCACAGCTTTTTAAGGAGGGTCTTTCCTGATGCTTGTGGAGAGACAGTTCATCCCGATCCTCGTCTGCAGCTTTCCTTGGTTAGTAGCACAATTAAGGATAAGATGTTAAACTTAAGCGACGAGGATGTTGTCCGAGTCTGCTTACTAGGGATGGTGGAACTTGTATTCGTTGGACGTCAGGTTTCCCAGTTAGTTAATCCCGATCTATTTAATATCGTGGAGCGTTTTACAACATTTAATCTCTATCCACAGGGAAGCTACACATGGGAACCGACCTACAAGCAGTTGAATCGTGCTTGGGCTCGACGCGACCAACACAACAAGATGTCGATTACGGGTTTTGCATACGCCCTAAAGGTTAGATAATTATTAATTTGAAATTTGTTTCCTTTATGATAATGTTCATACATTTATGTGTTGTTGTATGTTTGTAGATATGGATCGTGGAGGTGTTTCCAATCTCCCGACAATGGTTTACATGCTCCGACGCATCCCCTAGGGGGGTTCGTTGGACCAGGAACCATAATTTGAATATAAGTGCCTGACTTGAGTTCCTTGAGTGTCAAGAGGTATGTTTTTGTGTGTATTTGAAAGTCTATTTATGGTAATTAAGACTATGATTTGCTTAACGTGTTATGTTTTCAATTTTCCAGGAAGGGCGGCGCCCACACTATCCTCTTGTAGCTTATCCGTCGGAGCAGCAAACGGATTGGTATAGGGATAGCCATGCTTACTTCGACAGCCATGAGGGCCTTCGAGCATCAAAGAGGCCCCGACGTACGCAAGGCTCTCCCTCCCCATCTGGCTCCGGCAATGGTTCCGGCTCCGGCAATGGATCCGGCTCCGGCAATGGATCCCACTCGTCTATGGAGGTGGACCGCCCCCATTCCTCTAGTTTAGTCCGTGGGGCTACGCCAGCCTTTTCGGACTATATCCGCCATGACGATTGGAACGCACGTGGACATTATGAGCCGTATGCGGACTCATTTGATTCCCAATGGGACAGTTTGGATCGGCAAAGGTTGAATGAGGTATACTATGATTTCTATTATCACAAGGAGCGAGTAGATAGAAATTTGTTTACCCACTATGACCAGCAAATGATAATAAATGCCGATCAAATAAAAATAAATGAGGACTATAGTGCAAGGATCAAGGAGTTGGAGTTGCAGATTGAAAGGATGAATGTAAGTTATTCGTTTAACCTTTTGGATTAAAACTGTTTTAATGTGTTTACTAATCAACATTTGCATACTTTTTTTAGATGGGGGGCCAACCCTCCCGATCTACGCCGTCACGATCAGCCATGTTCTCGGCTCCGGCCTCTTGTTATCCGCAGCAGGTAAGTTATGAAACATGGTTATATTGCAATCATTTCACTCTTTCTTTACCCCATTTTGTGGTATTTAACAACCTTCTTTCTAAGGGCACAAGCGGTTACCATTTGGGGTACTCCCAGTATCCAGCCCAGCCGGCAATCATGAGTATGCCCTAGTCTTCATACATGTCACCGAGCCCCTCTAATTTTCTTGTAAGTTAAATAAGTAGTATTAAAACCTATCTATATCGGGATTTGTAATATTTTACTTGGTAATGATCGATATTGATTTAATAGGGTACGTCAGTTGCTACGGAGCTAGGACTTTATGTACCCCAGTCGAGCTTGGGGGAACAACAGCTGCCGTACTCCACCGCCCCTATCCCCTACATGCCTAATGTAAGTAAAAAAGTTTGGTTTTTTATTTTAAATTAACTAAAAACAATTCATCTTATTTTGTAGGTTACGCTTGATGATTTCGGCTCATCGTTCGAGCCGTTTGCAACTGTTGAACGGTCGTTATTTGGTGATGAGCAAGCTGGGCCGTCGAATCCTGCACTACAAGTATACCGGCCACCGTCCAGCATCACAGCTGAGACAACACCGGTGGTCAAGGACAAATGAGAGAGGGTACCAAGTCAATATGTGACCACTCCGTTTACAAAACAACCTGATACGACGCCAGCTCCAAAGCGCCCTAAGGCGACACAAAAGGGCAAGGGCAAGGGCAAGGAATCCTCATCAACGGTGGCGGCCATGATCCTCCAAAAATACAAACAAAATCGTTTGCCCGAGATGAGTCTTCCTTTTTTGACGGCCTCGATTGACAGAACGTGGTGGGGCATGCTGCTGGGCGAGGAACGCGATGGTGATTTCACCGGCGATGTGAGTATATAAATTTGAGTTCATTGTGTTTTTAAAAATATACCGTATTCATTCTCTAACTACTAACGTACTATTTACTAACATGTGAATGCATGGGTAGGCTATACCATGCTTAGCCGTCATCAAGACGCAGAATGGACGGTGATGAACGCCGATTTTGGGAAGTTCATGAGTGATGGTCGTGGTGCTGACCTTGTCATCAACATGGTGTCGGGGATGGCCGAAGGTTCAATACCGTGGGGCAACCTAAAACGGGTGTGTAAATTAGTTTACATCAATTTGAAACAACTTGTATTCAAACCTATCCATTATTAACTATATGTTTGGCGTTTTGTTCCAGGTCTACTGCCCGATTGTAATTGGGCATCAGCATTGGGTCCTAGGGGTTTTGAACCTAGCTGATTTCGTTATGGTTGTCTACGACAGCTTTAACAATGCGCCTGCTTATCGGAAAGTCTTTGGCGAAATGATGGACAAATGGAAAGTTACTCTGCCGTATTTGATGTCCAAAATTCATTCGCAACGCCTTAAAAACGCCGCCAGAAAATTCAGTTTTAAGTACGCTAACAATGTACCACAACAGGCTTCTAGCCGTGGAGATTGTGGAGTATTTATGTGCATGTTCCTATACCGGCTGATTAATAATGAGACCATAACTTCCGCCGGGGATCAGGTGACAACTGCCTAGAATTGGCGAAATTACATGGCGGAGACTTTATATCTTTATACAGATCATTATGCTAGTACTACCGATTAGCGGGTTTGCCATTGTTATTTTTTTTGTATCACAACTAATATAAATAAATAAATACATTTTTGGTGCATCTCTGTATTTGATTTATTTTTCCCCCTTTTTGTCTTTGTCTAAAATGCTTGAATTTTATACAAAAATATTATTTAAATTTATAAAAAACAACGTAAATAGAATATTTATCTTTTAGTGCTTTTATAAAATTTTAATAAACAATAAGTTTTATCGTCCATATATCACATGGCACATCCCAGTATCACATGTGGAACAGAAAGCACATGGTCGTCCTACTTTGTCAGACGAATAAAAAACTTTTTCATATATCACATGGCACATCCCAGTATCACATGTGGAACAGAAAGCACATGGTCGTCCTACTTTCTCTTTATAAAGGACCAAAATTTTCAATGAAACAAAGTTAAGGGTTGTAACTGCACTTTAATGGGTCTTTAAAAGGAAGGCAGGTGGTGCTTTTCTCCAACAGACCGCTCTCTTCTCAGTTACCACACCCTCCACCAACACATCGCTCTCTTCTCAGTTACCACACCCTCCACCAACACATCGCTCTCTTCTCAGTTACCACACCCTCCACCAACACATCGCTCTTTTCTCAGTTACCACACCATCCCTCATGGAAAAAGTTAAAGTATATCTTCGTTCCGGTGGTAAATGGAAGTTTGCAAACGATGGGTGGGAATACATTCCCTCAGGTCCATAGAGTAAATTTCAGGTACTATTGCCCAAAAACATTACACATTTTAAGTTGGCCGGTTACTGTAAAAAAAATTTAACTTCGATAATGATGGTGGTGAAATGAAGATAGTGCACAAGACAAATGGCGAAATTTATCAGATATCCGACGATGAATGTGCTCGTTGGTTCATGAATTACGCGTCGGGGTGCGAGAGTCTGCCTACACTCTATGTGCATGTTGATTATCCAGTGTACGGTAGAGGTGATGTCGGTTGTAGTTCCAACGTTGAAGACGAAGAAGAAGAAGGAGAAGAAGAAGAAGAAGAAGAAGAGGAAGAAGAAGAAGTGGGTGATGAAGAAGAAGACGATGAAGAAGAAAAAAGTCGTTTTGTTGGCTTTGCTGAAGATGAAGGTTTTGTTTTTGACATGACTGATACGGATGAAGACGAAGCAATGAAAGGGTGACTCCTGCCAATAATTCAAATGAAATTATTAATGATCTATTTGATATGCCTTCTCCTCTTGAAACTCCAGAGTCGTATGTCACAACTAAGGACCCCGTGTCTTATAATCGTAGTTACAGAATAGCAATAAACCAGACGTTCGACACGAAAAATGAGATGATTGTAGAGTTGGGAAGAAAGTTTCTTGAAGAGGGCTTCCAGTATCAAACGTCGAGATCTTCAAAAACCAGGTACGGGGTTAAATGTCGTGTAAATGATTGTTCTTGGCGTATGACGGCATACCCCGTAGGAGGGCCAAACAAGATGTTCCAAATAAGAAAGTTAGTGGACGTACACACTTGTTCCGAGACCCAATTAATCCCTCACCACCGTCAAGCGAACACAAAGATCTTGGGTAGTATACTAAAACATAAATTTCTAGATGCTAGCAGGACATGTCGACCAAAAGACATAATTAGTGATCTACAAGAGATGTACGGTGTTAAGATTGGCTACCACCAAGGTTGGCGTGCTAGATGGAGTGCCATACGAATGGTTAGGGGCACCCCTGAGGACTCGTTCAGCCGACTGCCTCTGTTCTTATATAACTTGGAGCACCAAAATCCAGGTACCTTCACCAGAATAAAGACAGATTCAGAAGGACGATTTGAAAAGTGTATTGCTGCCCTTCGCCCCGCGGTACGCGTAATTCTGTCAATTCTTTACATATTATAAACTATATAATTTTGATACACTAACTGCATTATGATTTGCAGATCGTCTCTTTCAAGACAAAGTTGCGGCGTGTGCTTATAATAGACGCTGCACATCTAAAGGGACGATTCTTGGGTACAATGTTCCTGGCCGTTGCCATGGATGGAAATAACAACATTGTGCCAATTGCTTTCGGAGTAGGTAAATCTGAGACAACGGACGAGTGGACCTGGTTTCTAGAAAAGTTGAGGGAATGTATTGGAGATCTGCCTGGTTTGGTGTTTATGTCCGATCGGGCTGCGGCAATAAGGGCCAGTATTACAGTCGTGTTCCCAACGGCCTATCACGCTCTATGTTGTCGGCATCTCAAGATGAACGTCAAAACGAGGGATGCAAACATAAAACACTATAAATATCAATTCTGGAAGGCATGCAAAGCCTATACGGAATATGAGTTCAACCAAAACATGAATGCTCTACGACTCCATGTAGCTGCAGGAGCTCAATTAATGGATGAGCTTGGCCCGGATAAGTGGTCGAGGGCATATTTTCCTGGTGTTCGGTTCAATATTATGACCTCCAATAGTGCAGAATCGGTGAATGCGTTGTCCCGTTTTGCCCGCAGATTACCGATAGTCATGCTTATAGATTACTTCACAGATTTTCAACAACGGTGGTACTTTCTACGCCGACAAAAAGGAGGTTCCTAAGATGATAATGTTTTAAATATATAAATAAAAATATAAATATATAAATCCTAACATATATTTCACATTTTTGTAGAGCAAATGCTTCACAATCAAACACCGTGGGCGCAAGCCAAGATCCAAAGGAGGATGGGTAAGTCTACAAGATGGAACGTATACGGCATTGTAGATGGTTGGTATGAGGTTCGAGATGGTCATAGGGATGCAAAAGTCGATATGCGTACAAATGAATGTACATGTAAAAAATGGCAATTATCTGGGTTACCTTGCGGTCATGCCATCACCGTTGCAAGACATCTCGGATATACAGATTGTAGCCATTTGGCTACAGCCTTCTTTTATGCCTCAGTATACCGGCAAAATATGAAGACGTAATTCTTCCTGTTGGACCTACTTCAACATGGTTGTCTCCAGATACCCCTCTACAACCAGTCTATCCACCCCTAATAACAAGTAACCCAGTGGGCAGACCCCGTAACAACGATCGAAGGCCATCTCGTGGTGAAGGTCGAATACAGAGAAAGTGTAGTAGGTGTGGCCAAACCAGTCATAATTGTACAAACTGCCCAACTCCTGCTGCATCAAGCGAGCCTACAAGAAGGCCTTCAGGTAGCCAAAGAAGGCAGTCTCAGTCATCAACGTCGTTGGAACCACATGGAACTTTGGACTATAATAATATTGACCTTAATATTGATTTTTAGCTGCCAAAGTTTGTTCCTGATTTTTAGTTGACTGTTTCAAGTGTTTGTTAACTATTATAATGTTTTTCAATAAAGTTAACGTTATTGCAAATTTTTATTATAATGTTCACTTGTTATAATATTAATTATTGTTTTATCAAATTTGAAATATCACAACACTAAAAAACATCTTAAAAAACATCTTAAACAATGGAAAATGTTACAGTGCAAACATCTTAAAACAAACATTCAACTAGGAGACATTTAGTGAGGATAGATGTCTTGGCATTGGATGATCCACTGAGCCTTTTCGTTGATCTGGTCCTCAAGAACATCGTATTCTTCTTTGATTTCCTTTACCAACATCTCCTCCGTACTAATTGTTTTCTCTAGGACTGCAAGCTCTGCTTTACTTTGGTTAATCACCGCCTCTTTTTGAAGTTGTATTTCCCTGTTCTTATTCCATTTCTCCCCAAACGCTACGATCTCCCGGTTCGCCTCGTTAACCGCTGCCTTCAATTTCGCCGGCATTACTTGTGATGCCGGAGGGTTTGGGTCAGGGTATAAAAACCTGGAAGAAAACATTTGTGGTTCATTGTATGGAGATGTCTTCGTGTAGTTATAGTATGCGTCTTCCCAATCGACACGCTCTTCATCAGTTATTGGTTCGTCGGCAAAAGTTCTTCCATGCATTGCCCACTCCTCTTCTGTTGCGGGCACATGCCAGGTACGCCTATACATTCCATCATTCAATTGTCGTAAGGGTGCAGATCGAGAACTTCCAGCCTTGGAAGCTGATTTCTTCTTGCCAGATCGGTTGTTTCCGGACATGGTTTGTTGAAGGTTAGCTAAATTTACGAAGTGTTATAAAAAGAATGAAATGGTAGATAACAAATTTGTGTGTGTGTTGGAACTTCTCAAGGACCATTTATTTATAGTGGTGAAGTTTTAAAAATATACCCGCTAGCACATGAACTTTAAAATACTGCCACATTTAGTCCCCAAAACTCTGGTACTACGCCATGGCGTAATTGCCTTGGCGTACCTGACGGAAGCTCGTCTAAAAAAAGTAGTCAAGATTCGGCTGAAAAGTTATGACAGATTCGTCTGAAAAAGTAGTCAAGATTCGGCTGAAAAGTTATGACAGATTCGTCTGAAAAAAGTAGTCAAGATTCGGCTGAAAAGTTATGACAGATTCATCTGAAAAAGTAGTCAATACTTCCAATCTCTAACTTACTACATTTAAAAGTAGACCAATACGTCTAACTATCTCGTGACGAATATCGCAACTATAAATACGTGGTATGTTGAAGAAATTACTTGCAATCTCTAACTTACTACATTTAACCAATGTCTGGAAACCGCCGCTACAACAAGAGATCGGTTGATGAGTCTGGACCTTCTTCAGGCTCAGCCAATAAAAAACAGCTGAATGATGAAAGGTTCAGGCTTAGATGGAAAGCGCCTGAAACGGACGAGGAGTGGAGACAAATTGGAAAAACTAGGGCCCATCATGCAATAACAGATGATGAAGAGCTAGAATACGATGTCGCATGGCGAAACTATAGGCGTTCACATAACGGAGATACCCCGCCAACCTATGACGAGAGCCTTTTATTCAACCGAGACTCAAACCCTCCGGCAACTCAAGTCATGCCTTCAAAGCTCAAGACATCGTGTAAAGAGGCAGACGAAGAAATTGAAAGGTTAGCAGAGTTATGGAAAAACAACCGGAAGATTCAACTAGAAAAACAGGCGCTATTTGATGAAAAAAATGCAAACTAAAAGTACTACAACAGGAATTACGTATAGATGAGGCGGAGATTAATGACATCAAAGAAACCTACACATATCTAGAGACAGAAATCAACAAGAAGGCTGACTGGATCATCTCTTGTCAAAATATTTATCCGCACTAGATTTTCGGTTTAAATTATTGTTTGTAGTATTTAAATGTATGTTGCGATTATTGTTTTTAATATTGTATTTTCGGTTTATTATTGTATTTTCGGTTTAAAAATTTATTGTTTTTTATACTCATTTTTAAAACAAACGAAATCCTTAAGGTTCAAATAATTAATTATAAAAATGTCATTTTTAATTATAAAATTAATTAATTATAAAAGTGTCAATTTTAATTATAAAATTAATTATAAAAGTGTCATTTTTAATTATAAAAGGTTCAAATAATTGATTATAAACGTGTGATTTTTAATTATAACATTAATTATATAAAAAAAAGTTTATTAAAAAAAAAATTAAGTCCAGGGGCCATAGTGTCATTTTTAATTCTTACTCAAAAAACTTCCAAGTCCAGGGGGCCATTTTTGCCAATTTTTCAAACTGGCCACTTCGCCATGGCGTAATAAGATCCAGGGGCCAAAATGTCATTTTTAATTCTTACTCAAAACCCTTCCAAGTCCAGGGGCCATTTTTGCCAATTTTTCAAACTGGCCACTTTGCCGTGGCGTAGTATACTACAGGGACCAAATTGTCATTTTTCAAACTATCTTTCCATACTTTCAAGTCCAGAGGCCATTTTTGCCAATTTTCCAAAATGGAAACTACACCATTTTATACTACGCCATGGCGTAGTATACTACAGGGACCAAATTGTCATTTTTCAAACTATCCTTCCATACTTTCAAGTCCAGGGGCCATTTTTGACAATTTCCCAAAGTCCAGGGACTGACTACGCCATGGCGTAGTCCATTTTTGGCGTAGTCAGGGACCATTTTGCAAAAAATCGGTAAAAGTTGGACTACGCCATGGCGTAGTACACTTTTGCGTAGTCAATGGCTATTTTTGCAATTTTGATTCCTAGAATGGCTATTTCAGCAAAATTCTCTTGTAAAAGACATTATGTCATCTATACCAGTTCATGATTTGAGTGGATTTAACCTGTAATGAAGGATGACAAAAATCAATGGAGTTTTATATTGGTAAGGAATGAATATAACTGAAAATATAAAAAATCGTAAAATAAAGGAATGAAAAAGTATACCTATTGTCATTGTTATCTACCAATTTTATGAATCCCAAGATGAAATTTCATGTACAATTTGACAAAAAGAAAACTCATCAACCAAAAATTCAAAGATATTAACATATTTTTTTGTGCCCTATGTATATTGATTCTAGACATCTTTCATCTTCTCTAATTATGAATTATGAATTATCAATATATATATATATGTATATATATAAATGAATATTGATTACATTATTGTAAAAAAAACGTTATGTCATATACATCAATGCATGATATCAGTGGATTTAACCCGTAATGAAAATGAAAAAACCCAATGGGTGTTATATTGGTAAGAAATGAATATAGATGAAAAATAAGAAAATCGTAGAAAGAAAAATAATGAAAAAATATACCTCAAAATTGTCATTGTTATTTATTTGTTTTATGAATTCCAAAAAATGTGATTCAAGTGCAATTTGACTAAAAGAAAATTCATGAACCTAACATCCTAATATGTGATCATAGTATCTTTTGTCCTGTATATATTGATTGATATTTGTTAGTAATAAATTTTCATTTATATATATTAATTATTCGTTATTCCAAAAGATGATTTTTTGTAATTGATTAGAGACTTTAATATCAAAAAATAATAAATACATAGTGTAACATTCATCAACTAATATTTCATTTAAAATGAAATAATTGGTTTTACATTTATTTATTCATCTGTATAGTTTGATTTTAATGAAAATTATATAAAATTAATATACATGTATATATATATATATATATTAATAATATAATTGTAATAACTTTTATTTATTTTGATTTAAATATATTGTTTTATAGTCGTTTTTGTACATATTATTAGACTAACTCTATTAAATATATTGGCTGAGATTCGTCCTCACGTTCACAACAAAAAATGAGTTCACATTTGAACTTTCCTCTATATATATATATATGGGTGATATCCGTTGCAAACTAATCGATTTTTGCAAACTGTACAAACTCATCGTGAACACAATGATAAAGCACCAATTGGATATTCATGAATGTTGAAAGTGTTCACGAATGGTGAAAGTGTATTCACGAATGACTTAAGTATATTTATGAATGAGAAAACTCGCCAGAGAAGACGAAGTCATCAGAAAGTGTGTTCATGATAGGAAATTAATAAATATTAATTTAAAAATGGTTAAATTATAAAATGATGATGATACCTTCAATGAATTAATAAACTATTATCACATGGCTTATTTCTATTGGATAATGGTGAGTTTGCAAATATTGAATAGTTTGCAACGGATACCACCCCTATATATATAAGTATATATATATATATATATATATATATATAGGGGAGAGATCAAATGAGAACCACCCCTCCTTAAAGGAACAAAGGAACAAATTGTGGACCACATATGATGTGGATGCCACATAATATTAAATCATTTATGATTTAATATTAAATAAAAAATGATTTAATATTATGTGGGACCCACATCATATGTGATCCACAAATGTCCTTTGTTCCTTTAAAAATACAAAGTTCTCATTTGAACCTTCCTCTCTCTCTCTCTCTCTCTATATATATATATATATATAGAGAGAGAGAGAGAGGGAGAGAGAGAGACAGAGAGAAAGGAAAATTCAAATGATAACTCAAATTTGGTTTTGAACGTGAGGACAAATGAGAGTGCGACACGTGTCCGGATGTAGATTATTCAAACTGAATATACAAATGAAATATTCAAACTGAATATATTATTTACTCAGTTTGAATAATGCCTGAATAAGCATTATTCAGATTGAATAATGCTTAGTCAGACATTATTTAGACCGAGTAAATACTATATTCAGTCTGAATATTTTTTTGTATATTCATAGTGAATGGGATACATGTCGCGTTCTCATTTGTCCTCACGTTCACCACCAAATTTGAGTTCTTATTTGAACCTGCCCCTATATATATATATATATATAGGACATGTTCAAACGAGAACGCTAACTATTTAAGAAAACAAGAAAACTTTTTTCATGTACAAAATCATATATGATTAGCCGCGACTTAACCCGCGGCAAAAGTCATCCATGTCCATTTTTCTATGTTAGTAGAGAATCATATGTGATTTTGTACATGAAAAAAAGTTTTTTTGTTTTCTTAAATAGTTAGTGTTTTCGTTTGAACCTCCTTCTATATATATATAGACGGGTTAATGCGAGGACGGTAACAATTTACGAGAATGCGAAGACAATTCTCAGCCAATCATTTTGTACATGAATTTTTTTTCATGTATAAAACCGTATGTGATTTTGTACTAGCATAAAAGATGACACGCGCGACTTTTGCTGCGGGAAAAGTATCGGTTAATCATATATGATTTTGTATGTGAGTCATATATGATTTTGTACGTAAATCATATGTGATTTTGTACATGAAAAATTTCATGTACAAAATGATTGGTTGAGGATTGTCTTCGCATTCTCGTAAATTGTTACCATCCTCGCATGAACCTATTTCTATATATATATATAGCGGGTTAATCAAATAAAAACACAAAAATGTTACAAACTCGTAAAAACCGATATAAAAATAAAAAATTTCATTATTTTTTTCATCAAATGCTAGGATTTAAAATATTATTTCACATACATTTGTATCATAAGGTAAAATTTTCACATGTATTTGTTTCACCATATGAATCTTTTATGCATATTTTTTGTTTCACTAGGTGAATCAATTTTTTTTTCACATATAATTATATTCATAAGGTAAACACAAACATATATGTGAAACAATATATTAAATTATAGGTGTAGATAAAAAAATCTTGAAAAAATATATTTTTATGTCGGTTTTAACGAGTTTCTAACTTTTTTGTGGTTTTTATTTGATCATCGTCCTATATATATATATATATATTCAATAATTGTTATGTAAATAAAAAATAGAGTCATATGAAATAAAGTAATTACAAAAAAGTGGGTGTAATCAACGAAGATGATTACTCTATAATTTAACTCCGAAAACAAAAACATAAAAAGTACATACTAATGAAATATGTACTTGAGTTGAAAAACATTTCTAAAATATATGAATTCATATCCAACCCTATTATCAAATCTATGATGAAAACAATTAAAGAAAAACTATTCATTCGTTCGTTGTTGTACAATCCAAGAAACCATTCATTTATGTCATCTATATTCAGTTCTACTCTCTTTATCTTTTTTCGAAACTAAACTCGCAGGCATCAAATGTTGGCAAAGTTGAAAGCCTAATCTAATACAAATAACATTATTGCATGTTTTTGATTATGTATCAAATTAAAGAAAACTTTAATTTTGGTTTCCAATATAAAAGGTTAATCAACCCTAAACCCTAATTTAGCAAAAATAGGTTTTTATTTAAAAAATTCAAAATTGTGAGAAAATAAGAGAATATGAACCGGGAACTCTAATCATGCCACCTAAACAACTCCACATCTTGCTTATATATATATATATATAGGGTTGGAATCACGTGAGACCACCCTCTTTCCGTGAGACCCGTGAGACCACCATTTTACACTTGAAACTTCACAGCAAAAACATTGTGAAGGTAAAAAAAATATGATGGGTTCACGTGAGACCAGCTTGTTTCCGTGAGACCCGTCGGAGACCCGTGAAACCACTCTTTTACTCTTGAAAACTTCACAGCAAAAACACTGTGAAGGTTACCTTCACAGCAAAAACAATATGTAGGTTATTTTCATATAAAAAATACTTTAAAGATTTATATATTTTTTTACCTTCACAGTGTTTTTACTATGAAGTTTGAAGTGTAAAAGGGTGGTCTCACAGGTCTCATGGAAATAGGGTGGTCTCACATGATCCCAAGTCTCTGTCTCTCTCTCTCTCTCTCTCTCTATACCCCATTGAATCAGATATGATTTTATACTGTGTGGGACCCATGTCATATGGGATCCTAAATGTGTTCCTTTGTTCCTTTAAATAGAGGGTGTTCTTGTATGATCTTTCCCTTATATATATGTATATATATATATATATATATATTTAGATTCCTACACACTACTAAAATGGAAGGCTTTCACATAGGGACATTTTTCTTGGAAATCCATCGCTAAAAGGTGAATCGTCACAAAGCCGTCACAAAAGTTTTTTGCTAAATTGTTGGTGGGTAAATTAAATTAGTTACAGATTATCCAAAAAATTCATGCGTAATCCGTTGGTATTTTCTTGAAAATATCGGATTCCGTCGGAACCATTAGTATTTCATGGGTTATCCGTGGTAGTCACCCACGTAAATTTCCCTAGGTGTTTTTTTATGGCTGAAAGAGACATAAAAAATCTCATGTGAAAGAATTGCATATAAAACAAAATCCCCACATTAACTAACAAACTGTGTATAAACCAAAATCCCCACATTAACAAACCGTGTATAAACCAAAATTCCAAATATTTTCATCAAACAAATAATAATATTACATAATTCCCAAAGATTTTCAATAAACAAATATTAAACCTTAAACCCAAAATAACCTACTAAACCATTTTAGGTCAACTAAGAGAAACGATTTCGACACTAAGGGAGTTTGCGAAATCATTGAGACGATGACTTGTGGCTTCTAGAAGTTCGATGGAAGATTTGACGTCGATGATTATGATGGATTTGGTTTTGCAAGGTCGGAAGGCAAGGATATGGATGGAAGATCCGATGCCGGTGATCCATGACAATCCCAATGAGAGCAAGCCAAGACTTTGCTTGCTGTTTGTGTTTGCCTACCTACTATACTGGACCTTCGTCTCTCTGAAGTGCCCTTGTGAATGAGGCAGAAGAAAAAGAGCAAAGTTCTTCTCTTAAGGTTAGAACGAAGAGAAAGGAACAACGCCGTCTTGTTGAATGGGTGATCTGAAATTCTTATCCACACTCAAGGTCCTCCTTTCATCTTCTTTATAGAGCACCTATATGAAAGAGAAATCCAGATGAGTAAAAAGACGATTAAATAATATTTCATTCTGGTTGTTGCCACCAAGTCTGGTTGGCCTTTGTGATGGGTTAGGTCAGGCGGGCTAGAACCTAACATAGAAGGGAAGCGTGAGGTCCCTTTCCTGTGCTCCTTTACCGAGGAGAGGACTCGCTTTATTTTTGGTAGTAGTAGCAGCAGCAGTGGCGGAGCATCAGTCATCAAGTGAGACAGGGTGGATTTCTCTATTTCACGAAGATGTCATTTTCAAGATAGGATTTCTGGTACGCAAAGTATGACACTCTTTGATGGTACGGCCTGAGTATCGGTGGATTCCTTGACTAACTGAGCTTGAAGCAAGTTCTTGGCTAGTGGTATCTAGAGACTATGGTTGTCTTTGTTACAAAAGATTAAACGAAAGCAATTGTCGTGCATTATGTCGAGATCGAGGATGTGGACGTCGTCTTCACCTTGTAATTCTTGGAAAATTGCTTGATTCGTCGTGAAATGAGAGAATTTGATGAAATGACCGATCGAATGTTAGGATTGAAGAACGTGTGAAGATCTTGATTTGTACGCTTCAACATCGAATGAGAGATAATGATATAAAACTGAAGGTTAATTAAAAAAGGGGCTATTTAGAATGACATAAATGCCCCTCACGTGGGTGGCACGTAAGGGGTTTAACGACAGTAAATTAACCAGAGTTAGATGGAGGGACTTGATCCGCAACAAAAGTGAAACCACGATGACCTCGGGTGTAATTAATTCGTTTGAATGACCCAATGCAAAATTTCATGAAACCACAGGGACGAAATTCGTAGTTTACTCTAATATAAAGTGTTAACCATGATTAATAAACTCTAAAAATATTTCTTAAATATTCAAATAATAATAAATAAGTGTTCATCATTTCCATAAATATGGTAATTATTTGGTTCGCAACCTTTTTGTAATTTACAAAAGAATATGCCTTTCTCTCTCTCTCTCTCTCTCTATATATATATATATATATAGAGAGAGAGAGAGAGACAGGAAGGTTCACACGAGAACACTAACTATTTCAAAATACAAGAAAAACTTTTTTCATGTATAAAATCAGTATATAAAACTTCTTGTATGAAGCATTTAAAACCATAATCAGTATATAAAGCTTTGAATCATTTCCATGTTGCATTTATAAAGGTAAGGGAACCCACCTGATGATGTTATACCTCACCTCTAGATATCCTAAATAAAATGCCTGAATTAATCAAATAAGAAGGGTGTTATCTTAATGTAAAACCCTCAAAAGTCTTTTATTAAAGTCCCATAATGATCCCCTAGATCAAAGGTTTATATCAACTGTTTAATACCTTGCTCGAGTAGTCTCTCACGTGACTTATACCGTAACTAGGTCGCGACTCAGGTCGTAGGATTCTTTGTTCGAGGTTTCTTCCCCATACCCACAAGCCTTAAAATCCGTCATCCCAAAACGACTTCTAACCTCAACGAATCGATTATAACAGTAAGGACACCTTTCCAAAACCTTCCTAGACCAACATTAAACCCCGATATGATTATTAATCCAAATCAATAATTGATTTTTTCAAGAAAATATCTACCATGGGGTTTCCTTCAATAAATTTGATAATCCAGATGACAATCTAGATGGTTGGAATACAAAAATTGATTTTACCCATAGAAATTGAGATGAATCCCACAAGAACCATGAGTTCTTACTACCAAACAATTTATAACATAGAACTAATATGATTCCTAGATAAATTCCTAAATTTATACATTAAACTCCATTAATGGAGAGGGCAAATCAAGTAATTATAACTCTTACCTTTGTGGAGATGATTCCTTCTCTAACTTGATCAATGATTTACCAATTGCTTCTCCCTTCCTGTAACCTCCTAAGCACACACTTCACCTTGAGTTGTTTCTTGCAACAATGAGGAAAATGAGAGTAACCCTTCTCATTTAGGATTTTCGTTTGCCACATGGTCCCTGAAGTTTAAGAATGAGCACACTTATGACTCAGATCCCACTAAATCAAACCAAATAAAGGTTTTGGGCTATTACATAAACCATAACCTACCACTTTAACCTTTACCGAGATGGATCGAGAAATCTATCGAGACAAATCAGGAACTCATCCAGATCAATTGAAAACCTAATAAAGAATTTTTTTCCATGTATGTAAAGTTGAAACTGGAGTATATTCATGATGAATAATATGTATATGCATGATGAATATAATGGTGAAAATTATTATTTGTGATAAATATCATACTAATATAAATACTAGATAGTTATTATATACACATCATCATAAATAAATATTCATGATGAATGTTAATATGTGATGGTGAAAATGCATATTCGTTATTAATGGATGTGAAAATTTATTGTATACACGTGAACATATATAAATATTCATGATGGATAGTATGTATATTCATGACGAATAATATGTATATTCATGATGAATGTTATAGTGAAATAGTACATTCAAGACGAATGTCATATTGATGTATGAATGTTGAAAGGTTGTTGTATACATGTGAACACACATAAATATTAATGTTGAATATTATGTATATGTTGATGCATGGATATTGAAGAGTTATGTATACACGTGAACATATATATATATATATAGAGAGAGAGAGAGAGAGAGAGAAAGAGAGAAAAGTTCAAATGCGAACTCAGTTTTGGTTGTCAGCGTGAAGAAGACAAATGAGAGCGCGACGCGTGACTGAATTTGTATTATTTAGACTGAATAATGAAGAAAATATTCAGATTGAATAATAGTATTATTCAGTCTGAATAATACTACATTCAGACTGATTATTTCTTCATTATTCAGTCTGATTATTTCTTCATTATTCAGTCTGATGTGACACGTGTCGCGCTCTCATTTTTCATCACGTTCACAACCAAATTTGAGTTCTCATTGCCCTCCCCTATATATATATATTCATGATGAATGTATAAAAAATGTTTATTCATGGTGAATGTTATAATTAATATGTAGTTTATGATTAATGTCATAGTGATGTATGAATACTGACATTTCGTTGAATAGATGTGAAAAATACATAACTATTCATGATGAACGGTATACTAAGTTGTATATTCATGATAAATATCATACTAATATATTATTATTAAAGAGTCCTTGTAAACATATGAACGTGCATAAATATTCATAATGAATATCACACAACTGTACTATTTTACGTAAAAATAATGTTAAAAACAAAACAAAAGCTATATCGACATGGATGTCAAATAAAATAGAATAAAATGCTCGATTTTTTGATGTAATTTGTTTGATTAAAATGTTAATTACTTTTAAGATAATTTAGTTTAGAAATTAAGGGGTAAAAACATCTAATTAAAAAACAAAATAAAAAGTAAAAGATGGTAAGTGCATCATCAAACTTCTATTTTTGTCCCTAATAATTTATTAGTTAACCATTTTATATTTTAACCACTGATTATGTAACACCCGGAAATTTTAGTTAAGTTTATGAAACTTTGGAAAAGACTGATACAAGAATTCTGGTATTTCAGGCCTATTTTCAAGTATTTATATCATATTTGGTTGGAGAATTAAAGAAGGAGTCCAACAATATTTTTCAGAGTCAATTTGGAGCTAAGACGAAGCAAATATGGGTAAAACATTGTCTAAGGCTAGTTTTCATGTGGGTTAGGATGGAAGCTGGTTACGAGGTGATTTCAGAGTTGAAACTAGCTTGATAACTAGCCTAGGCACTTTTGCACTCAATTATGCTTAGCGTGAGTTACAATGCCAGTTAGCAAATAGTAACTAACTTCACAAGTAGCCTAAGCTCTTTTTATTTGATTTTTGCTTAGCGTGAGTTACAATGGCAGTTACGAAATGTAACTAGCTTCACAACTAATGTCAGAGTCTGTTTGGTCAAGAGGGAGCCGCGTGAGTTACCAATGCCAGTTACGAACGTAACTGGCGTCCATATCTGGTGTCAGCCTCTGTCAGCGTTTTAAAGACCGAAAATCGGGATCTTTCTCATTTGAACCATATCTCTCTCAATAATGCTCCAATTTGGGTGATTCAAGTTGCTATGGATTCGTCTCTTGAAGCTCTACAACATGGAAACAAGTACGGTTAGAGGCTATTGGTTGATTTTGGAGTTCATAGAAGTGAAGGTAAGATCTTAATCCTTGAATCTTGAATCTAGGGTTTGGGTTCTTCCACCAACAACTCTCATTCTCTCTTGGGTTCGTTCTTGTGTATGTTTTGGAGGTTATGTAGGTGTTCTTGAAAAACTTACACCATGGATCTAGAGGTGTAGCTCGAGGATCTAAAGTCTTTACCGAATGGAACTCGGTATTGGGGTAAAACCTAGATTTAACTTAAATCTAGCAAGGTGAGTTCAAGATACTTTGTGAAAACTTTGTACATGCCAAAAACGTCCATTTTAAAGTATTGACTTGCTTCACTTGTTATTTATCAAATGTGTGAGTATTTGTGTAAGTTTGCATATTTGGTATAAAAGGATTTATAAATCATGAAAGAGGCTTATACTTGGTTTTTAGACATTTTGACAAATAAATTATAAGTGTGGGTTGTTTGGGTGCAATATCTTTAAATGAAAACCATTTTGTTGTATTTGCATCTTTGAAGTTTTGGAACTTATAAATCGTTGAAAGATTTCAGATTATTGCATTATGGGTCATTTTGTAAATGCATGAGTATGAGTTCAAATCTAGACTTATAATCTCAAATACTTGTTGTGACTGTAGTATTTTACTGATTCCTAAACTTAATTTCAAGTGGTTGTGTATTTGGGTAAGTTTGGAGGTTTTGGGTCAAAATGAGGATTTTGAGTATTTTGTTGTAAATGATGAGTTGAGCATCATTAATGGTTTAAAATACTTGGAAAGGTTATAAAATGAAATAATCTTTGGTTTTGAAACTCAAAATGATTTGACCTAATTTTTGGTAAAATTTGGACTTGAAAGAAGATGGTTTGTTGAAAAGAGTTTTCAAGGTTGGAAAACTAGTAATACGTCTCGTTGATGTATTCGGTAGTAGGACTAGTATGTAATGGATCCATAGGCATATAGTCGGTTTAAAGGCGGGATTGTTGTCCCTTTTTGGTCGCATAGAAGTCATAGGGGGCCTCTTACCGTTGGGTATAATGCCGGATCATTACCGGATGCCATTGACTCTATGCATGCGCAATTTGGGGTCATCACGGGGCCGTGTACTAAGGTGCATAATCGGTTATAGACCGGTTGCCAGTGACCATTGCGCGGGCTTTCGTAGGAGCCATCGGGGGCCGTGTACTAAGGTGCATAATCGGTTGTTGACCGATTGCCATTGACTCCTATGGTTGCTCAACATCGAGTAGTGACCTACTTTTGTATCCGTCACCAAAGATGGTATGATCGGGAATCCTCCGTGAACTTTGGATATTTCTATCCCTTTAAAGGTCCGCGTGAGTTAACGTTTTATAAAACATGGTTAAAAGTATGTTTTCTATCTCCACGTTTATAAACTCAATCATATTCATGTGAGTATTGGAATTGGTATGTCGTTAAAAGAATATTTCTATTTTAAAGTATTCTTTTCTAATGTCATTTTGGTCTAAAGCTTTTATTATGGGACTAGTGAATTTGGGGAAAGACGTTGCTTTTATAATAAGGTTATTTCCTTTGAGAATTATGTTTTATCAAGCACATCTTTTGGTTTCAAATCAATCATAAATATGTTAAAAACTCTTGAGCTCACCAGGCGTTAAGCCTAACCCTTTTTCTTCGTCGGCATGTGCATCAGGTTATCGTGGGGGTTGGTACTAGTGACACGTGTGGACTTGAGTTCTAGGAAGTGGCACGATAAAGACTCTTGGTGACGTTTTCCGCATTCGGAGATAGCGACTCTTATTGGTTTAGTAACACCCAACCGTAAGCAGGTCTTGTATAGGACTTGATTTGTTTGTTGTGGAGGCTTATTACTAATTGTGGTTTGAGGAAAGTTATTTATTGATGAAATATTAGAAATTTTAAATTAGTCGCTCTTTCCAGATTTGAGGGTGTTACAGATTAGCTATCTAAAATTTAATCAATCTTCGAGATTGGTCCTCATGATGTTCACAATGTAAAATGGCTTTTCATTTGAAATCACCCTTATTTTTTTTTTGAAAGGCAACAGAAAAAAAATTATTAGAAAAAGTAAGAGTATACAGGGACTGCGAGGTGCAGTGAAACAACAAAATGTAAAGTAAAACGACTAAGTCAACCTAAGGAAAAGAAAGCCGAAAGGAAAGGTACCGAAGAAAAAAAGACCAGGAAAGCCTTCAACAAGAGTTATTCGTTAAGTGCGAGGGAGGATGGGTTCTCGATCCACCGTTCCCACAAGATGGAGCCCTTTTATTAAGCCTTCTTGATACCCACTCGAACACTCGAAGCTGAATTTCGGTAAACAAATTCATGTTAGGGGATGATGATTTTTTGAATATAAAGTCGTTCCGCTTACCCCAAAGCACGTAACAAGTTGCCCAAATCAAAGCCTGGAGGACGAGATTATGTCAGGGTGAATAGGCATCATCCCCAAGATATGACAAGATTTCTGAAACCGAGTTTACCTATTCTGATATGATACACCACCATTGGCATCACGAAATACAAATTTGTTTGACAGGTACGCAGGTTGCAAGGCAGTGATCAGTTGTCTCTGGTGCGTCTTCACAAATCGGACAAAGAATTGTGTCCACATCAATGCCTCTACAGTCCAAAGAAACTCGAACAAGGAGTCTTCCATTTAGGGTGCGCCAAATAAAAACGTTCATCTTGATTGGAACGAGACCATTCCACCTGGTTACCAGATTTGAAGCGCGACCTCCAAGCAGTTTATATTCGACTAAGGGATTCAATTTCCTTACCTTGAGACCCCCGTTTTCAGATAAGTTCCACCACCATTTGTCCTACGATGAATAAGAGGGTGAAACTGATGCAATAACAAAAGAATACTCGGTAATTCAGTTGCATCCCGACCCCTAGGTGGTCTTGAATAGTCCCACTCCCACACCCAATGATCTTGAACCCATACTCCTCTATCCCTTATTTTAGCCTCTCAATTTTTTTCTAAGCGAAACAGCCTTAGGAATATATCACACAGCCGATATGGACCTACCCAATTATCAACCCAAAAGGAGATGGAAGATCCGTGACCTAACTTTTTTGAAAAGGAGGTAGTGAAAGCTAACCTAAGATTATCCAAAACTTTACCCAAGGAAATGATTCAGCTCCAGGTTCCTCCCTACCCTTGTGTATGACCGCACTTTCAGTGTCCAAACCCCCGTTTAGACCATGCAGGCTGCGAACCACTTTGGTCCAAAGGTGATTATGGTTTGCTTTAAACCACCACCACCACTTTCCTAGCAAGGCAAAATTCATCGCCTTGAGGCTTCCTATGCCCAACCCTCCTTTATTGAACGTAGAAAGAGATGTAGACCATTTGACCCCTGCCAATTTCCCTTCCTCGGACCTCCCCCCTCCTAAAATCATTCCCTCATTTTCTCGAGCGACTTTAAAACACTCAACGGCATGCGGAACAACGAAAAAAGATACAACGTAAGGCTTCCAAGTACTGATTTAACGACGGTTAATCTATCGCCAAAAGACATAATTTTTTCCCTCCAACACGCCAAACGCTTGTTAAAGTTTTCTTTTACCGGTTCCCAATTTTGAATACGCCTCATGTTTGCACCAATTAGCAAACCAAGATAATCGAAAGGGAAGGTGCCGGTGTCACAACCTAGCCAATCGACCATCAATTCAACTTCGTTTTGCTGCACTCCGACACCCATAATCTTTCTCTTGTTAATATTTACCTTTAGCCCCGATGCCCATTTGAAACACTTTAAGATCCCGACATGGTTTCGAGCATTACTTTTCGACCATTCGCCAAAGAAGATGGCATCACCAACATATTGAAGATGAAAAATCTCCACTTCATCCTTACCGGTCTTTATGCCTTTCTAGATTACTTTTTTGGTTGCATCCTTCATTGCCGCATTTAGGCCCTCGACAATTATGAAGAGAAAACAACTTGTCTAACTCCTCTCGACATTTGGAATTTTGTCGGTAGGAGACCCATTGACTAGAATTGAGATTGATGCGATCAGAGGCACTTTTCAATCCAGTTGGAATTTTATTGACCCATTTGGAATTTTATTTTAAGAGTCGATGGATCTTCACACCAATTGCCATTTACTGCCAGTCCTCGAGTGTTATTTTTATTTTGCCGACTTCAAAGAGTAGATTGGAAGAAACGCGATTTTTTTTGCCTTCAATGTCTCATCGGACTCGAGATTTTTGTTTTACCATCTCCGATTCTTCATCGCCTTCACTTCTTTTTGCCACCCTCTGATTCAAGATTTCTTCCTCGTTCAGATCCTTTAGTTCCGCCAAGTCCTCCCACTTATTGGCTTATTTTTTCCTATCTTCGACTTCACCATCCAGGTTACCCATTTTATTTCTGCTCCAGATTATTAGGGCATTTTTTACATTTTTCGAACGATCACGAAAGATGCAATCTGGAAGAGTTGATTGAACCTGTGTATTCCAAGACTCAGTGATGGTTTCCTGAGTCGTAGTGTCTTCGTGCCAAACTGTTGAGTACTTAAGAATTACGTCAAAAGAGATAGGCTTCTAAAGTGCATAATACAGATTTTCTGAACTGGATCGTTAAGATAATGCTAAGGCATCTTCAGAAGAAGAAGAGATCAGAAGTATGAGGTGAAGACTTCAGATGAAAAGCTTAGAAGAAAAGCCTAAGGCATAACTTCTGAAGTGGCAACTTCAGAAGTTCTAAAGAAGTTTAGAAGACAGTTCTGAAGAACCCTTTATACGTGTATAGATGTCGTTGGTCTGTGATGTACATACCTGTTAGTTTAGATACTCTATAGTAGTATAAATACAAAGTCTGTTAGTTTGTTAGATACGTTTTTAGTGACATATACTTGTACTTTCCACATTTATACAATTTGTAATCTTCTGAAAATCAATACAATAGCCGGCTGCTTTGCAATCTACCTTGTGATATTTACTAAGTTTTATACATTCTTCTATATGGGAAATATCAATTGGTATCAGAGCCGTTCAACTGTTCTTGATCCAAATCTTGTCATATCTGACAGATTTCTAGAAATGTTTTCGATCAATCGCTTCTTGATTGATCAAATCTAATTCTTTCATTTCTTATCGTTGAATTGTCGATCAAATTATAAGAATATAAAAAAATACGTGTCAATCGGTTCCGAGACTAAACCTTCTGCCCTGTTCATAGGAGAATACCATCAATGGAGGATAATAATGATTCAATTTTTGAATAACATAAATGAAGAGCTTATGAAGTCTATTACAAATGGGCCTCTGGAGGTATATGTTGAAATCCCTGCTGTCCCAACAAGTGAAGATACTCCAGAAATTCTAGCAACAAGGATTAAGAAGAAAACTACAATGTAAAACAGTGTTGAGAAAGCCCAATTGAAAATTGATAGACGTGTGTTCTAACTCTTCTCACAATGGCTCTTCCAAATGAGACATTCAATAGGGTTGAAAGTCTTTTTTCTGCAAAAGAAATGTGGTATGAAGTTGAAGCACATATGCAGGAGAGTGCAAAGTCTAGGGAACAAAAGATCAATATATGTATTGGCATATATTTAGGGTTCAAAGCAAAAGCAGATGAATCTCTGACTGACACTTATAACAGATTCAATAACATTCTAAATGATCTAAGGAGGAATGGAGTTTAGAAGCTAAATTCTGAAATAAACAACAAATTCTTAAAGAATTTAGGATGTGAATGGGAATGCTTCACAGACACCATGGTAACCGAAACTTGTCTAAGAAGACAAATACTGATAGAAATATCATAATAGCTTCAAAAGGAACTGGGTTCTTAAAAGAGAAAAAGATCTGAAGAAGTTCTGAAGATACTTCTGAAGAGGTTCTGAAGAAGTTCTGAAGACACTTCTGAAGAAGTTCTGAAGGAGTTCAGAACCAATTCTGAACTTGTCTGTTATGACTGTTTTGTCACTATAGTCTTTCTATTGTATGTATAAATAGATAGTTAGTTAGATTGTTAGAACTAACGTTTCCCATAAGCCTTGTAAAGAGATATTTTGTAATACTGTTCATCCTATCAATACATATTACATTTAGCTATCATATTACTGTTCTAATCTTTTCATATATTGATATCTTGATTGTTTGGATCCTAACAAATACAATAAATAATCAGAGAGCTACACCTATTCCTACAAAAGTTTATGAACTTCCTGTAATGGAAACTTTAACTAGGTATGAATCTGATGAAAAAAATGAAAAAGATGGCAGAGGGTATTACATTTCTAACTAATCAGTTCAATCAGAAATACAATAATAGATATAAGAGTAGTGGAAATGTAAACCCTACTTTTACTGCTGATGGGTCAGAGATTAATGTTCAGAAGGAAGAAAAAAAGATGAAAATTAACCAGCCAGATGTTTCAACTGTGGCAAACCTGGTCATTTTGTAGCCAATGTAAAATGCCAAAAGTTAAGAACACTGTTTATTATGAAAAAAAAGCAGCACTGTCATAGAAGAAAGAAAAAAATCCTGCTATGTACACTAAATATGAAGAAGACTGACTCATATGGACATATAAAGAATATGATGAAGAAGTAGCTCATTATGCAGAAAAGTGCTATATGTGCCAAGAGCACCCTCAGTCTTCTCATGATCATGATTATGAGGTATCATCTTCTTCTGAATATACTTCTGAACTTAATTTGCAAGATCAAATTTCACAAATGAACTCTAAATTTGAAGATTTAAGCAGAAAGATAAATGGTGAAAAGCTTTTGGTAAATAAATTTAGAGTGTAGTCAAATTTACAAATTAAATTGCATAGATGCAGAAGAGCAACTTGGCAAAATTTTTGAAGAAAAATCTGCATTCAGTGAAAAAGTTAATATTCTGAATATGAGTATAGAAAATGAAAAATCTGAAAAATAGGTATTATATGTGAAACTGGATTTTTTAAATCAAGAAGGAATTGAGTTGTACAAAAAGGTCAAAGAGTTAGAAATTTTGAATTTCAAAAGAGGATAGCCTGAGCAAACTTTGAATTTATTAACAAGTCAAGACAAAATTCAAAATTTTACAATGTTAAAAGCAGGTCTTGGTTATAATGAAAATTGAATTTTGAAAAGCGCACCCTCAAAATTATATAATCTATCCAAAATGTCTGTTATTGATGAAGGAATTACATGAGTGGTCTCAAAACCTGTTGACAAAACCTTGCTTGAAAGAATACCTTTACAAAGCAGGTTTGTAAAGTCTGAGACTCTGTTGACAAAAGAAAATTCTGGAGATTCTGAAAAATCAAAGATTGAATCAATTTCTGACGTATTAATAGAAAATTCTGAAGTAACATCTGAAGAAATTTCTGAAGTTCCTTTTGATGAAATTTCTGAAGAAACTTCTAATGAATTTTCTGAACAGATTTCTCAAAATAGTCCAGAAGCAAATATTAACTCTGAAATAAATACTTCGAATGATTCTGAAGAAACCTTTGAAGAATTCTTAGAAGATGAATCTGAAGAAGAATTGAGTAATAATTATGGTATATGTTTTGATGAATCAAAAAATGAATATGAAGATATTGTGATTAATCAGGATTCATCATAAAATGAAACAAACATTAATTCTAAAAAGATGTCCAAATTAAATGAGTTTGTTCAAAATATGCCAGAATACAAATTTTCAAAATTAATGAATGCCACTTACACTGATGATGAAGATGATACAGATATACATGTTCCTATGGTTGCTGGCATAAACAAAGAAGGATATACTTTTTTAAATAAAAAACTTTTTTAGTTGAAGGTGACAAACTAAAATTTGAAGAAGCTAAAATACCTTTAGAAATGTTTCGTTCTGTTTTCTTAAAAGAAGATTATAAGAGCAAATCAACTTTTGAAAGCAACAAAGATACTTCAGACTTTGAAATTAAGACAGTTCATACTATTTCAGAATCATAAAATCAACTTTCTACAAGAACTTCTGAATTATCAGCATCATCATTCAATTCCAGAACAAAATATTCTGAGAAAGGACACTCTTCTACATCTACACCTAATGTGCAAATCAAACAGAAAAATCTCAAGAAATCTACTAAAGATACCTCAAAATCTTTAAAATCAAATATTTCTAATCCTCATTTCTAATATTTTTCATAGCAGTTCTCTTTAGTATGGAGGAAGAAAGGATCAAGCCTATCACAAAAAAAACAAATTAGATAGGATTAATTCTTGTAATGATGTACCAGATTATAAATCAATGAATAAAAAGAAATCCTTTGTTACACATTCTCATAATGATCATTCATGTCTTTGTCATAAACCATTAAAATTACTTGAGAATGATATTCATTGTACTAATTGTGGTCATCATTCCTTCAAACTAAATTCAGAAAAGACATAGACATTTCCAAAGAAAGTTGTCAAGTCTACTCAATCAATAATCAAAACTAAATCTACTAAGTCACATACTAAAGATAAATTTGTGATGATATGGATTGTTGAAGAAAGTTATGAAATTACTTCCCAGAAGTTAAAGAAAGTATGGAAACCAAAGTTCAAACTTCCCTCATTTATGACTAATTTAAAAGGACCCATTTTCAAATTGGTACCTAAATCTAAGTATTTGTCTCTGCAGATCAGTCATGTGTGGGTCTTAGATTCTGGATGTTCAAGATAGATGACACCATTCAAGGATCTTCTGACTGATTATACAGAGAGAAACGGTGGAACACTCAGTTTTTGAAACAATGCTAAAGGATATATAAGAGGATATGGAACTTTCATCAAATGAGATGTAATAGTGATGAAAGCATTTTATGTTGAGGGGTTAAGACATAACTTGTTCAATATTAGATAGTTCTATGATAAGCTATGTACTTTCCATTTTGACATTGATCTATGTCATGTTTAGAAATCTCAGAAGAAGGAATCATTAACAGCTTATAGAGATGGAGATATTTACACAACCACTTTCACAGAAGATGGTCAACTAAAAGGAATGTGTAATATGTCTAAACCTGTTCTTAAAGAAGGATGACTTTGGCGTAGAAGAATATCACATCTGAACTTCAAATCATTTGATGAGTTGGTAAAGTAAATGCTGTTGTCGGTTTACGAAGAATAAGGTTTCAGAAGAACTCCTAATGTTCTACATGTGAAATGGGTAAAATGAAGAGAAGTTCTCGTAAGTTGAAAATGAATAGCTTTTGTCATTCTCCTTTAGAAATGATTCATATGGATCTTTGTGGTCCTATGAGAACTCAGAGTTTAGAAGGAAAGAAATATATCTTAGTCATAGTAGATGAATATTAAAGATATACATGGGTTGAATTTCTCAGACAAAAATCTGATGCTCCAGAAGTTATAATTACTTTTCTGAAGAGAATTCAAGTTCTACTACAACTAATAGTTCAGAAACTCAGAAGTGATAATGGCACAGAGTTTAGAAATACTAAAATTGAAGAATTTTTAGATTCTGTTGGTATTTCACATAATTTTTCCGCTGCCAGAACACAACTCTTGTTGAAGCAACTAGGATTATGCTAGCCTATTCATAGTTACCTATGTTCCTATAGGCTGAAGCTATTGCAACTACTTGTTTTACATAGAACAAGACTTTACTGAACATATGATTATTTATAACTTCTTATGAGTTAATTCATAAAAGAAAGCTTACAATTAAATATTTTTATATTTTTGGATGCAGGTGTTTTCTGCTGAATGATAAAGACAATCTGGGTAAATTTGATAAGAAAGCTTATTTAGGAGTATTTGTTGGATATTCATCCAGATCAAAAGCTTTCAGAGTATACAATACACATTCCATCATAATAACAGAAAGCATTCATGTTAGATTTGATGAACCACACACGACTTCTAAAGAAGACAATTCAGAAGTCAGGCCTATTCAGATTTCTGAACAAATTGATTCAGAAAATGGGTTAAATGATACATCTATTTAGAACTCTACAAACAAGTCAATTAAAGAAACATTAGATTCGCTATGTCAAGATATATTTGATGTTTCACTTGATATCTCTGCAGATTTTCAAAATCCATCACTTTTCAAACATAATTCAGGAAATATATCAGAAGAACCAGTTACATCAAATATATCTGGACCAAAAACTCAACCTCAACTTTAGAAATTCCAATTTCTGAACAACCTCTTTAACCTTCTGAACAATTGCATTCAGAAGCTATACCAATAGCTGAGGGGGAGAAATTAGATCTGAGCTTAGATATTCATTCATAAATTGAACCTCAAGCAATTGTTGATAAATATGATTCTTAGAATAATGTTTCATCTGTTCAAACCCTTCCAAATTTGAACAAACGGACAAGAGATCACCCTGTTCATCAGATTATAGGTGATTCTTCAAAAGGAATCCAAACCAGATCTACAACATCAAATGAATGTATATAATGTAAACTTCTTAAGCAGCATAGAGCCTACAAAGCGTAGTGAAGCACTTCAAGATCCAGGCTGGGTTCTAGCAAATCTATCACAGGAACCAAATGGGTATTCAAAAATAAGAAGGATGAAAATGGAATTGTTATGAGGAATAAAGCTAGACTTGTAGCCAAGGGATATTGTCAACAAGAAGGTATAGATTATGATGAAACTTTTGCACTTGTAGCAAGACTAGAAGCTATCAGAATCTTCTTTTTGGAAAGGGTATCCTAGGCATTTGCCTAGACAAATATTTGGCAATTTTAAGACTGCTAAAGCATGCAGCCCTGAGATAAATCCTTAGTGGCCACAAGTTGTTTGCGCCTAGATTCGAACCTCAGGTAGATGGGTTATCTATCCTCATCCCCGCACAAGCCTTAACCAGTACGCCACAAGCCTTGTGGTAGCTATTAGAATCTTTCTAGCCTATGCAACACACAAAACCATGAAAGTCTTTCAAATGGATGTTAAATGTGCATTTCTGATTGGCATTCTTCATGAAGAAGGATATGTTGATTAACTAGAAGGCTTTGAAAGCAAAGAGTTTCCAGATCATGTATATATCTTTGACAAAGCTTTGTATGGTCTTAAACAGGCTCCAAGGGCGTGGTATGACGCCCTTACAAAATTTCTTCTAAATTCAAAGTTCAAAAGAGGTACTATTGATACAACTTTTTTTCTGAAAAAAGAAGGTGATGATTTAATCTTGATACAAATTTATGTAGATGATATAATATTTGCTTCTACTGATGCTCAATTTTGTAAAAACTTTGAGACTATTATGCAAAAATTATTTGAAATGAGTATGAAGGGAAAGTTGACCTTCTTTCTTGGTCTTCAAGTGAAACAACTGCCCCGAGTAATATTTATTAATCAAGCTAAGTATGTTAATGACTTACTTAGAAAGTATAACATGTCTGATTGTTTAGGTATATAAACACCAATGGCCACTGGAACTAAACTTGATCTAGATTTAAGTGGTAAATCTGTTGATCAGAAAATTACAGTGGCATTATTGGTTCTTTACGTTATCTAATGGCTAGTAGACCAGATATTATGTTTGCTACATGTATTTGTGCTAGATATCAGGCAAATCCTAAGAAATCTCACCTCCTTGCTGCTAAAAGAATTCTTAGATATTTGAAAGGATCTCCTTCATTGGGCCCTTGGTATCCAAAAAATTCTGAATTAGAGCTCAAAACTTTCACATATGCAGATCATGGTGGTTGTAAGTTAGACAGGAAAAACACATCTGGATCATGTCAATTTCCGGGAGATAGACTAGTAAGTTGGTCTTCTAAAAACCAAAATTGTGTCTCAACATCAACTGCAGAAGTAGAGTATGTAGCTGTAGCTATATGTTGTTCCTAAGTGATTTGGATTGAAAAACACTTGAAAGACAATGGCTACACTTTCAAGAAAAATCCATTATATTGTGATTCAAAGACTGCCATAGCTATCACAACCAATCCTGTTCAACACTCCAAAACAAAGCATATTGATATAAGGTATCATTTTCTAATGGATCATGTAGAAACAAATAGAAATGTTTTTTGTTCAAACAGATTATCAATTGGCTGACTTATTAACTAAGGCTTTGGATGAAAAACGATTTAACTTTCTAGTGAGTAAGTTAGGTATGATGAATCTCTCTAAATACGAATTTTACTTAGAAGGAGAGTTAAGTATTAACTTCTGAAGTATAGAATTCAGAAGTCTAAACAAACAAACTCAGAAGTTCTAATTTTGTTACTTAGAACTCTGAATCTCTAACAAAACTTAATAATAAAAATGAGATGATATGCTTCAGACTTATTTCATTACTTCTGAATATATAGTACTCTATTTTCATCTTACTTTGAAGTATTTGTATAATTTTCATTTCAATACTGCATTTTTCAAGGGGGTGTTTTTATACATTTTTCTTCTATGCATGACTCTAGGGGAGTGAATTCTGATCATATTTCATTGCTTATGCTGATCTTTTTGTCTGATTGATTCATCTGATCAAGACCTGTACAAGAAATTCGATTATATAAGCTTAATCACTTGGAAGTATGGACAAACTTCTATTGTGTAACATATTTTTCATTGTTCAAATTTCTTCTGAAATGTGTTACACTTTTTCCAATTTCAGAAGTTAATTTTTAAATGATTTTTCACTTCAGAACTTCTGAAGAAATTTTCTCAGAACGTCTCAATAAATTTCTCAGAATTTCTGAATAAATTTCTCAGAACTTTTGAATAAATTTCTCAAAATTTCTGACTAAATTTCTCAGAACATCTGAAATGACACGTCAGCACTTCTGAAGATTTTTCTCGTCTGAATAACTCAAACACTTAGTATCTGTGCCACGTGTCTTCATCTAATTGGATTGTGATTACCACGTCTTAAAAAATGTTTCGATGGTAATTTGCCCGTTTGATTATCCTTAATTACCACCCAGTCGTTTTTACTTTTTGTTCTTTTTCTGCCACGTGTCCCACGTTATCATTTCGCACGAATCTGACTCGATATATTGTTCTTATCGATTATGTTTTCAAAACTTCTGCGATTTCTTCCCTCCAAACTTGATGCTCCGAACTTTCTGATTTTATAAATTTTACTGTTCCATCAATCTTCATTTGATCATGTCTAAATCTGTTTCTCAAGTCAATCAGCCTATTCAGACTACTAAATCGTGTTTTAATAGTAGTGACGTTGATACCTGTTTTGAGGGTTCATATAAATTGGTGCCAAAATCGGTCTTGGTTGGCAATATAAAAGTTCCATTACCAACTGATCCAACTCTTGAAGACACTGCAACAAACCAAATCGTTCAGAATACTGAAAACCCTAATCCTAACACTAACCCTAACCCTAATGTCGATACACAAATTGGGGGAAATCAAAATGATCATGTCAATGTCATTCTTACTCGATTGCTGCTGATAACGAGTCTCAAGGAGACGTTGGTGATAATCCTACTTCAAGACTTGTTCAACCAACTGAGGTTTCAAGAGCATCCGGTCTTGCTCAAAGCAAAACAACTGTACCCGAGAATGATTTAGCTAAAATTATAAGGAATAATTGTGCTTTAAATCTCATATCTGATGAGTTCAAACAGATCAATTAATTTTGATTGAAATTCTGAAGAAGCATCCACTCTAAAAGATGTTCATCAAAAGCATACAGGTTCTGATGTGTACTTACAGCAATGGTGGTACTTTATTGATTATGAAGTTGAACCAGAAGCCATTACTTCCTTTGTGGTAGGTTATCAATTTTGATTTAGTTGCTCGTAGAGGTGACAGATAAGCCTACAATAGTAGATAAAAGCCTACTTTAGATGGATTGGATGTTGAAGATAGATCAACTTAGAAGAATTCTGGAATTGCCTCAAAGTACATATGTGGTGCGAAAAACTAATTTTGACAAAGTCCCAAAAGCATCAAAGATGATAGAAGACTTCATGACATTAGATATTCTAAAAGGCTAACAACTTTGAGATATTTCAGAAGAAAACGTTGGCCACCAATCTGGTATACTCTCTTTTCTATCATTAATACTTGTCTATCAGGGAAGGTTTCAAGCCAAGATCAAGCTTCTACCAACATAAGAACCATATTTCATGGGATTTCATTTAATATGCACTATGACTATGCACCCCTAATCTTTGAAGAAATGAGGGGTTATGTTTCTTCCAACAAGAAGCCTATATACATTCTATTCCAGAGATTCTTTTAGCTGTGTGTCAGAGGAGCAACGTATATAGAAGACAAGATTTTACCACTTGAAGATGCACCAAAAGTTCCAAAGTTTATCATGGATAATCTAAGGCCACCAACATTTACAATTTCCCAATTTTCTAATGCATTACCTCTTCCTGCAGAACTATTGGCGTATGTCAAACACAACAATACGATTTTGATTGAGTACTATATATCTATGGGACTAACAGCATCTGTAGACCCTACCCAGGATTCAAACTAGAGAGAAGTGCAAGGTGAGGGGTCTAGAATTCCACTTAGGGAGAGTGGGGAGGCTGTTCAGGGGGGTAAACAACCTCAGAGAGCAAAGAGGAAAAATGGAAATGAGAGACATAGTAGAATTGATGAGGGGAGAACACATATAGAAGAACAAGAAATTTGTGACCTAACTATTACTAGCAGGGCAACCACATCATTTGTTATTCCACAACCTTTGGTGGATGACATTGAAAAATCTAGTGAGCCCATGGCAAACATTGTTAACCCCACCATCTACTGATCCCTCTCTCAATAGATGGATGATTCATTAACACATTTGGGGCAAGCAGCTCATAAACCATTAAGTCCCCATATGTTCCCCTTCATAGTTTTGAGCACATTGAGTTTGGAAGTCCATCCAATTTTGAGCCTATAAGAACACAAGATGTTCCTTATATTCTCACAAGCACAAGTCTTATGGACTTCATTGAGCAATGTGTTAGTCATATTGCAACAATAGTAGACATACATAATTTGGGTGTTCAAGGATTTGATGGAAGACCTAGTGAGGCGAAAATCCTAAAAGCCTCATTCAGTGAATCCATTGTGATTCATGATGTGGTGACATCAACAGGCCATCCTACTTCTGTAGGTATGCAAACATGAACATCTGTTGTTCTTTGTCCTTTACCCATTCCATCTGAATTCTCAGAATTCAAGAAATTCTATACTTCTGAATTTGTAAAGATTCAGAAGGACATACATGAATTAACGGATAAATCTCAAAAGGTGATTGAGGATGGGGTGGAGGGTTAGGAGAAAAAGATTACTGAAAGACTGGATATCTTGGAAGATGCTACAATTTCAAATGATGATCTTAATTCTTTCAAGGAGTCAATTCTGAAGAATCTTTCAGAAGTTGTTACTTCAATTTCTCCTCTGAAGATTTCATTTCCAACTACTTCTGAGCCTCATAATTTATCAAATTTAGCAACTAAAGATGACATCAAGAAAATCCTTGACAAGTTGACAGTTGTGTAAAATACATAATCTGCCCTTGATCAAAGGATTTCTTCTCTTGAATGCAGAGCTCAAGCATAAATTCACAAGAGAAAACTTGATGATCATGAGGGGGAGAAAAGGAGAAGAGTTTATGAATCTGAAAAGCAAGGTGTTGAAGGTTCTATAGCTTAGACTTCTTAACGATCTTCTGAAGATGCTATGTTTCTGGTGCTAATAAAAGTAATGAAGTTGTTGAAGCTGATGTTTATGAGGTTCCTATTTCTGAAGTTCCTGGTTCTGAATTTCATGTTGGTGATTTTGTTGAAAATTCTAAAGGTGTAGAAGAAGGGTATGACACAGAAAAGAAACTCTCAGATGATTCAAAGATTCTACCTGATTCAAATGAAGAGATGGTAAATGAATTCGAGTTTTAGCAAAAGCAGCTCTCCTGGGCCGTATCAATTGGTTGAAAGGCCTGAAAGAAAAAGTTGTTCTATGGGGGATCACACCTATTGGTAGTGGCTTCAAAAAACAACCTAAACCAGGCAGAACAAGTCTTTATGGGTAGAAAGCCATGTTCTTTTCAACATCTATGCAGAACCTGGTGATCTTTCTGATGTAATAAGATTTGATGATGAAGAAGAGGTCAATGATGTAAGAGACATTATCTTATGGAGACCTAAAGTTGTTAATAATAATAATAGAAGAGGAGAGAAAGATCTTCTGAATATGTTTGACTGGTTGAAGAATTTCGTTATTCTTAATTCTGGTTTTCTGAGCTCTACACGGAATATGGATGTTAGATTTATGGATGGAGATTTAACTGTTCTCAGAAACATTCATAATCAACCGGCATATGAGGAAGAATTTGAATTTTACTTTGATCACATACCTGAAATTAACTTAAATGGTGTCGTTTTAGAATATAAAGTTGGTTCATTCACTATTATGTACAGAGATAGTATAGTGATTCCAAGGGTTGATATTCCAGAACTTTGAAACACCTATTCTGGATCCGATTTTCATAAAAGAAATTTTGTTTCTTGAAGAAGTAGATGAAAGGACAATATTTCCTGAAGAAAACTTTGTGGATATGTACAGAAGTAGTCTTAATGGTTTCTATATGGAACATTATTTTGATGGAAATTGGTCAAGATATTATGCTGCTCAAGTTAGGGAATTTCATCAGAAGTATAGAACGAGAAATTTGAATGATGACTTTCTCATTAAAAGGGTTGATCATGTAAATAGGAGAGTAATTGATAACATGACAGTTGTAAATATTTGTGTAGAGAGAAGATGGTTCCATACTTGGCTTTACAGTATTTGATTTGTACAGTCTTAGAATTGAAGACAAGTTATTCATGCTCTGCATGACTTTCAGATTTCATTGGAAAGAAAGTTGAGTCATGTGAATATGCTAGAGCCAATATGCTTATATATTATCAGAAATAAAAGACAAAGACTTTTCTTTTCATCTCCAGAACTTGGTTTCTAGTACTCAAAACCTGATGGTCAATATGAATATTCTTTCCTTATTTTAGACATTCCTAAATATTCTACTGCAACTCTGCCGAGGATTGCTAAAAGGATCAAAGAAGAAACTTTCTCAGAAACTGTGGCAATAAGTGATGAAATATTGTTTCTTATAAATGAAACAATTCATGTTAGAGAATTGATCAGAAGAATTTTTTCACTTGGATATACTGATAGAAATTCTCAAAGAGGTGCAGATTGTCTTTTGAGTTATACTTATGACTTCTTCTTCCATCCAAGGAAGATAGATATGCTTGAAAAGAATATGTTTGAAATTGAGCAAAGTAAACCAAATAAGGAAGATCAAAATAAGAAAGTTTTTGAAGTATTAATTTCTGAAAAAATTACTGCAAGTTCTGAGAAAGGCAAAGAAGCCGCTGAAATAGAACCATCTCAAGAAAAAGTAACTGAGGAACATGTAGATCTAATATTTCTTGAATATTTTCATCCAGAAATGTTTATGGAAGAAGAACCAAGGTTTGAGTTTATTGATTGTTGGATCAATAAAGATTTCAAGTTCAGGAGATGGTACTTGAATTTTATCTGAAGTATGGCTAAGTCAAAGTCATATGTCAGAATTAACAGTTTTGTAAACAAACTTTTGAATGCTGATCAGAAAAGAAAGAATGGATATTTATATTTATTCTACAAAGTTGAAAGAGAAAATGGTGAAATTTGTACTTTCACAGAAGCATATTTTCAATATGTTCATCTGAAAAATATAGTTACTATTTTCAAAACGATGAATCCCTTTCATGACAAGATTGCTAAATTCAGAAGAGCCTTTGCATGTTTGAAAGACGGTATATATAGAGAACTTATTTGGGCTGCAAGAACTGACTTTCAAGTGGCATATGTACTTGGTAAAGATAAGGTCTATCTTACTATGCCAAATTTTGAATTAGATGGAACTGAACTGATGCATTCTGGAACTCTTGTTATCAATCCTCTTGGCTATGTATGCAGAACTGGTGGACACAAATTGTTTATCAGATTTGAAAAAGTTCACAAATGCAGTAATGGAACACTCAAAGCTATCAAATATATATTAGTGAAGAAACAAAGAAAAAGGCCAAAGAATATGTCAGATGAAGATTGGCTGGCCTACAGAGACATAGCACAAAGTATGTTCCATATTATTGAAAGTGCCTTGGAGTACAAAGAACTAATGAGTGGTGAAGTTCTTCCAATCATGATGTTTTGGAGCTATGATTTGAGCTTTTGAAGAAAACGGGGAGATTGTTCAGTACTTAATAATTCATTCAAAAGAGATAGGATTATGAAGTGTAGAGTTCAGATATTCTGAACTGGATCGTCAAGATAATGCTTAGGCATCTTGAAAATAAGAAGAGATCAGAAGTCTGAGGTGAAGACTTCAGATGAAAAGCTTAGAAGAAAAGCCTAATGCATAAACTCTGAAGTGGTTACTTCTAAAGTTCTGAACAAGTTTTGAAGAAGTTCTGAACAAGTTTTGAAGAGGTTCTGAAGAACCCTTTATACATGTATAGATGTATAGACTTCTTGTCGTCAGTTTGAGGCTCGTAAACATTAATCTTACAGATCTTCCCATCTATTCCTTTTCAATGGCCCTTTATTGCAGGAAAATTGTCGTCTCCTACAACTTGATTTCCCACGAAAATGGATGTGTCCCAGAAAGATAAAATACCCCCGATCTTCCTTTTGCAGGAATATAAGTGAACCCAACGTTTTCAGATCCCAATTTTTTTTCTATATCTCGATCGGAAAAAGAGTCGCATTTTGTTTCCTGTATCTCAACGAACGAAGGTATTTTATTGATACATATACTCTTTATCAAACTTAATTTAGCCTCCGAGCCTATACCATGAATATTGAGAGATAACTTTTTAATAGACATAATAACAGATGGATCAATGAAAGATACCTAGATCTTATCCCCCTTCGCCTTGCTTGTCTTTCCAAATGACGCCAATTTGAGCTCCGACCTCCTGCGCTTCCTCCAAATCTTTGGCTCTTAGCGAGTTGAGGACGTGATTTCGTAATCTTGCTCCTCCCAAGCTAACAGAAACGGGGGTTAAAGCTTTTCTCCCTGAAAACTTGCGATGACCAGGACCAACTTTTGCTGAGGATTTTGAACCGTATTTCCCCCTAGCCATTTCCTTTATCATGCACATACTCAGTTTTCTTTTTCGAAGGTCGTATCCTCTTAAGTTTTCTCCTTTGGTTTTGGCGTTGATCTTGCTCTTTTTTTGGAATGGGAGTTATCTCCACAAGAAAGATTTTGGAAAGAGGAGACACGATGATGTGATCATTGACTATTGTTCATGGGATTGTCCATCGCGAACAAATGTTTTTTTAGCTAAACCGAGGTTTGAAATCTAGAAAGGATTTCATCTGTGCTAATAACTTTTGCGGAATTTTCTCTTGGCCCAACAACATAGAAGAATTGATGTTAGTGCATTTCGGGACACCAAAATCTATGTAGGAAGAAGAGTCTGCAACTTTTGAGCTTCCCATGCACGTTTATTCTGCGGGTGCCTGGGAATCCTGCTGGAGAATGCATGAAGTTTGTTGACGATTTTCAAGCCTATCCGGTTTGTTTCCCGGCTGAATGTCCGGTTGATCTTCCGGAGAAGAGGAAACCTGGCTTCTTCTATAATTTATCCTTGCTACCAACCTCATCCTCAACAACCCAATATTCTGCATCAAAGCCTCCATTGCTATAACCTTCCTTTGAATTCAGTGAATCGCCGTCATGATCATAGTCACAGGTTTTTTCTGACTCATCTCAAAGATTTCCTTAACATCCTCAGTTACTCTAACTTTAAAAACACAAATCGCGTGCTTAATTTCGAGAGTTTCTTCTATAGGTTTTGTGTCTATTGCATGGATGAGGACTTTCCCCACTACTAAAGATTGAGCTTCTAGAGCCGAGCAATTTCGAGTTGTAACCACCGTGGCCTACCATTTAGCGATGCTGATGAAAACACTCTTTGTCCAACAACGAACCGGAACCCAAAAATATTGATCCAAAATAGTCTCCATTCCGGTTTGTAGTTCGAAACCTGTTTCCTTAATTCCATAACCACTGAAGGATTCCATGATTCGGCGCTTCGAGGATGTTAGTTATTGTTTCCTCATTTTCCATGACAATTAGCACTTCCTTTCCTCCTAAGGATCTCCGTCTTACAGAGTTCTCTGATAAATGCTCTATAAATTCCAACTTTTTCACTTCCCAGATTAAGCTTCGAGATAGCATGGCCTGAAGATTAGGGTTTGTACCCACCTACAGAGACCTTTCATCCTCGTAAGGGGTCGGTTTATCGCTTGGAGACGACCCTTTTACCACCTCGCTATATTTCCAAAAGCCCCTTCTTCCTTCGTAGTCTGGCGGTTGGGGTGAAAACTATTTTGCTCCTTTTTTCTCGTTGTAGCAGCAGGTTCTTTTCTGGATTTGGCCTTGTACACCATTAACTTCTCCTTTCCAATGAAGATGGACTTTAACAGTTTTTCGAAATCCATTGGGTTAGCAATGTATTTGAACCTTACAAACCTGAATCTCAACCCATTACATAAATGTTTTCTTGCCATCATGCCATGTAATCATCCGCTACCCGACCATACTTTTTGAACATCCGCCATAGGTTTGCCACACTCCAATTCTTTAGGAAGTTGAAAAACATAAATGAAGAAACTTCATGATGGTTAAACCTATTTTCGATCCTCTAAGAAGCCTTCTGCATATGAATCCTTCGAGTTCCTTGTGCTACCAGTGCTGAATCTCGCTAGAAACCTTTCGCCTCCCTCTCTCTCTTTCTCTCTTTCTCTCTCTCCATTTGTCAGCAGGGTCGGCGGTCCAGGGCATCAAATAGCCCATTACTACTTATATTGTTATTAAAAATTAAATGAGATTGGTACCTAGAGAGATTCGAACCCAAGTCCTCTTGTATGATTTCGACGCCTTTAAAAGTACGCTAGAGTTGATTTTGTTTATTTTTATTCCGAATTAGATTTTAATATTTCGCTCTTTATTCCGCATTCTTTTTCATTTCCGATTAATTTTTGAAACACATTTTCATTTGTCTTGTTTTTATAACAACAAATATTTATTTAAAATAAAAGTAATAGCATCCAACAATTTATATGACTTATTATATTAAGGAGACCCCATAATAATACGTGAAAACTTATATTTTTGTCACGTGTATTATTTTGTCAAATATATATATATATATTACGATTCAAGAAGACAAAAACCAAAACATAACCGAAGATTAATTTTGAATAACACATAGCAGAAATTTAATTATCAGTATATTGTTTGTTCAAATGTGTTATAAAATTATTATAACATAAAATTATTCATAGAATTTGTAAAAAGACTATTAAAACTATATAAGTTAAGAATATGAAATTTATTTTGGGAAAAGTCTAAATATACCCAACGAATTGTCTGATTTGAATAATTAACTTCTTAAACTATTTTTTTGAATGAAAAAACCATTAAACTTTCTGAAATCGGTAAATACATCCTTGTAACCTGTAACTGTTACAGGTTAATGTGATAACAATTTGGATAAATTCTAAAAAAACCTAACGAACTATATGATTTTGTATGATTTAGCCCTTGATTTTTTTAACGAATAAATTCCAAAAAGAAAATCTAAATCTTTACAAATAAAATCGTGAACTTAATTTTGAACAAATTAATCCGAAACATTTTATGAACAAAATCATAAAGAAAAAATATATAATTTTTCTCATCGACAACAAAGTACAATAAACCAATTAAATGGAGAAAAATTATACCATTTGTATTACTAATTATAAAACATGTAAAAGTCATGCCTAAAACATAAATAGATACATGTAAATTATTTATACATAATTTTTTTGAACGACAATAACACACACACGTTTCCAAGGTATCCGGGATCCATTTGGGCACCCGAATAATCCTCGGCGACCAGGACTCACCACAGAGTGGTAGGCCAAAATCTGAATATCGCCACATGCAGCCGCAAGGATTCAAACCCGGTTAGTTAGAGCTACCATCCACTACTTATACCATTTCCAATACTAATTATGAAATATATACAAGTCATGTCTAAAACATAAATAGATACATATAAAATATTTATACATAAAAAAATGAAGTTAATGAGTTTAATTTATAATTTAAGTAATTAGTATTGAAAATGATATAATTCATCTATATTTAATTGATTTATTCTAATTTGTTGTAGGTGAGAAAAATTATATATATATATATATATATATTATGGTTTTGTTTAAAAAAATTCCGTATTTATTTGTTCAAAATTAAGTTCATAATTTTATTTCTTCAAAAAAAGTTTGAGATTTATTTGTTAAAAGAAAGTCCAAAAATTAATTTAATAAAAAGATTTAGGAAAAAAAATTCGGGATTTATTCATTAAAAAATCAAGGATTTAATCATTCAAAATCAGATAAGTTGTTGGATTTTTCTAGACTTGTTCCAAATTTTTATAACATTAACCTGTTTTACAATTATAAGGATGTATTTAATCGGTTTCAGAAAGTTTAAAGATTTTCCATTCAAAAAAGTAGTTTAAGGACTTAGTCTTATGTTTCTTAGTTTATCTTTATATTTCAGTTCTTAGTGAGCTATAAATGGTATCAGAGCCTTGTTCTCATTCTTGTCTCCTACGTTACCCTCTATCACCATCTTCTTTTGTCTAAGGAATCGGATTAGTATGCTCTGTGACTGCCGACTTTGCGCGTATCTCTCACAACAGAAAACCATTCTCTAGATAAGATTTGAAGATATTGGTTTGGTGTATTGATATAGCCACACTCTTGATTTTCTATATCTCGTTGAATAGAGCCTGTAAGTCGACGCAAAGAGGAAAAGTCGCAGCCATATCCTATTAACGAGTAAGAGAGAAAAAAAAAGTTGTGTCTTTAGAATTATCACCATACCCACCATTTATCCAACCATGAGTTCAGACCATAGCCTATCACGTTCTACTTCTAGTTTTAGACAATCTTCATTTTCTATGATAGATCAGTTATATGAAATATCTTATGTCCCAGATGATTCTAAAATACCAATATCTAGTATGCCTTTAGTAGATCCATATAATGTTTTTTCTAAACCTAATGTTTCATTTTCAAGAAAAGTAAAAAAATTAATAGGTTCCAACTATCCCCAACAAATTAAGGAGTTTGTTCAAGCTTCTAAATTTAATTCTCATTAACTTCCAATTACCACTTCGGAGCATTTAGTCACGTTATCCCTCCCAGCAGACCTACCTAGACACTGTATGGCCCAAGGTTATACCCATATACACTTTGGTGCTATTAGACTAGCCCTTACCTTCCACGGTAGGAAAGATCTACCTGCTTTCTCCCGCATAACTCTAGTTGATACAAGGTTTGTAGAGTACCAACACGCATGTATCGGTACAATTCAAACAACCTTAAATGCTGGAACTATCTTTGTTACTTTTTACCCTAATTTCAATATGCCTTTAAATGATCCCTCCCTACTCACGACACTCAAAGCCCAGATTCAGATTGGAGGTACACCCCAGGTAAATACCTTTCAGGCAACGTTCCATTACCAGATGGCGTACAGAGTCCAAAACCATTCTTTGGACATCATGGTACCAGATCAAGAACATGCTAGTGACGCGTTATTCATTGACGTCAACTCAAGTGCGACACCAACATGCACTTATGTTCCTAGACAGTTATCTAAAGAGGAGTTACTCAAACTACTCCCAGAAAAATGGATAACCAACTATGAACAGATTCATCAAGCACCAGTACAAAGTACTGCAGCACCCGACTTCGTTCGGCATCAAAACATCTTGGTAGAAGTTAAATTCCCATCCCAGGGAAAATCAAGCATATTCCCTACAGTTCATATGATCCAGCCGATTCAACCACCAGAGCCGGTGAAACATTGCTGTTATGATGTCTGTAATTGCTCAAACTGCTTAGATGAAGCCTATCGTGTAGAGTATGGTGAAGATCTTCCCAAGAAGAAAAAAGGATCGCAACAGAAGTTGAAAGAAAGATACGAAAAAGGTGATCCAGCAGTAGGACTTCTTGGTGAACCATCAGGAAAGTTCGACTATTACGTTCTCTAAAACAATTCACGAGCAGAAAAGCCTAAGCCCCAAAAGAATCCAACTCCTAAAGGTCCATCAAAGCAAGCCCCACAAGAATGTTGTGTTATTGGCCCAACTCCTTCTTCGTCAGAATATCAAGTGTAGTTCTCTCCACTAAGCTCCTTCAAAAATCCCAACCAAAGAACCAAGCATGATTGGAAGATCAAGACACCTACAACCATAGGTGCCACAGGGATTGCTGACACTATCAGTCTAGCAGAAGCCACTCTCAACTGGCAAAGTGAGAATGCTGTAGCTCAAAACCAGATTTTCAAGACTATTCTGGCGCAACAAACAAAGTCCATGAAAGCACAAGAGACCCTCTCCACGAGGGTCCACTCGCTTGAAGGCATGATCAATGAGATCAAATTTAAACTGCATGGGCTCCATAATGAACTGCTCCAATTAGTTCGTACTACTCCTCCGACACAAACATCCACCACTTTCATGAAAAAGGAAACGGAAATGAAGTTCCTTAAAGATCAACTTGCCGATCTTGAAAGACAACACAAACAATAGAGGATGTCAACACTTGTTGATGATCCATGGAGATTACCTTCCACTCCTTTTGTCAGAACATCCTTTGACCCTCAGCCTCTCCTATCATCACCATTCGAACAAACCTCCCCATCATTATCTTTATGGTCTAAAGAACAACAAAAGATAAAAGCTAAAGCCAAAGCCAGAGCCCCACAACCTCCCATAAACATACCCCAACCAGAAAAGAAAATGATCGCCTCTTCTAGCGACTCAGAACCTACCCCAGAGGATACTTCCATGTTCGCATCTTCCAAAGCACCAGATGTTTTCCCGATAGAACAACCAAACCCACTATCCGCATTCCTTCATTCATTATCCCAACAACCTGAACCCTTGGTAACAACAATTGTTGCACCAATAATAAACCCAACTCCTCCGACAGAGGAAGAATTTGATCCTACTGAAGCGTTCGAACATCTCTTCATGATGGAACCAGAACCTACAGTAGAAAACACCTCAGACTACGAGCCTGACGATGCTACCTCTAGAACAGTTCCTCCAAGAAAACCAAGGATTCCGAAGGCTGACACTACCCAAAAGTTTACCTTCGATGACATCCCACCATCTCAATGGCAAGAAAGAAGTGTTGAAATGCTGACATGGTGCTCAGCTGAGCTCCAGCACTATGACATTGACATAGTCATCAAGCGGTTTCTAACCAGAGCTTAAGGACGCTTAAGAGATTGGTACTTAAGTCTTGGAGAATACAAGCAGCTGCAGATTCAACAATGTCGGTCTCCCGAAGAATTCATACATATGATATATGTTGAGTTCATAGGAAACCCAGTTGAACATACCGTCCAAGCAAGAGAAGAATTTTTAAAGATGAAATGCTGCTCATTTCAGAAAAAAGACCTTGAAAAGCATTATGACAGAATGTCTAAAAGGTTTTATTGCTTGTATGGCGTTAATGACCTAAACCTCAAGCACGTCTTTTTTAATTCCTTCCTAGAGTCCCTTGCAAATGAAGTTCATCGTTTCTTAGAATCCAGAAATATGACGGTAGGCCAGACTTCACTTGGCGGGCTATACCAGATGATACTCAATGCACTTACGAAGCTCTGCAACCGGAGAAAGTTTTTTGAAGATTTCGAAAGAACTGGTACTAGACTTGGATCAGCCTGTGAAGACAAGTACTTCAAGGATAAAGTGCAAGGATAAGTCTACATGTGACTGTTCCTACAAAGGGAAGAAGTCCCACTTCAAGAAGAACAAAAAACCAAGTTCGTATGACTCCCTCAAGAAGAAGAAACCGTTCGCTCAAAAGAAGAAGTGGAAATTCATAAGAAAGAAGTTTGAACGAGGAAGAACTTCTGACAGATGCTATATATCTCATAAGAAAGGGCATTTTGCTAAAGATTGTAAAGAAAAGAAGAAGTCTCAAGCTTTGATTCAGACTCTTAGTCAAATCGAGCCAGTAGACATCTCCGATCTTGAATCTTTGTACTCGCTAGATGACAAACCCGCTGATCAGACAATATGCACAATTGCTTATTTCGATGCATCATCAGACGAAGAATACGACTCAGATTCGCAGTATTCAGATGACCATCCAGACATTGGAGTATTCATGGCAAGTTCACTTCCCATATCCCATATTTCCCTCCCAATCCAAACCTCTATCCCCCAGATTTTGCCTCTGCAACGATCACAGCCTGTCCCGATAGCTAAAGTTCACCTTCTCGCCTCCACATATGCTAAACCCATCCCAGTCATTGCATTCTTTAATACAAGATCCTTAGTTACGATACTAAATCCTGATATCTTACCTAGCAACTACTGAAAACCACATTACCAGCACTTTCTAGCTGCTAGTGGTAATACATTTATCATTGACAAGATAAAACACAGACTGTTAGGATCAAGTTTACATGGTAAAGATTTGCTTATCGGATTTGACATCCTTCATACCCTACCCAGCCTGAGGTATACGGAGCAAGGACTTCGCTACAAGAGCTTCTTCAGCCCTTGGAGTCCTGTCCCACGACTTTATATGGCATCCGCGATCACAATTGACGTTCTCAAACAACAGATCATCCGAACATCGTGTGCATCCAGCCATACAGAGTTCCTCGCTAAGAATAGTAACCCGTTGTGATTAAATCCCTCATTCTTTGTGAGGCTTCCTTTCAAGCAAAATGAAGATGTCAACCCAACAAGAGCTAGTCATCCTGGTATAAACCCAGATCACTATAAACTTGCAGTACAAGAATGTTCAGAACTTGTTACACAAGGAATTATAGAGCCAACCATATCGCCATGGGCATGTGAAGCATTCTACGTCAACAAACGAAGCGAGCAAGTTCGTGGAAAATTGAGGCTAGTCATAAACTACCATTCACTCAATCATTTCTTGGCTGATGACAAGTTTCCTCTTCCACAAAAGAAGGCGTTATTCCTATCCAAGTTCGATCTTAAAGCAGGATTTTGGCAATTGGGTATAAGTCCTGAAGACAGAGCGAAAACCGCATTTTGCATTCCAGATCATCATTTTCAGTGGAAATTGATGCCATTTGGTTTAAAGAACGCTCCATCCGCATTTCAAAAAGCAATGGTGAAAATCTTTGAGCCTATTCTGAATAATGCGTTGATATATTGATGATATTCTGTTATTCTCTCCGGATATGGAATCCCACATAGAATTACTCTCAAAGTTCCATTCCATCGTCCAAGAATACAGAATAATGTTATCAGAAAAGAAAATGGAGATAGGTGTTGAATCCATCGATTTTCTCGGAATGAAGATCTCTGACCGGAAGTACCGGCCACAACCCCAAATCGCTCAAGAATTGCACAAGTTTCCAGATGAGCTGACATCACAAAAGAAAATTCAACAATTCCTTGGTGTAGTTAACTACATGGCGGACTTCTTGCCAAAGCTGTCAAGTCACACAGTACACCTATTCCCTATGCTAAAGAAAGATTTCCCACCCTGGTCAGAAAAGCAGACGCTAGCTGTCAAGGCTATAAAGAGACTGGCAGATGTGATGCCACCTTTAAAGATTCCTGCAGCCACTGACAAAAGAATCTTGCAGACTGATGCAAGTGATGAGTACTGGGGAGCGTTCCTACTAGCACAGGACAAAGATAATATCAGGTCAGTATGTGGATACAAAAGTGGCACGTTTAAAGATTCTGAAAAGCACTATCATTCCACTTTCAAAGAAATTCTTGTAGTCAAAAGAGGAATAGAAAGATTCCAATTCCATCTTACTGGTCACGATTTTCTGATCGAAATGGATATGTCTTCCTTTCCAAGAATGCTACAGTTCAAGAAAAAGATGTTGCCTGAAGCACAGTTACTACGATGGTCTAATTGGTTTTCCCAGTGGACGTTCACAATAAAACACATCAAGGGTACAGAAAATATTCTCGCAGATTTTCTGTCAAGACCAAAGGGCTATAAATGCATTGCTTCTAAGGAGATTCATCCCATCCTCAAACACAGAAACACAGTCTTACCCACGGTGTTCATAATGGATAAAGATAATTCCTCCAAAGCAAACTCTTTCAAACCAGAAGAGTTCTTTCACATTACTACCTCTTATGACCTTCCAGATGAAATCATCGAAACTATAGCAAAATTCACGCTGAAAAAAAGGTCTCTTCTTAACTACAAAACCTTCTTTACTATTACCCTACAACAACATGGCCTTTTCCTAGAAAACCTTAACTTTCATCTAGATTACCCATTCCTAAATGTCTTTTGCATACATGAACCAGAAAGATTACCAAAAGAAGCTCTATGCTTTTTCTGGTACCTTTTCGAAGCATTTACGATTGCGATATCTTTCGATACTCATACCTTGCTACCTTACCTTTTTCGATGCCTATATGAAAATCCCCCAAAAGATTCTTAGCATCTTTACACTCTTTTTGATTGGTTTAAACCAATTCGAACCTGGATCAAGCTATTATCTGTTTGTCCTAGGCCTTATGTCGTCATCATGTTCAGGAGACCATGCTCTTTCCTGACACCGACCCTGCTCGACAAAGACACAGCAAGGGTTTATCATTCACCTCTTGCCTTCATTCAGGACTGGTATTATCAAAATCATGGTTGTAAGTCCTTTGAAGAACTCTACCACGACCAATTCTTAGAGATAATGCGAAGTCTTGCTAATGCAAATCAAATAGACCCTGCAATGATCCCAGAACATGTCATGGAAAATAAAATTTGTGGCCCCAGATCACCCGATGGCTTCATAATGGACAGAGATTCTCAATCAATGGAATACAACTCATTTAACACAAGAGATTGATCCTTTTGATGACGAGTCAAGTATTAACGATGAAGACGAAGACTCGTGTGAAGAACACTTTGCCGAATATGAAGAGGATCTCCGTCTTATCCAGACTCACGCTGGAAATAAAGTTCTATCTTAAGTATTAAGTAAAATAAAGCGTGCAAGTATTTCCTTTAGTTTTCCTTAAGTATTTAGGTTTTTCGTAGTATGATGTAATGATGATGGAAGCATGAAGTCACTCTTATGTGATGTAAGCGATTACCTCATTCCCAACTTATTAGTGGTGTATTATGTAATGCTTATGTAATGCTTTTGTAAAGGTACCTTTTCCTTGCCTATGTAAGGAAGGCTAACCCCTCATTTGTAACCATCCTTGGAAGAAATAAAAATCTATCTTCTATATTTCTCTCCACCTTCTCTCTAGCTTTTCTCTTATCTCTTTATGAGAGTCTTTACTTGTTTATAAGTTCTTCTTTAGTTAGTAAGTCTTATGTTTCTTAGTTTTTCTTAGTAAGTCTTATGTTTCTTAGTTTATCTTTATATTTCAGTTCTTAGTGAGCTATAAATGTTAATCCTTCAAAATCACATAGTTTATTGGGTTTAGACTTTTCCCATTTATTTTTAATATTTTAGTTTTGTAAAAAACTATGTAATGCATCGTTAGGATACATTTTACACAAATTTTTATATCATTTAGTTGGAAAAAATCTTGCAAATGATTGGATATGGACAAACCCCGTTTGAACATTATTACAAACCCTAAAATATTATGCGATTTTTTCCGACTGGGACATGTTTTAATGTTTTCGCCCAGTGCATCAAAAAGCTTTGAACCGACCTTGAGTACACATAAACCAACTCTATATAAGCATAAATAAGCAACAAAAGAGAAACATCCAAAGAAAGATACTCACTTCAACTCGTGCAACTAACTGTTAACCTTTATGCATTCATCCTCTAACACCACAACACCACAAGTTTGAGCATCAATCGGTAACCCTCATAGTCTTTTTCAACTCTGCAGTTTTCCAAGTTCTAGGTCCGTCACCACCAAATATGTTGGATCTAGTTGCTTCAAAGATTTCCAATCAAAGAACTTAGAGTTGACAACTCCGATAGAAAATTTGATTGACACAATGTCACCCATGAGCTCACATGTAATTAAGTCTACGCAAAAGTTTAATGAGTTTGGACGGTAGTTATCATGCCATCTAGGTGCACATTTATTTATTTTTTAATAAAATTATCAGAGGTACCGTTCTCTTTTCAAAAAGAAAACACTTCGTACGATGTTATAAATTTTACAAACAATGCATAAATCGTTGGTGTCATTTTATTTCAATTTACAACTTGATTCCTTATTTTATCAACTAACATTTATTTATGTGAATAATCCAAAAAAAAATCTCAAATGACTCAGGCTACCACCTAACATATGGTTTCTACACTAGTACTTTTTTTTAAATTATAAACTCTAAAAAACCACAAGTTTTAGCACATTTTTGGAAAAAAAATTGTTTGAACTATTACAAAACATTATGTGAATCGTAATTAATTTTCTATGCAACATAGACATTTTCTCATAGTGTTACAAGCAGAACAAAAACCCAAAAAGTACTCTGAAGCTGTGAAGGATGGACGTTGGCACACAACAATGAAATGTGAGATCGATGCACTTAAAAAATGATACATGAATTGTGGAAGACCTGCCAGTGGGAAGAAAACTTCGGGTTATAACAGGGTATCCAAGATTAAGTAGCAATCTAATGTATGGATGAGGGATTGAAAGCTCGACTCGTCATACTTGGAAACCATCAAGTTGAAGGTGTTGACTATACAGAGACATTTGTACCAGTGACAAAAATGGTTATGGTTAGAGTTTTTGTAGCTGGTGATGTTGCTAAGTGTAATTCGGTCAAAGAGGCTCTGCCTTGGGCTCTATTCTATTCACGTATAGAAGAGGTTTACACAATCAAACTCTAAACCTAGAGATTTACATGAGTTGAAAGGTATACAATATCCATAAATAATAATTATATCTTCTATAGTTATCTATTATCACACCCCTCAGTCGAAACTGGAGTCAGGCAGACGTTGACACTGGAGCAGAGTTATAGAAAGAGGGATGATAGGAGGCCTTTGGTGAAGATATCAACATACTGTGATGTAGAAGGTACGTGAAGAACACGAACTTGACCAAGGGTAACCTTTTCTCGAACAAAATGAATATCCATCTCGATGTGTTTGGTGCATTGATGTTGAACCATTGGAGGAAAGATAAACCGTACTTATGTTATCACAATAGACGAGAGTAGCACGACGAATGGGACAATGAAGCTCAAGCAATAAACTGCATAAACCAAGAGGTCTCGGCGACTGCATTTGCAACTCCCCGATATTCTGCCATGGCACTGGAACACGATAGAGTGGATTGTATTTTAGAGGACTAGGAGAGAAGGTTGTCCCCTAAATATACACAATAACCGGATGTTGACCGGCGGATGTGTGGACATCTGCCCCAATCCGCATCAGAATAGGCAATGAGACTTGTGTAGTAGGAGAGGCAAGGAAGCGAAGGCCATAATCCAAGGTTCCCCGTATGTACCGCAAGATATGCTTTAAAGCAGTAAGGTGAGGTTTACGAGGAGCATGCATGAAGAGACAAATTTATTGCACGACATATGCAATATCAAGGCGGGAGAATGTCAAGTATTGCAATGCACCAGCAAGACGACGATATAAAGTGGGGTCGGATAGAGGAGCATCGGAGTCCACACTAAGCTCTCCCTCCATTCTATGCCTTTTGTATACATCGGTTTTACACCTAATCATCGAGGTTAGGCATGCCTAGACATCTCCCCCAAGAAGATTATCATTTCTTGTCATGTTACATTTGATCAAACTATCTTTCCCTTCTCCAATCTTGGTACGTTTTCTCATGCCTCATACGAGTTCCTATCCTCTTCTTCCATGTCTCCTCAGATGCTGGAACACTACATGACTATTGTTCATAACCCCGAACATTAGGAAGTCCACATTGAATTTCTTCATGGTGATCTCAACGAAGAAGTGTACATGAAATTGCCACCTGAGTTTAAAGTGGAAACTGAGGGTCATTATTTAAGAAATTGCCACCTGAATTTAAAGTGGAAACTGAGGATCGTTATTTAAGAAATCTTTGTATGGGTTAAAGTAGGCGCAATGATGTTGGTTTGTAGAACTGTCAGTGGTGTTGAAAAACAACGGGTTCACACAGTCTTATTCAGATTATTCCTTATTTACTTTTATAAGGGGGGTTGTTCACATAAATGTTTTGATTTGTGTGGACGATCTTATTTTCTCCGGAAATCATTCAGATGTACAACAAAGAGTTGTAAGATCTTGAATACTATCGTCGCTTGAATACTATCGTCGCTTGAATACTATCGTCGCTTGTTTCACTTGCCCAGACTTGTCATACAACGTATATATTTTGTCCTAGTCTATGCTAAAACCACGAATTGAGCATTGGAATGCTGCCTTTCGGGTAGTCCGTTATTTGAAACAAAATCCTGATTTTCATGAACGGATGAAACATATCGAAATTGACTGTCATTGTACGTGACGAAAATGTTATTGGAAATATCGTTCCAACGTTTGTTCCTTCCAGTTTGCAACTTGCTGACATCTTTACGAAGGCCTAGGCAAACGTTGTCATGACTCTTTCCTTGGCAAGTTGGTCATGCGAGATCTACATGCACCAACCGAGGGGGGGGTGATAAGTGTGTAAAAGTATACACTTTAGCACCCATTTAGGATCTTTTGTTACCTTATTTTACACCTTTCCCAATCCTACTTTGAGTCTTTTTAGTCTTATTTTAATACTTTAGACTTCGTGGAGCTAGAATGTTAGAAATGGTGTTTTTATGCATATTTAGTAAATATTTGCTGATGTAAGCTTTGCTTAAGTAGGGAGGTGTATTGTCGCAACATTGGAGGAGGACGTGATCTTGGCTCAGCTCTGGACCATGTCACCTTTATTGACTTTTTGAAGAAATGACATCTTCAGTTGCAGCCGAAGACATTTTGGATGGAAGTTGCCAATGATAACAAGATGCTCTCTTTTGTACTTTTTTAGCATTGTTTTTGTTATACATTGGTTATTACCTAATGAACAAAGCTTCTTTATTGTACTTATGATTCCCTCCTTGGACGATAAATAAGAAGGTCAATCCTAGTTATTTTAACCATGCTTTCTCGTAGAAAAACTCTAAGTATTGTTGTAGTTATTTCCCAAGAGCTTCTCACAAGCTTTTGGTTCTCTTTTAAATTCGGTTTTATCTGGTAGTGGTATAGAAAGTTGTTGATGCGGCAACCTATTTGGTTGCTAGAGCATTGTTCACTATACTTTGTAGTTGAAATCCAACCAGCTCTTACACCCATACTATCTTTACTTTCTGTCATATTCCAGTAATTGTTGCCAACAATCAGAAAGATATAATCCCCTCTGAAGCTTCATTGCTTCCCAAAAACCTTTTCTGAAATCTTATTTTAAGATCACTTTGGTTACCCCTTTAGCAATCTGAATCCCTGAGGACGATAATCTGGTATTCTTGCCATTATTACTTGATTTGAATGATACTTGTGAGCCATGTATACGTGCATGATTTACTTGTGTTTGTAGTCTTTTGAGGGTATTCTTATTTCCAACACCACGAGGTAATGCAAATATTGTGCTAACATGTTTATTTTAGATGAGATTTTATAATTTACCAGTATTTTAGGAAGGTTAATATTTTAAAATATTTGCAAGATGCTTTCTCTATGTATATATACGTATCACAGAAGCAATAAGAAAGGCTTAACATCACATAAATATATTATTTTTTCTTCTTGTTTTGTCATTTTTCAAAAATGTTTTTATGTTTTCTAACGTCTAAGGATATATTCAGTTAATTAGTTGTTAGGTGAAAAACTATTTGATAAATCATGTTTAGACAAACATTAACAGATAGACAAACTAGTTGACAAATATCAAATTACCGAATGGACACGTACTCAATTCTAGACAAACAACTTTCCAATTTTTCACATCCAAGAAACATTCTTTCTATTTCATATCAATTATGAAATGTTATTACAAATTTCTCATATCTAAACATTAAGGTAGAATTGTGAAGGATATCTCCCTAGGCAGGATAATCAAAGGAGCGTCGACCTTTATACACTAAAGTATGATGGATAGGTTCCTCATGTGTTATCTAGGGTAAAAAGTGGTCACCTACAAACCCACCAACCAATTGAGGCTTTGTTTAGTGATACTTATGGCTATGTTTTTCTCTATTAGCTAAAACATAGTAGCTTTCTATGTTGACAAATTGGGCGAAATTGCATTTTTCACCCATTATTGATCTCCTAACCATTCCTTTACCAGTTCGACGACAATGTCATCACCTTTGCAAGTGTTATGTACGTTGCATACCTGGAAAAAGACCGATGGTTTTTACATTTGTAACCCAGGTCCGCAAGATGCGTAGCCAAGCTACTCAACTTGCGGAAACTTGCGGACCTGTGTTAAAAATGTAATATTATTTGTCTTTTTTGCGTAGGTAATGACATTTTCGTCAATAAGAGAGAGGAATGGCTAAGTGATCAATTAAGGGAAGAGAAATGACTATTTTGACCAATTTCCCTCCTATATGCTGATTTAATTTGAGGTATATTTTAATTTGATTGTGTTTATTGATTTTAAAATACTATCAAATCAGTGCTTTTACAACGTAGATGTTGTCTTTATATGCTCGGAATTGTAATATCCGTAGTATTATTGATGACATAGTTATTAGAAATAGAAGGATTGGTTTGTTAATCCTATTCCACTAGTATGACTTATCGGTATTATAAAATAATAAAAAAATTAAATAAATTTGAGAGTGATTTTGAATTTGAGTGGAATTAAGATACAATCTGCGTGGATTTAGCCAAATCACTTTAAATTCATAATAATCCTTAGTTTAAGTTTATCTATGAATATAAAATGGATTATAGGCTCATTCAATTCCTAAGTAATTTTTTTTTATACAAACCGTGAGTTAAAGTTATTTTCAAGGCCGGTTCGGTTTAAATTTTCGATCCAGATTTGAGGTATATTTCCAACCCTAATCTAACTATTAATCCTGTTTTCTTTGTATTTCATCGTTTCAGAGTTTTTGTTATGATTTAATCGAGTTTAAACGACCCAAACGTTGTTGTCTAACCCTCGTTTTCGAAAGTCTCGACCTCTTTTTCTACAATTTCAATGGGAGTGTTTTACTTCGTGTGATGCATAAAAACGATAGCAACTTGTATAATATAATCATTCGATCGATTTCTACATAAAAATACATCATCAAAACCAAGTTGATTTGAGGTAGTTTCGAAAATCGGGTTAAAAAATGGGTTTGGGTCTTACACGGGTGAAGAAAAACCCTCAAGTTTTATTTAGTTATAGGTTGACCCTCTGTTTTGTTGCATGTGTTTAAGTAAGTCCTTTTAAACAAAATAAATGCATTCTGACAGCTTTAATCCTCAAGGTTTTGATAACTATTGTCCGGCTATTGAAATTATTTCCAAAGTTAGTTTAAATGAAGTTTATATTTTTGACAGTTCTGGCCGTGTTTTAGAAAATATGTTACAAAATAGTCCAGAATAATTGCCTTATAAAAATTTAATAGTCTCAATCTCAATTTAAAGACTGTGTTGCATTTTAACCTTAATAATTTCAGAAGAAATATTCATCCTTTACTTAATTATTTTAATTAAATCCTTATATTTTGGTTCCAAGAGCTTTTTACATAATGAATTTTATTATTTAATAGTTAAGGGCTTTTTACATGATGAATTTTATAGTTTAAAAGTTACTAACATGTTAATGCAACGTTTTGGGAAAGTTAAGTATCTTTCTTTAGGTTTGATAATCATAGTTTGCTTAACTTATATCTTACTAATAGGAAATGATTATTGTATCGATGTGGTTATATTATTACATTTATTGGGATATTAGGCGTTGGTGAAGGATTTTAGTAGATTCCGACTTTTTTAGTGACTTTTAGCGTTGTCAGATATTGTGTCAGGTACGGATCTCCGTACTTCTTTCGGCGACCCTCTATTCGGTTATATTTGTTATATTGTGAAATTTGTTGTGAATCATTCGTTTCAATAGCTTCATTGGCTGATAATTGCAATTTCGATCCTTGAATTACTTTCGTAATATTATTCATTGTTAGTTAGAATTTGATATTTGAGATCTTTACTTCGATTTGCGGTGTTGCCATATTCTATATGAGACATACGTTTTTGGATTTCTGATTTCTTAGGATCTTGATGCATGGTGAATATACTCGAAGTTGAGGTTGGTTATATATTCATCCGTGCACGCATGGAACGCTTTTGTTAGATAGTTTGGATAATAGGAAAACCGAGCTAACCACCTGTAGGGGTACTACAGGCATGCCATTGTGGCGCCAATGGCGTGACACTACATGTACCGGTGTGATTAGTCCATGACGTATCCTTCCAATTTTTGTGTCCTCTGATGAGTACTGGTCATGGTGTGATGGGTGGTTTTATTCATGAGACGTATGGGTCGGCCCTAGGACTTTTGGAGATTTGTTATCTGTGTGCAATGTAGTGCCATACATGCCACTGATTTGGGATACATTTGGAGTCGCGAATCCAGTGTATCATGATTTGTTTGGATATCTTGTTTTATGATTTTGCTCCGTGTAGGAAGCTCGATATTTATAACTAACCCTTCGTTGTTTTAGCCTTGAATTCTTGATTGTTCCGGAGGTTGGTGATGATGATATGTTGGAGAAAAGTTGAAACTTTTGCTTCCATCTCATTGGAAATTGATTTATTTTCCTTTTATTTCGGTATGCTTTGGTTGTTGTCATCTTAATCCGTACTGGGCATTTGGCTCACTATGTGTTTTTCTGCCGACATATATCTAGCAAGGGGAATTCTGGGGCTTTGAGAAAAGAGGACTACCTACCTTTGAGGAATTCTATTTATTTAATTGAATTATTTTCATCGTGAACTAGATTATTATTTTAGAAATTTATGTTTTGCTTGAGATTTTAAATTTATCTTTGAGACCTTAAGTTAAAGTTGTGCTGGAAATAAGTTGTTTGGTTTATTTTTAGCCTTGTTAGTGTTTGATTATGTTGTTTGGAGATCCCGTTGTATGATCTTATGTGCCCACGTCATATAAAAACATTGCTGACGTCATATGAACCTATGAGGTCACACGCATAGAGTGTTTAGATCACGAATTAACCAAGTTGGTTATAACCCGACAAAGTGTGTTGAATATAATTATGATTAATTATATGATTCAATTATTAAGTTAATAATTAAATTAGAATAATTATTATATATGTTATTAATTATAATTAGAATTAAAGTCCAACGGTCCTAAAGCTAATGTTTTAATTAAAAGTCTGATAGATTAATTAATTATTAAGATAATAAATAATTAATTAAATATGGAATATTCTAATTAAATCAACTAATCCCATGAGGCTTAATTGAGCCCGGTCCAAGACTAGTGGAAAAAGTATATAAAGGCTTGTTGCCTCATTTAATTCATATATAACGCAATTGAGAGACCTAAAAACTTTCTCTCCTCCTCTCTTCTCTTAAAATCGACGGCCAACACACACCACAAGGAGAAATTAATTTCTTCTTGTTGTTCTTCGGGTATTCGGAGTAGCAACCGTTCGTGATCAAGATTCACATTCGCATGGATACTGCTAGAGGAGATCTGTTTGATCTCTAACGCTCGATGTTGATCAACCAATCTAAACCATGAGGTATTGTTCTAAACCCTCTATGGTTGTGTTTTAATCCTTAAAGTTGTTAGTAGCGGATCCGGGCTATCTAGGCTTTTTTCGGTTATTTCTGCTGCATGTTCTTGAGATCCCGGTGAAACCCTACACCCATTTCCGCTGCAGATTTGGGATGCTATTGTTTCATCTATTTAAGATATATTTCTTTGATTGCAACCAATGTTCAAAAAAGCACGTCATGATGTAAGGCGCATTTCAATTGTTACGATCAGGGGCCTAACCAGGAATTTACATAATGGGGAGCACCAATTAAAAAGTGAATAACAAAAATAATGATATTACATACCCCCATACCCCCCACTAAAAAAACACTAAAAACAACTTTAATATTAATACGAAGTGATGCCAAGATTTTCTTGCATGATAAATGAAATTATTAAAATGTTAATAGCATTCCTCGATTGGGATGGAAATGAGGTGGGTATTAGGCGGGTAATGCATTCCCCGTCCCCACCCCCCCCCCCCCCCCATCACCCCCTTCCCCGACCCGACTAATCCCCGATGGGTTCGGGGAACTCGTTGGGTACGCGTTTAATAAAAACGACGTATTTTACATTAGATTATAAGGAATCATTACTACATTAATCAACAATATTGAAAAACAAATATATTTGTCATTTAACAATAAATATATACATATATACATGTATATTTATTTATACACACTATATATATACATATATTAAATAAAGTTAAAAAATTAACTAGGTATATTAGGGGCAGGTAATTCCATCCCCGACCTCGCCCCAACCCCGTTTCGGGTATGAAAGTAGACCCCGTCCCCACAACGTTGCCCGTTAAACCGGGGAATGCTTGCCTTGTTAAGGTTGGGTACCCGAGGGTACACGCCTCAACGGGTAAAATTTCCATCTCTATTCCTTGAGAAATTGAATTATAATTATTTGTTGTAATTTTTTTCGATATAAACAAATTTGGATAGTGACAATTGAGTTGTAATTGTTTGTAATTTTCTATCAGGCGGGATAAATTAACCGAAAGGAGTGGAATTGGGGAAAGAAAACTCAAATTTGATTAAATGAAAAGAAATAGAACTGCTACATATTTATAACTCAGTAAGCTACCTACCACAAACCCATTAACGATTCATTAATTAGCGGAAAATTAACCAACAAACAACTTCATGAATTGTGTACAAGAAAAAGCGTACAAGTAACTATCTGAAGTGTCAAAACAAGAAAAAACAATTATAGCAAAATAAGTGGCATGAAACGCGTACCCAAGGTTTGGTACGAGAGAGTTTGTTCCACTTCTCCTACTTGTTTTATCCCTCTATAGTTAATTTTTAAGTTTTCGCCCTTTTCCTCTTTTGTCAACTTTACAACATCATCGTCTCTTCCTACATCTTCATTTTCACTCATAGGTCGTCCTCATCGCATGCACTCCAGAGTCTGGAATTGATTTGTAAGGTCGTTCATAGGGCTTTTGATGCCCTGTGCGAAAATGCTAAAAAGTTATCACAGAAACATGCGGTTTTTTGAAGGGTTTGGTACCTAGTCAAGTTAGGGTCATGATAAAAGGATAAAACCTGGATTAAGATCATGCTTTCTTCTTTTACTAGTTTTCCCTTTTCCACGTTAAAATTATCACAATAGAACATTTACTTCAATATATGAAACTTAAAAGGCAAGCGGTTAATTATAGTTAGTCTTAACTAAAAAAAATAGTAAATTACAAGTTAGTTTAGTCCAAAGACGAAAGTTTAAATCTAATGCGGTAGTCAAATCTCAAAGTAAATAAACGACAAAAGAACAATGATATATTGTAAAATTTATAATTTAAGCTACTATGAATTGCAAAGAACAAGTTTCCAGTAACTCGTGTTTAGTGAAAAATGTAACACCCATAATTTTGGACTTATTATTATATCAAGTTCTTCATCTGGGATTAATTAAGTTGCTTGGTATGAGGTTTTCGTATAGAAACCACGGTATTAAGTTTGGGAAAGCCTCGGTGGTCGATGGTGGGGTGAAGGGGTGCTGATTGTAAGATCAGTGAAGAAAGTGGTTTCTAGGCGGCTTCAACCCACCTGAAACCCATCCGAGATTCTTTTTGGTTGGCCACATAAAAGTGGGTTATGGGCGACATTAAACCCACTTGAAACCCGCCCAAAGCTCTGTCTGATTTCCTGGTGTGGTCGGGTGACTTTTGGGGCAGCTTTAACTCGCCTAAGCGGTTGTTTCGTCCTGATGCGTCATAAAAACGGGTTTTAAGCCATATATCTCATATCTTCTTCCTCATCACTCGTTTTTCTCCCATTTCTCCTCCATAGCTCCGATTTTTAGAGCAATACTTCATCTTCCCCAACCATCCAAAGTGTTAGTTCGTCTTCAAGATCCAAGATCAAGCTACCAATTTCTTCTTCTCCAACCTCTTTTCCTCCATTGTTGTCTATATTGGGGTTTTCTCTCCAAATCGAGATTTGTAAGTTATTCCACCCATTTAGATTATATTTCTTGTCAAAACCTTTATAGTTAGTTCTCTAGAACTTATATTTTGAAGTATCTTCCTTATTTTAGAGTTTTGGCCATTTTGAAGTATCTTCCTTATTTTAGAGTTTTGACCATTTTGAAGATTTGGGGTTTTTGACTAGGATTTATATATATCTGATTCTTTGGAGTTATCATTGATGTATTTTAGATTGTTTATGAACTATATGTGGTTTCTAATGAAAGAGGCTTGTAGATCTGGACTTCTCTTCAAATGAAGCTTTTGGTGTAAAATCTAGATTTAACCTAAATCTAGGAATGTGAGTTCAAGTTGCTTTGTGAAAACGATGTACATGCCCAAAATGTCCATATTTGAAGTGTTAACATGTTTTACTTGCTATTTGTCAAATGTGTGAGTATTTTGATAATATGCGAATTATTTTCTATAAATGGTTTTATAAGTCTTGTAAAGTATTTATATTTGGGTTTTTGACATCTTGATAAATAAAAATAAGAGATGTGTTGATGTTTTATTTTACAGATGGGCATTATTTGGTGTCATAAGCATTTTGAGGGTATTCGATTTATAAACCATTCAGAAAATACATGTTCTTACATTACGAGACATTTTAGAAATTTAAGAATATGTTTTCATTTGGGACAATGGTTTGTCTCAACCAATGATTTGAGTAGATTACATAATTCTTGAGTTTTAGAGCTTTTGCTCAGTTATGAGTAAAATGAGTCTCATGGACATTTGTCCGATTTAAATGACTAAATGTTGCTTTTTGGTGTTACATGCATTGTGGCATAATTATATGATATTTACATGCATTGGGTGCGTTGATCATTCATGTTAGTGTCATGTAAATTAGACTGATTTTCATTTGGATCCATAGGCACATGAGTCAATCACTTGGTCATTGAAAGACTTTCAGGTCCCTCGTTTGAGGCCTTAAGCCATTGGACTTTTAGTAGTCGGTATCACAGAGATGGACCCATGTGGGAATGCCTCTGCAACCACGGGTATTACAGAGATGAACCCAAGTGGGAATGCCTCTGGAACCCTGAGTAGCTTTTAGTATCCGGTATTACAGAGATTGACCCATGTGAGAATGCCTCTGCGACCGCGGGTATTACAGAGATGGACCCGAGTGGGAATGCCTCTGCGACGCTGGGTATTACGATGATGAAACTCGTTGGAGTATGTTGTTGGGACCTATGTCTTGTTAGCCGGTCTGGGTATTACGATAATGAAACCCGTTGGAGTATGTTGTCGGGACCAACGTCTTTTTAGTAGGTTTGGGATCAGAGTGTTTCGTAGATGAATCCGTATGGTTCGGGCTCCAGGACCTTAGGTATTACGATAGGTACTCGTAGAGGGGTCATACACCGGGATCGTGATCTTAGGGTATTGAGTCTTATCCATACCCAACGTTGAAAATATGGTTTACTTTGTGTTACGCCATTGTCGACGGATACAGGTCTCCCCCGTCACCAAAAGGTGTTATTTTGGTTATTGAGTCTTATCCATCGTTTTCTGTGACGTATTTGGAGTATGGAGTATAATTCTTTATTGATAAATGTGCATCATGGAGACTTTACCATAGTTTTAACGTATTCACGTTTTGGGTGAATAAAGATGTAGAGTTCGTGGTTGAACATGTAGTTCTATTTAAAGTTTTTATTTCCTCGGTATTTCGATTTGGAACTTTATTAAGAAAACGATGAATTTTGGGAAATATGTTGCTTTTATAATGGAGTCTTTTATTTGAGAAATTATTATCCAACCACGTAATCTTTCAATTTCTCTCATTTATAAATACTGTTATAAACTCTTGAGCTCACTAGAAATTTAGCCTACTCTTTTTATTTGTCGGTATGTGCATCAGGTTATTGTTGGGGTTGGTACTAGCGGCACGTGTGAACTTGAGTGCTTGGAATTGGCTCAATAAAGATATAGCTTTTAATGACATTTTCTGCATTCGGATATAACGACTCTTTTGGGTTTATGCCTTAGTATAAGACTTGACCTACCTTTTGTTAATGTATATTTAGAATACTTGTTCGAGGCAACTTGAGTGTTGACTTGTAAGAAGGGATTTATCCTTTTTTTATTGTATTCATGAAAAGTTTAAATTAGGGGTTCTTTCCAAATTTGAGGGTGTTACAAGTTGGTATTAAAGCATAAGTTTGAGAGACTTAGGTATTGAATTTAGATGTCTAGACTCCAGCTAGAGTATTGTTAAGTGATCGGAGGTGAGATTTCACAATTAGAAACGTTTAGATAGGATGTTTTGAGACTAATAGATGCACTAGAATCGAGAATCATGATGATGGTAACAAGGATCCGCATGTGAGCTGAAATTGCATTATCATTCGGCCGGTGATAATATTAATTTACAGTTACGTGTGGGTGCTTGAATGATTATGGTGATGATCGATAGGGTAGTGAATGACTTCTCTTGGGTTAACCGTTGAAAGAGTTGGTGTTTGTAGCGTTGCCGTTCTGGGTGACAACTAAGTACGATTGTTGATCCAAACTCCTTTCAGTGATTTGAATATGATTCCTTGTATACTTAGTGAAAATTCCATGTTTGGAGTAATGTTCATATTTCAGCCATAACATACACTGACTGCATTCAGTGATCTCTGAAAGATAGGAACAATACTCTATCTCTTAAGACCAACACTCACACCACGAAAACATTCATCGTCTATCGAAGACCTAAGATGAAGAAGGGGATGATCAGCTAAGTGACCTGAGGCGGTTCATCGATAGCAACAGTCATCTACATAGTGTGTGATCTTGCAAAAGCCTCAACGATACCTGAAGACTTCATCTTTGAAGTCTCTGGTTCAATGATAAATTGAGGCCCATTCAGCAAGATCAAGGTTGATCTTATCCTCGATGCATAAATGAAGAACCCTTCTTCATCTTTATGCATGCTACTTTCTTTCTTAAAACCTCTATTGCTTTTATCTGTTGTTCTTGTGCATCAACTTAGTGACTTCTTAGTTGTAATAGAATAGGTTTAATACTTGTTCTAATTCCACTTACAACTGTAAATTTTTTTATTCAATATAAACTCATTTAAAAACTTAAAAAGCTTGTGTTTGTATTCAACCCCCCCCCCCTTCTACAAACTGTTTCTATATCCACTGAACTCTTGTAGACTCCGTAGGGACCAACAAGTGGTATCCGAGCAATGTTTATTGCTTTCTAATCTTTAAAACAACTAATTTCTGATTATTTTAAAATTCCTAACACAAACACAAACTACATTGACGATGGATCTTTAGCTAGACCTCCTAGATTTAGCCGTGATAATTTCCTAGTCTAGAAGGAAAGGATTACTCTATTCCCTAAAGGGTCAGATCCTAAGATTCCTTATTATCTAGAGAATGGGCCATACATTCTCACACATCTACTTCGTGCAGTTCCTGCTACTACTACCTCTCCTGCCATTCCTGAGAGACGTATTGTCAAAACTCCATATCAATGGAGTGAAGAGGACAAGAAAGAACTAGCTGTTGATTCAAAAGCTAGATCTATTGTTGTCATGTCTATTCTAGATGATGTTTATCATTCTGTGATGAAAATGAGGACTTCAAAGTGCATGTGGGATACTCTGTGTATCCATTATGAAGGAACCGATGAGGTACAGATTACTCGCCGAATGAACCTAGTGAGACAATATGAAAGTTTCATGTTTCTGAAAAAATGAAACTGTCTCACAGATCCACCAGAGATTTAACTGTCTCTTAATAGACATGAAAATAGTTGACCATGAGTATTCTAACTCTGAAATTCTGATAAAGTTCATGGAAGGTCATCCTGAACAATCGGACACATTTACCACATGTCTTAAGTTGTCAAAGAACACATAAACTTTATCTTTAAGTGCTTTGTACGGTATCTTGCTCAAACATGAGCAATCTCAAACCTTAAAAAGAAATATCATTAAAGACACTAAATCTGCCAAAAGTACTTCATTGGCTTTAGTGACTACAGAGATGGAACCTTCCAAACTTGTATCTTCTTCTATTACTTCTATCACTGAGTTAGACCAAACTAACCCAGAGGATATCATTGATGCAGATATCTCTGAATTTGACAACTCTCTAGCTCTTCTCACTAATAATTTCAGGAGATTCGCTAAAAAGAGCATTTTCAGAAAGACCCCACCAATCACTGACTCTGATAAATGAAAGACTCTTCCTGCAGAAAGAGCAGTTTCTTTTGTGCTAGAGCCTCATCGACCTTTAAACTTTCTTCATTTTGCCGATTGGCCGCTTCGTCTCTTAGACTATCCTCTTTGAACATTTGTCTTGCGATCCTTAGGTCTTCTTCAGTTTGATTCATCTTTTCTTCTCTTAGTCTCTAAGCTTCAAGGGCCTCTGTTCTTTCTTCTTTGGAGAGAAAACAGAATTCATCAAGCACCCTGATTGGTACTGGGCTTCTAGCTGAGAGATACGAGGAGGAATTTGTATTCTGGTTGCCTCTAGGTCTCTGATGAAGTTTATTCGTCTTTCTTCTTCTTTAGGCTTTCTTATTATTTGTTTATTTACACGCCTTTGGACAAGGCCTTCTTCTTAATCAGATTCAGTATTAGATATATACAAGAACTGGTCTTCAAAAGAAGGTTCATTCAAGAATGAAGAACCCTTTGGGGAATAGGGGTCACTGAGAGGAGAGAGGTTCATCAGCATTGACATTTTGTGGAGAAGTTTGATGTTCAGGAGGGAGGTTGTAAGAGACGAGAGGAAGGCATACCTTAGTGTTGAGCTCCCCCTCCGAATTTAAAGGAGTAGAATCGATCTCTACTACTTCTTTATTTTTGTCTGAGATTCCAGACTGATCCTTTTAAGGATTTTGCTTGTCCCCCAAAGGGCTTCTAAAAGTGACTCTTCCTGATGGTGTCGTTCATGGTCTGTTAACAATCCAGAAATCATCATCATCATCATCATCATCATCATCGTCATCATCATCCTTGAGGGAATAATGAGGGATGTCATCAGATTCATCGTCGTCTTCATCATCTTTCTCTTTATCATCATCATCATTATTACTTGTTTCTTCAGGTATGGGTTGTTCTTCTTGTTGTTTTTGATGACGTTGTGGAGGTGGCTGGTTCACCTAAGGAAGATCTGTGCCAATAAACTGATCAGAGTGCTCTTGGGCGAACTTCTCCCCCTCTTTGTTATTTTTTCTTTGAACGGCAAGTTAGTAGTTAGTAGTTAGTGATTCGGACCCACAGTGACATCCATATAGGCAGTATGCGGGACCCGAACCTTCACCTTAGGGGATAAACCCCCACTCCTCCACCATTTTTAGGAAAAGCACCACTCCCAAGGCTCGAACCCGAGACCTTGAGGATGATGTAAAAACCCCAATACCGCTAGGCCAGAGGCCCTTTGTTATTTACAGGTAGAATATGCACTAGGAGGGTGTGCACATTTGAGTTGAGCTTGGAGAGATTCTCAACTTGAGATGTTTGAGTTTGAGTAATCATACCCAATTGAGACCTGTCAGAGTCAGCTTTCTCTGACATGCCTTTAACAAGACGCATAATTTCAGCTTGATTCTGCTGCATTTTAGCAATAGCCTTGTCTTGACGTTCAACTCTTTCATTGAGAGCTTTTACTCCTTGCTCTATGGCACATTGGTCATCTCTCACTGTTCGGAGATCAGTGGAGAGATTGCTGATAGCCACCTTCATCGTAGGGACCCCAGTCACATGCTTGTAGATCTTCTCCGAGGTGAACCACAGTTTCTCTACCCGATGCCTTGTGAGCGCACACTCATTTACCAGAAAATCCATTGCTAGGAATGAGGGAGGAGGCAGAGAGATCTGGGGTATATCCATAGGGATAGAAGGAAATTTGGGAAGGCCCCTATCCATCTTTACATACCTGAGATCAGAAGTTGAAGGAACCTTAAATGATGTAGGCATGCTGATCGGAGTGGTGGTGTAGGTTACAACAGTTGCTAAAGTGAAGTGAGGTGCAGCGACACCTATTGATAACAAAGAAAGACGAGCCAAAAAGAGCTCAAGGTTAGCAGAAGAAAGTGGGTTGGTAAAGTGTTTACACATGGGTGCCTTGAGAGTATCCAAAGGATTACTCTCAGGGATGTTACATGCAACGGTAGTGTCCTGAGGATCACTGACCTGTTTCCGAGAATGCTTAAGAGAAACATTTTCAGGTCCTGTGCACGTTACTTTCCAGAGATCAGATTGTCGAAACAAAACTGATGTCTGAACAACACGTTGCTCAATCTCATAAGGAATGGGACAACCATACCTTAATCATGGATCGATGTGAGTTCCAAAAAAGAAGAGATAGAAGAGGATAAGAAGGTAGTGCAAGTGATACCTGATACAACCTCAACATGGCTGACTATTACAGTTTCAGAGACCGAAGTCATTGAAAAAGGAGGTAGAGCGGATGAAGCGGCAACAAAATCACAAGCTATTGTCGTGGCTGTTGGGTGGTTGTTGTAGAGGATGTAGGTAGAGTCCAGAAATCAGAGAGAGTGCTTAATTGAGTGACACTCTGTTTGAATTTCTTGGAAGCCGGCTTTTGGCGATGGACATTTTGTATCCATCGGTTGGTTGCTTTCGCTTAATGGAAAGGGAGGTGGCTTTGTTAGTGTTGGAACCCAGATCCCTTTCTAAATAGTTAATTGAGATATTTGAGAATCAAAGTATAAGCGGAAGCAATTCAACTCCATTAACAACAGTAATTATCAAACAAACAGTAAGTAAATAGAGATGAAGAACAGACTAAGATTGTATTGATAACCTTAAAGATCGATTACAAAATACAGGAATTAGATGCACAATATGATCTCCAAAAGAATGCTTTTCAATCGGCAACTTTTACATTCAAAGATTTAATCTATTTATACTATTACAATGAATATAAAGTCAACAATATAACCAATTACAAACTAACACGTCAGCAGGTAGGAGCGTATAACAGAATTCAGTTGTAAGAGGAGACGCATGAGGTAAGAGTGTGCCACGTCATATCATACTTCCATCTTATGGTTCATACTTCTTAGGTCTAACAATCTCCCCCTAAGTATGAAACCAGAATTTTTGAATATGATCCTTGTTTTGTCTATCTTAGAGAGGATCAACTGTTGAAATGATCTTTGAGATTTTGTCGATGATTCCTCTGAGCTTCAAGAGACCATCGAGTCTTTTTATCATCCTCCGAGTTACTTCAGAATCATAGTTGTTGATATCAACAGAGATGTAACATTTTGCAATGTATACCACTTGTGATGAATATTTGTGTGCTTCTTTGATCCTCATGAAAACTCCTTCTATCTGGCCTTTTGAAGATGACCCCTTCTTCTGGTTTCCGATTCATAGAGAATTGATACCTTCTAAGTCTTCATTAGGAGCAGAGATTGCAAGATTATCAACATTGTAATTGATCCCAATTTGAAATCTATTCTCCTCTTGTATCTGATGAGGGACTTCATGCATTGAATGATCCTAGAGTAGGCAACTTGATCTTGGTTATCACTTCTTTTGGTCATCTGAATCTTCATGAAATTCTCCAGAAAGATGAGATCAGAAGGAAAGATGGACACTAAATCATTATCACAAAAGTAATAAGTCTTATTGTCTTCTCTAATTACTTCATAGATTGTGTACCAAATCTCTGTCTGTTCAAAGGGAGTATTCTTAATGGCAGAAATTCTCTTGATTGGCACTGTTGTGTAGACATCCTTTCTGGCTTGCCTGTGACTCATGAATTTATCCTTTTCAGCATCACTGACATTGTAGCCATTTGAGAAATTAGGAAGCATAAGATAAATCTTTTGATCAGTGGGAGCATACATGTATCTTTTTGTTACTTCCAAAATTGGAAGATCAATTTTTCCAAGTCTCTGCAGTTTTTCTCTATTTTCAGCTATTCAACTTGATGAAACTTCAGCAGTTGCTTTTTCAGCTTTTTCCCTTTCCATTTCTGCTTGTGCTCTTGCTTTTTCTGCAAAGGCTCTTTCTGCTTCAGCTTTTGCATGGAGTTCAGCTTCTATTCTTTCTTCTTCGCTTCTTTTATTTAAGGCTTCAACTTTAGCTTTTGAAGCTTCAGCTTTAGCCTTGGAAATCCTAGCTTTGAGAATTTCTGCTTCAACATCTGGAGGGTAGGGAACACTTCTGTTGTTTCCAATGACATCCAAAAGAAATTAAGCCATTTCTGGATCCTTAGGAAGAGTGCCGGAATGTGTGGCCAGAGGTCTTGGAGTTAGAGGTGTTTATTTTGAAGATGGAGGTGCAGATGGAGATGAGGCAGAAGCTTTTCCTTTATCTTGAGAAGAAGTATCAGTACCCATAGTAGTCTTAGCCTTCTTGGTTTCTGGCATTTTCTCCCCCTTTTGAGAATCAGGATCCTGATCCTCAGATCTTTTTCTTTTGAGTTCAGACTTTTTGCATGCTCTTTCTTCCTTAGCCTTCTATTTAGCAGCGAATGTAGCAGAGAGAGAGCTTACCATTGAAGATAATTGAGAAATAGAGGACTCGAGAGAAGTAAGCTTCTGATCCACATTTGAAGTGTTGCCGGTGGTTTTTGAAACATATTTGGAAGTGAGAGTATTAATTCTGTCGAGCATGGCTTTCTGAAAGATATCCATGTCGGACTTTTTCACCAGGGATGATCCAGAGGTGTCTTCAGAGGGTTGTACAGCCTTAATGATTTTCTGAAGATCTGCCACTAAAGAGCCATACTCGTCAACAGAGATGGTGACCTCTAGAGTTGGAATTTCATCGGGAATAAAGAAGATAGCGTCTGAGTTGGCCTGGATGCCTTTGTGCAGAGAAGTAAAATGATCAGAAGCTTGTGATCGTTGAGCTTCTGCTGTTGTAGAGATAAGTTCTCTGAGCGTCTCCAGAGTTTTAGTATGTTGTGCTTGTTCATTTAGGATGTCAAGAAGAATGGCATTTTGAGAATCCAGGGATAGTTTTAGATCTTCCACAGATCTCTGAAGCTTATCACCAAATGCCTGAAACGCTGCATTGGTGACGAACTCAGAATGTGTAACCGGTGCATCTCTAACAAATGGAGCCCCTTATCTCTCGCGTTCAGAGAGGCCCTCTTTCACAGTTGTATTGACGTTTAGTGTGGAGGGACTTCCAACCTGTCGTCGAGGGTTGTGATTCACAGACACCCCTTCGGTTGTTCTGAAAGTGTTAGCTTTATCCCGATCGTCAGAGGATGGGGAGCTAAACACAATGTGCTTACCTTGATAAAGTGTAAACACTCCTGTAAGAGGTGCGTCCTGTGGCTGTAACCCCTCTGATGGGATTTCCTCAGCGTCTAAACTATCAGAAGATATGGACTTATCTTTTGAGGTTCCTACGACATTGTCGGTCACGAAGACGACAACATTTGGTGTGGATTGTGTCGAGTTCTGGGGTGAAGGAACTCTTATATTATCATCATTCTTTTGAGAGAATGATGAGGATGTGGTTTGCCAGGTAGTGCTTGATGCAGAAGATTGAGAAATATCCTCTGATCGGATGGTTTCAGGGTGGTTTGGACTGGGTGGTCCTTGGTCAATGAGAGTAGATGTGTTGGCATCTACCTCAGCAAATGTGGGAACCCTTTGGAAAGAAGAAGAGTTTCGCTCATATGTGTCTCTATGGACATCTTCAGTACCCTCTTGCATTAAGAGGTCAGCATGGGTAGAAACACTCGGTTGTGCACTCTGATTCTTTTCAAACTCAGCCTCACGTGACCCCTCACTTCCTACATTTGGCTCTAAGTGATATGGGATAGGTATTCTCTGTTCTGAGAATACCATAGAGTGTTTATAAGATAAGAGATAGAGAGAGGAGGAAGGAATAAGGTCGAGCATATACCTGGAGAGTTCCTTTGGAGATGAGTAACTGTTGACATCGATAGTTGGTTTGTGGGAGCTCATGGATGCTATCTTGCAAAATGGTTGAATCAGAGGAGCTTTGAGAGCACCAATCGCTGGGTAGGTGAACAAAGACAAAAACTTGGGAAACATCAAGGCAGGTAGTGGTTTTCCTTGATTCTAGAGGGATACTTTAGTGTGAACATCGGCTTTGATCTCTTGAAAAAGGAGGCTAGCATAATCCAGAGGTCGATTAAAGTACATTCCATACATAATTGTAAGGATGTTTTTGCTGGCTTGGACTTGGGATCCAATTTTGCATGTGAGACTTTTGTTGAGAATGGAGATAAGCGTGTTCCACATTGGGGGCAGTTTGAATTCAGAGAGTTTAGATAAATGCTCATTATAACCCAAGAATTGAATAAAGGAGAGCAGGGCTTCAGATGATGGATTCTGGTCTAGGGAAGGGTTTGGCAAGATCTCACCATTGTTTTCAAGTGTAGAGGAAGGCAAGTGATAATATCTAGCAATCTTCTTCTTTGTGATGGGTATTTCTACAGCATTTTCAGGTGCATTGGGATGACTGAAATTTCCACGCAGGGTATCTTCATTTGTGATGTACATTGACTGCCACACCTCTTTGACATAAAGCTCAGGAACATTTGGATTTGTCAAGGTTAGGGCTCGATTTAGTTGATGTTGTTGAACAAATTCGACTAGGACCCTGAATTTGGCCAAATAGGTGTTGGGATCGAGGAGAACCTGCACATTATTTGCCTGCAAAGGCAATTTGACAATTGGAGCACTATCAGCTATGGAATCAACAAGACGACCTTCATCATCATTGAGATTTGGGTTTGCAAGTCGGGAAGCCATTGATGGATGGTTAGGAATTCTTGGGATAATTTGAAAGTAGGGAAGCAATTACTGTAGAAATCGCGAGGAAGAAGATGAAGTACTGTGTATGGGGTTTATATATGAGAGAGTTTGAGTGTAATGTGGAATGAGAAGGGTTTTTGAATTTGGGGAAAAGGAAAAACGATTCAGTTATGCTGATGTAATCACGCAGGCGTGTAGTCATGCAGTCACACGATGAAAGACACGTGTAAAGCATAACATCGTGTAAATGTGACTTAACATAGGTTTGATGAGTCACTAAAGGGTTTATCGAAGTTAAACCGTTTGATTATCCTCAAAAAAAGAATTAAAAAGAATTAATAAGAAAAATTAGTATTTAATCAAGAAAAAATAATCATTTTAATTGATTAAACCAATTTTTGAGATTAAATCTTTTTAATTGAATTTAAAATCAGACATTTGGAGAAATAAAGCAGTTTTGGTCCAAATGAAAGTTTTAGTATTTATTGACAGATGTTTTCTAAGAAATTAAGAAAAATAAGAAAATTTTAAAATTAACCTTGAAGGCCAGAGTTAATTAAAATAGACTTATTGTTGTTAAAATTTCAGAAGGAAAATAAGTCAACAAATAATGGAGGAAAAAAAATATGATCCAAAAATGTCAAAAGAACAATTTTTCAAGAAAAGATTAAGTTAAATCTGAAAATTCTGAATAACCTTGACGGCAAGAGTTAATCAGAAGAAGCAGATGTAAAACAAACTTTTAAAGAAAGAATATGTTCAGAAGACAGCTAACAGAAGTTAGACTTAGTTTTTCTCCCCCTGGAAACAAGCTTGGAGCTCCCCCTCAGAAGTTGTATCATTCTCCCCCTTTGCTTTTCAAAATTTGCTTCCTTTCTGTTGTCACTTGGATATAAAGAAATAAAAAGCGCAAGAAACAGAGATGGTTAGAGACTTCTGAATGCTTCTGGATAAAACCATCAGAAGCGATCAGAGGTCTCTGATCAGCTCTGAGATAATGAAAAATAAGATTTACATATTTATCATCCCCAACTTGCTGATTAAAAAATTAAAACGCTTCTCATCCAGAGCTTCTGTAAAAATATCAGCCAGTTGGTAATCAGTAGAGACAAAATACATTTCTATTGTGCCCTTCTCGACGTGATCTTTGATAAAATGATACCTGACATCAATATGTTTTGTTTTGGAGTGTTGAACTGGGTTTCCAATAATGGCAATGGCACTCTCTAAATCACATAGAATGGGAATCTTATCATATATCAGTCCATAGTCTCTGAGTTGAGTCTTCATCCAAATAACTTGTGAACAACAACTAGCAGCAGCAACAACATATTCAGCCTCTACAGTAGATGTTGAGACACAATGTTGTTTCTTGGATGTCCAGCTGATAAGTCTATTTCCCAAAAGTTGACAGCTACTAGAGGTACTCTTTCCGTCCAGCTTACATCCTGCATGATCAGAATCTGTATATGCCATTAAATCAAACCCAAAATTTTTAGGATACCAGAGACCCAATGAAGGAGTTCCCTTTAAATATCTAAAAATTCTTTTGGCAGCGGCCAAATGGGATTCTTTTGGATTGGCTTGATAACGAGCACAAAGACAGGTGGCAATAATATCAGGCCTACTAGCAGTTAAATACAGAAGAGACCCTATCATACCTCTGTAGCCCGTGACATCTACTGGTTTCCCAGAAGAATCAGGACCTAGTTTCATACTAGGAGAGATAGGTGTTTTCATAGGTGATGAATTGTGAAATTGAAATTTCTTTAGCATGTCAGAAACATACTTGGCTTGGTTAATAAAGATACCATCAGGTATTTTGTTTAACCTGGAGTCCGAGAAAAAATGTTAGTTCTCCCATCATACTCATTTCAAATTCCTTTTCCATCAATGCAGAAAACAAATCTACTTTAGTTTGATGAGTAGAGCCAAATATTATGTCATCCACATAAATTTGAACAATAGTTAACATATCTTTGCCTCTTTTGATGAACAGTGTGGTATCAATCTTACCTTTCTCATAACCTTTGCTGATCAGAAATTTGGATAAGTGTTCATACCAGGATCTGGGTGCTTGCTTTAAACCATATAAATCTTTGTCGAGAAGAAAGACGTATTCTGGATGTTTTGCATCTTTAAAACCAGCAGGTTGTTCAACGTACACTTCTTCTTTGAGATAACCATTCAGAAATGCACATTTAACATCCATTTGATATACTTTAAAGTTTTTTTATGCAGAGAAAGCTAAAAATAGTTTTATTGCTTCAAGTCTTGCAACAGGGGCAAATGTTTCGTCATAGTCAATGCCTTCTTCTTGACAATATCCCTTAGCCAGCAGACGAGCCTTATTTCTGATCACTATTCCGTCTTCATCCTTCTTATTTCTGAATACCCACTTAGTACCAATAGCAATTTTTCCTTTTGGTAAAGGTACTAAGTTCCACACCTTGTTACGTTCAAATTGAAGTAATTCTTCTTGCATAGCCTCCACCCAACTTGGTTCTATCAAGGCTTCTTGAACATGCTTTGTTTCGATCATGCTAAGAAAGTTGACATAGAATGCTTCATTAGCAGTAGCTGATCTTGTTTTAATACCCTCACATGGACTACCAATGATGAGATATGGAGTGTGTGATTTAGTCCATCTTGTCATCCTTGTTTGTGGTACGTGTTGAGCCAGAACTTCTGTTTCTGTTTCAGAAGATTGAATAACCTCATCTGGAATTGTTGAATCTGAATCATTAGTTCCTGAAATCTCCCCCTCAGATGAAGATACAGAAGTAGCTTCAAATGAAGATACTGGAATAGCTTCAAGACTGGCATGTGATAATATTGGAGCAAAGATGACAAGGGAACATGCTTCAGAAACAGTAGGACCAGATAGAGTTATCCCATAGGTGTGAAGAACTTCAGGAATACTTAAGGATGGGGTACGAGGTAGTTGTTCTGAATATATTTCTTCGCCCAGAAAATCTTGAAAAATGGCATCGATCTCGGATTCTCTGGAACCTGAAAGATAATCAGAAGTCACTGTATTAAGTTTAAGTTCTGAAGTAGAATACTCAGAAGTTAGTTGGGTCTGATCATCAAAATCAATGTTAATGCTTTCCATAACAGTCTTAGTACGTAAGTTAAAAACTCGATAGGCTCTAGAGTTTAAGGAATATCCTAAGAATTTAGCTTAATCTGACTTTGGATCAAATTTACCAAGTTTGTCTCTGTCATTTAAGATAAAACACCTACAACCAAAAATATGAAAAAACTTGATAGAGGGTTTTTGTTTGTTGATAAGCTCATAAGAGGTTTTGAGATGCCTCTTGACAATTATGGAACGATTTTGAGTGAAACAAGCAGTGGCTACGGCTTCTGCCCAGAAATGAATGGGAAGATCAGAAGCTGCAAGCATCGTTCAGGCTGCTTCTACCAGGGTTCGATTGCGACGTTCAACTACACCATTCTGTTGAGGAGTGTGTACAGCAGAGAAATTTTGTGTGATTCCATTTTCAACAAAGTATGCCTCAAGCTTGGCATTCTTGAATTCAGTACCGTTGTCGCTTCTGAGCCGTTGATTCTTCTGCTGTAGAAGAACTTGGATTCTGGTCATCATATTCTGTAAAACGATTGGCACCTCTGATTTTTTTCTTACAAATGCGAGCCAAGTATACCTGGAAAATTCATCAATAAGTACCAGAATATACTTTTTACCAGAGACACTCTGAATTGCAATAGGACCACAGAGATCAACATGTAACAATTGCAGAGGTCGAGTACAAGAATGATCACTCTTTGGTTTATGAGAAGCTCGTTTAATTTTTCCCATTTCACATGCAGGACAGAGATGATCTTTTTGAAAGTGAACTTCTGGAAGACCAGTTACTAACTTTGGTTTGACAAGCATTTCAAGAGAGTCAAAGTTTAAGTGAGACATTTTATGATGCCATAACCATGCAACTTCACTCTGTTTGGAGATAAGACAGAGAGTTTCCTTACCATCCTTGGATGTGAAATTCATCATATATAAATTACCTGTTCTGTCAGCTCTCCAGAGTTCCTCACCTGCCTTAGAAAATAGGTAACAATGTTTTTCATCAAATACCACAACAATTTTAGAATAACAGAGTTGACTTACACTTAGCAAGTTATGTTTCAATCCAGAAACATGAGCTACTTTAGATAAGGTAATATTACCTTCTTGTAAAGTACCGTAGCCCTTTATTTGACCCTTACCATTATCTCCAAACGTTACGGCTCCACCACTTTTGTCTTTGAATTGGGATAGTAAGTTTTTCGCTCCAGTCATGTGCCTCGAGCATCCAGAGTCAAGATACCAGATATGCACATGCTGCTTCTGCAATCAATCAGAGTATTTTAGGTACCCATCGCATTATGGATCCTTTAATGTTAGTTTTGGGTCTGTCAATTCTTTTAACTTGCTCTGGATTTGATTTAGCAGAGGGTTGAGGATTCTTCTTTGCAGTTTTAATCTTATTGTTTTTAGAGAAATTAGCATTTGACTGATCAGAGGTCCTCAAGAAAAATTGTTTTAATTTTAAGAACATAGAAAAACATTCAGAATTCTGAGACAGAAAAGATTTCATTGAATTTTTATTAAGATAATGAGAACTACATTTTTTTCTTAATATTCTCTTTTCTAGTATCAGTAGTTCTATAGAACTTCCTATCTAGACTAGACTTTCAGAATCTGAAATGTTATTCAGCGGAGGCTTCTTCTGATTTACCTTCTTAGGAGCTTTCGAAGTTACTGAAACAGGAGCAGAGATATTAGATGTCCATTTTCCCTTTTGAACATAAGTAAACTTTGGAAGATTGGGTTTTGGAGACTGTTTATCTTTCAAACCTTTTTTGAGATTTTCCTCTTTTCAAGCTCAAGACAAGATTTTGCTTTAATACACATCCCTATGAAGTCTGGATGAATAGATACAGATTTTCTATGTCCTTTTGAAGAAGCAGAAAGTATCGGTATGCCACTGAAATGTTTTTCAACATTTTTATCAGAGGCTCTTATTTCCAGAGATTCATTAGTATATAAGAAAGGTGCATCATTATTTTTGATGACCTCTGGAGACTTGCTGTAAATAGGTGAAGATTGATTTTCTAAATTAGAAAAGTATTTTTCAGAATTATCAAAGAAATCTTCACTTTGATCATCAGAGTCCCAAAAGATATGTGATTACTTCCAAATTATCCTGAGATTCAGAAAGATGTAAGTCTATTAAAGAACAAGGAAATATCTCTGGATTTTTCTTTGAAGAACTTTGCAAAACATTTTCATGTTCAAGTTTGAAAGATTTTTCCAAAGTTGAGGAGAATATCATTTTCAAAACTAAGTCGTAACTCTTCTTCTACTTGTGTAGGAATAAAAGCATCAGCTTCTGGATTCAAAGTTATATGACCATTTAAACAAAATTTGAAAATATCATCCTTCTGAATTTTATTCAGATCAACGTTTGTTTTTCCAGATGAATATACAATATTTTTGAACTTGAGTTTTCGTTGATGATGACCATTTTCAAATTTTGATCGTTTGAAGATTGATTTTTCATATAAAGTTGGAAACACTGGCTTCTGTTCTTGTCCCATACAGAAGACAGAATCTAAGGTAGACCTTTTCTCACATGTGTAGGGATCCAAATCCTCAAAACCAAGTCCAAATCTCCCTACATGTGTATTAATTTTGTCGTGAACTTTTTGGGCATCCAAATATGTTTCGATTTGTAGCCTTTTGTTTTGAAGTTCGACATTTAAAATTCTCTCTCTTTTTGAAAATAATTTTTAAGTGCTACAGAATTTAGTCTGTCACTTTCTTTATCTCGAATCTCCTTATCTTTTTCTTCCAAAAGTTTCTTAAAATTTAAGTTCTCCTTTTTAAACTTAACTTCAGTAAGTTTTAGAGTCATGGAAATATTTTCTTTTTCAGTGCTTAGTTCCAGTTTTTCTTCAGTTAAAATATCCATTTCCCTTTTATAGATATCTCTTTCCCTTTGTATTGTAGAAAGAGTTTTTTCAATGCCTTTTCGTAAGTTCTTTTCAATTATGAGCTTTTGTTTTAGTTCTTCAAAATTATTTGATAAAAGCACAATTGTGTTTTCAAGTTCAGATGATTCAGAGAAAGTACTAACCGGTGATTCAGAAGGTTGATCTTCTGACTCATTTGTCTTTGCCATCCCACAAAACATGGCCTCATCACCGCTAGACTCATCTCCTAGCCAGTTTTCTTTCTCAGCATAATGAGCTCTTTCAGTGACATTGTACTTGTATTTGTTCTTGTAGTACGTCTTGTCTTTATACAGAGTTCCTCTGCAATCCTTAGAGTAATGTCTAGGCTTGCCACATCTGTAGCACACATCCTTCTTCTTCATCTCATATTTCTTCTTAGCGTCAGATTTCTCAGATCTCTGAATCTCTTGTTTGGGAGAAAAAGTAGTAGATCGATCAGATCTTCTGTTCCCCTGAAATGATCTATCCCCAAACCTATTAGTGAATTGTTTGGTAAAAAGAGCCAAAAAATCAGCAAAGGCTTTGATTTCATCATCAGAGTCAGAATCACTCTCTTGAATAGCCTCTGATATGAAGGCCTTGCTTTTTCCTCTCTTTTCTTCACTTCTTCTTCTAGTCGTTCCCTTAGATTCAGATATCAAAGCCAGAGGTCCTCCTATAGTTGTTTTCTTCTGAACAACCTCTTTCTCATGGGCTTGCAATGTGCCAAAAACATCATGCAGAGTCCATAGCTCCAGATCTTGATTTGCTTGAAGGGACATAGAACGATTTGACTACTCTGAATTCAATCGTTTAAGAAATAGGACGTTGTTATTTTCTTGTGATCGAATAATATCACATATTTTACATAGACTTATTAAAGAATTAAATCTATGATAGGTCTGTTCTAGAGACTCTTCAGGATTGGCTTGGAAGCTGTTATACTCGTTCAGAGCTTGAGCTCTTCTATTTTTCTTCATTTTTGCACCACCTTCCAGAAGATTTTCTAATTGATCCCATAATTCCTTGGCAGTATCACAGGAATCCAGAGATTGAAAAATCTCATTTGGAATAGCCATGATGAGAAGAGTTTTGGCCTTTTTGGCTAGTTCAACTTTGGCTTTTTCCTCATCAGACCAGTTTCCCTTCAGCTTTGGAACTTTTTGAGATGGGACTTCATCAGTATTGGTAGTAGCAGGAATTCGTGGAATTGTAGTCATTGGTACAAAGGGACCATTTTGGACAATAGGGTAGAGTTCTCTATCCAATCCTTCATAGAAATTTATCATTCAAATTTTCCATTGTGGATATTCACCACGAATGAGAGTAGGAGGTTTGGTCAGAGAACCGGAGGTGTAAACAGATCTTGATTTGCTTGAAGGGACATAGAAAGATTTGACTACTCTGAATTCAATCGTTTAAGAAATAGGACGTTGTTATCTTCTTGTGATCGAATAATATCCCATCTTTTACATAGACTTATTAAAGAATTAAATCTATGATAGGTCTGTTCTAGAGACTCTTCCGGATTGGCTTGGAAGCTGTTATACTCGTTCAGAGCTTGAGCTCTTCTATTTTTCTTCATTTTTGCACCACCTTCCAGAAGATTTTTTAATTGATCCCATAATTCCTTGGCAGTATCACAGGAATCCAGAGATTGAAAAATCTCATTTGGAATAGCCATGATAAGAAGAGTTTTGGCCTTTTTGGCTAGTTCAACTTTGGCTTTTTCCTCATCAGACCAGTTTCCCTTCAGCTTTGGAACTTTTTGAGATGGGACTTCATCAGTATTGGTAGTAGCAGGAATTCGTGGAATTGTAGTCATTGGTACAAAGGGACCATTTTGGACAGTAGGGTAGAGTTCTTTATCCAATCCTTCATAGAAATTTATCATTCGAATTTTCCATTGTGGATAATCACCACGAATGAGAGTAGGAGGTTTGGTCAGAGAACCGAAGGTGTAAACAGATCTTGATTTGCTTGAAGGGACATAGAAAGATTTGACTACTCTGAATTCAATCGTTTAAGAAATAGGACGTTGTTATCTTCTTGTGATCGAATAATATCACATCTTTTACATAGACTTATTAAAGAATTAAATCTATGATAGGTCTGTTCTAGAGACTCTTCAGGATTGGCTTGGAAGCTGTTATACTCGTTCAGAGCTTGAGCTCTTCTATTTTTCTTCATTTTTGCACCACCTTCCAGAAGATTTTCTAATTGATCCCATAATTCCTTGGCAGTATCACAGGAATCCAGAGATTGAAAAATCTCATTTGGAATAGCCATGATGAGAAGAGTTTTGGCCTTTTTGGCTAGTTCAACTTTGGCTTTTTCCTCATCAGACCAGTTTCCCTTCAGCTTTGGAACTTTTTGAGATGGGACTTCATCAGTATTGGTAGTAGCAGGAATTCGTGGAATTGTAGTCATTGGTACAAAGGGACCATTTTGGACAGTAGGGTAGAGTTCTATATCCAATCCTTCATAGAAATTTATCATTCGAATTTTCCATTGTGGATATTCACCACGAATGAGAGTAGGAGGTTTGGTCAGAGAACCGGAGGTGTAAATGGCATTCAGATTTGAATTTGCCATTTTGACAGAGAACAGAGAAACGAGATGGAAGAAAAAAAAATTGACAATTATATGAAATTTAGAACAATTAAATTCCAATTGAATTGAAAAATAGGTCGATATCCTTCAAAATTAACCACAATTACCACTATTTTGGAGAAAATTGTTATGAGATTAACAAATTCTCGTAGAACAGGGTAGAGTTATGAACAATAGTATAAAACTGAAAGATACAACACTATAGAAGAGGGATTTCTCCAAATGGAAGAGATCAAATAATCAATAGATTGATTAGATGGCTCTGATACCAATTGTTGGAACCCAGGTCCCTTTCTAAATAGTTAATTGAGAGATTTGAGAATCAAAGTATAAGCGGAAGCAATTCAACTCAATTAACAACAGTAATTATCAAACAAACAGTAAGTAAATAGAGATGAAGAACCGACTGAGATTGTATTGATAACCTTGAAGATCGATTACAAAATACAGGAATTAGATGCACAATATGATCTCCAAAAGAATGCTTTTCAATCGACAACTTTTACATTCAAAGACTTAATGTGTTTATACTATTACAATGAATATAAAGTCAACAATCTAACCAGTTACAGACTGACACGTCAGCAGGTTGGAGCGTATAACATAATTCAGTTGTAAGCGGAGACGCATGAGGTAAGAGTGTGCCACGTCATATCATACTTCCATCTTATGGTTCATATTTCTTAGGTCTAACAGTTAGTCTGTTGATCATAACTCCTCTCAGTGATTTGAATATGATTCCTCTGTATACTTAGTGAAATTCCATGTGTAAACTTATGCTTAAAATTCAGCGATAGCATACGCTGAGTCTTATCAGCGATCGCTGAAAATCAGAAGCCTCAAGTCTACCTCTAAAGATCTGAAGATCAACAATCACACCAATAGAACATTCAGCGAAAGTCGAAGACCAAGCTGAAGAAAGACAGAGTCAACTAATGATCTGAAGCGGTTGAGTGAAAGCAAATGAGTATGTGAATCAGAGTGTGAAGTCTTGTCAAGCCTCAGCGATACTCTGAAAGTTCATCCTTGAAGTTGCAAGTTCAGAGATCAAATGAAGCTTCTCAAACAAGATTGATGTTGATCTTATCCTTGATGCACAAAAGTCAAACCTTATACTATGTCAGAGAAGGACGTACGGATTGTTTCTTATGTCCCCATCATATCTGATATGGTACTGTTCACAAGCGGCCAAAAGCATGGTTGCTTTTGAACAAAGGACAACCTTCCTATGAAAGCTTGACACGTGGCATATACCTTTTGTCTTGCATTAAATGCAAACGAGTATAAATAAGATGAAGATATCTTCTTCATCTTCATGTATGCTACTTTCTATTTCCTAAAACCTTTGTCTCTTTCTTTCTTATTTCCTTGTGCATCAATCTGTGTGATTTCTTAAGTTACAATAGAATAGGTTTACCTATTCTAATTCCGCTTGTAACTGTAAATTTGTTTATTCAATATAAACTCATTTAAAAAACGAAAATCTAATTGTATGTATTCAACCCCCCCCCTTCTACAAACTGTTTCTATATCCTTGAACTCTTGTAGACTCCTTTAGGACCAACAAGTGGTATCAGAGCAGTGTTTCTTGCTTATCTTTAAAATATATTTGAACAAATTTTTTTTAAAATGACTAATACTAATACAAAATATATTGATAATGGATCTTTAGCTAAACCTCCAAGATTTGGCCGTGATAACTTCCCATTATGGAAGGAAAGAATGTCTCTATTCCTAGAATGGTCCGATCCTAAGATCCCCTACTATCTAGAAAATGGACCATTTGTTCCTACAACTCTAGTAGCTAGTGTCCCTGCCACTACTACCACTCTAGCCATCGCTGAAAGGAGTATCATCAAAACTTCAAATCGATGGACTGAAGAAGAGAAAAAGGAAGTAGCTATAGATGCTAAAGCTAGATCCATAATTGTTATGTCTTTACCAGATGAAGTCTATCATTCTGTTATGAAGAGGAGAACATCTAAGGCCATGTGGGATACCTTGTGTATTCAATATGAAGGGACTGATGAAATCCAAATCACTAGGTGTATTAATCTGGTAAGACAGTATGAAAGCTTTATGCACACAAAAGGTGAAAATCTCTCTCAAATTCACCAAAGATTTAACTGTCTCTTGATTGACATGAAAACTGTCAACAGAGAATACTCTAATGCTGATATATTGACAAAATTCATGGAGGCACTACCTAAACAATGGGGAGTGTACACTACATGTTTAAAACTGTCAAAGAATCTTGAAACTCTCTCTCTGAGTGTCTTATATGGAATGCTCTTAAATGAAGAGCAATCTCAGGTTTTAAGAAAAAACCTCATAAATGAAATCAAGGGTGCCAAAAGTACTTCTTTGGCACTAGTGACTTCAAAGGTAGATCTGTTAGTCCCATATTACAACAGATCTGATATTGAATGCTCAATAAATCCTTATTTTATTAGAACTATAGAAAGCTTTACAGAGAAACACACACTTACACCTTTAAACGACTCTCATGTGTGGTGTTCTATTTATGTTCAACTTCCTAACTGTCTAATAGACTCTCTATATATACTACAAAAGTAAAGCTATAGTTACATGTATTTAAATCACAGCCCAATTACATTAAGACACGTCATCAAAAACTCTATTCAGAAGTTCTTTAGAACTTCTGAATTGTCTTCAGAACCACTTCTGAATTCTTCAGAGCTTCTTCAGAATTTGTCTTTCAGAACTTTTCTGTCTTCAAAAGTTATCTTCAGAACTTCAGAACTTTTATTCTGAACTTCAGAACTTCTATTCTGAACTTCAGAATATCTGAATAATGACTTTACAAAACATTCCAAACATAGGATCCAAATTCATAGGATTCTTTGGATCCTAACAATCTCTCCCTATGTTTTGTAAAGGAATCATAGTCTTTAATCTTCAGATCTTCTCCCCCTTGATTTCTTTCAAAAACATTAGTAGTGTTGCTGGTCTTCAAGAACTCCCCCTTGAATAAATCCAAGCTCCCCCTTGAATATAGCTCTTATCTTTATTTTCAACTTTAATTTCAGAATCAATGTGCAATAACCCCGACTGAGTGCACTAACTTCAGCTTGAAAACGTAGATATGTCATGACAATCCATTGTGCAACTGCAGTTTTTAACAAAGAATCTGATTGTCTTTGCACCATGAGTTGAATAAGCATTCAGCTCAAGAACTTCTTCCCCCTATGTTTTGTAAAGGAATCATAGTCTTTAATCTTCAGATCTTCTCCCCCTTGATTTCTTTCAAAAACATTAGTAGTGTTGCTGGTCTTCAAGAACTCCCCCTTGAATAAATCCAAGCTCCCCCTTGAATATAGCTCTTATCTTTATTTTCAACTTTAATTTCAGAATCAATGTGCAATAACCCCGACTGAGTGCACTAACTTCAGCTTGAAAACGTAGATATGTCATGACAATCCATTGTGCAACTGCAGTTTTTAACAAAGAATCTGATTGTCTTTGCACCATGAGTTGAATAAGCATTCAACTCAAGAACTTCTTCCCCCTATGTTTTGTAAAGGAATCATAGTCTTTAATCTTCAGATCTTCTCCCCCTTGATTTCTTTCAAAAACATTAGTAGTGTTGCTGGTCTTCAAGAACTCCCCCTTGAATAAATCCAAGCTCCCCCTTGAATATAGCTCTTATCTTTATTTTCAACTTTAATTTCAGAATCAATGTGCAATAACCCCGACTGAGTGCACTAACTTCAGCTTGAAAACGTAGATATGTCATGACAATCCATTGTGCAACTGCAGTTTTTAACAAAGAATCTGATTGTCTTTGCACCATGAGTTGAATAAGCATTCAGCTCAAGAACTTCTTCTGATAAGCTCAAGAAATGGGGAATCAACATAAAGCTTGGTTGATCAAAACACCTTTTGACAATAAAGCTTTGTGAGAAAGATGACATTAAGAACATAGCTTTTTGATCAGCAAGGTCAAACTAGAAAAATTAGCCGATTTCCAGAATACTTCCAGAATAATGAATAACCAAATCCAGATCCAATCTTCATACTAGATGAATGATTATCAGCACTCAAATCTCTAACACTGAATAAATTCACCAGAACACTGATTATAGACACTCAAACTTCTGCTTGATCAGAACAGAAAGATGATTGAAGATACTCAACAATCTAGCATCTTGAGTGTTTCTTGCAGAACAATGATTGCAAGCACTCTATAGTCTAAGTGATCAATTCAGAACACAGATTGCAAGCACTCAGCGGTCTTGCCTCAAGAATAAATCTTCAGAGAAATGATTGCTGAAACTCAAACTTCTAATCTTCAAATCAAAAACTGAATCAATCATCCAAAATTCTGAAAACTTTTCAAATCTGGCTCTTTAGATAACATACATAAAACTTTGACCATTATAGTCAAACTTTGAACACTTGCTAACAAGCTTGAAGAAATTAAGCTTTGATGAAATTGTAGGGCCATGATAAAAAATATCTGTACAAACTAAGAGGATGTCTTGAGCATAGACAATTAAGCACTTCTTGTCTGACAATAAGCTATATTGAACTGTGTTGTCATATGCCTTATGCGGAAGCCTTCAATCTTCAAAAATTCAGAAGAATGACAACAAGATAATATTGTAGACAAGTAATGAAAATCAATGATTTATATATGATTCGTGAAATCTCTTTGATGAACAATGTGCCCCTCCTACAGACAAGTTCAGAATAGGTTCTGAACTCCTTCAGATCTTCTTCAGAAGTGTCTTCAGCACTTTTCTGTCTTCATAAGTTATCTTCAGAACTTCAGAACTTTTATTCTGAACTTCAGAACTTCTATTCTGAACTTCAGAATATCTGAATAATGACTTTACAAAACATTCCAAACATAGGATCCAAATTCATAGGATTCTTTGGATCCTAACAAGATCCATCAAAACTTGTTTCTTCTTCCATCACCTCTATCACTGAATTAAATCAAAATAATTCAGAACAACTCACTGATGCTGACATCTCTGAGTTTGATAACTCTCTGGCTCTTCTAACTAACAACTTTTAAAGATTTGCTAGAAAGAGCAACTTTCGAAAAACTCCCGCTATCACTGACTATGATATGTCGAAAACTCTGCCCGCTAAAAAAGCATCTGCTATATGCTATAACTATCAGCGAAAGGGTCACTTTGCTAGCGAATGTAGATCTAAGAAAGTAGTTGCTCCCACCACCCCTCAGAACTCTGATAAAAAGGAAAAGTACTTTCAAGTGAAAAATAAGTACAGAGATCTAAAAGAGAACCAGCAAAAGGGCAAAGGTCTAATTGCTGAAGAAATTGTCATTTAAAAATCAAAGAACTAACAAAGATTGAAGATTCCCTAAATGATCAAGGCACATGACTGGCAGAAAATCTCTACTCTCTGAATACAAGGTAGAAGTTGCTCCCTTAGTGACCTTTGGTGGAAATGGCAAAGGATACACTAAAGGTTATGGATTTCTATCCAATGGAGCCACCTCATTTTCTCAAGTCGCTTACGTTGAAGGACTAAAGCACAATTTGTTAAGCATTAGTCAGTTATGTGATAAAGACTTCAAAGTTCTATTTCTGAAGAATAGATGTGATGTCACTGATTCAAATGACAAACTTGTCTTAACAGGCAAAAGAGTTGAAAATGTGTATGTCATTTCCAGAGCTTCCTCAGATATAAACTGGTTATGGCACAAAGGACTCTCTCATCTGAACTTTAAGACGATCAATGAATTGTCTCAAAAAAAACTTGTCAGGGATCTCCCCAATCATACCTTTGCAAAGGAATCTCTATGCTCAGCGTGTGAAAATGGAAAATTGACAAAAGCCTCATTCAGATCTAAACAAGTTTCTTCAGTGCCCTCTCCTCTTCAACTTCTCCATATGGATCTATTTGGACCTGCTAATGCGCTATCTCTCTCTGGAAAGAAGTACACTCTTGTGATAGTTGATGAATATTCCTGATTCACATAGGTATTCTTTCTTCGATCTAAGAGTGATACACCTGATGTTATTATAGCTTCTATCAAGAGAATGTAGGTCCTCAATAATCTTATCATTCGTTCCATGAGAAGTGATTATGGTACTGAGTTCAAAAACAGTACCTTGATTAATTTCTTTGAACAAAAGGGAATCACTCACAACTTCTCTTTAGTGAGAACTCCTCAGCAAAATGGTGTTGCTGAAAGAAGAAATCGAACTATTATTGAAGCAGCTCGCTCAATGCTCAGCGAATCGCATCTTCCTACTCAATTCTGGGCTGAAGCAGTCAACACATCATGCTTTACTCATAATCGATCCATAATAGTAAAGAGATTCAAGAAGGCCTCCTATGAACTATTTCATTGAAGAAGACCCTCTTTGAAATATCTACACATCTTTGGATGTAGATGTTATATTCTGAATGACAGAGATCATTTGGGTAAGTTTGATCCAATAGCTGATGATGGAATATTCCTTGGATACTCTTCTGTATCCAAGTCTTTCAGAATCTTCAACAAGAAAAGACAACACGTTGAAGAATCTATGCACGTCAACCTTAATGAATCTCGCCCAACTAATTCCACTCCTATCCCTAAAGAAGATGAGAAGCTGAATGAATGGATGAAATCTCATTATGGTGAACCTGAAACTTATTTCAACAACCAACCCAATGCTAAACAAATGATGATGGGATCTCTAATCTTTCTACATCAAGCAGCGATCTGTCAACATCGGGGATCAACGTCACTCCTCTCAATCAGATTCCTTAATCTGAAACTTCTTTAGGAAATTCTTCAGTGAATAACCAAGCTTCATCTTCTACTGATGAACCCTCTGAATCTCATCCAAAATTGATCTTAAGTGAAGTTCCGGTCGCTGAAACGATCAACGACATCCCTGAAACAGAGAAAATCGCTGAATCTTATATTGATCAGTCACATTAACCTCCAGCTCAGCGATGGACTGCAAATCATCCAATAAATCAAATAATTGATGATCCAAATGCAAGTATCAAGACTCGTAGAGGTACAGGTAATATTTGTCTCTATGTAAATTTTATTTCTCTCGCTGAACTAAGAAAATAGATCAAGCTATCTCTGATCCTAGCTAGGTTTCTGCCATGTAAGAAGAACTAACTGAGTTTCGTAGAAACAAAGTTTGGAATCTTGTTCCTCGTCCAACTGATAAAATTGTAATAGGTACCAAATGGGTTTTTCGAAATAAGCTGGATGAAAATGGCACTGTAATTCGCAATAAGGCTAGACTTGTTGCTCAGGGATACAGACAGGAAGAAGGTATTGACTATGATGAGACCTTTGCTCCTGTTGCTAGATTAGAAGCCATAAGACTCTTTTTAGCTTATGCTGCCCATAAAGACTTTAAAGTTTTTCAAATGGATGTTAAAAGTGATTTTCTATATGGTAAACTCAGCGAGGAAGTTTATGTTGAACAACCTCCTGGTTTCGCTGACCCAAACCATCCTGGTTATGTTTTCAAAATCCAAAAAGCTCTTTGTGGGTTAAAACAAGCTCCCAGAGCTTGGTATGATACTCTCTCTTAATTCCTTCATAAAGAAAAATTTGTTCGTGGAAAGATTGACCAAACTTTATTTCTAAGAAAATATAAAGGTCATACTATTCTTGCTCAAATATATGTTGATGGCATTATTTTTGGCTCCATAAGACTAAACTTATGCACTCGTTTTTCAAATAGAATGAAGAAAGAATACAAAATGAGTATGATGGGTGAACTAACATATTTTCTAGGTTTGCAGATTAAGCAATCTGCAAAGGAATTTTTATTTGTCAAAGTAAATATGTTAAAGACATGTTGAACAAGTTTGAAATGAATCAATGCTCAGTGATGAAGACCCTGATGGCACCTCCTCTAACATTGAATAAGGACCCAAATGGGAAACTGTTAATGTCACTGCCTATCGTGGGTCGATTGGGTCTCTGCTATATCTTACAGCGAGTAGACCTGATATCATGTATTCTACATGTCTCTATGCTCGGTATCAAGCTGAACCAAAAGAATCTCACCTCATCGCTGTAAAGCGAATCTTCAGATATCTGAAAGGAACTCCTAATCTGGGTCTTTGGTATCCCAAAGGCTCAGGGTTCGATCTAATCGGTTACTCTGATTGTGATTTTGAAGGATGCAAGATTGATAGAAAGAGCACCACTGGAGGATGTTAGCTATTAGGTGGCAAGTTGATAAGTTGGATAAGTAAGAAGCAAAATTCTGTGTCCACATCTACCGCTGAAGCTGATTACGTAGCCGCTGGTAGCTGTTGTGCTCAAATCCTATGGATGAGAAATCAGCTGAGAGATTATGATCTCAAACTTTCTAAAATCCCTATTTATTGTGATAGCACTAGTGCTATTGCAATTGCAAATAACCCTATACTTCACTCAAAAACCAAGCACATTGAGATTCGATATCACTTTATCAGAGATCATGTGATGAATGGAGAAGTGGAACTTCATTTTGTACCAACTGAATATCAGCTCGCTGATCTTTTCACCAAACCTCTGGATGAAGCTAGATTCAATCTACTCATCAGCGAACTTGGTATGTTAAACGTTGAATAATTCTCCATTTTCTGAATTCTGATTCAGCGATACTTGATCATTCTCACTCAGGTATGAACTTCTAAATCTTTACACTCTCTGAATATTTTCTTTTAGGGAATGTCTTCAAACCAAAAACCCATCACTGACAATCCTTTATTGTCTATTGATGAAGAATTGAAGGATAATGATTAACATTTTTAAATGATAATCATTTTCAAATAAGAAAAGGACACGTCAGACCTTTATCTGACACATGACGGACCACGACGTTTCCTTTCCTACTCCTTTCAGGGAATGTGCGCTAGGTCATCATTACTTTTTCAAAAAGCTAAAACCGTCGTGTAGCTGTCCCTTCTCTCTCCTAATGCTATTTAAGCAATTCATTTCTTCATTTGATTCTTTACGCACTCTTTACTCTCAAAAGCAAGAATCCTCTTTGAATCTTCAAGCCTTCCTCAAGAACACCAAGAACACGCACTTGTGCGTTTTTTCTTTGTTTTTAACGTTTAAGGTTTGATCTAACCCTATTCTTTACTTAAAACTCAAATGTCGTTTATCACATAATTAACTTTATAACTTCTTATAAAATGAAATCCAGTTTTAAATCAAAATTAATATGATAAAATTTTTATTTTTACCAAAAACCTGTTCTGGATTTGTCTTGTAACAGAAGACCATTTTAGGTATTTTTATTACCAAGTTTTTCTCCGTTTTCTAAAAATTGTGGTACTAACAAGTATTTTAATCTTTGTAGCCAATAGAGTCTAAGAAGGCCTCTATCTGTTCCTTAGTGGGCTCAGGGGCCCAGGACTCATTCTTACCTCTGGAAGGAAGGCGGAGGGTATTCCTAAGAAAGCCTGAGGTGAAGGAAAAATCGCCTAGAGCAGGGATAGTGAAGCGGATAGCAGCGACCTTCTTGCCCTTGTCAGTGGTGAGGGTTGTGCAGTGAGCCGTGTACCAGAGAGCCTGAAAATGCGCAGTGATTCCCAGGGGATTGTGCACAAAGGCATACATCAGAGGACAAGCTTTGATGAAGGTAGCGCCATCGTTGAAGTATGATTTTTCAGCAGGGATATCTACCAGGGCGAGGTAGTTGCAGGCCTTGAAAGTAGCTTGTTCCAAGTCAAAGGTGCTTGCAGGGGCTTTGGTGAGGACAATTTGTGCTTGTGCAGCGGCCTGATTGTTCTTGCTCGAAGTTGCCATGTCTGTTTCAAAGATGGGAACACCAAATAGGAAAATCATGGTTTAATACAAGGGTAATAAACCAGAACAAGTTTTTGGTACAAAGATTACCAAAAAGTGTAGAAGAAAAACAAGTGTTTTGATTCTTCGTCTCTGATCCTCTGAGCTATCAGAGCTTGTTCTCTCTCTTCTTTGGATAAGAAGTAAAATTCATCTACTATCCTGATAGGTACAGCGTTTATTGGGTCTTCTTGGGGCACCCTTATTCTTTTTTATTCGAATTCCCTTAGGAATTTTATTCGCCTTTCTTCCTCTTCAGGCTCGCTTATTATCTGCTTCTGAATGCGACGCCGAGGGATGAGGCCTTCTTCTTCCTCAGAGTCAGTTTCCTCTATGTACATAAACTGCTCATTGGAAGAAGGTTCCTTCCTTGTGGATGAGTCCTTTGGGGGACGGGGATCACTGAGGGAAGGAGAGGAGGAAATAGTTTTGTCAGAGGGAATTTTAGTGGGTGAAGAGGAGTGTATGGGAGATTCAGAGAGAGGAGTAATGTAAGGGATAAGCTGAAGTGATACCTTATCAGCGGTCTCCCCCTCTGATATTGGGATGGTGGCCTCAAGATCGACCACTCTGGCTGAGGGTCCAGCTTCGTCCCCCAAGGGCTCTAGCTGAGATATACTTGGTCTGGATAATCTGAAATGCTCCAGTGCAAAACCCAAGTCATCATCATCATCATCAACCTCATAGTGAGGGATGCGTTCCTCTTCTTCTTCATCATCTTCTTCCTCATCATCATCATCATCAACTCTTGCAGTTGAGGAAGGTTCTGGTCGTTGGATGTAGGGAGAGATCCTTTCATCCGGGAATCGACGATTATGCTCGCCGATAAGTTCGTCAGCGAACTCTTTGGCCACCTTCTCCCCCTCAATGTTATCATGGGGCAAGACGTGGACCATCAGAGTGCGGACATTAGTGTGCACTGCCTCCAGCATGGTCCGATTCAGCAGCAGCAAAGGAAGGACCAGTCCCACTGAGCCTTGAGAGAGCCTGCAGAATGTCAGACTGAGTCTTTTGAATAGACTCGAGGACAGTGGTCTGAGCATCAACCTTCTGCTCAATGTTGAGGAGGGATTGGTGAAGGTCCTTGTGATCGTCCTTCAGGTGCTGAACATCAGACACCAAGTTGCTGACATTCGTCTTCACTCCTGGAGTCCCAGCGAACTGTCTGAAAATCAACTCTGCTGAAGTTTGCAGAGTGTCCAGCCTGGCCCTGGTCAGAGCACACTCATTGACCAGATGATCAATGGCTGGGAAAGTTGGAGCAGGCAGGGACACAGGAGCCATTTCAGTTACTCTAGAAGGAAGCTTGGGAGCCAGGTTCTCCAACTTGACATCCCTGAGCTTTTTGGCACTGGGAGGGCGCTGAGGAGACTGCATCATCGGCTTCGAGGTGGTGGTGGTGGTCGCTGTCGCTGAGTAGACAGGACCAGTTGCAGCAGCTGATGACATTGATAAAGAGGGGAGAAAAGAATCCGGATCAGATGATGGATGTAAAATAGAACTATTTTCCTTGAGAGTATCGTGAGTATTACTCTCAGGGACTACTTTTGCAGAGGCAGTGTCCTGAGGATCACTGACCAGTGTCTTAGAGTATCTGAAAGAGATACTCTGAGGTCCTTTTAAATTGGCTTTCCAAAACTCAGATTGCCTAAACAATTTTGAGGTTTGGACCGCGTGCATTTCAGCATTATCAGAGATAAGGACTACTATCACTGAGTCATTTGCTGATGTGAGGACCAAAGAAGTAGAGATGGAAGAGGTAGATAGGGCAGTAAAAGTAATACCTGATCCAGCTTCAGCAGAGCTGGCTATAACACCTTCAGGGACCTTAGTCACTGATGGTGGTGGTAATGCTGATGAAGCTTCAACGGCAGCAGAAACCGTTGGAGTGGCTGTGGATGAGGGTGGTGATTGAAGTGCACCAGAATCAGAGAGGATGGTCTGTTGAGAGACCACCTTCTTGGGTTTCTTTGATGCCATGGTCTTTTTATGACCATCAGCGGGGGATTTCCTCTTTGCAGCAGCAGTGCCTTGGGTACTCGCTGAGGGGATGGGCAGCGAGGAGGACACTGAAAGAGGTGCTCCTATGATTTAGAGCATATAGGGAGTGAGGGGAGCGTCACCTGGACGTTCTTCCAGGTCCAGGGACTTCTTCCCTACCATGGAGAAGGCGAAGTCACCAACCTTCGGGTAGCTCTCCTCGAAGGCTTCTTCAAGGATGATTGAGAAGAAACGTGGGTAAGGGATAACGTGATGTCTGGTGGAGGCGTTGAGGCGACTGCACATATCGCTGAAAATGTAATCAGCATAGTTCAGAGGGTGACCGGTGCAGAGAGAGAAGGCAAGGTCCTGAAAATGCTTGCTCGCCTGATCGTGGGAGCCAACTTTTGATCCCAGACACTGAATGACCTGGGTGAGAACATATTGCTAGCGAGTAGGGAGTCGCTTCTTCTCCAGCGTAGAACCCACCGTCTTCACTAAGGGGTTCTCCCACTTGTAGCCAATGGAGTCCAAGAAAGCATCAATCTGCTGCTTTGTTGGTTCAGCACCCTATTGTTCATTTTTCTTTCGCTGAGGGAGCCTGAGCGCCATTCGTACAAACCCTGCTGTGAACGCGAAGTAACCAAGATCAGGGATTGTGAAAGAGATAGCAGGGAGGACATTTCCCTTGTCTGTCTTCAGCGTAGTACACTGCGCCGTGTACCAGAGAGCCTGTAGATGAGACGCAATGCCCACTGGGTTGTGGATGAAGGCATACATCAGTGGGCATGCCTTTAGGAAGGTTGCGGCATCCTTGAACTGAGGGCGTTCAGAGGGAATGTCCACAAATGCAATGTAATTGCATGGCTTGAAGGTTGATTTCTCCAACTGAAAGTGACAAGTTGGTGCAGCGACCAACTGGTTAGCAGCAGTGGTTTCAGCAACGTTGGAAGCAGAGGCCATTTCTGTAGGAAAAATGGCAACACCGAAAAGATAAATCATGGTTTTAATACATGAATGTATAAACCAAAGGTTTGGTATTTTAAAAGTACCAAATGTAAGAGCAAAGAAACAAGTGTTTTGATGAACAATATCAAAATGCTTGTTGGCAATTAAAAAAAATTAAAGATAAAGAAACTAGTATAAAACGTAAAAAAAATTTTGTTCTAGTAACAGGGTTTTGAAAGTGAAAAACTTTTCAAAAACAAGATTTTATAGATTTTAAGAAAGAAAAGAGATTAGAAAGGTGAAACGAGTTGTTTCTAGTTCTTGATATAAGGTTTAGATCAAACCTTAACCGTGTGAAGAAGAAAAAAGCACAAGTGCGTGCTCTTGGTGTTCTTGCAGAAAGCTTGAAGATTCAAAGTTTATCCTTTGCCTTTAGGGAAGTGATGAGAGCGGAAGGAATAAAGTGAGACAAAAGGAATGCTTAAATAGCAAGAGGAGAGAGAAAAAGAGAGGATAACTAAACGACGGTTTTAGCTTTTTGAAAAAGAAATGATGACCTAGCGCACGTTCCAAGAAAGGAGTTGGAATGGAAACGTCGCGGTCCGTCGTATGTCAGAAAAAGGTCTGACATGTCCTTTTCTTAAATATTTAAAAAGATTATAAAGATAATTATCCAAAAGGAAAGTTTATCCTTTATAATTTTAAAAAATTCATCACTAACAATAAAGGATTGTCAGTGAGGAGTTTTAATTTAAGAGAGACATTCTTTGATGAGAAAAGATATCAAAGAGTGTTAAGGATTAGAAGATAATACCTGAGGAGATGACCTAGATATCGCTGAATCAGAGTTCAGTGAATGGAGAGTTTGAAGGCTTTATTTGTAATCCTTTGTTGGTCACTGACTAAAGAGTTATTCAGCGTTCAACATACCAAGTTCGCTGATGAGTAGATTGAATCTTGTTTCATCAAGAGGCTTCGTGAAAAGGTCAACGAGCTGATATTCAGTAGGAACAAAATGAAGCTCAACTTCACCATTCATCACATGATCTCTGATAAATTGATATCGGATCTCAATATGTTTGCTTTTGGAGTGGAGTACAGGGTTGTTAGCAATTGATATAGCACTTGTGCTATCACAGTAAATAGGGATTTTTGAGAGCTTTAGATCGTAGTCTCTGAGTTGATTTCTCATCCAAAGGATTTGAGCACAACAACTACCAGCTGCTACGTATTCAGCTTAAGCGGTGGAAGTGGATACTGAGTTTTGCTTTTTACTTGTCCAACTTATTAACTTACCACCTACTAGCTGACACCCACCAGTGGTGCTTTTCCTATCAATCTTACATCCTGCAAAGTCACTGTCAGAATAACCGATGAGATCAAATCCTGAGCCTTTGGGATACCAGAGACCAAGATTTGGAGTTCCTTTCAGATATCTGAAGATTCGCTTTACAACGATTAGATGGGATTCCTTCGGTTCAGCTTGATACCGAGCACAGAGACAGGTAGCATACATGATGTCTGGTCTACTCGCTGTAAGATACATCAGAGACCCAATCATTCCTCGATAGGCAGTGACATTTACTGGTTTCCCATTGGGATCCTTGTTTAACGTCAGAGGAGGTGCCATAGGAGTCTTCATCGCTGAGCATTGATTCATGTAAAATTTATTCAGCATGTCTTTAACATATTTGCTTTGACAAATAAAAATTCCTTTGTCAGATTGCTTAATCTGCAAGCCTAGAAAATATGTTAGTTCACCCATCATACTCATTTTATATTGTTTTTGCATTCTTGCAGCGAAACGAGTGCATAATTTGGGTCTTGTGGAACCAAAGATAATGTCATCAACATATATCTGAGCGAGAATTGTATGACCTTTATATTTTCTTAAAAACAGAGTTTGGTCAATTTTTCCACGAACAAATTTTTCTTTAAGAAGATATTTAAAGAGGGTGTCATACCACGCTCTAGGAGCTTGTTTTAACCCGTAAAGAGCTTTTTCAAGTTTAAAAACATACCCAGGGTGGTTAGGGTCTGAGAAACCAGGGGGTTGTTCAACATAAACTTCCTCGCTGAGTTTTCCATTTAGAAAAGCACTTTTAACATCCATTTGAAAAACTTTGAAGTCTTTATGGGCAGCATAAGCTAAAAAGAGTCTTATGGCTTCTAAACGAGCTACAGGGGCAAAGGTTTCATCATAATCAATTCCTTCTTCCTGTCTATAACCTTGAGAAACAAGTCTAGCCTTATTGCGAATTATAGTCCCGTTTTCATCTAGGTTATTTCTGAAAACCCATTTGATTCCTATGATGGTTTTATCAGAAGGTCTAGGAACAAGATTCCAAACTTTATTTCTACGACATTCAGTCAGTTCTTCTTGCATAGCTGAAACCCAGCTAGGGTCAGAGATAGCTTGATCTATCTTCTTAGGTTCGGAGAGAGAAATGAAGTTTACATAAAGACAGATATTACCTGTACCTCTACGTGTTTTGATACCTGCAGTGGGATCGCCAATAATCTGATTTATTGGATGATTGCAGTCCATCGCTGAGCTGGTGGTTGAGGAGAGAGATCAACACCCGATTCAGCGACCTGTTCTTCAGATTCTGGAACAGGACTTGTTTCAGCAACAGGTACTTCATTTAGAATCAATTCAGGGGATTGATTTTCAGAGGAGGTTTGGTTATTCACAGAGGAATTTCCTAGAGATGAATCAGTGGCAGGAATCTGACTTAAAGGAGTAACATTTATCCCTGAAGATGGATTATTGTTACTTGTTGAGTTTACAGGGATTTCATCATCACATACATCAGCTGGAGTTTGATTGCTGAAGTATGTTTCAGGTTCCCCATTATGAGATTCCATCCAAGCATTCAATTCTTCATCATCATCAAGATTATGAGAAGGATGAATGGGACGAGATTCATCAAAGTTGACATGCATAGATTCTTCAACGTGTTGTCTTCTTTTGTTGAATACTCTGAAAGACTTAGATACAGAGGAATATCCAAGAAATATACCATCATCAGCTTTGGGATCGAATTTACCCAAATGATATCTGTCATTTAGAATGTAACATGTACATCCAAAAATGTGAAGATATTTCAGAGTGGGTCTTCTCCCATGAAATAATTCATAGGAAGTTTTCTTGAAGCGCTTAACAATTAGGGATCGATTCTGAGTAAAGCATGCTGTATTGACAGCCTCAGCCCAGAATTGAGCATTGAGCGAGCTGCTTCGATTATAGTTCGGTTTCTTCTTTCAGCAACACCGTTTTGCTGAGGAGTTCTTACTGATGAGAAGTTGTGAGATATGCCTTTTTCTTCAAAGAAACTAACCAAAGTACTATTTTTGAATTCAGTACCATGATCACTTCTTATGAAGCGAACAAGTAAGGAGTTTAGCACTTCCATTCTTTTGATAAAAGAGATTATCATTTCAGGGGTGTCACTTTTGGATCGAAGGAAGAACACCCATGTGTATCTGGAGTATTCATCAACAATCACTAAAGTGTATTTCTTTCCAGAGATTGATTGGACATTGACAGGTCCAAAAAGATCCATGTGGAGTAGCTGAAGAGGAGTGGTCACTGAAGAAACTTGTTTTGATCTGAAGGAGGCTTTTGTCAGCTTTCCCTTTTCACAAGCTGAACAAAGAGATTCCTTTGTAAAGGTGTGATTGGGGAGGTCTCTGACTAAGTCTTTTTGAGACAACTAATTAATTGTCTTAAAGTTGAGATGAGAGAGTCTTTTATGCCATAACCAGTTTATGTCAGTGGATGCTTTAAAGATAAAGCACACGTTCTCAGAGTGAGAACTATTCATGTTTATGACGTATACATTTTCAACTCCTTTTCCAGAGAGGGCAACCTTATCATTTCCGTCAGTGACAACACATCTATTCTTCAGGAATAGAACCTTGAAATCTTTGTCACACAACTGACTGACGCTCAAGAGATTGTGCTTTAGTCCTTCAACATAAGCAACACGAGAGAAAGATGTGGCTCCGTTGGACAGAATTCCATAACCTTTAGTGTATCCTTTGCCATTTCCACCAAAGGTCACTGATGGACCAGCTTCTTCTTTGTAGTCAGAGAGCAGAGATTTTCTACCTGTCATATGCCTCGAGCATCCGCTATCAAGATACCAGATACTTTTGGCACTCTGCATACAACAAAAGATTAATTGTTTAAAGGTACCCATATTACTATTGGTCCTGCTTGGTTAGATATAGGATTGGCGGAGGTACTACTAGCTGAAGAACTCTCTTCAGTGGATATCTTCACCTTAGTTGGTTTGGCAACTTTGGTGGATTTCACTCTTGCTGATTTATCAGCTTGAGCTACTTTCTTTCCATGAGCTAGTTTATCAGCTCTAGTAGCATTTGGACACTTGCTTGCAATGTGTGTTGTTTCACCACAGTGAAAGCATTTCCTAAATTTAAAAGGTTTGGAGAAAAGAGAGGGAACATGAAGTTTCTCAGGGATAGGTCCAAGAATTCCTTTATCCATGGTCCTTGGAGGTATTACGACCTTTTCAGGGGTAGGAGTGAGATCGATTTTAATCTTGGGAGTTGGTCTCTGAGAATAATCAGGGACCTTTTTCCCAGATTTAGAAATCTTCTCTGAGGACTTCTTGTTCTTATCTAGAGATTTCTTATTCTTAGGAACATGGTCAAGAACCTTGTTCTTGATCATCTTCTTAGAATGATCCGTAGGAAACTTCTCTTTAGAGGAAGAGGAAGAAAAGGTTGAAGAGGAAGGATCAGGGATAGAAGAGATAAACATTCCAAATTTGAGCATGGAACGATCATTCTCTGATTCTTCCTTTTCAGGGTTATAGCCTAACCCACTTCTCACTTTCATAGGTATTTGGGCATTGATAATCTCATTGACTTTATCAGAAGCCTTACACCATCCTTCGATGGTTGCCTTTTCAGACTTGAGATCAGCAATAGCCTTTTCCCTATCAGCGATAGCTTGTTGTTTCTCAATGCTTATCGTTTGATTTGCAAAAACTTGGTCTTTGAGAGAATCCTCAAGTTTGGAAAGTTCTTTGATTCTTATGTGGCAATTTTTTAATTGTTCAGATAAGTCAGTGTTAATTTTCTCAGCTTTTATCTTTCCATTCAAAGCGTTGTAAAAATCAACAGTTATTGCATCAAGAGCCGACAAGTTATCTTTTTCAGAGAGTAAGGAGTCAGAGGGAATGTTTACCTGAGTAGATGGAGACTCAGAGGAAGAAGTTTCAGAGACTTCTTCAGCATCCTCTATTCTTGCCATTAGACAGAGAAAGGCAAGATCTTCTTCATCTGAACCAGACTCTTTAGAGGTCTTGGGCCAGTCATCTTCAGCATCCCAGTCAACTTCTTCAGCGACAAGGCCTTTGCCTTTTTGCTGGTTTTTCTTCATATCTCTGTATTTGTTTTTCATTTTCAAATACTTCTCCTGTTTATCAGAGGTATGAGAGGTAGTGGGAGCAGCAACTTTCTTCGACCTGCATTCACTTGCAAAATGGCCCTTTCTCTGACAATTGAAACAGATCGCTGATGCTTTTTCAGCAGGCAACGTTTTCTGTTTTTCAGAGTCAGAGAGGTTAGAAGATTTTCGAAAATTGCTCTTTCTAGAAAATCTTTTAAAGTTGTTGGTTAAAAGGGCTAGAGAGTTATCAAACTCAGAGATGTCAGCATCAGTGAGTTGATCCTCTGAATCAGTTTGACCTAATTCAGTAATGGAGGTTATAGTGGAAGAGAAAGAGATTCACCCTTTTGATACATAAAGCTCTCATATTTTCTTACAAGGTTTATGCATCTAGTAACTTTAACCTCAGAAGTTCCTTCATATTGGATACATAAAGTATCCCACATGGCTTTTGAAGTCCTCATTTTCATGACGGAATGATAGACTTCATCAGGTAAAGCCATTGCTATTATGGATCTAGCTTTAGAGTCAATAGCAATTTCTTTCTTGTGTTCTTCAGTCCATCTGTTAGGAGTTTTAACAATACTCCTTTCAGGGATGGCTGCAGTAGTAGTGGTGGCAGGAACACTAGCTACTATAGTTGTTGGAACGAATGGTCCATTTTCCAGATAGTAGGGTATCTTTGGATCAGATCCCTCTAGAAATAGAGACATTCTTTCCTTCCATAATGGAAAGTTATCATGGCTGAACCTTGGAGGTTTAGCTAAAGATCCATTATCGTTGTAGTTTGTATTAGGGTTTGTCATTTTAAAATTATTATATTAAGAAAAAATATTTTAAAGAAGACGACACTGCTCTGATACCACTTGTTGGTCCCAATAAGGATCTACAAGAGTTAAATACTAAGTAAACAGTTTGTAGAAAGGGGGGGGATTGAATACAAACACACAAATTTTGGTTTTTAAATGAGTTTATTTGAAATAAACAAATTTACAGTTACAAGCGGAATTAGAACAAGTTAAAAACCTATTCTATTGTAACTAAGGAAACACACAGTTTGATGCACAAGAAGATGAAAGAAAGAAATGCAGAAGGTAGAGGCTAGAAGAAAAGCATGCATGAAGATGAAGAAGATATCTTCATCTATTTATACCCGCTTGCATTTAATGCAAGACAAAAGGTACATGCCACGTGTCAAGCTTGGATAGGAAGCTTGTCCTTGTAAATAAGACAGCCAAGCTTTTGGCCGAATATAAACAGTACCGTATCAGATATGATGGGGACATAAGAGACAAGTCGTACGTCCTTTTCTGACATGGTTCTAGGTTTGACTTTTGTGCATCAAGGATAAGATCAAACTTTAATCTTGCAGAGGAAGCTTCATTTGATCGCTGACACTGAATGTTCAAGGATGAACTTCAGTGTTGCTGAGACTTCACAAGACTTCACACTTTGAGTAGATAATCGCTGTTATCGCTGAACCGCTTCAGGTCACTTAGCTGATTATCTCTTTCTTCAGCTTTGGTCTTCGACTGTCGCTGAATGGTCTTCTGGTGTGATAACTGATATTCAGGTCTTCAGAGACAAGTTTGTTGATCCTTGATCTTCAGCGATCGCTGATAGCAATCAGCGTATGCTATCGCTGAATTTGAACATAAGCTTATCTAAGGAATTTCACTAAGTATAGTAAGGGAATCATATTCAAATCACTGAGAGGAGTTATGATCAACAGACTAACTGTTAGACCTAAGAAATATGAACCATAAGATGGAAGTATGATATGACGTGGCACACTCTTACCTCATGCGTCTCCGCTTACAACTGAATTATGTTATACGCTCCAACCTGCTGACGTGTCAGTTTGTAACTGGTTAGATTGTTGACTTTATATTCATTGTAATAGTATAAACACATTAAGTCTTTGAATGTAAAAGTTGTCGATTGAAAAGCATTCTTTTGGAGATCATATTGTGCATCTAATTCCTGTATTTTGTAATCGATCTTCAAGGTTATCAATACAATCTCAGTCGGTTCTTCATCTCTATTTACTTACTGTTTGTTTGATAATTACTGTTGTTAATTGAGTTGAATTGCTTCCGCTTATACTTTGATTCTCAAATCTCTCAATTAATTATTTAGAAAGGGACCTGGGTTCCAACTATTTAGAACTTTTGAGTTTAACTTCCCTTCGTGCGGGCGTAGGAGGCGTGTTGTTTGGCATAGCAGGATACTCCTGATAAAAAGGCGGAGGAGGACCCTCTTTGATTGAACTCATGATCTCATCGGCAAAGTCATGACGTTCAATGAAATCAAGGAATCTATCCTTCCATTGAGAATATTCTCCCGGAAAGAGAATTGGAGGCTTGGTGTCTGATCCAATGGCCATTGCTTCTCGGGTGGTCATTGTACTGTTTGGTTGGACCTCGATCAATGAGTTTTTAAAAATTTCTGAGTTGTCGCTGGAAACAGTAGGTTATTATCGAGTGACTAAAGAAAAAAATCGATTGAAGGATTTTTATCGGGCGTGAAGTGCTGGATGAAAATTGTTGTCGGATGACTAAGGATCGATAATAATTGTTATCGAGTAAATAATTCGCGATAAAAATTGTTATCGAGTGAACAAGACTCGATAAAAATTGTTATCGAATTGAGTGGGACTCGATATAAAAAGTTATCGACTGAACAAGACTTGATAACAAATGTTGAATTAAAAAAAAATTTAAAGAAATTCGAGTGAACAATACTCGAGAAACAGATTGATTAAAGAGTTTTATCAAATACTGACTTACTCGATCAAAAAAAAAGTTCGATTCAATAGAACTCGATAAAAATTCTTAATTCTGAGTTTTCTGTTTATTGAAAAACCAGAAAACAAAAACACAGTGTTCTTGACTAAAAAGAACTCGTCTTTTTATGGACAAGACTATCTGGGTTTTCGAGTTTCTTATTTGTTCAATCACAGAAAATATCAAATTTACGAGAGTTTATGATTTTTTATTAAGGAAATCTTTAGTAAGAAAAGCTGCAGGAGTCACAAGTTCTTGAGTTTTCTTATGTAAAGATATTCAAAAGTAAATAAAATAAACTAAAGTAATTTTAACTAAACAAAATTAAATATTTTATAGAGGAGTCGATAAAAATTGAAGATTTAAGCAGTTTGTATCGATAAAAATTCAATCAACAGAAGGGATATTCGATAAAGAAAAAATAAGTAGAGAAAAAATTTAAATCGAAAAGAACACAGATATACCTAATCGAGAATAACACACAGAAACTGATATGATGATCGAGAAAAATTCATTGAGCAGATATGTGTTAGTCGACAAAAAAAATAAGAAGTTTTATCGGGTAAAGCTTGACACTGTATGACTCGACAAAAAATCAATGAACAGCAGAAAAATAATTTTACCTTCTGTTTCGTGGTTTGCTCAGAAAATCGTAAAAACTCGTGATCTCAGGCTCTGATACCACTTGTTGATCCCATTATAACAAGCACAATGACAATAAACAGTTAATATGAAATTAATATGACACGAACAATGATTTAAAGAACTTACGTAGTCATATATCTCTTGAAAGTGTATATGTCGATTACAATACGATTCACGGTTTCAGCTCTCTCTCTAAAATAATATCTGAATCGACTTTTTTAAAGTAAAACCCTAAGCTTGTATTTATATTGCTAGGTCTAGTCTAATTAAGGAAACAAGAGTTTAAGTAATTATAAACTTCCTTTTACAATAAAGCATATCCTTTCCTTATTTTGTCACAATTAAAATAATGACAGACCTAACAGATTCCTAAACTTAATTTCAAGTGGTTGTGTATTTGGGTAAGTTTGTAAGTTTTTGGGTCAAAATGAGGATTTTGAGTATTGTGTTGTAAATGATGAGTTGAGCATCATTAATGGTTTAAAATACTTGGAAAGGTTATAAAATGAAATAATCTTTGGTTTTGAAACTCAAAATGATTTGACCTAATTTTTGGTAAAACTTGGACTTGAAAGAAGATGGTTTGTTGAAAAGAGTTTTCAAGGTTGGAAAACTAGTAATACGTCTCGTTGATGTATTCGGTAGTAGGACTAGTATGTAATGGATCCATAGGCATATAGTCGGTTTAAAGGCAGGATTGTTATCCCTTTTTGGTCGCATAGAAGTCATAGGGGGCCTCTTACCGTTGGGTATAATGCCGGATCATTACCGGATGCCATTGACTCTATGCATGCGCAATTTGGGGTCATCAGAGGGCCGTGTACTAAGGTGCATAATCGGTTATAGACCGGTTGCCAGTGACCATTGCGCGGGCTTTCGTAGGAGCCATCGGGTGCCGTGTACTAAGGTGCATAATCGGTTGTTGACCGATTGCCATTGACTCCTATGGTTGCTCAACATCGAGTAGTGACCTACTTTTGTATCCGTCACCAAAGATGGTATGATCGGGAATCCCCCGTGAACTTTGGATATTTCTATCCCTTTAAAGGTCCGCGTGAGTTAACGTTTTATAAAACATGGTTAAAAGTATGTTTTCTATCTCCATGTTTATAAACTCAATCATAGTCGTGTGAGTATTGGAATTGGTATGTCGTTAAAAAAATATTTCTATTTTAAAGTATTCTTTTCTAATGTCATTTTGGTCTAAAACTTTTATTATGGGACTAGTGAATTTGGGGAAAGACGTTACTTTTAGAATAAGGTTATTTCCTTTGAGAATTATATTTTATCAAGCATATCTTTTGGTTTCAAATCAATCATAAATATGTTAAAAACTCTTGAGCTCACTAGGCGTTAAGTCTAACCCTTTTTCTTTGTCGGCATGTGCATCAGGTTATCGTGGGGGTTGGTACTAGTGACCCGTGTGGACTTGAGTGCTAGGAAGTGGCACGATAAAGACTCTTGGTGACGTTTTCCGCATTCGGAGATAGCGACTCTTATTGGTTTAGTAACACCCAACCGTAAGTAGGTCTTGTATAGCACTTGATTTGTTTGTTGTAGAGGCTTATTACTAATTGTGGTTTGAGGAAAGTTATTTATTGATGAAATATTAGAAATTTTAAATTAGTCGCTCTTAACTGATTTGAGGGTGTTACAAATGTTATCGTTCTTGCCGGAGAAGGAAAATACATCAATATTATGTTATATATAACGATAGAAGCCATAAGATCACGTTGATCATTTACATCAGATAGCAAATTTTAGACAAAAGCAAATTGATCTATCTTCCTTGAAACAAGTTAATGTTCTGAAAGGAATAAACTCTATTAAGACAGAAAGGCTCCTCATGTCAATTTAAAATTTCCAATGTGAGAAACTTAGAGGTTCGCTTTCTCAACCATGTGGAAATAGAAAACTGAGGAAATACTCGTAGTGATGTATCTTTACTGAAAAACCAACTCAATGTTCTTTATCGGCCACGCTAGGAGATATAACAATCCGTGCATGACATCAAACGAAAAGAGAAGATAGCTTATTGAACCTGTCACAGATCATATAAGGGGGTATAGGATCAAAATTGTAAGATATTTCAATTTTTGTACTATGTCAGTCTCTTTACCACCATGACACATCTATCTGAAAAACAAAAATAATTCAGTTATGTCGTATAAGTATAAGAGCTAATTCGTTTCTTGATGAATTTAGTGGAAGTAGCATGATTTAGGTAACATTCTAAAGATTAGAAAATATATATATATATATATACTAACTAGCAATGTGCCCGTGCAACGCACCGGGTGATCAGGGTGTGAAAATTTTATCGTAAATGGAAAATGAAAAGCCTTAATTGTGTAGCTCAGGTGGCAAAAAGGGTTGAAAAAAGCCACAGCCTGAATTGACCAGAAGCTTGGATTCTGGTAACCATAGTTGATGAAAAATATATACTAAACGTGCAGTAAAAATATATACTAAATGGATCTCTTAACCAAAAGCTTGACCTAATAAACCACAAACAACACCATATGTAGTAGAAACAAAAAGAAGCAGATCCAAGAAAACACTAAAGGAAAAAGAGAATAAATAAAAGGACAAATCCACACAATAAAAAAAAAGGTTGAAATGGTTTTAAAGGTGAAGAAAGGGGAAGGTTAATGGCACCCCATCATTATCAAGTGAATTCCTCCCACACATCATTATCAAAAACCCCTTTCTACATTCTCAAAGCTACAAAAATACAAAAAAATCCGTATATAGAGGTTGCCAATAGTGTTGCTCGTGAAGAAAACTTAAAGAGTATATAGTTAAGACCAATCATAAGACATCTCCTGCCAAGATGATAAAAGGGTGCTTACTAAAAAAAAACATGGATGATCATCTCAAAACCAATGTCGTCAAATTCCATTTAGTTGGCTACAATTAATTTCCTGAAAATGAAAAATAAAAGTTTAAATAAAATCTCAATTTAGGTAATCAAGTACACAAAGCACGTCCAACTATTACACATTATTAAAAATCGAAAACAATATCATATGGACTTACTTTTAATCGATAACATAAGTTGAGGACATATTATAGTTTCAACAACAAAGAGAAAAAAATGTGGCATTTTCCTGATTATATCTTGTAGAGTGTGTTAACTATTTCAGAAAAAAATACTTGAAATTCTACTTGGAGTCTACAAAAAAAACATAAGAATCCACCAGATTAAGCAGGTAAAAAAGTGAAACGACTCTAAGCTGGAAATCGAATAAAACGGTTAAATTTTTTTCCCAAAATCATTGTCCCAGAATCATTAAAATGGTATTAAAAAATGATATAAATGTTGAACTCAAGACAACCTAACTTAAGGACCACTGCTCTTACTTTATTCATCCATTGAGAGCCTGCATAAATTATTTCCATATTACTCAATTGCTACGTAATCTAAAACTTTGGTCATTTTAAATATAGATCTTGAAATATCCAAATCCATTCTTAATTTAATCAGTTTTTTTAGATTATTTTCCATCCTAATTTGGATTAAATTTAATGTTCTTAGCAGATGGTAAATATTAATGCAAGTAACTGAATTGCTCAACAAGGCTCCATGTCACCTCTCTTTGGGGTAAAGACGATGTCGCCATACATCCTACCGCAAGACCTTACCGAAATATACCGAGTTCTTTTGGTTTTGTTTGCACTACAAGAAAAAGCTTAATTAGTGACCAAAATTTTAGTGACTACTTATATTTTAGTTACTAATTGTGATATTAGTGACGATTATAGAGGTCGTCACTAAATTTTGGTCATTAATATGAATTTTAGTGACAAAAAATAAATTTGGTCACTAAGTGGTCACTATTTTCCAAGGATATTTTTACAAATTTCTGTTTTGTCATAAAAAGTAGTGATAGTAACCAAAAACTAATGGCCCTTCAATTGAATATGTTAGTGACCAAAAAATAATGGTCACTAAGGATAAAATTAGTTGGATATTATATTGACTTTGATGAGTTAGTGAACAAGAAATGATGGTCACTAAATTGAAAGAGTTAGTGACCAAATTAAATGGTTTTTATTAAATTTTTTATAGAGTTGAAAGGGTTTGAACAAAAAATGATGGTCACTAAATTTGTAGTGTTAGTGACGAAAAAATGATGGTCACTAAATTAAAAGGTTAATGACAAAAAATAGTGGTCACTAAATAATTTTTATTAGTTATAGAGTTGAAAAGCTTTGTGACCAAAAAATGATGGTCACTAAATTTATAGTGTTAGTGCTATATATACATCAAAATGTTGCCGGTTAAGAATGTATAATGAACAACAAAAATATTAGCAAAATGTGTAAAGTTTAAAGAATTTAAGAACATCTTCCCATAATACCAAGCATTCATCAACTTCTGTAGCTTTTATGTTTATTGTGCTTTCTTTAGTGATAACATGTAACTACTTATTTGTATATTCTCATTTCTTATTTTGTGTAGCTTATTATGAGTCATACAGACTAGCTCCACAGAAACATCAGTTGCTTTTATAATCTCTAATTGTATTAGTTGGAAATGCAGGCTCAAAATAATTGATTATTTTGAAGTACTTCATAAACATGGTGGTCACTAAATTGAAGGTTTGCTGATAAAAAATAATGGTCACTAAATGATTTTCATTAGTTATAGAGTTGAAAGGCTTTGTGACCAAAAAATGATGGTCACTAAATTTGTAGTGTTAGTGAAGAAAAAAATGGTGGTCACTAAATTGAAAGGTTAGTGACAAAAAATAGTGGTCACTAAATGATTTTCATTAGTTATAGAGTTGAAAGGCTTTGTGACCAAAAAATGGTGGTCACTAAATTTGTAGGGTTAGTGACGAAAAAATGTCGGTCACTAAATTGAAAGGTTAGTGACAAAAATAGTGGTCACTAAATGATTTTCATTAGTTATAGAGTTAAACAGCTTTGTGACCAAAAAATGGTGGTCACTAAATTTGTAGTGTTAGAGATGAAAAAAAGGTGATCACTAACTTGTAGAGGTTAGTGACCAAATAATAGTGGTCACTAAATGATTTTCATTAGTTATAGAGTTGAAAGGCTTTGTGACCAAAAATGATGGTCACTAAATTTGTAGTGCATGTTAGTGACGAAAAAATAATGGTCAATAAATTGAAAGGTTAGTGACAAAAAATAGTGGTCACTAAATGGTTTTCATTAGTTATAGAGTTGTAAGAGTTTGTGACCAAAAAATTATGGTCACTAAATTTGTGGTGTTAGAGACAAAAAAAAAGGTGATCACTAACTTTTAGAGGTTAGTGACCAAGAAATAGTGGTCGCTAAATAATTTTAATTAGTTATAGAGTTAAAAGGGGTGTGATAAAAAATTATGGTAATTAAATTTGTAGTGTTGTAGTGTTGTGACAAATGTTTTAAAACCCGGGTTAATCCGTCCGGTCGAACCGGTTGGACCGGGACCCGAGGTAGTGACCGGGTTAGCTTAGGCCGAGTTTATGCATATGACCGGCCCGTTTCAATCCGGCCGGGTTTCTCAAAAACCCGGTTAAAGCGGTGGTAAACCCGTTTCTCAAACCCGGTTAACTCGTTTTAATATTGAAATTCAAAAAAAAATGTGTTTTATGTGTTTTTTAATGTATTTGGATTGATGTAAAACTTGTTGTTAATGCCAAAAATTGACTTAACGGTAGATTAACAATTCGAACCTTTATCAAGTAAAGAAAAGAAATCAACTTGAAAAACTAATAAAACAATACGTAAAGAACACAGAAGATTGTTGACGCGGAAAACTCCCTTCCGAGAGAAAAAACCGCGAACGACCTATAGAAGTCGTCGATGCACTAAAGTAAAAGGACGTCAAACAGGGACGTCGGTCTCAGAAATAATTGACAAAGTTTACAACTAGCAATAATGTGTAATATAGATAATCGGTCGTGGTCAGTAGTACAGTAGTGTATCTCATGGGTTTATGATAAAAACCGGTTCTTTTTTCCTTATGTTGAATATTCCCTCCAAAAATAAAATCAATCAATTAATCAATAAAAATTGAATTAATTGAAAGTTTTAAGAAAAAGATTTTTATTTTAAAATCAAATTAAAATAATTCAATTGATCATATGATAAAACATTTTGAAGATCAAAAGAAAGTTTTGTGTTTAATGAATAATGTTTTATAAGAAATTTGGTGAAATGTGAAAATTCTAAATTATCCTTGGCGGCAAGAGATAATTCAGAATAGACTCATTTAAAAAAATATCAATGGAAAAATGTATCCAGAAGACAGCTAACAAGAGTTAGACTTAAAATCAATTTCTTCTTCTATACGATCTAGAGCTATGTGCTCCCCCTTGAATATTGCATATTTAGCTCCCCCTTGAATTTTGCACTGGTACGCTGTGTTTTCCTGTGCTTGGATCTCAATAAAAAAATAAGTGTTTTTGTGAACAGAGGTTTCCAGAGACTTCTGAGTGCTTTTGAGTCATTTTCCATCAATTAGAGATGTCCAGAAACTTCTGGGTGACTCTGGTTTATTAAAAAGTTATGAAAATAACTAAGTATAGAAAAAAGAATATGTTAAATAAGTAGCTAATTAGATTGTAAAATCTTAGTTAGTTACATGTTTAACATACCCAAGTTGCTTACAAGAAAATTGAATCTTTTCTCATCCACAACTTCCGTAAAAAGGTCAGTGGAGACAAAATACATTTCAATAGTCCCTTTCTCCACATGATCCTTTATGAAATGATACCTGACATCAGTGTGCTTTGTCTTTGAGTGTTGTACTGGATTTCCTGTGATAGCAATAGCACTTTCTGAGTCACAGAGGATTGGAATTTTGTCGTACACCACACCATAATCTCTGAGTTGAGTTTTCATCCAGATAACTTGAGAACTACAACTAGCAGCAACAACATATTCGGCTTCTGCTGTAGATGTTGAAACACAATTTTGCTTCTTGGATGTCCAACCGATTAGCCTGTTTCCCAGAAGTTGACAGCTACCAGTGGTACTTTTTTTGTCTACTTACATCCTGCGTGATCAGAGTCAGTATACACAATTAAATCAAATCCAGAATTCTTAGGATACCAGAAACCCAGTGATGGAGTTCCTTTTAGGTATCTAAAAATTATTTTTACAGCAGCCAAATGAGATTATTTTGGATTGGCTTGAACTCTCGCACATAAACAAGTGGCAAACATAATATCTGGTCTACTTGCAGTCAAATACAGAAGTGATCCGATCATACCTCTATAGCTGGTAACATCAATTGATTTCCCAGAGAAATCAGGATCAAGTTTCGTGCTAGGAGAGATAGGAATTTCATAGTAGAGGAATTTTTAAGTTTGAATTTGTTTAACATGTCAGAAACATACTTGAATTGATTTATGAAAATGCCAGAAGTAGTATGTTTGACTTGTAGCCCTAAGAAGAATGTTAATTCTCCCATGATGCTCATTTCAAATTATTTTTCCATTAGTTTTGAAAACAGATCAACTTCTGCTTGATCAGTAGAACCAAATATGATGTCATCCACATATATTTGAACTATAGTTAACGTACCTTTGCCTCTTTTGATGAATAAAGTGGTATCGATCTTACCTTTCTCATATGAGTGACTGATCAAATATTTAGATAAACGTTCGTACTAGGTTCTTGGTGTTTGCTTTAATCTGTATAGAGCTTTATCCAGAAGATAGACATAATCTGGATGTCTAACATCTTCAAATCCAGGAGGTTATTCAACATACACTTCGTCTTTGAGATTTCCATTCAAAAATGCACATTTAACATCTATCTGGTCTTTGTATGCTGAGAAAGCCAGAAAAAGTCTTATTGCTTCAAGTACTGCTACAGGAGCAAATGGTTCATCATAGTCTATCCCTTCTTCTTGACAATAGCCCTTAGCCACCAATCTTGCCTTATTTCTGACCACTATTCCATCTTCATCCTTTTTATTTCTGAAAACCCACTTAGTACCAATGGCTACTTTGTCTTTTGGTAGAGGTACTAATTTCCACACCTTGTTTCTTTCGAATTGAAGTAGCTCATCTTGCATTGCTTCTACCCAGCTTGGTTTAAGTAGAGCTTCATGAACTTTCTTTGGCTCTATCATGCTTAGAAAGTTTACAAAGAAAGCTTCATTTGCAGTTCTAGATCTTGTTTTAACCCCTGCAGATGGATCACCAATTACTAGATCTGGAGTATGAGACTTGGTCCATCTTTTCATCCTTGTTTGAGGTATCTGCTGAGCTTGAATTTCTGTATCCGAAGATTGAATAACTTCTTCTAATATAGGAATAGGTTCTGGATCTAGAGAAGCACCTAAAGTCTCCCCCTCAAATGAAGGCACAAAGGTTATCTCTGGACTGTCATTTGGTGAGGCAGAGTCAGGAGGACCAGAGAGAGTTATTCCAGATGCTTGAAGGACTTCAGGAAAATTCAAAGGAGGATCAGTGGGTATTCTTTCCAAAAGGATTTCTTCGCCAGAAAATCATCAAATAGGGCATCAATTTCGGATTCTCTGGAACCTGGAAGATAATTAGAGGTGATAGTGTTAAGCTTGAGTTCTGAATCGGAATAATCAGAAGTCAATTGAGTTTGATTATCAAAATCGATATTTATGCTTTCCATAACAGTGTTTGTGCGTAAATTAAAGACACGAAAAGCTTTGGCATTCAAACAATAACCTAAGAACTTGGCTTCATCGGATTTCTTGTCAAACTTGTCAAATTTATCTCGATCATTAAGAATAAAACACCTGCAGCCAAAAATGTGAAAGAATTAACTGAGGGTATTCTATTTTTAATTAGCTCATAAGAGGTTTTGAAATGTCTCTTAACAATAATAGATCGATTTTGAGTGAAACATGCAGTAGCAACTACTTCTGCTCAGAAATTGGTAGGTACTCTAGAAGCTGGAAGCATTGTTCTGGCTGCTTATACTAATGTTCTGTTACGTCTTTCTACCACACCATTCTGCTGAGGAGTATGTACAGCAGAAAAGTTTTGGGTGATGCCTTCTTGAACAAGATATTCATCAAGTTTGGCATTGAAGTCTATCCCATTGTCACTTCTTAATTGTTGGATCTTTTGATGCCGAGGTACTTGAATCCTTGTCATCATGTTCCTCAAAACTATTGGAACATCAGACTTTTGTTTAACAAATGCAAGCCATGTGTACCTGGAAAATTCATCAATTAGTACAAGAATATACTTTTTCTAAGAAGAAATATTTGAATATCAATCTCGTGCAGTGCTGTAGCTAACGCGTTAAGTATCCCGCCTGGAGTTAGCTCACCCTCGCGGGATCGCGACCCTTTGTCCCGGCCATTACTAGAAATATATATATAAAAAAAAGAGGGAAAAGTAATACAAAAAGAATCCATCGATGGGATGAGTCCCGTTTGGTTTTCTTTGTGAAGATAAATGGGGGGATCCTTTTGAACAACCTGTTATAATAGGAAAGCCCTGTTATTTTGAGGTCATATCTAGTATTCAGAGTTTGCCTCGATTTGGTACAGCCCAGGCACAACGACGCAATTATCAGGGGCGCGCTCTACCCACTGGAATCAACAACACGAAAACTTTGTTATAAATTATCCCTTAGCAGGCTTGGGAGATAGACTTTGAATAACAATAGGACCACAGAGGTCGACATGAAGCATTTGCAGAGGTCGATTGCATGAATGATCACTTTTGGTCGATTTCATTTCACATGCTGGGCAGAGGTGATCCTTCTGAAATGGCGCCTCTGGAAGACCTGTAACCAACTTATGTTTTACGAGTAGTTCAAGATTTGGAAAATTTAAGTGAGAGTTTGTGGTGCCAAAGCCACGCTATTTCACTCTTCTTTGAAATGAGACAGAGAGTATCTGTTCCATCCTTGGAAGTGAAGTTCATTAAGTACAAATTTCCTTTTATGTCAGCTTTCCACAATAGTTCACCTGCTCGAGAGAGTAAGTAACAATGTTTATCATCAAATAAAGCTAACATTTTAGAATCACACAGTTGACTTACACTCAAAAGATTATGTTTCAATCCTGAAACGTGTGCTACTTTGTATAAGGTAATGTTACCTTCTTGTAGAGTACCGTAGCCTTTTATTTGACCCTTACCATTACACCAAAAGGTACTGCTCCACCTGATTTATCTTTAAATTTGGAGAGTAAGTTTTTGGTTCCAGTCATGTGCCTCGAGCATCCCGAGTCAAGATACCAGATATGCACACGCTGCTTCTGCAATCAAAATCAGAGAGATTTAGGTACCCATTTCATAATGGGTCATTTGATGTTAGGTTTAGGTTTTTGATTTGTGAATTTCTATTGAGTAGAATTGATTGTAGGATTTCCAGAGACTACTGGTTTTCCTATGGTACTTGTATTTCTTTTGTTCTACCTTGAGTTTTTCTTATTATTAGGGAAATAACCAGAAGGCCGTGAGAAAAATTGTTGAAGTTTCAAGAATAATGACAAGCATTCAGAATTCTGAAACATAAAAAAATTCATTGAATTTTCATTATAGGAATGATAATTACAATTGTTCTTATTTCTGTCTATTCTAGCATCAGTTGTTCGATTGAAATTGTTATCTAGTCTAGACTTATGTTTTGGAACATCTGAATTCTTCTTTGACGACTACTTCTGTGACGATTTTTCTGGAACTTTAGATTTCACTGAAACAGAAGATGAGGAGTTAGCTTTCCATTTTCCTTTTTCAATGTAAGTAAACTTCTGTGACTTGGATTTTGGAGATTTTGGAGATTGAAAAATAATATTTTCTTTCTTTTTAAGATCTTTCTCCTTTTCAAGTTCAAGACATGATTTCGCTTTTAGACAGATCCTAATAAAATCTGGATAAATGGGAACCTCTTTTCTTTGTTTCTTGGGAGAAACAGAAAACATTGGTATTCCATTTGAATTTTGGAAACTTTTGGTCCAGCTGCTCTAATTTCAAAAGGTTCATGTGTATATAAGAATGGAGCATCAGTGTTTTTTACAACCTTTAGAACCCTTTTATAAGCAGAAGGCAAACTGTTTTCATATTTGAATAAAGATTTATCCGTGATTTCAAAAAATTCATCATCATTTTGATTATTATTTTCCTAGGGATATGTAATAAACTCATCTATGTCTCTGACTTCGAAGTTTAAATCTACAAAAGAACAGTGAATAATATCTGGATGATCTTCTGAACTTTTGTTAGATAAGATTATTTGTTCAGATTTGAAACAAGCATCCAAAGTTGTCAATAATTCATTTTCAAAATCGAGTCTTATCTATTCTTTTTCTTGCGCAGGTATGAACTCATAAGCTTCTGGATTTAAAGATATGTGAATGAAAGAGCCACAATTGAAAATATCACCCTCTTTTAAAGTAACATGAGTTATCTTTTCAAAAGAGTATTTGATGCTTTTGTATTTTAATTTCCTCAGACGATGACCATGTTCATATTTTGATTTTTTTTAAATTTATTGGGCATACAGAATAGGAAATGCTGGTGTTTGTTCTTTACCTTTATAGAACACAGATTCAAGAGTAGATCTCTTTTTACACGTGTAAGGATCCAAATCCTCAAAACCAAGACCCGTTTCCCTACTTGTGTATTTATCTTTTCATGTACCTTCTGAGCATCCAGATATTTCTTTATCTGTAGCTCTTTGTTTTGAAGTTCCACATGTAAAAATTCTCTTTCCTTTTGAAAATAATTTTTAAGTGCTACAAAATTTAATCTGTCATTTTCTTTGGTACTTATCTCCTTGTCTTTTGTTTCCAGAAGTTTACAAAATTTCTGGTTTTCTTCTCTGAGTTTGACTTCTGATGTTTTAAGACGTTTTGAAATTCTTTCACATTCCTCAGAGAGTTCAAGTTTTTCAGAAGTCAAAATCTCCATTTCTCTTTTAAAAATATCTCTTTCTTTTTGAATAGTTGAAAAGGTTTTTTCGAGATTTTTTCTAAGTTTCTTTTCTAACGCAAGCTTCTGTTTTTAGATTTTAAAAATCTTTAGTTAGAATTATGATTGTGTCTTCGAGATCAGAAGATGAGCTAACCGGTATTTCAGAAGGTTGATCTTCTGAGCTGTCTGTGTTAGCCATTCCACAGAACATAGCCTCATCTACACTTGATTGGTCATCTAACCAGTTTTCTCTTTTTGCATAGTGTACTCTCTCAACTTTGTTATATTTGTACTTGTTCTTATAGTACTGTTTATCTTTGACAAGAGCAGTTTTGCAATCTTTAGAATAATGACCTGGCTTTTCACATTTATAGCAAACATCTTTCTTTTTATTTAAATCCTCCTCTTTCTTCTCAGCTTTTGACTTTTCCACCTTCTGTACTTTTACTTCTTGCCTTTGAACATAAGACTGAGTAGGGCGTTCATTTATGTTGTCAAACCTTCTGCTTTGAAATGAACGATTACCAAACGTCTTTGTGAACTTTTATTGTAATTAGATCTAAAGATTCGGCAAATTAATTGATTTCATCATCTTCAGAATCAGAATCTTCTAGATTAGTCTCTGAAATGAGTGCTTTACTCTTCCCTTTCTTCTCTGTCTCTCTGTTTCTTCTGCCAGACACTCTGGATTCAGAGATGAGAGCCAGAGGTCCACCTACACTTGCCTTTTTTTGATTAACCTATTTCTCATGTGCTTGAAGCGTTCCAAACACATCATGTAGTGACCACATCTCTAGATCTTGATTAGTTTAAAGGGGCATAGACAAATTTGACCATTCTGGATTCAAGCGTTTTAGAAACATAACGTTGTTGTCTTCCTTTGATCTGGTGATATCACATTTCTTACACATATTAATCAGAGTTTTAAATATGTGGTAAGTTTGTTCCAGAGTTTCTTCTAGGAGAGCTTGGAAGCTGTTGTATTCGTTCAGTGCTTAAGCTCTTCTGTTTTTCTTCATTTTGGCACCTCCTTCCAATTGGTAGGCTAGTTGATCCCATAGATCCTTTGTTGTTTCACAAGAATCAAGAGATTGAAAAATCTCATTGGGAATTGCCATGATTAGTAGACTTTTTTCCTTTTTGGCAATTTCTACTTTGGCCTTATCATCCTTAGTCCAGTCTCCCTTATCCTTAGGAACATGTCGAGCAGGATTTCATCAGTGGTGGCAGTAGGAGGTACTCTAGGAATGACATTCATTGGTACGAAAGGACCATCCACAATGGTAGGATACAGAGTTACATCTAATCCTTCATAGAAATTGATCATACGAATCTTCCATTGTAGACGAATCGTCCAATATACGTAGGACCGGCCTGGGACTCGTTCTAAAATCACCACAGGGGGGCATAATGGTATATTCGATATCTTGCGACTTCAAAGCAACAAACAACGAGGCAGAGTAGGAAGCATTGATCGCAGGACTAGGAATGGCCCATGACATAGGGGCAAAACATTTGCTGATCAAGAGCGACTCTTTACTTGTCGTCAACCAGCTGAACGGAGAATTTGCAACTAAAGACGCAAGAATGATAAGCTACTTTGAGGCGCAAAAGAGAAAATAAAAAACTTTGAATCATGTACAATACAACAAGTACCAAGAGAGCAAAACATGCAGACAGACACGTTAGCTAACCTGGGGTCCGCCCTCAGTAAATTTGAATTCGACAATATACCAATAAGTCATTTGATATCTCCCTTGATCAAGATGCATGATGTCGCGGTCATAACCAATGACGACAAGACGCGTCCAGGTACGTTCAAAATTGCGACTCATGCCAAAGGTACGCAGGTACGACTCATAAACTCTCAAAAAATTACATTCGACGCTTACCCCATGGCCATTCATGCGCTGGGGAATGGACATAGTCGGGAAATTACCACCAGCCCCCGGACAAAAAGTGTTTTTATTAATGCTTACGGATTATTGCTTTTTCCCAGGTACGGGACAAAGAAGTTATTGCTTTTATTCAAACTAACATAATCTGCAGGTTTGGGATCCCATCAGAAATCATATGCGACAATGGGTCATAATTCATAAGTGAAAAAACAAGAAGGTTCTGCGAGGATCATCATATCAAACTTATAACCTCGACGCCCAGGTACCCACAATCGAATGGACTAGCCGAGTCGAGTAACAAAACCATCATCAACACAATTAAACGACGCCTTATCTTTGGCAAAGGAAAATGGGTGGAGCAACTCCCGATGGTTCCATGGGCCAATCGAACGACACCTAGGACCGCTACTGGTCAAACACCTTTCTCTTTAGTCTATGAATGCGAGGCAGTGCAACCCATCGAAGTCAGACAACCTGTTGTCTGGCACACGGCGGTCGAACAAAACTTAGTTGACCTTAGTTATGACGTTGATGGACTGGAGGAGCTAAGGGAAGCTGCGCTCATTCGAATGGCGTCTCAACAACAGACCGTCGCTAGACATTTCAACAAAAACGTAAGGGTCAAAACTTTCCGACAAGGAGACTATGTCTTACGATGGGTCTTCCAAAATACCCAAGAGCTTAACGCGGCAAAACTAGCGACCAAATGGGAAGGACCTTATAAAATCACCCAGATCGTGGGAAAAGGGACCTATCGCTTACAAGAAATGAGTGGTCGAGATATCCCACGACATTGGAACGCCACTCATCTCAGGAAGTATTTCTTTTAATTTTTGCAAGTTTTTCTTATCGCACGATTATTTATACCATTACTAACTTGGGCGTCGAAGGGTCGTTGGTTGACCAACGACCACCCCTAACGTTTTCTTTCGATCGCAGGTACGCCAGAAGTCGCAAGAACCCAAGAAACAATGAAAACGAAAGTTCTAAGTTATGGCAAGGATAGAAGCGATAAAAAGCAGACATAAGATAAATTAAAAAATGTCTTTCAAAAACATGGTCCAACCAAAAGTGTCGTCCATAGCAGAAATACAAAATGAACTAAGGCGCAGGGGAGTTGAACTTCGCCAATTGACCGTTGAGGTCATCACTCTTCGCTTGGGCCATTCAGCTAAGACCTGAGGGCACCATCCTCATTGACCTTCCCAGTAAGGGCCATCTCCAGCTCGGCCTCCAAAGACCTGATTCTCCCCATAGCGTCCTCCAAGCGTTTTCTTAGATCAGAATTGACGCTTTGCTCTCGTCCGAGACCGCCTTGAGCTTCCTCGAAGCGAGAGAAGATCTTCTTGGATTTAGCCGATGCTTCTTCCTCTATCGCTTGCAAAGCATCCTCCCGATCACGGACCTTTTTCTCTAAGTCAGAAGTCATAGTGACGACCTGATCAAGAGATGCTTGAAGGGCCTGTAAAAGAAAAAGTCATCAAAATTGCTAGAACATATGATTGCTAAGGCGCAGGATCACTAAAACGTACGCCGCATGACGCACGATTAAAGAATATAAAACTCACCTAGAAAGATGGCACAGAGAACTACAGATCATCGCCAAAAATGGATGGGTTCTGTTGCTCATAACTTGTTTCAGTGATTTGAATATGATTCCTTTGTATACTTAGTGAAAATTCCATTTATAAGCTTAAGTTCAAATTCAGCGATAGCACACGTTGATTGCACTCAGCGATCGCTGAAACTTAGGAATCTTAATCTTATCTCTGAAAATCTGAAGAACAACATTCACACCACAAGAACATTCAGCGAAAGACGAAGACCAAGCTGAAGCGGTTCAGTGATAGCAAGGATTGTCTAAATAGAAGGGTGAAGTCTTGCTAGGCCTCAGCGATACTTTGAAAGTTCATCCTTGAAGTTCCAAGTTCAGCGATCAAGTGAAATCTATAAAGCAAGATCAATGTTAATCTTATCCTCGATGCACAAAAGTCAAAACCTTATACTATGTCAGAAAAGGACGTATCGATTGTCTCTTATGTCCCCATCAAATCTGATATGATACTGTTCACACGCGGCCAAAAGCATTGTTGCTTTTGAACAAAGAACAAGCTTCCAATGAGAGCTTGACACGTGGCATATACCTTTTGTCTTTCATTAATTGCAAACGGGTATAAATAGATGAAGATCCCTTCTTTATCTTTATGCATGCTACTTTCTATTTCCTAAACCTCTGCCTCTTTTATTTCTCACTTCCTTGTGCATCAAATTGTGTGATTTCTTAAGTTACAATAGAATAGATTTATTTACTTGTCCTAATTCCGCTTGTAACCGTAAATTTGTTTATTCAATATAAACTAATTTAAAAACTAAAAATCTAAAAATCTGTGTGTTTGTATTCAACCCCCTCCCCCTTCAACAAACTGTTTCTATATCATTGAACTCTTGTAGAATCCTTTGGGACCAAAAAGTGGTATCAGAGCAGTGTTTCTTGCTTACTTATCTTTAAAATACTTGTTTACAAAGCTATTTTAAAATGACTAATACTACTACAAACTACATTGATAATGGATCTTTAGCTAAACCTCCTAGGTTTAGCCATGATAACTTTCCATTATGGAAGGAAAGAATTACTCTATTCCTAGAAGGGTCTGATCCTATGATCCCCTACTATATAGAGAATGGACCATTCATTCCTCCAACCCTGGTCCCTGGTGTTCCCGCCACCACCACCACTCCAGCCATCGCTGAAAGGAGGATTGTCAAAACTCCAGATCGATGGACTAAAGATGAGAAAAAGAAAGTAGCTATAGATTCTAAAGCTATATCCATAATAGCAATGTCTTTACCAGATGAAGTCTATCATTTTGTAATGAAGATGAGAACATCTAAAGCCATGTGGGATACTTTATGTATTCAATATGAAGGAACTGATGAAGTTCAAATCACTAGATGTATAATTTTGGTAAGACAATATGAAAGTTCTACGCATTTAAAAGGTGAAACCCTTTCTCGAATTCATCAAAGATTTAACTGTCTCTTGATTGATATGAAAACTGTCAACAGAGAATATTCTAATGCGGAAATTCTGACAAAATTCAAGGAGGCACTACCTTGTAACACCCGGAAATTTCTCGATATTTAATTATAAGAATGAAAATGCTATTCTAGAAAAAAGTTGGATTTTAAGTAAAGCTTTTGTGTTACTTAGTTTTATGATGAAGATTTATGTTTGGTTGGAGAATTAAAGTAGGAGTCCAATGATATTTTTCGGAGTCAATTTGGAGCTAAAACGAAGCAAATATGGGCAAAACAACGTCTAAGGCTAGTTTTCTCGTGTGTTACGCTGGAAGTGGGTTACAAAACTCTCGGGCCAGTTACAACTGGCATGCAAACTAGCGTCAGGCTGGACACCAGTTACAACTGGCATCCAAACTAGCCCCGGAGTCTGATTGGTCTTCTTGGAGCCGCGTGGGTTACCAACGCCAGTTACGAAAACGTAACCAACTTCACAAATAGCTTCAGGAAATTTAGGAGCCGCGTGGGTTACGGCGCCAGTTATAACTGGCGCCCACAACTGGCGCCGGGCACTGGAGTGAACCTTAAAACTCGATTTTCAACTCCATTTTTGCCACACTAACTTCTCTACTCATTTTTCTTCTAACTTCTCCTCACCAACTCGAAACCTACCTCCTTTACTCCATATTTCTACCATCTCAAAGGCATTTACTCACCATCAAAGCTAGGTATTTGGGATTCAAGCTCCAAGAAATTGTGTTCTTCATCTTCTTCACCTAGCTCCACCATTTCCACCATTTTAGGAGATTTTCTAGGGTTTTCCTAACCCTAGCTACGTGAGTTCAAATCCAAACTTTATAAACTCAAATACTTGTTATAAAAGTTGTATTTGCTTATTTTTAAGCTTATGATTTCAAGTATTATGTATTTGGGTTATGTTTGGAAGTTTTAGGTCAAAATGAGAAATTTTGGTATTTTGTTCTAGATGATTGAATGAGTATCATAGATGGGTTTTAATGCTTGGAAATGCTCTAAAATGAAATACTCTCTGGTTTTTGGCACCAAAATGGTTTAACCTAATTTTCGGTAAATTCTGTATTTCAAGAGAAATGGTTATTCAAAGGTTTTCAATGTTTGGAAAACTATAAATGCGTCTTGTTTGATGTATTTGATTTATAGACTAGCCAATCATGGATCCATAGGAATTGTGGAATTTCCTTGTTATTTCCCGACTATCTTTTCACTCACTTGGAATTTGCATTGTGGATTTTGCGTGCGATTCTTGAGAGAGGGCATGCGTACAACTGATCATCGTACTGGAATTTGGTAAATGTCTTGGATTGCATTGTGGAATTTACGTGCAATCCTTTGTGCCGCCCCGTAACATTTGTTGTGGCCTACCTTCGTGTCCCGTCACAACAAATGGTATTTCGGGTATCCCCCGATTGTTTTAAAAAGACACTTGCTCATCAAGAGTAAGCTTTCAAGTAAAGTTAAATGGGATAAAGTGTACCGCATCTTTATTTAAAATATTTCACTGCTTATCCATTTAACTATTTGTTCTCACTAGGCGTAAGCCTAACACTTGATTTTAAATGTTGTTTAGCAGGTGATTGGGTAAATGGGGCTTCTTAGGGAGAAGCGGAGTGACGTGCCGGTGAAGGCACTATTTTTGAGATTACACCTTAGTGTGTAATTTTTGGAGAAGATAGAAATACCATTTTGAGGATATTAGTGACACCCAAACGTAATCTATGTCTCTGAATTGTGTAGATTAATAGGTTGTCATTTAGTATCCTAATTTTAGATGTATAACTCCTATACTCTATCCCCATTTAGTGGATGATTTGATATATATTTTCGCAATTACTTTTCGGTTAAAATTGCTCTAAATTTAGGGTGTTACAAGTTGGTATCAGAGCTCTAGTTTAAGCAAACTAGGTATGAATCTAAGATGCCTAGACTTAAGCTGAGACTTTAAGTATTGAATTGTGAGTATGGGTATACACTCTTGAGATATGAGAGCTTTAGAGTCGACGAAAATTCACTAATCATGAAATGTGACTTTGGTAATGCGGATTCTTATGTGTATGGTATATCCAAGATATCACGTAGCTAATGTTATTTTGGGTGCATTGTATTCTAAGTATGCTTATTTTACAATTGTTGCGATTATTGGAGAATGTGTTATACATATTATGTTAGCTATGTCTTACTCCTACTCTGCCATCTTGACAGACTAAAATGGTGAACACGCGTACCAGATTGCGGAACGAAGTTGAATGCGTGAATAACAGTATTACAAATCCAGATCCTTTAGCTGAAGTGGACTGGCAACCACCTCCAATTCCTACTCGTACAAATGTAGGTGCACCCAAATTACTATTCCGCCACTTAACCTTAACGTAGGAGGTCCTCTAATGGTAGAGGCGGGTTCTCAAGATGAGCTGGAAGTCCGGTTGTTGCAGACAGTAAATTCTCTTATGACTCAACAATATGAGGCTGTCCTCGAGATGTTTGAGGAAAGGGATTCCAGTTATCGAAGGCATGAAATGACCACTAAGAACCAAGTGGGAGGTTCTCGAGGTTATGGAGTTTTGCATGCTACCGAAGGGACACCCGTGACTGAGGTGAGAAGAGCGGGAAGAAGTTGCTCGTACAAGGATTTCATGTGTACCAAGCCACCCGAGTTTTCAGGTTCGGACGATCCAGTAATGTGCATGAAGTGGCTACGTGAAGTAGAGCAAGCTTTTGGATCAAATGAATGTGAAGAGAGGACAAGCTATTGTGTCCATGCTCACTTGGGAGATGTTCAAAGCAAAGGTAATGGAAGAATATTGTAGCGAGAGGGCGATTGACCGGATTGTTGATGAGTTACGGGCCCTCAAGAAGGGGGACAAGACAGTGAGAGAATACACCCGACTGTTTGTGGAAAAGTTGGGTTTGGTGGCGCATGTGGCCACAACTGAGAAGGAGAAGATAAAGGCCTTCATCAAGGGATTACCATCAGAAATGATGGAGATGGTACGTGCTTCAAAGCCCTCTACTCTTCGGGAGGCAATTGAAGAGGCTCAATATAAGGAGGATGCCCACAATTTGGGCATGGAAGAGAGGAGGATGGGAGGAGAGAAGAGAAAATGGGAAGGTAATTTGATGCCTCCCAAGAAATCGAACTTTAGCAACAACAACCGAGGTTTCAATGCTAGGCAAGAGCTTAGATGGTGTCAAAGGTGCAAGAGTAAGCATCACGGCCCATGCTGACTTTCTTCTGAATATTGTCACAAGTGTGGCAAGACAGGTCTCGGCCGGAATGATTGCCCCGTCAAGGGACCCGTTTGCTTCGAGTGCAAGGAGCCGGGTCATTTTTGAAACGAATGCCCGAAGTTGAAGACGGGAGGAAGTCAAGGGAAGACAGAGAATGCCCAAAGGCAATGGGAAGAGCATTCAAGATGACCGCACAAGAGGCGAAAGCGGCGACTGACGTTGTGTCGGGTACGTTCCTTGTTAACTCCGTACCCGCTCATATTCTTTTTGATTCTGGTGCCACTTTCTCCTATGTGTCCACTACATTCTACCTAAAACTTCTTGTTCCCATTAGCACGACGATGCTTATGTTGTTGAAATAGCCGATGGTAGGAAAGTTTTAGTTCGGGATGTTCTTAGAAATTGCACATTGGAAATTGAGGAAAAGCAATTTTCAGTAAACCTCTTACCCATAGAAATTGGAGGGTTTGATGTAGTGATTGGGATGGATTGGTTGACCGAAAATCAAGCCGAAACTATTTGCTCCAAGAAATTAATCCGTATTCCGTTACCGGATGGTGGCATGGTGGTAGTCTACGGGAAGAGGAGAAATGGCGAGGTTGCATTATTGACTTTGGCAAAGGCACGCAAGTGTTTATCCAAAGGGTGCCCCTCATTTTTGGCTTATGTCATGGATGCTAAGCTAGAAAAAAAAAACGCTTGAAGATGTTCGAATTTTTAATGAGTTCCCGGATGTGTTTCCTGAAGACTTGCCCGGTTTACCACCCGATAGGCAAGTAGAGTTCCATATAGATCTCGTACCGGGTGCCGCTCTAATAGCTAGAGCACCTTATCATTTGGCACCATCCGAAATGCAAGAAATGATGTCTCAATTGCAAGATCTTTCAGAGAAGGGATTTGTGAGACCGAGTTCGTCACCTTGGGGAGCTCCGGTCTTATTTGTGAAAAAAATATGGCACTATGAGAATGTGCATAGATTATCATGAACTAAATAAGGTAACCGTGAAGAACAAATATCCACTTCCGAGAATTGATGATCTTTTTGATCAACTTCAAGCAGCGGCTTGCTTCTCAAAGATCGATCTTCGATCGGGTTATCACCAATTAAGAGTGAGAGATGATGATGTAGCAAAGATGGCGTTTAGAACGCGTTATGGGCACTACGAGTGTTTAGTTACGCCCTTTGGCTTGACAAATGCACCGGTGGTATTCATGGACTTGATGAACCTAGTATGTAGGCCTTTCCTCGATAAGTCGGTAATTGTATTTATTGACGACATACTCGTGTATTCTAAAGATGAGTCGGATCACGAGCAATACCTCCGAGAAGTTCTTGAAGTGTTGAGAAAAGAGAAGTTGTATGCCAAATTCTCTAAGTGTGACTTTTGGTTGAAAGAAGTCCAATTTTTGGGTCATGTTGTCACGCAAGCCGGAGTAAAAGTGGACCCCTCCAAAATTGAAGCAATGATGAGTTGGGAACCGCCAAAGAGCCCGTCGGAAATTCGAAGCTTCTTGGGATTAGCAGGTTACTATAAAAGATTTATTCAAGTTTTCTCCAAGGTTGCTTCTTCCTTGACGGCGTTGACCAAGAAGAATGTGAAATTCGTTTGGAACGAAAAACAAGAAAAAGCTTTTCGAGTTCTCCAAAAGAAGTTATGTGAAGCTCCGATTCTTTCTTTACCGAAAGGATCCGAAGATTTTGTGGTATATAGTGATGCATCAAAATGGGTTTGGTTTTGTGTTGATGCAAAGAGACAAAGTGATTGCATATGCGTCAAGACAACTTAAAGATCACGAAAAGAATTATCCTACCCATGATTTGGAGTTAGCGGCGGTGGTTTTTTGCTTAGAAATTGTGGCAGCATTATCTCTATGGTACCAAACGCACTCTCTATACCGACCACAAAAGTTTAAAGTATTATGATTGTGAGTTACTCTACCATCCGGGTAAGGCCAATGTAGTAGCGGATACATGGAGTCAAAAAGAGTACGGTAGTGGAGTGTGTGTCGTGCTTACACGAATAGATGTGGTGTCTAGTTTGATTGACCGGATCAAAGTATCTCAAGCGGAGGCACTTTTGTAAGAAAACCTCAAGAATGAGGTGATGGTGAAGGAACACCTACTCTTGACGAAAGACGGCCGTGGTTTGAAGTTATTTCAAGGTCATATTTGGGTGCCCAAAATTGGGGGCAACTGTGAGTTACTTTTGGAAGATACGCACAAGTCAAAATATTCCATTCACACCGGAAGCATCAAAATGTATAGAGACTTGATGTTGACTTATTGGTGGCCCGTTATGAAGTTGGATGTGCGCAATTATGTAGAAAGATGTGTGACGTGTTTGCAAGTGAAAGTGGAACATCAAAGGCCATATGGGAGTCTTCAATCTTTAAATATACCGGAATGGAAATGAGAGCACCTTACCATGGATTTCGTGACTAAGCTACCAAAGACCACGAAGGGTCATGATGCCATATGCGTAGTGGTAGATCGTTTGACGAAAAATGCTCATTTCTTAGCCATGCGAGAAGCCGGACCGGTTGACAAACTTGCTAAGTTGTATGTAGATGAGATTGTCTCAAGGCACGGCGTGGCTTTGACTATTGTATCGGATCGAGATAGTCGTTTCACTTTAAATTTTTGGGATGGTTTGCAAAAAGGGTTAGGCACCAAGATTCATTTAAGTACCGCATACCATCCTTAAACTGATGGTCAAAGCGAGAGGACTATTCAAACTCTCGAAGACATGCTTTGATCATGTGTTAATGATTTTGGTGGAAGTTGGGACTCGCACCTATCGCTTGTAGAATTTGCTTACAATAATAGTTACCATTCTAGTATTGGAATGGCATCGTTCGAAGCCTTGTATGGGCGAAAGTGTAGATCACCGGTGTGTTGGTTGGAAGCAGGGGAAAAACAATTCGCCGGTCCCGAAATTGTACAAGAGACGACCGATAAAGTGAAATGTATCCGTGAGCGGCTAAAGGCGGCTCAAGACCATCAAAAGAGTTATGCCGATAAGAAGAGAAGACCCATGGAGTTTCGAGTGGGGGAGCGGGTTATGCTTAAGGTATCCCCTTGGAAGGGTATCATAAGGTTTGGAAAGCGTGGGAAGCTTAGTCCTCGTTTTCTAGGACCGTTTAAAATTTTGGAAAGAGTGGGACGACAAGTGTATAAATTGTAACTACCACCCGAAATGGCCGGCATACACCCTACGTTCCACATATCTTACTTAAGGAAATGATTAGCGGAATAAGATAGTGTAATACCACTCTCGGAGATTCGTGTCGATAATAGTCGTTGCGTGGAAGAGCCGGAAACGATCTTAGAAAGAAAGTGAAAAACGCTTCGTCACAAAGAAATTGTCATGGTAAAAGTCCAACGGAAGGACCACCGAGGTTCAAACGTGACGTGGGAAGCGGAAGAGGACATGAAGAGAAGATATCCGAATTTGTGTTTTGTTAGTTTGTAGAATTTCGAGGACAAAATTAATTTCAAGGGTGGGAGGATTGTAACACCCGGAAATTTCTCGAGATTTAATTATAAGAATGAAAATGCTATTCTAGAACAAAGTTGCATTTTAAGTAAAATTTATGTGTTACTAAGTTTTATGATGAAGATTTATGTTTGGTTGGAGAATTAAAGTAGGAGTCCAACGATATTTTTCGGAGTCAAGTTGGAGCTAAAAAGAAGCAAATATAAGCAAAACAACGTCTAAGGCTAGTTTTCACGTGGGTTAGGCTGGAAGTGGGTTACAACTCTCTCGGGCCAGTTACAAATGGCATCCAAACTAGCGTCGGGCTGGACGCCAGTTGCAACTGGCATCCATACTAGCCCTGGAGTCTGTTTGGTCTTCTTGGAGCCGTGCGGGTTACCAACACCAGTTACGAAAACGTAACCAACTTCACAACTAGCTTCAGGAACTTTTGGAGCCGCGTGGGTTACGGCCACAACTGGCGCCGGGCACTGGAGTGAACCTTAAAACTCGATTTTCAGCTCCATTTTTGCCACACTAACTTCTCTACTCGTTTTTCTTCTCACCTCTCCTCACCAACTCGAAACCTACCTCCTTAAATCCATATTTCTACCATCTCAAAGGCATTTACTCAACATCAAAGCTAGGTATTTGGGATTCAAGCTCCAAGACATTGTGTTCTTCATCTTCTACACCTAGCTCAACCATTTCCACCATTTTAGGAGATTTTCTAGGGTTTTCCTAACCCTGGTTACGTGCATTCAAATCCAAACTTTATAAACTCAAATACTTGTTATAAAAGTTGTATTTACTAGATTTTTAAGCTTATGATTTCAAGTATTATGTATTTGGGTTAAGTTTGGAAGTTTTAGGTCAAAATGAGAAATTTAGGTATTTTGTTCTAGATGATGAAATGAGTATCATAGATGGTTTTTAATGGTTGGAAATGTTCTAAAATGAAATACTCTCTGGTTTTTTGCCCCAAAATGGTTTGACATAATTTTCGGTAAATTCCGTATTTCAAGAGAAATGCTTATTCAAAGGTTTTCAATGTTTGGAAAACTATCAATGCGTCTTGTTTGATGTATTTGATTTATAGACTAGCCAATCATGGATCCATAGGCATAAGAGTCTAAATTTATTTATTGTGAAGGATAGTCTAAGTTACCTTTTAAATTGGAAATTGACATTGTGGAATTTGCGTGTTATTTCCCGACTATCCTTTCACTCACACGGAATTTGCATTGTGGATTTTGCGTGCGATTCTTGAGAGAGGGCATGCGTACAAATGATCATCGTACTGGAATTTGGTAGATTTCTTGGATTGCATTGTGGAATTTGCGTGAAATCGTTTGTGCCGCCCCGTAACATTTGTCGTGGCCTACCTTCGTGTCCAGTCACAACAAATGTTATTTCGGGTTTCCGCTGATTGTTTTAAAACGACACTAGCTCATTAAGAGTAAGCTTTCAAGTAAAGTTAAATGGGATAAAGTGTACTGCATCTTTATTTAAAATATTTTACTACTTATCCATTTAACTGTTTGTTCTCACTAGGCGTAAGCCTAACACTTGATTTTAAATGTTGTTTAGCAGGTGATCGGGTAAATGGGGCTTCTTAGGGAGAAGCGGAGTGACGTGCTGGTGACACCCGACCTATTTTTGAGATTACACCTAAGTGTGTAAATTTTGGAGAAGATATAAATACCATTTTAAGGATATTAGTGACACTCGAACGTAATCTATGTCCCTGAATTGTGTAGATTAATAGGTTGTCATTAAGTATCCTAATTTCATATGTAACTATCCCCATTTAGCGGGTGATTTTATATATATTTCCGCAATTACTTTTCGGTTTAAATTTGCTCTAAATTTTAGGGTGTTACATGCCTGAACAATGGGGAGTGTACACTACATAACTAAAATTGTCAAAGAATCTTGAAACTCTCTCTCTTAGTGCTTTATAGGGAATGCTCCTGAATGAAGAGCAATCTCAAGTTTTAAGGACAAACCTTATAAATGATATCAAGGGTGCCAAAAGTACTTCTTTGGCACTAGTGACTTCAGAGGTAGATCCTTCAAAACAAGTTTCTACCTCTATGACCTCTATCACTAAATTAAATCAAACTGATTCAGAAGAACTCAATGATGCTGACATCTCTGAGTTTGATAACTCTCTAGATCTTCTAACTAACAATTTTAGAAGATTTGCTAGAAAGAGTAACTTTCGAAAAACTCCTACTATAGCTGACTCTGACAAGTCAAAGACTCTGCCTGCTGAAAAAGCATCTGCTACATGTTATAATTGTCAGCGAAAGGGTCACTTTGCAAGTGAGTGCAGATCTAAGAAAGTAGCTGCACCCACCATCTCTCAGAACTCTGATAAAAAGGAAAAATATTCTAAGTTGAAGAATAAATAGATAGATCTGAAAAAGAACCAGCAAAAAGGCAAAGGTCTAGTTGTTGAAGAAGTTGATTGGGATCAAGAAGATGATTGGGCCAAAAACTCTGATGAATCAGGTTCCGATGAAGAAGGTCTTGCCTTCCTCTGCCTAGTGGCCAGAATTGAGGAAGCTGAAGAAGTTTCTGAAACATCATCCTCAGAGTCTCCTTCAACTCAGGTAAACATCTCTATAAACTCCTCTATACCTGAAAGTAATAACTTGTCCGCTCTCGATGCTATGACTATTGATTTTTACAATGCTTTAAATGGAAAGATTAAAGCTGAACAAATAAATATTGATCTATCAGAACAACTGAAAAATTGTCATTTAAATATCAAAGAACTTACAAAGATTGAAGATACTCTAAAAGACCAAGTCTTTGTAAATCAAACAATAAGCATTGAGAGACAACAAGCTTTCACTAATCAGGAGAAGGCTATCGCTGATCTCATGGCTGAAAAAGCTACCATCGAAGGATGGTGCAAGGCCTCTGATAAATTCAGCGAGATTATCAATGCCCAGATCCCCATGAAGGTCAAAAGTGATTTAGGATATAGCCCTGACAAAGAAGAATAAGAGAATGATCGTTCCATGTTAAAATTCGGAATGTTTGTTTCTTCAATCCCTGATCCTTCTTCTCAGAAATCTCATTTCAACGAGAAGCTGCCTATCTCTAAATCTAATGATTCTAATAAAATGATCAAGAACAACTTTCTTGACCATGTTCCTACAATCAGGAACTTTCAGAAATATAAGAAGAACTCATCTATTCCTTCAGTGAGTCATCCTAAAACTAGGAAGAAGATCCCTGAATTTATTCAGAGATCAACACCTAGAATTAATATTGACCTCACATCTGTCCCTGAGAAAATTGTTATTCCTCCAAGGACACCTGACAAAAGAATTGTTGGTTCTGGTCCTGAAAACGCTTCTACTTGCTCTCTGAACTCTTTCAATTCCAAACCTGTTTTCAAATATAGGAAATGCTATCACTATGGTGAGACTACCCACATTACAAGCAAATGTCCTAATGTTACTAAAGATGAAAAATTAGCTCATGGTAAGAAAGTAGCTCAAGATGATAAATCAGCGAGAACGAAATCCACCAAGGTTGGTAAAACTTCCAAGGTGAAGAAAACCACTGAAGAAAATACTTCATCTAGTAGCTCATCCGCCACTCCTTCCACTAACACAGCAGGACCCATAGTAATATGGGTACCTATAAAAAAACTTAATCTTTTTGTAGTATGCAGAGCGCTAAAGGTATCTGGTATCTCGATAGCGGATGCTCAAGCCACATGACTGGCAGAAAATCTCTGCTCTCTGAATATAAGGAAGAAGCTGGTCCCTCAGTGACCTTCGATGGAAATGGCAAAGGTTACACCAAGGGTTATGGAATTCTATCCAATGGAGCAACTTCATTCAGTCGAGTCGCTTATGTTGAAGGACTAAAGCACAACTTATTGAGCGTTAGTCAGCTATGTGACAAAGATTTCAAAGTTCTATTTCTGAAGAACAGATGTGTTGTCACTTACATTAATGACAAACTTTCCTTAACATGAAAAATATTAGAAAATATGTATGTCATTAATATGAATAGTTCTCACTCTGAGAATATGTGTTTCATCTCCAGAGCCTCCTCTGATATAAACTGGTTATGGCACATGAGACTCTCTCATCTAAATTTTAAGATGATCAATGAATTATCTCAAAAATAACTTGTCAGGGATCTTCTAACCATAACTTTACAAAGGAATCACTTTGTTCAGTGCGTGAGAAGGGAAAACTGACAAAAGCCTCTTTCGGATCTAAACAAGTCTCCTTAGTGACTTCACCTCTTCAACTTCTTCATATGGATCTATTTGGACATGTCAATGTCAAATCTCTGTCTGGAAAGAAGTACACTCTTGTGATAGTTGACGAATATTCCAGATATACTTGGGTATTCTTCCGTTGATCCAAGAGTGACACACCTGAAATAATTATCTCTTTTATTAAAGGAATGGAAGTCCTGAAAAATCTCACTGTTCACCCCATGAGAAGTGATCATGGCACTGAATTCAAAAATAGTACCCTGATTAAGTTCTTTGAAGAAAAGGGTATCACTCATAATTTCTCATCAGTGAGAACTCCTTAGCAAAACGGTGTCGCTGAAAGAAGAAATTGGACGATCATTGAACGGCTCGCTCAACGCTCAACTATCGCATCTACCTACTCAATTCTGGGCTGAAGCAGCTAACACAACATGCTTTACTCATAATCGATCCCTGATAGAAAAACGATTCAAGAAAACCTCCTATGAATTATTTCATGGAAAAAGACCCACTCTGAAATTCCTACACATCTTAGGATGTAGATGCTACATTCTGAATGATAGAGATCATTTGGGTAAATTTGATCCAAAAGCTGATGATGAAATATTTTCCTTGGGTACTCTTCTGTATCTAAGTCTTTCAGAATCTTCAACAAAAGAAGACAACACGTTGAAGAATCCATGCACGTCAATTTTGATGAATCTCGTCCAACTAATTCTACTCCTATCCCTGAAGAATATGAGGAATTGAATGAATGGATGAAATCTCGTTATCTGGAACCTAAAACTTATTTCAGCGATCAACCTAACACTAAAAATAATGATGATGGAATCCCCGATCTTCCTACCTCAAACAACCGTCCATCATCATCAGGGGTCAACATCACTCCTCTCAATCAGATTCCTCCCTCTGATACCTCATTCGGAAATTCTTTAGTGAACAACCAAGCTTCATCTTCTGCTGATCAAATCTCTGAGTTATCTCCAGAGTTGATACTAAATAATGAAGTACCTGTTGCTGAAACAACCAACGTTATCCCTAAACAAGAACAAGTCGTTGAATCAACTGTTGATCACTCTCCTCAACCACCAGCTCAGCGATGGACTGCAAATCATCCAATAAATCAAATTATTGGTGATCCAAATGCAGGTATAAAGACTCGTAGAGGTACAGGTAATATCTGCCTCTATGCTAATTTTATTTCTCTCTCTGAACCTAAGAAGATAGATCAAGCTATCTCTGATCCTAGCTAGGTCTCTGCCATGCAAGAAAAACTAACTAAGTTTCGTGGAAACAAAGTTTAGAATCTTGTTCCTCGTCCATCTGGTAAAACAGTGATTGGAACCAAATGGGTTTTTCGAAATAAACTAGATGAAAATGGCACTGTTATCCGTAATAAGGCTAGACTTGTTGCTCAGGGATATAGATAGGAAGAAGGTATTGACTATGATGATACCTTCGCTCTTGTTTCTAGATTAGAAGCCATAAGACTTTTCTTAGCTTATGCTGCCCATAAAGACTTCAAAGTTTTTCAAATGGATGTAAAAAGTGCTTTTCTAAATGGTAACTCAATGAGGAAGTTTATGTTGAACAACCTCTTGGTTTCACTGACCCAAACCATCCTGGTTATGTTTTCAAACTCCAAAAAGCTCTTTACGGGTTAAAACAAGCTCCCAGAGCTTGGTATGATACTCTTTCAAAATACCTCCTTAAAGAAAGATTTGTTCGTGGAAAAATTGATCAAACTCTATTTTTAAGAAAATATAAAAGTCATACTATTCTTGCTCAAATATATGTTGATGACATTATATTTGGTTCCACAAGGCTCAAACTATGCACTCGTTTTGCAAAAAGAATGAAGAAAGAATACAGGATGAGTATGATGGGTGAACTAACATATTTTCTAAGTTTGCAGATTAAGCTATCTGACAAAGGAATTTTTATTTGTCAAAGTAAATATGTTAAGGACATGCTGAACAAGTTTGATATGAATAAATGCTCAGCGATGAAGATCCCTATGGCACCTTCTTTAACTTTTAATAAGGACTCAAATGGGAAACTTGTCAATATCACTGCCTATCGAAGGATGATCGGATCTCTACTATATCTTACAGCGAGTAGACCCGATATCATGTATTCTACCTGTCTCTGTGCTCGATATCAAGTTGAACCAAAGGAATCTCACTTAATCGCTATAAAGCGAATCTTCAGATATCTAAAGGGAACTCCAAATCTGGGTCTTTGGTATCCCAAAGGCTAAGGATTCGATCTAATTCGTTACTTTGATAGTGATTTTGCTAGTTGCAAGATTGATAGGAAGAGCACCACTGGTGGGTGTCAACTATTAGGTGGTAAGTTAATAAGCTGGACAAGCAAAAAGCAGAACTATGTGTCCGCATCTACCGTTGAAGCTGATTATGTAGTCGCTGGTGGCTTTTGTGCTCAAATCTTTTGGATGAGAAATCAACTAAGAGACTACGATCTCAAACTTTCTAAAATCCCCATCTACTGTGATAGAACCAGTGCTATTGCTATTGCAAATAATCCTGTACTTCATTCCTAAACCAAGCACATTGAGATTCGATATCATTTTATCAGAGATCATGTGATGAATGGTGAAATTAAACTTCATTTTGTACCAACCGAATATCAGCTCGCTGATCTTTTCACCAAGCCTCTTGATGAGACTAGATTCATTCTAGTCATCAGTGAACTTGGTATGTTAAACAGTGAGTAAATTCTATTCAGCGATAAACAAATATTTAGTGAAATACAAATTAAGCCTTCAAATTTCCATTCTCTGAACTCTGATTCAGCGACACTTGATTTATCTCGCTCAGGTATGAACTTCTAAATCCTTACACTCTTTGAATATCTAATTCAGAGAGAGAATCTCAAAAGTTAAAACCCATCACCGACAATCCTTTATTGTCCATTGATGAAGAATTTAAAGATAATTATTAACATTTAAATATATATTTAAATGATAATATTTTTTGAATTTTACAAATAAGAAAAGGACATGTCAGACCTTTATCTGACACACGGAGGCCATGACGTTTCCATTCTGACCTCTTTTCTAGAAACGTGTGCTAGGTCATTATTACTTTTCAAAAAGCTAAAACCGTCGTTAAGCATTCTCTCTCTCCTCTTGCTATTTAAGCAACATTCTTCCTCATTCGTTTTCTTTACGCACTCATAGTATTCAGAAAGGCAAGAAACTCTTTGAACCTTCATGTTTTCCTCAAGAACACGCACTTGTACGTTTTTCTTCGTTTTTCACTCCTAAGGTTTGATCTAATCTTATTCTTCTCTAAGTTCTTTTATATGGTATCTTCTATAACTTCTTGTTATAAAGATCTTGCATGTTAATCTAATTTCTTTTGCTAAAACCCTAAAATCTTGTTTTTCTTCAAAAACCTGTTCTAAGTTCCTTCTTAGAACAGAAGACGAGTTTTGGTATTTGTAATCACACTTGTTTTAAAACCTTTAAAAAACTACTCTAAATCTGTGTTTATCTACCAAATAACAAGTATTTTGACCGTTGTTCATCATAATACTTGTTTTGATTCTTCACATTTTGTATTCTTCATACCAAGAACTCATGCTGGTTTGTACATTAAGTATTAAACCATGATCATTCTATTTGGTGTTCCTATTTTTGAAACAGCAATGGTATCTTCAAGCAAGAAACTTAAGCTAATGAATCTGCCCAGATTACCCTTCAGCGAGCACCTGCATGCGCCTTCTCTCTGGAACAGGCAACATTCAAGTCATGCAACTATCTAGCCTTGGTGAACATCCCTGCTGAGAAACCATAATACAATGATGGTGCTACGATCATCAAGACTTGCCCTTTGATGTACGCATTTGTTCACAACCCCATAGGCGTCACTGCTCATCTTCAAGCCTTATGGTACACTGCACACTGCACCACTCTCACAACAGACAAGGGGAACAAACTTCCCGCAATTGGGTTTCAGATTCCCACTCATGGTTTCTTCACTTTCACTGTTGGTTTCCTAAGAAACGCTCACTGCCTCCCTGCAAGAGGCAAGAATCAGAAACGGGTCCCTGAGCCCACCAAGGAACAAATCGCTGACTTCCTGGATTCCATTGGTTATGCTTGGGAAAATCCAGCTGATAAGAATGTCGGCTCGAAGATGGAAAATAATAGACTGCCTGCAAGATGGCAATACATCTTCACCCAGGTAATATAATGCCTGGGTTCTAACGTGGGCTCTCAAGACCGAGCGAGCAAGCACTATCAGGATATGGGCTTTGCTCTCTGCACCAACTATCCACTTAATTACGCTGACTACATCTTCAGCGACATGTACAACAAGGTGGGCGCTGCAAAGATGGAGAAGTTCATTCCCTATCCAAGGTTCTTCGCTACCAATCTGGAGGTGGCCTTCAAAGATAAGTATCCAACTGTTGCCAACCAAAGCTTCTCGATGGTAGGCAAGAAACGCTTGATGTCATTGAACATCCAGGAGATGCTCCTTACACATCCTACATGCTGAAGCTCATCAGCGAGGCTGTTGCTGTGCCCATCTCCTTGACGAACCCATCGTGAGTATCCAAGGCACCTCCTCCCCTCTGAAACGCAAGGAGCCGAGCGAAGGTCACAAGAAGACCATCGCTCAAAAGCCCCACGCCAAGAAACAACAGAACGGAGTCTCTCAAAAGACTTCCCTCTCTAACAAAGGTGTATTACCAACGCCATCCTCCGCCCCTGCCACGACAACGGTCTCCACATCCGTTGCCGCCTCATCTGCTCTACCACCATCCTCAGCGACTCCGGTCACTGAGAATGTAACAGGCAGCTACGCTGAAGCTGGATCAGGTAATACATTCACAGCCCTCTCTTCTCTTCCACCATCTCTTCTTTGGTCCTCACATCAGTTAATGATTCAGAGATAATTGTCCCTATCTCTGATGAGGTTGAAATGCACGTTGTCCACACTTTCAGTATTGTTTCGACAATCTGAATTATGGAAGGCCATTAAAAAAGGACCTCGGAATATTTTTCACAAACATTTTAAGAAACAGGCTAGTGATCCTCTAGACAATGCCCTCGCCTATGGTATCCCTGAGAGTAATCCTCATGATACTCTCAAGGTTTCTAACATTTCTTCACTTGCTTCTTCGTCTAATCCAGAGATCTTTCTGGCGTCTTTGTCCATGTTATCATCAGGTATTCCGCCACATCGCACCACGTCAGCGACCACCACCACCACCACCAAGACCACTGACACCTCTATCCGTGGTAGCAAAGGGCAGCCGCTGAAATCTCCGGAGCAGCTAAGGAAAATCAAACAAGAGAAGCTCCCTGCCTTTCCTGTGGATATTCCTAAGATTGTCCTTCCAAACCCCTCTTTCCCAGCGATTGATTTCCTGGTACAAGAGAGTGCCCTTACAAGGGCCAGGGTGGACACTCTTCAACTCTCTTCAGAGTACATTTTCCGGACAGTTGCTGGTGTCCCTGGGTTGAAGACCACAGTGAACAACACCTACACTGACGCTCGGACACTAAAGGATGACACTTTGACAAATGAAATGACCCTCAACATGCTGGAGAAGGCCGTGAAAGCTCAGGGCGAAGCATTTGAGTCTATTTTATTAACTCAAGCTGCAATGATGCTGCTCTTACAGAGCATCGCTGAAAAGGGCCCCTCCTATACTGCTACAGACAGTAGCACGCTGAATCAAGTCGCCCAGAACCCGTCTGCGCACACTACGAGTCTTAATGATATAGGTTCTAATGTGTGTACTGTCATGGTGCACGTCTTACCTGCTGATAGCATTGAGGGGGAGAGATGCGCCAAAGAGCTCGCTGACGAGATAATAGGAAGGGTAAATGAAGTAACCCCTGGAACTCCTATATCTCCTTATGGTCAGCAACTGCCCCAGCAGCAACCCCATCAGCCAGAAACCGTCGTTGTCGCTGATGATGATGATGAAGAGGAAGAAGATGCTGATGAAGATGATGAGGATATTCCTCATCAAGGAAAAGATGATGATGACGATGACGACGATATTCCCGACCGTCCGATCCCCCAGGGAAAGGCAAGACAGTGGTGGATCTTGACTCCACCCCAACAATCTCTGAGGGGAGACCAACGCAGAGGTAACTCTTCCTCTTATTCCATATACTCCAATCTCTGAACCCCCAACCTATCCATCTTTTCCTCCTCCAAATCTTGGATCTGATGAACCTCTTTCTCCATCCCCCATTCTCAGGGAGTCTAGTCCCCCAATGGACTCAACATTTTTTAGGGAACCTTCATCAGAGGAGCAATTCCTGTATATATTTGAATCTGACTCTGAAGATGAAGAAGGCCTTATTCCAAGACGGCGTGTACATAGGCAACCAATAAGCGAGCCAGAAGAAGAGGAAAGGCGAATAAACTTCCTAAGGGAATTAGAAGCTAAAAGAATAAAGGTGCCCAACACCGCTGAACAAGAAGAACCCATACCAATCACCGTGGTGGATGAATTCGACTTTTTATCAAAGGAAGAGAGAGCCCAAGCCCTTGAAGCTCAGCGTATCAGGGATGAAAAAATGAAGCAAACAGAGAATGATCTTGAATTGGCTAGAAGAATACTCAGGGATGATGCCTTAAGAGATGAAGCGACTAGGAAGCTAAACGAGAAAAGTGAAAGAGTCGCTGAAACTCTGGCACAAAGGGAGCTATCTCAAGAAAATCTGAATGTGAATCCCATCCGTGCTCAAGAGAGGATCCTAAATGCATTGACAAATGAAGACAAAAGCAACAAAGAAAATGAACTACGCTAGTGCACTAAACGTTTCAACTATCGAGTGTCTGCCTCAAAATCATTCATGCTACTATTGAAGGACGCACTTCTAAGAAAAGTGGTTTGCAGGTACATCAACGAATGTATAGGCACTCGTCATGCAAAAAGGAAGAAGCCATGTTTTTAAAGTTCTATGGATACTCTGAATGGTTGGAAATCAGAGACGCCATTCAGGGTTCCAAATCAAAATTCAAAGATATGGTTGAAAGAGTGTTGGATCAACTATTGCAAAGGATGCACAGCACATACTAGTTCCCTTTCTCCTTTAGCCTTCAAGAAGAAAAAGATCAAGCGCTGATGAAGGCCCCTCCTAAAAAAATGAATATGAGACTAAGTTCACCTACGACAATATCCTTGGGCATCTAGATATCCCTGATATCTCAAATCTCAACGTCTCTCTTCCTCAAGGCTTACAGCTAGCAGAAGGCGATATCATCACATTCCCTGAAGCTGGCATGGTGTTCTTAGATAACAATGGTTTCCTTGGATTCTTCAGAAACTCATAGATCACAAACGCCTCCTCAAGATTTGTCAAAGTAATGTCCTATCACTGCTGGGCAAATACTGGGCCTATGGTGAAACAAAAGAAGTTGTATCTAAACGAGCTACAAATAAGAAAAGAGAGACTATCTGACTAGTTTTTAGTTTCTATTCAATGTAATTCTTCAGATTATCTAAAATGAAATTTCAATGAAGTACTCTACTCCATTTGTGTACTGAAAAGATCCCTGAAAACAGTAAATGGGACAATGAACATAAGAGTTCTACTTTCTTTTAAACATCTCTACTCACTGATATTTCCTTCTGAAACTTAACTAGTAAATGTACTTTAAGCTTCTATACTTGTAAAAAATTATGTTTTCATATTCTTATAAATGAAACTCAATTATAAAAGTAGACTAGAGGAAAAAGATCTCACAGATTAGTACTTAGAAATTTACCTTAATATTTTTAAGTCCCTACTAAATCTTTCAAGCAAATTTCCTATGTTGCTTAATCGTAATCAAATAGGGGGAGATTGTTGATCATAAATCCTCTTAGTGATTTGAATATGATTCCTCTGTATACTTAGTGAAAATTCCATTTATAAGCTTAAGTTCAAATTCAGCTATAGCACATGCTGATTGCACTCAGCGATAGCTGAACTCAGGAATCTTAATCTTATCTCTTAAGATCTGAAGAACAACATTCACACCACAAGAACATTCAGCAAAAGTCGAAGACCAAGCTGAAGATAGAGATAATCAGCTAGTGATCTGAAGCGGTTCAGTGATCGAAAAGATTGTCTAAATAGAAGGGTGAAGTCTTGCTAGGCCTCAGCGATAATTTGAAAGTTTATCCTTGAAGTTTCAAGTTCAGCGATCAAGTGAAGTCTGTAAAGCAAGATAAATGTTGATCTTATCCTCGATGCACAAAAGTCAAAACCTTATACTATGTCAGAAAAGGACGTACGGATTGTCTCTTATGTCCCCATCAAATCTGATATGGTACTGTTCACACGCGGCCAAAAGCATTGTTGCTTTTGAACAAAGAACAAGCTTCCAATGAGAGCTTGACACGTGGCATATACCTTTTGTCTTGCATTAATTGCAAACGGGTATAAATAGATGAAGATCCCTTGTTCATCTTTATTCATGCTATTTTCTATTTCCTAAACCTCTGCCTCTTTTATTTCTCACTTCTTTGTGCATCAAACTATGTGATTTCTTAAGTTACAATAGAATAGGTTTATTTACTTGTTCTAATTCCGCTTGTAACTATATATTTGTTTATTCAATATAAACTAATTTAAAAACTACAAATCTAAAAATCTGTGTGTTTGTATTCAAACCCCCCCCCCCTCTACAAACTGTTTCTATATCATTGAACTCTTGTAGACTCCTTTGGGACCAACAGATTCTCATCCATAGTTTCTTCCCTTTGTCCCGCGATGGGACTGAAGAACCAGATACGAACGATGGCCTAAAGACCATCGACGTCCTCGCCTTCTTGGAACCAGACCTCCCAGAAGACGGTTCCTTCATGACCGACTATGGGAAAACTCCCCCGATTTTCCTGAAAAAAATAAAAAGGAAAAATGAGAATACAAAAATGCACCATAGCTAAAATAAGAAGGAGGATACCTGATTCTTCCTCCTCCGACCCAGTCGTCGGGTGAGACGCATTAATGAAAGTAATACCCTCATCCTACTAATCCACAATATTCTCACCCTCATCCCTCTCATCCATAGGAACTATGCCCTTATTAGGGTCATAGACCTGAAACTCTCAGTTAGGGATCTGCCGGAACAGCGCAAGTTTAGCCGACGAGTCCGGCATAGGCGCAAGTGAGCATGATACACCTAGAATACGAAAAAGAAGGGCCAGATAAAAAATCTCATTCTTATGAAAAGATAAATGAAGAAGTTATCACTCACCTTGCATAGGCCAACCATAGACGATCCAGTTCTCATCTGTAGCTTAAGACACCATACTGCAAAACACGAAACGACTCTTCCAGCCGCGATCGTTTACCGTTGTCCCAGGAATCAATGCCTGGTCTCGCCGATCCTTGGTGTAAGGACTGAAATGACGGTTAGCATCAGCTTTAACCGTGGATGCCAGCAGCAGCTTGTGGACAAAGAGGAAACCCAATTAGTCGTCGATCGTTCTATAGTCAGAACGATTCTCCAGAATTGGGGCATTAACTTCCCCGGAGATATCTCAAACCGACTAAGGAAGTCCCGTACCAAAGAAGAAAAACGCCATTTAAGACCAATCTTAAATGGGTATTCGTAAAGGACAAAATGATCGACGGGGCACTCATGTGCCTTAAAATGATTGGGGCTTTCCAGCTGAACGTAGTCAGGGAGCCAGGCTAAGTTTGTATAAGCGAGAAGGTCGGCTGATGACGTTATTGTGCTTAGTAGGCTAGACATATCTTACCAAGTAAATTGGGATCAAATCGATTACAATTCTAACCGATTCAGTTGCTGTAGATAATCGTTAGACAAATAAATTCTTGAAATATACCTCCCGCTAAAAATATTTCAAAATTTTTGGGGCAAATTGTTATACCAAAAGTTAACGGTCGTTAACTTCGTTAGCCCCGTTAGAATTCTACCGTTAGCCCCGTTAGAATCCATCATGACGCACTTAACGAGACTTTAACCCTGCGGACTAACACCATTAGCATTAATCCATTACTACCGTTATCTATATGTTTATAGCATTTTCATTTACAGGTCAAAGACATAATGAAGACATTAATAAAATAGCATGAATCGTGGATAATCGTTTAACCATTTCAGACCGTCAACAACTTCGAGTTCAAGTATAAAAGAACGGCTCAAATCGACGAGAAGGATATAGTGGAATATACGAAAGAAAGCTCTGATAATACTCCAGCAAACTCACGACAACAATCTCACATCTCACGACAACAGCGCTCCAAGTCACGACAGCTTACTGACAACACGCGCCCCTCATCCCTCTATACATGCGTGTTTGATCGTCCACGTGTCATATATCCATGGTTTGCATGTCTACACGCCTTTTAGGTTGATTTCATCAATCGGGAACCACTCTCAAATCCCCAATTCCTAAATAAACCCTTCCCATTCTAACCCCTTTCCCAAATCTCAATTAAACCCTTAGGGGGCGTTTGGTTAGCCGGAAAGGAATGGAATCTGAATTCCTTTGACCAGATTCCAATTCCTTTGTTTGGTTCAGTATTTTCAAGAATTGGAATTTGATAAATTCCAAAGAATTCCATAATTAGGCAATTTGAGATTCCTTACCTTAGTGGTGGGAATTCATAGGAATTGAGTTGGTTTTTCTTTAATAGCTAAAATACCCTCCTCCTAAAAAACAATTAAACCCTAATCTCAAACAAAAAAAGTCGATACCTCTTCACTTGGATTTTCGGTTCGGTTTTTTCGGGGTTTTTTTCAGTTTTCGGTTTTTCGATTTTGGTTCGGTTCAGTTTTTTCGGGGTTTTTTTTTTTCAATTTTCGGGTTTTTGATTTCGGTTCTGTATTTCGGGGGGTTTTTTAGTTTTCAGTTTTCGGGTTTTCGGTTTCTCGGTTTTTTTCAGTTGCGGTTCGGTTTTTCCTCACCCCTAGCAGTTAGGTTCTCCATCGTCTCCTAAAACAACTAAAATATGTCTTGCCCTAACAGATATTGTCTTGCTGTAGTTTTTTGTTTTTTTCTGCAGTTTTTAGCTATTTTTGATGTAAAAAAATTATGATTTTTGTTGTTTTAGCATTTTCTGTAATTTTTGGCTGTTTTATGCAGTTTTTAACTGTTTTATGCAGTTTTTAGCTGTAAAAAAGCTCAAATTATTTTTAGTGTTAAAAAATTGAAGTAATTAATAATTATTTTATTAAACTAATTTTAGTTTAAAAAATTAAATTTAATAAAAAGGGTATTTTAGTCATTTACTGGAATTTCATTCCAATTCCAAAGCTACATTCTGTGAACCAAACAGACAGATTCCAATTCTTTCAATGGATTCCATTCCAATTCTGCCAACCAAACAGCTGGTCAAACCTGACAACATTCCAATTCCAATTCCTTCAAAGTCAAATTCCTTTGACATATTCCATTCCATCCAATTCCATTCTGCGAACCAAACGCCCCCTTAATCTTCAAAATTACTCGAGTGCATTCTCAAATCCTTCTATATAAACTCGAGTAAACCTCCAGCCATTACTGTACTCTATTGCAAACCTGCAACTTTCGATTCTCAATCTTTCCCAAATCTCACAAATGGCAAACCCAAGTGCAAACATGAATGTTCATGATGAAGAAGATAGGCTGATCGATTCCACCGCAGATAGTGCTCCGATCATTTGATTACCCATCAAACCTAACAACGTTCAAGTTCTTTTGGACCCTAACACGTACCTATCTGATTATCGAGTGATGATAGAGTTTTTGCAACATCACCAGTTGAACCGAGCCCTAACGCTTATAAACCCAAATGTTCCGGAGGTGTATGTTCAAGAAATTTGGCAGACTCTGTGTATCAAGGACGATGAAACCTTATCTGGAAGTTTTAGCCATCCTACAAACCCTAAAAATGCCATTGAAGTACCAATAACCAAGAAGAAGATTGCTCGATACTTTCATTTGCCCCAACCTCTCATCGAAGTCAAAGACCAGATAGTGCCCAATCCTAATCTTGAAAAAAATCCATCAACAGAAGCGTTGTTAGCTTTTATCGATTTGCTGGGCTACAATGAACATCTCACTAAGCTTTCTGAGTTCAAGAGGAAAAAGTTACCTCCTATGTGGAATGTCCTTGTGTCCATACTCAACAAAAGTCTCACTTGCAAGATAGGGTCTCTAGATCAGGCAAGCAGAAATATCCTAACCATCATGTATGGTATGTACTTCAACCGACCCTCGGATTTTGCAAGCCTCATTTTCCATGACATAAGCGCAGCAGTTCACCTAAAGGTTCTCAATCAAGAAAATCGTAAGGCTCTTCCAGCGCTCATGTTCCCTAGGTTTCTGGCTCTCTTCTGTCATCGAGCCATTGTTATCTTAAATGCCCCAATCATTCAACCTTTTGCAAGATTTCAACTATGAACTCTCACAAACCAACCATCGACCTCGCCGGCTACCCTGTAAGAAGTGAACTATCAAGGTACATGCTCGAACTTATTCCTGAAGCCGCTCCTTATCTTAACTCAAATAAAAGCTCTATGGTACACTCAGAACAGAGAGTACCTACCCCTGAGCACTTAGAGCCTAGAATAGATGGTGAAGGTTCGAATGAGCTTGAGACTGAAAATAATACGAGTGAACAACCGAGCGCTTCTAACCATGCTGAGCATTTGCTAAGAGAGAGCCAAGTAGATGTCAATAGAGACACATTTGTGAGTTCCTCGCCAAGTCCAAACAGAACAACCACATTAACTGAGGTAGATGCCAACACATCTACACTAATTGACCAAGGACAGCTCAATCCAAACCTCCCTTAAAACAACCGAGTAGAGGGTCTTTTTGCCTCTGACTCAAGCATAGCTGGGGAAACCACATCATCTTCATCATCTTCTCAAAAGGATGATGATGAAAATATTAGAGTTTCATCGCCCAAGAACTCGCCACCTCCTACACGTGTTGTTGTCTCTGTGACCAACACAAACTTAGGAAATACAGAAGGCACGTCCATGCCATCTGCTAGTGTAGATGCCTATGAAATCCTATCAGAGGGGTTAAGGCCAGAGGTTGCACCACTTACCGGAGTCTTCGGACTTTTTCAAGGTAAGCACTCATTGATTGACTCTCCACCCTCTGATGCTGGAGATGTATTTTTTTCAAGTTTTCGTTTTCTTAGATGGTACAAATTATGTTAATTTTAAAGAAATTTGTGTAAAGCGGTGAGCTTTTTAAGTTGTTTTTTTTCATTTAATATTGAAAAATCATGACAGTGATACAGCTTGTTTGTAAAACCGTGAAAAAAGATTACCCGGAAGTCATTGAAACGTCTAAATTTGTCACCTTTATACATCGTTGTTATTTATAGCATCGTAAAAATATGAACTTTTTTATAGATGCTAAATAAAACAGTGAAAAATATTTTATTTTTTAACAGTTTTTTCGGAAAATATGTTAAAAACTTGCATTTTTTTTCTAGTTTTTGTTTTATTAGTGGTAAAAAATGTGATAATTATCACATTTTTTACCACCGTTTTTAACATGATAAATTTCTTAAAAATTGTCACATTTTTTACCACTAATAAAACAAAAGATGGTCCATAAAATGGTGTAAAATCTTGTATTTTTTAACAGTTTTTTCCGAAAACATTTTAAAAACTTGTATTTTTTTCATGTTTTTATTTTTCTTAGAGTGGTACAATACATGTTAACTTTAATGTAATTTATGTAAATCGGTGAGCTTTTTAGTTTTTTTTTTTCATATAATATTGAAAAATCATGACCCTAATACAGTTTGTTTTGTAGAAACGTGAAAAAAAGATGACCCGGAAGTCATTGAATAGTCTAAAGTTGTCACATTTTTACATCGTTGTTATTTATAGCAATATAAAAATTTGAACTTTTTTATAGACGATCCATATAACGGTGTAAAATCTTGTATATATACCTAAAAGCATCAAATGTATCTTGGATTAATGATCAAAATAGAAAGAATGGCTCATGCAAGCCTCCACATAGATCCAACATCAAAACAATTGCAATCGGGCTAAAAGCCATTATTATATGCACACCAAACGATCTAGAATGAACATCATTAATATATTATAATATTCCATCAGCACAGTTGAGACCTTTTCTCCATTCTTTTCCCTTTTTTACGTCCTTTCAAATATTGATTCTACATCACTACACCAACACATTGAGGTTAAATTATAGTTATCTTCCAATGGATTTTGAAGATCTTTTGTAGACTTTTATTATATATGGTTAACTCTAATACTACTTAGGGCTTGTATAATAAAATCAGAGTTGCTCAACTTTTTAAGAAAATTTATGATGCTTTTGGGGTAACACCATTACCATGAAAAATATATAACAAAAATCTAATCTGAAACCCAATAACCCCACCAAAGATGGATCTAGAAATTTTTAGCAGTGGTTGCATAAAATAATTATCATAATATAAACTATTTACCCCGTAAGCTCTTATCTAGGTAAGAACCATCGCTCTCACTTACCGACTAAAGAGTCTCCATTCTTATCATAATTCTAACCGGGTAAGATTCTTGACCCTTGTCATGTTATCCGGTGAGCAAAATTACCTCGTAAGCACTTACTAGATAAGCGTTTAGTAACGACCCCTAACTCTAAACAAATAACTCTAGTCTAGTACGATATAATTGAACTTCACGGAACGGCCAAAGGAGCTTCGCTCGGTTGGCCTTCCTACGTGACAAGGTTAATTGAACACAAATAACCCTGCATAGTAAACATTGTATTATGATAACACTATTACAATTCTATAAACAACTTAACCTTAAACAAAAAGATGCTAATAAAAATTTATAATCACATTAAATTGTAGGGAGAATTTCATATACATTCTTAAAAACTTGCAATATTACGTATATATCCTTGTAAATTTTCAAATTACGTATATCTTTCTAAACCTGAAAAACTCACATATATATATTCTTTTCCCTAATTTAATTATAATTAAACATTTAAAAAATACAAATAATTAAAACTAAATTGAATATATTTTGGTTTTGGAAATTACTAATATAACCTTTGTTTGGGCATAAATCTCAAACCCTCGACCGTTGACTAAAATGTTCGACCCAAAACTTCCCATGAACCCCGAATATTAGCCAAAGACCTAAAGAGCAATGGTCGAGCAAAATGTTCGACGACGGATGTAAACGTTCGACCAAGAATGTTCTACGTCGGTTAAAATATCACGAATCGACGATCGACCAAAAGTTCCAAGCGAAGTCTCCGACGCACGCTAGACCTGCGAGCACTCGATGCATGCCGTTACTTTCGGGTTTATTATGAGTTAACCGTTATCTTTCTTAGCAGTACCGTTGGACGGTTACCATCAGACGCCATCAAGATCATTTATTAAGGAAATCAATATCGATCAAACGTTACAAAGCAACGACAACTATAAATACTATACCAAGATCACCGAAGAAAGGACATGAACTTTTCCTTTCATTCTCGAAACTAAGGAGCACACAATAGCTCTCTAAATTTCATACGCTAGCTTAGTCTTTATATACGTTTTCCACTTGTAATCGTACGACCTCGGTCTTAAAGGATGACGCCCCTGTTTGGCGTTATTTTCCATTGTGCATCGACGATACTAGCCTGTCGTCCGCAGTTTTTTCCCTCATCCAAGGGTTTTTCCGCGTCACCAAATCTCTTGTCCTCGTTTACTTTTTATTTTTATTTACATTCGTTGGGAGAATCCTTCCTTTGATCGATCAGGTCCACAAGCACCTCAAGTTGACTTTTGTTAAGTTAATTTTTGGCATCAACAACCTTCCCATAAATCTTTTCCAAAATACAAACATTTTCAGATTTTGGCCGACGATTATGGTTTATGATTTTGGAAAAGATAGGTCGATCGATTGATTTAAAGTGATAGAAGTTTTTTTTGCAACCAAATAATTTAACAATACTAATCAAGTCAATGTATCAGTCTTTTCCCAAGGCATTAAATAGTGAATCAAAAATCAGTGGCACAATTTTCACATCTCAAAAGAATAAGAAGTTTTGTAACTAAAACGTACCTTTGTGCAGCTATGAAATTTCCTGTTTCCCAATTTCGAATATTCTAGTTGTACATCTCTAACATAGAAACCTACAACAATTGTTCAAAAACCATGCCAGGATCCAAATACAACAAATACAAGATTCAATTGGAACCTACATTTCGTACATCCAACCTTGGCATGGTTCATGTGTCATCCCTACAAAAATCAACATAGGAAGTGATTGTGTTTGGTGCTTGTAATATAACCTGCTAGAGAACATAGAAAGAACAAACATCATGGGAAAAAAAACACCCAACCTCTGCCAAATAACAACTTTTGTACATGTAGAGGTAAAGAAAATAGATTGATGATGCAAAGGTCACACTATTGATAGGTTCGGTATCAAGAGTTTACCTTACAATTTCAAGATCTACACTGAAAACCTCATCTTTTATATGCTTAAATCACAATGCAAGAGAAAATATGAAAGTAAACACCCCTTTCTTGATAGTTGGTAGGACATTATACACAAGGTATTGATTACCGTAAACCACAAGAGATATTCACGAGTTCATAACAAAATTTAGAAAACAAAGATGAAATCAAACATATACAGAATGCATCTATGAACCTGAATATAAAACAAAAAAAAATGCTATTTCAATCTTCATAGGAGAAATAGTACAAAGACCATTTATATTGTTCTTAAAATACAAGGGAAAAGAAACAAAAAGGTTGATGTTTTTCCAAAGCCGATTGATGTATAAATCCCGAATCAAGATGATATACCAGAGCCAATTCTTCAAAACAACTAAAATGATATACTAGGAATCAAGATGTTTCGTTCAATCCTCATGTCAGTCATGGCCTGATTTTTTCAATTTCATCCGCAAATTTAACAAACCCATGTCTCTTTGAGCATCCATATCATATAAAACCCTCGAAGCCACAAGGAAGCAACAATACCATAACTTTCTCAAACGGGAAAATAGGGGTTTTGAAAGGAAAAACATTACCTTAAAATGTTGGATTATTCCTCTGGTTCTTCTTTTTCATTCCTTTTAGTGCACAATGAATTGAGGTAGATAATTTTAGGGGAAGGTTTCTCAAACCGGAAAATAAGGTTTTCAGAGAAATCACCTCAATATGCTGGATTATTCTATTTATTCTTCTTCACCAATCTTAATTCTCGCATACGACAATGATAAAGTAGAGAATTCTAGGTGAATGAATTGCCTTTCGTTTACATTCTTGGCTGTCGGAGAGTTTCGTAAAAATAAGGAGCTTGAGTGAATTTAGGGCGTTCTTAAGTGCATTTTTTACAAGCATTCATATTAGTTTATAATTGCATCTTGCCTTTAGTTTAATTGTTTCCACGTAGATTTTCTTATATTTTTAGTTAATTTCCGTATAATTATGGATTGGGGATATTACATTCGTATTTTGTGGTTTTATCGGGTTTTGACAGGTATTTTACGTTCAAACGTGAACATGGATGATAATGAGCTTTGGAGCATTCAATAAACCTTTATTTGATGGAGCGATTCAAGAAATATGATAAAGTTGGACCAAAATTTGAAGACTAAAATTCAGAAAATGAAGTTTGGAAAGAAAAAAAATCAAGAGGGTGACTTTTGTAGTAGCTGCAAAGATGAGGGGCTGATTTAGAAATTTTGATTTATAAAATCAAGTTGGTTTTAGGTTTTGAAAACTCTTCTCTTTTCCGTCAACGACGGCTACTGCCGTTTCTTCTCTTTTTGTTTTCTTCTTTTAGGTTTTTTAGATTTTAATCCCTTAATTAGTTTCTTTTTCTTCTATTCAATCTTTATAGGTTTTAGTTTAGGTTTAGATTTAGATTTGAATTTTTCTTCTTTTTTTAAGTCGGTGAAGATGGATGAAGATGCAATTCTTACCATGGGTCAACGATGAAGAAAGAATGTGACAAATTCTCATTCGGCATTTGACATCCGTTGTAACGTTTCGTTTTCTCCTTACTTTGTTGTTTTTATGTTTCAATATATTTTTAATGTTTATCTCCTTATTTCTCTTCCCTATGCCTTTTAGTTTATTGCAATGTTCTTTAATTTATTTTTATTGCTTTCTTAGGTTAAAAACGATTTTTGGACGGTGACACTCCATGGATCGATCTTTACGGCTTTCTTAGATTTCTTTTATTGTTTTATTTTTACTTATTTTTGTATTTAGTTTACTTTACGATTATCTGGGTAACCGTCACTTTGGATTGACATAGTGATATTGATCAACTGTTTTTATAATAACTATTGAGTTTTAATTGGTTGATTTTTCGAATCACGAAAGTTAGTGTTTGATTAACCAACTTTTATAAAATGTTTTTAGTTAATCCGGTAAGTTTTGATACAAACGATAGTTTGATTTTAACTTGAGATTAAATTGATCAATGACTACGGTCCTAACATGAAAATAGTTAGGGGCGTAGCTTGGGGAAAATATTTGTTTTAATTATAATGTTTCTTCCCAATGTACGCATACTGCGAAAGTAAGTATATGTCTTGGTTAGAAAAGCTTTTTCACCTCGAAAGAGGGTTAAAGTAATTTCCAAAACAAATCCTCATCATTACTGAAAATCCGAAGTTGATGTTACCTGATATCCGTTATCTCTTTTTATTTTTATTGTCTCGTCATTTTTTTAGCATATTTTAATAAAAAAAACCCAAAACAATGATGATTTCCCGTAGCTAGGTCATAGTCTAGAACGAGTCCGTGTTTAGTCCATCGCCTCCTCGCGATCGACCCCGTATGCTACACATCCGTACGCTTGCGGTTTAAAATTTAAAACACTTCAAGTTTTTGGCGCTGCTGCCGGGGAGGCAATCAGGCTAATATGGACTTTGTTTTAGACTTACTAGTCTACGTCTTTATCCCATTTCTACTTTTCCATTTTATTTTCGTTTCCATTCACTAGAGAGCGTGTTTGATTTTTTTTTCCTCCGTTAATCCACCTCTTTTGCGGAGTTTATTAATCATGCTTAATAGTGTATGGCGACGAGCCGTAGCGATGTGTATTTTTCTATGATTGACAAAGTTATCACCGTTAGAGGTGACGTGTGATGCTAACTCGATCTTGTTTGATACGTCCTACGTGTTATTTTTAATTTTATCCGGATTCGGGCTTTTTTTATGTCAAGCCGGACATCACCGATCCTTCTTTTTCTACCCTTATGTAATTCTCAGTTTTGGGTTGTGTAATTCTTTTTATATTAAAACATACCGGTTATCCGGTTTGTTATTTGTGTGTTTACGCAACCCGTACGAATCGGTAATCATTTAAGTCAATCCTTTGACTTATACTGATCCGTACATTCTCCCTCCCTTTTATTTAATTCTTCGTCAAACTCGTGATGCTAAATGAGTCTCCGTTCTTCCCCCTACTTTCTACCACCAATTTTTCGGTTTTTTCGAGTCTAACACGCTCGAAAAATCGGCCCCCGAGTGTCTCCCGACACTTTATATTTATTTTGTTTTTTTTTTCTAGCTTATTTGACTTTCTGTTTGAATTCATGCTCGTGAAATAATTGCTCGCGCTCGCGAAAGAATCCTATCTAACAGCTCCTAACATTCTGTCCAAATTCAGGAGCGTGAAAGCATCTTTCGCGTCCGTGAAGAAAATAAAATAAAACAAAAATATTCAAAAAGAAAAAAAGAAAAAAAGAAAAAAACGTTTTTCAATTTATCTATTTTATTTCAATAATTATTATTTTTTCGAAAAATAAAAAGAATGAAAAAGTTATGTTTTTTATGTTGTTTCGTAATTTTTTATTTGTTTTGTAATTTTTTATTTGTTTTTTTTATTATTCCTTTTTCTTTATTTTTTGCTTTTTTTAATAAGGTTTAGTTTTTTACATCCTAATTCTTTTATATCCTTCTGCTAATTTCCTTCTTCTATCATCTATGATGGTTTTTTTTCCATTATCCCCTCTCAGAGTATCTAACTATGGAAATCGTCATCTCCCAATCGTGGTGGCGTTGACAATCGCCAGATTTTCCTGTGTTATTGGTTTCACATTTTTACAGGTGATTAGGTACTTCTTGGAGCTTCAAAGAATTAAAAGTTGCAATGTCTTCCGATTCAAACACCCGGTAAATTCATTCCTTTAATTTTATTTGAATCTGTTGACATATTGCTTCATTTGTGTAGTTCTTGAGTTGTATTAATTGTTGCATTAGATTGGGTTGCCATCACTGGGCAAACACTAGGATTTGATCACTTTGCACTTAAATTGCATTCATTATTCACCATGCACAACTATCAATGTCATTTTTCCGAACCACACTCCCCACTTTGATTTTGTTTGCCCTTACCCGTACTCAAGCATTGAGGACAATGCTCATTTTTAGCTTGTGGGTGGGGTATCTCTTTTTTTTCCTTCTTCTTTTTTTCTTTTATTTGAGCATCTATGCATTTAATCATAGTTCATGCATTTTTTTTATATTTTGTTTGCATTTAGTTCTTGCATTCATGCATAAAAAAATCCAATTTTTTTTAACGTTTCTCCACGACTTTAAAATTTGTAGTAACCACCTCTCACTTAGCATCAATCTCTTGATTAGGTATACTAGTGTACTTTGTAATTATATTAACCATGATGTAAATATTTTTTCTTAGAAACATCATTTTCCCTTAGTTAATCACTTACACTCACCACTTTGTATATCGTTCCACGCAACTTTTAGTATTAACTTTCTTACCGTAGTCCCCCTACATTACACATATGACTACTTGGATGGACTTTACCTTGTGAGAATTTGGGCCATATCAGATTGACACATTCATAAATCAATCCCATTTTCTTTTCTTGTGTGTTACCTCCCATTGAAGTGTATTTCTATGTTTTTGATTCATTTATCGTCTAATTTTTTTTATAATTATTGCATAGAGGCCATCTTTTTCTTAAAACCGTCCACATACACAAAATTCACAAAAAAAATTTCCCTTTTGCAACCACTTTGAGCCTAAACACTTACCATTTTCTTATACGCCATACACGCCTAAATCACCCAAAATGCACATATAGTTTTTCTTTCCAAAAATTGAAACGGATTGAAGCATGTAGTTGAGTAGGATACACAAGCATAGCTTGTGAGTTGGTAGAACTCCATAAATAAGCATAGCTTGTGGGTTCAAAAAAAAAATTAAATAAAAAAATAAAAAAAAGATGCAAAAAAAAAACATATTCATTTCTATAGTTCGTTTTGCAAGGAATAAATCGAGATCCATTAGAAAATTGTAGGAATGAACTATTATATGCACAAAAATAAGCAAAATAAATCTTCAAACCCCAATAACCAAACCTAATCCCTTCCTTAATCCTTAACCATACCCAAAAGTCCTCATTTTATGCAATTTTTATGAAAAAAGTTAGACTTGAGAATTGCTTCAAACACGTTAAGAATACATTTCTTATTCCTCGATTGGGTAGGCATTGAGCATATACACATCCCTAAACACACAAGAGTGATTTGAGCGAAACTGTGAGATTCCATCCACGTAGATCATCTCTCCCTTCCCTTAGCGGCTACGGTAATGCTTGTAAAGTTCTATTAGGTGCGATTTTTTGTGATATGCTTGGTTTGGTGCGTGTCGGTTTGACACTTTGGTGAAACATGGTTTCTACTATTATTTTTTTGATCCAAACACATGGTAAAAAGTTGCATTGTACATGGGGAAACGTAAGTATTAGATTATGTCTAGTGAGGTTGTGTATTACTTGTTTTAATATTTGGGGAGATCGTTGTTTGTTTTATTTTCTTCTTTTTACTCGCTCCATAATAAATTCTAATATCTTTCTTGGGGACAAGAAAGATTTAGCTTGTGGGTATTTAGTTAAGTGCATTTTTTACATGCATTCATATTAGTTTATAATTGCATCTTGCCTTTAGTTTAATTGTTTCCACGTATATTTTATTATATTTTTAGTTAATTTCCGTATAATTATGGATTAGGGATATTACATTCGTATTTTGTTTTGACAGGTATTTTACGTTCAAACGTGAACATGGATGATAATGAGCTTTGGAGCATTCAATCAACCTTTACTTGATGGAGCGATTCATAAAATATTATAAAGTTGGACCAAAATTTGAAGACTAAAATTCAAAAAATGAAGTTTGGAAAGAAAAAAAATAAGAGGGTGACTTTTGGAGTAGCTGCAAAGATGAGGGGCTGATTTAGAAATTTTGATTTATAAAATGAAGTTGGTTTTAGGTTTTGAAAGCTCTTCTCTTCTCCCTCAACGACGACTACTGCCGTTTCTTCTCTTTTTGTTTTCTTCTTTTAGGTTTTTTAGATTTTAATCCCTTAATTAGTTTCTTTTTCTTCTATTCAATCTTTATAGGTTTTAGTTTAGGTTTAGATTTAGATTTGTATTTTTCTTCTTTTCTTGAGTCGGTGAAGATGGATGAAGATGCAATTCTTACGATGGGTCAACGATGAAGAGAGAATGGGACAAATTCTCATTCGGCATTTGACATCCGTTGTAACGTTTCGTTTTCTCCTTACTTTGTTATTTTTATATTTCAATATATTTTTAATGTTTATCTCCTTATTTCTCTTCCCTATGTCTTTTAATTTCTTGCAATGTTCTTTAATTTATTTTTATTGCTTTCTTAGGTTAAAAACGATTTTTGGAGGGTGACACTCCATGGATCGATCTTTACGGTTTTCTTAGATTTGTTTTATTGTTTTATTTTTACTTATTTTTGTATTTAGTTTAGTTTGTGTTTATCTGGGTAACCGTCACTTTGGATCGACATAGTGATATTGATCAATTGTTTTTATAATAACTATTGAGTTTTAATTGGTTGAGTTTTTGAATAACGAAAGTTAGTGTTTGATTAACCAATTTTTATAAAACGTTTTTAGTTAATCCGGTAAGTTTTGATACAAACGATAGTTTTATTTTAACTTGAGATTAAATTGATCAATGACTACGGTCCTAACAAGAAAATAGTTAGGGACGTGGATTGGAGAAAATATTTGTTTTAATTATGATGTTTCTTCCCAATTTACGCATACTGTGAAAGTAAGTATATGTACCTTATGCAAGAAAGACAGTACCTCTTAAATTTCTACTTATAACTGATTAAGCTTCTTACATAGTATATATATATATATATATATATATATATGAGGGGAGATATCCACTACAACCCCGTTAATCCTTACAAACCTTGCAACCATAGTCTCCACCATCCGTCATCATTTGATTAAAATTAATTAATTTAATGTATTATTTAAACATTGAGGACAAAACAACCATTATGTAATTGAAATATTAAATAAAAAATTTTAAAATGCGAATATTTTGTTATGGTATCAACACAATTTAAGGGATTGCATTAATTAATTGGTAAACGATATTCATTCCATGAATATTAATATTTTCAGCGATCAAATCATCTTGCTCATAGAAACCAAAGAAGAAGAAACAAGAAACTAGTCAAGTTAATTCTTATCAATATGATTGAAGATACAATTGCCCTTCGTCAACCGTGCTTCATGAGTCATCCATGAATTCGTATTCATCGTCAGAAAATACTGCAGATCCATCTCTCATATCCTTTCCGAACGATTCATCGATTACGACTGCTTCATCGAAATACGGTGTTTCATCATAGTATTCATCAGCGTGTCGCTTGTTAACAACTTTGAACTCATTTCGGCCGACAAACCAGCGATATCACTTATATATATATATCATTCTTTGAATACGAATCACCCACGACTTAACTCCATGACTTTCATCTTCATGTCCTTCATCTCCACAATCTTCATATGTCAAAGCCTTCAAACCCATTCCGTTCGACTAGCTAACCATATCACTCACATATATATCGTTCATTCATCATATTTATACCCATATGAATTACTGAATCTGCTTCATACCCATATTCATATCCATATGAATTACTGAATCTGCTTCATTCATCGTTCATTCTCGTTCATTCATCGTATTCATACATGTTTCATTAAGATAATAATTAAGCAGGTTCATTGATCATACCAAATTCACTTATGAAAATCACAAAATAAAACCTACCTTCTTATGATATTTTATACAAATTCAGTTACCTCTGATGTTTTCATTCGGAAACATGAAGATGAATTCGGAAACATGAACGATGCATTAAGATAAATTCGGAAACATGAAGATTAATTCGGAAACATGAACAATGCATAATGAATTTGGAAACATGAAGATGGATTCGGAAACATGAAGATGCATTAAGATGAATTCGGAAACATGAACGATGCATTAAGTTGAATTTGGAAACATGAAGATGAATTCGGAAACATGAACGATGAATTAAGATAAATTTGGAAACATGAAAATGAATTCACATTTATCAACCCCATTCACATTCATCAAACTTCATATTCATCAATTAACACGTGAATTACCATTTTTGATGAACTATGTAAATCTATTTATATTCATATTACGAATTCATATTCACCAAAACCCTAATGAAAAATAAAGAAAAATCACATATAATTATCAAGGATTTTATTCACTAAAATACCTGTAATTTGCCCATTCATGATTCCAAAAAAGAAATTTGATACCCTTCTTTTTTTCCAGAAATATCACAAAAAACTTAAAATGCTTTAATTATCTTTTGCTTCTTTATATAGATGTATTTAAGGAATGTAATCACCCTTGTTGCTAAAGAAATTCAAATGTCAATATCTCTTGAATCATTTTGACCTTTTGCCCCTGCACCCTACTTTTATTTAATGAATTAATTACAAAAATCAACATATTAACAAAAATGCCACCGCTTATTTATAGCCATTGATCAAATGAATAGACGATCATAATTGGGTTGCAGAGTTTGTAAAGAATATGAGGTTTGCCCTTGAAACCAACCTAGATATAGATATTTTACATTTACACATTTAGCAATTACCTCGACGGGTTTTCATTTTTTGGAATTTATCTATGATATTCGTTATCAATCTCATCAAAAATATCTTTTTCAATATAAGTAACTGATAACTCTCGGACATGAGAGTTATTTTATATCATTTTTATTTCCCTTATTTCCCATTTTTTTAGTCTTTTAGACCTTCTTTTCTTATAATTTTATTTCACACGATGATTTGGTACCAAAAGATAAATTTCTAGCTTTTATTACTATTTTTGCTGGAAAACACCATATAATCACCACTGTGGGATGTCGCTGTGCATATTGGTTAAGCTGCTGAATTAATCCAACAATTTTCGGTTGAAGAAATGAAGAACAAGAAGACAAAAGATAGCTGGAAATGTGGCATGACGAAGACTCTAGTCTAGTCTAGAGTAGGGAAATAGCTATGTTTGTATTTTAGTCTTTAACCAAAGGTCCTTGCCTTTTTAGTAGTATAAATAGGGATCTTGGGGTTCATTTGTAAGATACACCTTAGAAGAGTTTTAGACTCTTTCTCTCCTCTTCTCTTCAGCACTTGCTGAATTCTTTTTATTTTTGTAGATTAGTTTTAATTTGTTGTCATTTTATTTTCTGCATTTTAATTTCAGTATTATATCCTGTCACCACAATTCATACACTATGGTGATAGTTCTTTTATTTATATTAATGCAAGTTATATTCCAGCTTTATTTCTTTTATTTACTGTTTTCCATGTCTCGTAGTAGCTAATTGTCTCTATGGGTGTGGGTGTGAGTTTAACTTAAGTGTTCGTATAATATGTGGGTGGTCTCATCTTTAATACTTTAAATGTTTGGTCACTTAAATTAGAACTTAAACTCGACGCGGATAAGCGGATCACTTTGAAGTGTTAATATAAGATCTTAGACCCAGAGATGGGCGGATCCGAAATAGGGTTTAAGTGATGCACAAACATTCGAGAGAACTTTGCATAGTCACGCAGAGATGTGGACTTTGTATGTATTTATTAGATATGATTTATTTGGTTGTCATACTTTATATCACAAAGAGATTTGGATATATTCCGTCGTGCCCACTGTAATCTGATTCTAAATCGGCAAACTTTAAAGTACTAATTATGGGAACTTTATGTAAATTTATAAGTCGTCTATAAGAACCGCACTTTCGAGAGAATAGGGTGGCTCTGTAGATCTCTTATAACTTTCCAACAATGTTATTATATTTATCTTAAGGAAAACTTGCACCCATACCCATCTTTAAATTTATTAATTTTCATCTTGTTATTCAAACTTAATCACCAACTCTCTAAAATCATTTTAAAATCAAACCAAAACCGAAAACCAAGAAGTTCATAAAAATCTCAGATTCTCAGTAGTTCCAGTCCTTGAGGCAACGATACTGGTATTTTACCACTTTATTACTTGAAGGCGCCATAGTGTCGGCGTGCACTTGCACCGCGACTGTGGGGACAAAGTGCTCACTGTGTTTATACACGAACGGTTTTCCGCTGTCCTTAACCAAGCAATCCTTCATCCATTGATCTCTCATTCTATTGCGCAACTTATTATTTACGATATTCATAACTGAAAATGTCCTTATATGAATCCCCAATTGTTTTTCGATTTATTAAACGATTATCCATGATTGATTGAGCATTAAAAGTTATTTAACACAAATTAGTCCATAATATACCAAAACATATTGCATATTCAAAACATATTGCAAGGCTATTCAATCATTATATTATTGACAACACAAAATCATATGATATATTGATATATCGACTCAAAAGAAATCAAAATTAGCCGTAACTTTAGCTATTGAATAGAGATTATCCCTAAAACTGATTGAGAATTTGAGATGATCAAGATCAAGATGAAACAATGTTTATAAAAAAGATTCATCAATGATCAAGAATTCAAGATGAAACAATGTTTAGGAAACATGAAAATTAGCATATTAGAAGATTCAACAGATGAAAAATCTTGGTCCATTTCACCATTTAAACAAACACAGGTTCATAGGGACAAATTATAAAGCAAAAAAAATGAAACCCTAACCTATAAAATTGAAGATTTCGTTAGTATTAGGATAAACCGAGAAGGAAGAAGGTGTCACCGGAATGAATATCGGAATAAAAATCCCATGGTTGCCGCTGTCCAGGATGGCCGGCATTGGACAGTAGGTGATAGCGAGTAAGAAACAAAATGAAGACTTGAAACAGGGAAGGCGGCAAGTTTTTTTCTTACTACCTTATTTTTTCCTTGTCACTGTGTGGTTTAGCAAAGTAATTTATGAGGCACCATTGAGTTTTCTTAATGGATTGGTTTTAGAGAGGTTCCACTAACTATTTTTTAGGTTTTTGTTGACTTTTTATATTGACCATACATCTATACATAACCTTTTCAAAAAACTAACATTGACCATATATAAATTATTAAAAAAAGTTGAAAATTGAAGAGGCACCCAGGTCAATTCTGGCCTCTACGTGGCTCCGCCACTAAAACTAGGTATATGTTTATCGGGTAAATGACTAAATGTGTGGTGGAGTTAAACGATAACTGAAAATGGTTGTTTATCAATTATTTTGTAGTAATGTTTGTCAATAAAAATTACCATTATAACCCTTATAATTAAATAAAATATGATTGTTAATACGATTAATTGTTAGATGATTTTTTTCATATTTCAAAAAACTAAAACAAACTTGGGAGGGGGAAGTAAAGAACAAGAATTGGAATGGAAATAGAATTAGCAAATATATACTTCATACACTCTTTTTGATATGTAAGTCGGCAATTAAATCATGTTGGTTGACCAAAAAGTGTTTGTTTCTAAATATAGATTGTTTATTTTTTTTAAAGTATTGAGTTCAATTCAGGTTAGAAGGTAAGTTATGGTGAGAAGTGTAAGAATTGAAAAGATATTCACCTTTGAATCAATCCTAATTGAATGCCAACACTAATGAGGTGCACTAAAATATAATGGACCAATTCTCTTCGAAAGATGCAATTCATGAATGGGGATGAGATTAAAAGTGATGATGAGTTCATATATTTTCTTACGCTTCTCACTTTAACTGTGGGACTTGAAATTGGACCTTTGGTACTAGTTTGATAACAAATTTGTATTCACGGTTTGTCAATACAACCAAAAATGGAAATCAAATATATGTAAATGAATTTCAACTGCAAATTTCATAAGTGATAACCACTAACCAGATAATCATTCATTCTCATGAACATTGGCTCCAAAATAAACACCTTATTTTTCAAGTATTAATATTTTTTACATAAAATGAAAGATGTTACAAATTCATGTCTCAAGCAACTACATGATCTTTTGAAACATCATCCTCTTGCGCGTCTCACAACTCAAGTCATCTCCTACTGTAGCTTTTTATAAGAGCCAAAATCAGCTTCCTTGTTAGAAGCGAAGGCAAATGAAGTTTCCTTTGTCTTCCCCTGGTAACATTTGCTTATTGTTCTGCTCCCGAACCAGATATCTCATTCCTTTCACCGTATCATTCTCTGAAAGAATGAGCTCAAAATCAAAGGAAAAAGTGCCTGTGTAAACTTTTTTAGACAATAAAGGAAGGAAGAAATATGTATATAGACTTTTTAGTCATCACAACAACAGAACAAGATAAACGCTTACTCCAACAACTTCTCTAAAATGAGGAAATTGGAGAAAGGAGACATCTTCTCCAAAACTATCCACGACCCTTGCCATGTTTATCCAGTAAGTTAAATGACCCGGTAAAGGCTTACTGAGTCATTTTTTTAGTAAACTCTTCCTATGAACTCAACATGATTATTAACTCAGACAAGGCATTGACACAACAGGTAAGAAAAAACCAACAAATCTAAAGTTACACAATGAACCAAGTGCTCGTTTATCAAAAATAATCATAGGTTCTCCAAGCATGCACCTTTGCTTACTAAATATTTGAGTCGGTATTCCCATCGTCATATCTATCCCCCTACCAATTGGAACACCAAAAGCAAAACCAAAGTTAAGACAATTCAACATTCATGTGTGAAAGAAATTGGTTTGGTTGAAAATGAAGTTATTGATTAATAAGGGATAATAGAAACTTTTAGATTGTTACAACCTACTGATCAAAACTATAAAGCCTCTATTTAACTAAAAATACATTATTTTCAATTTATTGATATCTTATTACATTATGGCACTATAAAAATAAGAGTAATGTAGGTTATTACATATAGCCGCCATTACTATTGATATCTTATTAGAAATGGAAGAAGAAAGGAAACCAAGATCATCCCTCACAAATATATAATTCAAACCTGTCAGTTTTCTTCGTTAAATGAAAACTTGTTGCCTATTTTTTTTCTATTAACATGTCTAGCTCTTCATAAAGCTTAAGTAATGAATCAAACTTGGAAGTATAGGGACAAAATTACAAAAAAGGATGAAGCATGAACAATTACTTTAAAGTATAATAGAAATTACCAATTGCATAAATTTTTTTCTCTTAAGATGTCTAGCTCTTCATGAAGCTTAAGTAATGAATCAAACTTGGAAGTATAGGGACAAAATTACAAAAAAGGATGAAGCATGAACAATTACCTTAAAGTATAGTAGAAATTACCAATTGCTGGAACAATCAAAGAGAAAGCGGATCTTCAAGAAAGAGGATTTGCACGGATCTTTTCGTTGACCGTGGTTCAGAATCCTGACCGTCTTTAACCATCAGGGTCATGGGCATTTGCGACCTCCACTCCTAGCTTTATGTTGTTCATCTGAGACTTTCCATTTTGAACTTGAAAAGAGAGAATTATAGGTTTTCATATGAAAAGAGAGAATTCTAGGTACATATTACTATCGGAATAAATAGCCTTCCAAACAGATAATGAAAAGGCCAAAACAAAAAAAGAAAATGAAAAGCCAAGAAATTATGGAAGAGATATGGACTAAATTAAATACAAATCATATACTCCCCCTCAAGATGGAGCATGTAAGTCTTTAATACCCATCTTTCTAAGTAAAGAATGGAGTTGTCTTGTGCCAAGACCCTTAGTGAGTAGATCAGCAAGCTGAAGTTTATTGTCAATTGCCTTTGGTAGAATTTCTATAGTTTCCACAACGAATGAAAAATCAATCCATTTTTATGTGCTTTGTCCGTTCATGGTAGACAAGATTGTTTGCAATGTGACGAGCAGCTTGATTATCACAAAACAAAGGTGAGGGTGTTGTGAAGACAACCTGTAGGTCTTTGAGTAACCACCTCTCCCAAAGAATTTCACTAGCAGTAGAAGCCATTGCTCGATACTCTGCCTCCGCTAAAGATCGAGACACCATCGACTGTTTCTTCGTTCTCCAAGAAATAGGACCACTACCCAAAATAAGTAATACCCGTTCTTGAATGTCTTGTAAACGGACATCCAAGCCAGTTAGAATCACAATACGCAGTCAAATTAGATGGTCCATCATGAGGAAGAAGAATGCCTTGTCCCGACGTTCCTTTCAAGTACCTTAGAACCCAACTTGCAACATCTAAATGATTTTTTCTTGGATCTGTTACGAATTGACTTAAGACATTGACCACGTATGTAATATCGTGTCCGGTAGCTTGCAAATACAGTAATTGACCCACTAATCTTCAATATTGAGGTACATCTACTCTAGCTTCCTCCTCAGCTTTGTCAAGTTTGGTCGCTTGTTCAAAAGGAAAAGTACTTGGCTGACAACCCAACAACCCACTATCTTTGAGGATGACCGAGGTGTATTTTCTTTGGCTTAGAACCAAATGATCAAAAGTTTTTGCCAGTTCAATACCAAGAAAATATTTCAGCAGACCAAGATCTTTGTTACTAAATTAATCGTTAAGCTTCTTCTTTATCTGATGAATCTTTTCGGTGTTGTTTCCAACGATGATAACATCATCCACAAAAATGAGAATGGCAACATAAATGTCTTCCTTTTGATACGTGAACAAGGAATAGTCTGCCTTCAATTGTTCCAAATTTAAGGTGAGAAGAAAACTTGTGAATTTATGGTACCAATTTCTTGAAGCTTGTTTGAGCCCGTATAGAGACCTACGAAAGAGACATTGCAGACTCTAGTTTCACCTTCCTTCGAGAAACCTTGCGGAATTTTCATGTAGACCTCTTCATCTAGATCGCCATGCAAAAAAGGATTATTAACCTCTAGTTGTTGTGTGATCCAATCTTTCTTTGTTGCCACATCCAATATTGTTCGAACAGTGACGAGTTTGGAAACTGGAGTGAAGCTTTTTGCAACGAGTCCATGTTGTTCGAACAGTGCCTTGTACCTTTCAACCTCTCCATTGTATTTTTATTTTGTCTTATAGACCCATTTTGATTCTATAGCTCATTTTCCTTCCGGCAATTCCTCTAACGTCCATGTTTCATTTTTTTCAAGAGCTTTTATTTCTTGTTGCATGGATTCACGCCACCTCTCATCCTGTGTAGCTTGAGCAAAACAATTTGGCTCATCGGTGGAATCGATGGCCTTTAAGACTGCTTTGTGAGAATGAGAAAAATTATCATAAGAACCAAAGTGAGATAAGGGGTGTACCGTCGAGTGTGCTTGATCGGGGTCAGGTTGTGAACCTTTGAGTGAAGGGGGGTGGTCAACAACATAGTCTCTAAAGTGTGTTGGCTGAGCTCGTGTTCTTTTTCCTCTTGTTTCCGGTTCAACATGATTAATAGTGGGCTCGTTTTGGTTCTCAAGGCCCAGGTCCAATTCATTATTCAACTCAATTGAGCTTTTATTTTCTTGTTGGGCTATTGTGTTCTCTTTACAAGTCGTGGCCTGTTCTACTTCGACATGGGGTTCTTCGGTCTGGCCAGGAAAAATGGGTTGAGGCCCATCGTAAAATTTGGTTGGCTCATCCCAATGCAATCTTTATGTGGTTGTGGTGTTTTTGAAAGGAAAGAAGCTTTCAAGGAAAAACACATCTCGACTTACAATATTTTTTCTAGTTTCAATGTCGTAGACTTTGTATCCCTTTGTCCATTGAGGATACCCTAAAAAAATTCCGGGTTTACCTCTCTTTTCGAATTTGTCTCCTTTCTAGTTTCAATGTCGTAGATTAAGTGCTCATATTCAGGTTTTTGTTTCCACACTAACTCGTAGGATGTTTTTCCCTTGATTACCTTTGAAAGGAGGAAATTTATTATATATGCAGCAGTTAAAATGCACTCTCCCCCAAACTCGTTTTGGAATATTTTCCTCAAATCATAAAGCTCGAGCTATTTCAAGTAAGTGTCTATGTTTTTTTTCCATGACCCCATTTTGTTGAGGCGTATGAGGGCTGGTGGTTTTTAACAAAATCACATTTCTTTCATAAAAGGCCATCATTGAGTTAGATGTAAACTCTCCACCGTTGTCATATATAACCCTTTTATTTTGTTTTCCAAATTGAATTTCAACAAACTTGTGAAAATTTAATAAGCATTGACTAACCGCTTTTGTGTTTTATTAGAAAAATCCACACAACCCTACTGTAATAATTAACTATGGTGAGGAAATTTTTTTCCCGTGTGTATGATGGAATTCGATAACCTCCCTAAATGTCACAATAAACAAGTTCGAAACAACCATTGGTTTTAATAAAACTACTAGCAAAAGGAGTTCGGACATGCTTGGCCTTAATGCAAGAATCACAAAAAACATTACTAAGTTTATTGGAATTACTTTTGAAGAATATAACATTGGAAAGCTTCTCCTTTGATGTGTGTCCCAATCTTTTATGCCATATGTCTGTTGTAGTCATAATGGCCCTTCTTCTTTCTTGGGACATATTCATTAGATATAAGCCCCGTTGGCATTTACCCGATCCAATCAAGCTCCTCGACCGCAGTCCCTGCATCACAAAAAATCAGGATAAAAGGCTACGACACATTGAAGGTCTTTGCTTAATCGGCTAACTGAAAGGAGATTGTATTTAAAATTTGGGATATAAAGAGTTGCCTTTAATTTGGTTCCATTGGAAGAGTGAGATTACCCTTTCCCTCAACGAGAATAGCATGCCCATTTGGTATAAAAACAGGAGCCTCATTCTAGGCACTTCTCTTATTTTCTAGAAAATTAAGGAGCCGAGTTATGTACTCAGTGCAACCCGAGTCAACAATGAAAACATCCTCTCTATTACCTGCCATGTTAACCTCAGGTTTGGTTTCAATATTGTTACCCGAACCGGAAAAGAACTTCATGAATGCTTGGTATTGTTCTTCGCTCAATCCAGGTATGAGGTTGGTTCTGTGTCTACGTAGGCAGCCTTTGGTTTGGTTTTGTCGTCCTTCCCGGGCCACCAATCTGGGTACCCAACCAATTTGAAACAACCCTCTCGCCTGTGACCGTTTCTTCCACAAAACGTGCATTGATCATTTTCTTTACATTCTTTTCTTTGTTTAACAACATTTTTCTACTTCGATTCCCCGAAACTGTTTTCTCGCCTTTGAAAAGCTTTAAACGCAGCGGATTCCATCATGGCTCGGTTCTCACTCGATAACATTTTGTTCCTTTCGTCTTCTGCCACCATGTGATAGGAAATTCCGAGTGTGGGGTCTTTGGTATCCCAAAGGCTCAGGGTTCGATCTAATTGGTTACTCTGGTAGTGATTTTTCAGGTTGCAAGATAGACAGAAAGAGCACCACAGGTGGGTGTCAGCTATTAGATGGTAAGTTGATAAGTTGGACAAGCAAAAAGCAGAACTCTGTGTCCACATCTACCGCTGAAGCTGAGTACGTAGTCGATGGTAGTTGTTGTGCTCAAATCCTTTGGATGAGAAATCAATTAAGAGACTACGATCACAAACTTTCTAAAATCCCTATCTATTGTGATAACACCAGTGCTATTGCTATTGCAAATAACCCTGTACTTCATTCCAAAACCATGCACATTGAGATTCGATATCACTTTATCAGAGATCATGTGATGAATTGTGAAGTTGAACTTCATTTTTTACCAACTGAATATCAGCTCGCTGATCTTTTCACCAAGCCTCTTGATGAGACTAGATTCAATCTACTTATCAGTGAACTTGGTATAAACGCTGAATAAATTATATTCAGCGATCAGCAAATATTCACTGACATACAAATTAAGCCTTCAAATTTCCATTCTTTGAACTCTGACTCAGCGATACTTGATTTATCTCGCTATGGTATGTACTTCTAAATCCCTACATTCTCTAACTGTCTTCATATTCAGAGAATGAATCCCAAAAGATAAAACCCATCTTTCACAGTCCTTTATTGTCTATTGATGAAGAATTTAAAGATAATGATTAACATTTATTTAAATGATAATGATAATTTTATCTGACACACGACGGACCACGATGTTTCCTTTCTGATCTTTTTCTAGGAACGTGCACTAGGTCATCATTACTTTTCAAAAATCTAAACCCGTCGTTTAACTTTCTTTCTCTCTCCTCTTGCTATTTAAGCAACTTTCGTATTCATTAAATTCTTTACGCGCTCATTGTATTCAAAAAGCAAGAACTTCTTTTGAATCTTCAAATTTTCTCCAAGAACACCAAGAACACGCACTTGTGCATTTTTCTTAGTTTTTCACTTTTAAGGGTTGATCTAACTCTTTATTCTTCATTAAAAACAACTACAATGTTGTTTATTACCTCTATAACTCCTTTATAACTTCTTGTTATAAAGATCTTCTTCTTTAATCTAGAATAAATATGTTAAAAACCCTAAAAAAAATTAAACCTGTTCTAAGTTCCTTCTTAGAACAGAAGACTATATTTGGTATTTTTTTCTATCAAATTTTGTTTCTTTTCTAAAACTAAAATATGTTCAAATTTTGGGTTATTCTACCAAATAACAAGTATTTTGATCTTTGTTTATCAAAACACTTGTTTTGTTTCTTAACATTTGGTATTCTTCATACCAAAACATATTCTGGTTTATACATTTTGTATTAAACCATGATCTTTCTCTTTAGTGTTCCTATCTTTGAAACAGAAATGGCCTCTTCAAGCAAGAATCCTCAAGATGATGCCTCTGTCCAACAAGTTGTCCTTCAGTGAGCACCAGCCTGCACCTTCTTTCTGGAACAAGGAACATTCAAGTCGTGCAACTACTTGGCTCTGGTAGACATCCATGTTGAAACCACACTTCAACGATGGTGCCACGTTCATCAAGGCTTTCCCGTTGATGTACGCTTTCGTTCACAACCCCGTTGGCATCACTGCTCATCTATAGGCTCTCTGGTACACTGCCCACTACACGACTCTCACTACTGACAAGGGATACAAGCTCCCTATTATCGGATTCCAGATCCCTATTCACGGCGACTTCGCCTTCACTGCTAGTTTCTTGAGGAACGCTATCCGCCTCCCTGCTAGAGGCAAGAATCAGCAATGGGCCCCTAAGGCCACCAAGGAGCAAATTGCTGACTTCTTGGATTCTATAGGCTATGCATGGGAAAATCCTGCTGAGAAGTCCGTTGGCTCCAAGACGGAGAAGAAGAGGCTACCTGCTAGATGGCAATATATCTTCACCCAAGTGATTCAGTGCCTGGGTTCCAAGAGTGGCTCTCACGATCAGGCCAGCAAACACTTTCAAGATATGGGTTTTGCTCTCTGCACCAACTACAAGCTCAACTACGCTGACTATATCTTCAGCGATATGTTCAACAAGGTGAAAGTTGCAAAAAGGGACAAGTTCGTTCCCTACCCAAAATTCTTTGCTACTATCTTGGAGGTCGCTTTCAAAGGTGAATACCCAACAGTTGCCAACCAAAGCTTCTCAATGGTCGGCAAGAAATCGTTGGATATCGATGAGCACCCTGGCGATGCTCCCTATACCTCCTACATTCTGAAACTCATCAACGGGGTAGTACATGTGTCCATCTCACTGACTAACCCATCAATGAGTAACCAAGACACCTCCTCCCCTCTCAAACGCAAAGAGCCGACCGATGGTCACAAAAAGACCATCTCTCACAAGTCTGCAGCAAAGAAAAAAGAAGGGAGTTTCTCAAAAGACTTCCCTCTCTAATAAAGGAGTACCACCAACGCCACACTCAGCCCCTGCCATGACAACGGTCTCTACATCCGTTGCCGCTTCATCAGTGCTACCACCATTTTCAGCGACTCCGGTCACTGGGAATGTTATAGCCAGTTCCGCTGAAGCTGGAACAGGTAATATATTCATAGCCCTCTCTTCTTCTTCCACCATCTGTTCTTTGGTCCTCATATAAACTCATGATTCAGAGATAGTTGTCCCTATCTCTGATGAGGTTGAAATGCACGATGTTCACACTTCAGTTTCCTTTCGACAATCTGAATTTTGGAAAGCCAGTAACACAGGACCTTAGAATGTTTCTCTCAAACATTCTAAGACACAGGCTAGTAATCTACAAGACACTAACCTCGGATATGGTGTCCCTGAGAGTAATCCTTACAATACTCTCAAGGTTATAAATGTTTCTTCACCTCACCTTTCATCTAATCCAGATCTCTTTCTGGCAGCTTTGTCCATGTTATCAACAGGTATTGCACCTCATCGCACTACCTCAGTGACCACCACTACCACCAAGATCACTAACACTTCTGTAAGTGGAAGCAAGGACTCGTAGCTGAAATCTCCTCAGAAGATCAAAAAGATGAAGAAGGAGAAGCTCTCTACTCAGCTTCCATCCAATCCCATGACCATCCCCAAGATTATCCTTCCAACTCCCTCCTCCCCAGCGATTGATTTCCTGGTGAAGGAGTGTGCCCTTACAAAGTCCAGGGTGGACACTCTTCAACTGTCCTCAGAGCTCATCTTCCGCACGGTTGCTGGCGTACCAGGGATGAAGGTCACAACTAGTAACATCCACTCTAACATTCAGACGGTGAAGGATGACAGCTTAGCACATGGGAAGGCCATTGAGCGGCTGGAAAAGGTCGTGGAAGCTCAGGGGAAGGCACTTGAGTCTATTCAGAAGACTCAAGATGATATGATGTTGCTCTTATAGAGCATCATTGACAAAGGCCCCTCCTTTACTGCTGCAGACCGGAGCACGCTGGCTTAGGTTACATAGAACTAGTCTGCGCACACCACAACTCTAAAAGATGTCAACTCAAATGTGCGCACACTGATGGTGCACATCCTACCTCCTGATAACATTGAGGGGGAGTGATGTGCAAGAGAGATAGCTGACGAGATTACAGGAAATGTAAATGAAACAACACCTGAACCTCCTATTTCTCCCTACGGTCAACGAGACCCCAAACAGCAGCAAACCTTCGTCGCTGATGATGAAAAAGAAGAAGAAGAAGAAAAAGATGATGATGATGAATATGATGATAAAATCCCTCATCATTGAGGAGATGATGATGATGATGATGATGACGACATTCCTCCAGGTGTTGATCAGTTCTTCTGTCAAAGTCGTCCAGGAAATTTCATGCCTGAAATTATCTTCAGAGATCCTTTGGGGGACGGACCACCTCCTTCTCAAGGACAGTCCGATCCCTCAGGGAAAGGAAAGCAAATGGTGAACCTTGACTCCACTCCAACACACTCTGAGGGGGAGACCACTGCAGAGGTAACTCTAACCCTTATCAATTTTACTCCCATCTCTGAACCCCCAACCTATCCATCTTTTCGTCCTTCAAATTTTGGAACTGATGAACCTTTCTGTCCATCCCCCATTATCAGTGAGTCCAGTCCCCCAAAGGACTCTATATTTATGAGGGAACCTTCATCAGAAGAGCAGTTCTTGTACACATCTGAAACTGACTCTAACGATGAAGAAGGCCTTATTCCAAGACGGCGCGTACATAAGCAATCAATAAACGAACTTGAAAAAGAGCAAAGGCTAATAAATTTCCTCAGGGAACTAGAAGCAAACAAAATAAAGGTGCCTCGCACTGCTGAACTAGAAGAACTTATACCTACTAGCATAGTGGATGAATTCGACTTCTTATCCAAGGAAGAGAGAGCTCAAGCCCTTAAAGCTCAGAGAATCAGGGATGAAAAGATAAAACAGACAGAAAGTGATCTAGAGTTGGCAAGAAGAATACTCAGAGAGGATGCCTTAAGAGACGAAGCGATCAAGAAGCAGATTGAGAAAAGTGAAAGGGTCGCTGAAGCTCTGGCACAAAAGGATGTAGCACGGGAAAATCTGCACGTGAATCCTATCAATGCTCAAAAGAAGATTCTCCATGCGCTGACTAATAAAAACAAAAGCCACAGGGAACATGAACTACGCTGGTGCACTGAAAGATTCAAGTATCGAGTGTCTGAGTAAACAATCACTCGTGCTACTATCGACGGACGCACTTCTAAGAAAAGTGGTCTACAGGTATATGTAGGAATGTATAGACATTCGGATGCGAAAAATAAGAAGCCAGGTTTTTAAGTTCTATGGATACTCTGAATGGCTGGAAATCAGAGATGCCATTCAGGGTTCCAAGGCTAAATTCAAAAAAGTGGTAGAAAGAGTCTTGGATCAGCTACTGCAAAGGATGTCACAGCATGTTCAAGTTCCCCCTCTCCCTGAGCAAACAAGAAGAAAAAGATCAAACGTTGAAGAAGGCCCATCCTCTAAAAATGAGTATGAGACCAAGTTCGACTACGAAAGTCTCTTTGGTCATCTCGATATCCCTGACATCTCTATGCTCAATGTCTCTCTTCCTCAAAGCCTACAACTAGAAGAAGGTGACATCATCTCACTCCCTGAAGCAGGTATGATGTTTCTAGATAATGATGGCTTTCTTGGATTCTTTAGAAACTCAGAGATCACTAAGGCTCCCTCAAGATTTGTCAATGTTATGTACTATCACTGCAGGTCAAATACTGGGCCAATGTTGAAGAAAAAGAAGATGTATCTACATGAGCTAAAAAGAAGACAAGAGAGACTCTCTGACTAGTCTATAGTTTCTATTACTTTATAGCATTTTTCAGCGTTATTGTACTTTACTTTATATTGTAATTTCATTTCCATGTATTTCTTCAGATTACCAATTAATGAAATTCATTGAAGTACTCTACTCCACCTATGTACTCAAAGGATCCCTGAAAATAGTAAAAAGCGACAATGAACATAAGAGTTCTATTTTTTCTTTTAAACCTTCACTCACTTCTATACATGTAAAAATTGTGTTTTAATATCCTTATAAATGAAACTCAATTATAATAGTAGATTAGCTGAAAAAGATCTCACAGATTAGTACTTAGAAATTTTAGTTTAATATTTTTAAGTCCATACTAATCCTTTCAAGCAAATTTCCTATGTTGCTTAATCATAATCAAATAGGGGGAGATTGTTGATCATAACTCCTCTCAACGATTTGAATATGATTCCTCTGTATACTTAGTGAAAATTCCGTTTATAAGCTAAAGATCAAATTCAGTGATAGCGTACGCTGATTGCACTCAGCGATTGCTGAAATTCAGGAACCTTAAGTTTATCCCTGAAGATCTGAAGAACAACAATCACACCACAAGAACATTCAGCGAAAGTCGAAGACCAAGCTGAAGATAGAGATAATCTGTTAGTGATCTGAAGCGGTTCAGTGATAGCAATGATTGACAAAATAGAAGTGTGAAGTCTTGCTAAGCCTCAGCGATACTCTGAAAGTTCATCCTGGAAGTTTCAAAGTTCAACGATCAAGTGAAGTCTATAAGCAAGATTAATGTTGATCTTATCCTCGATGCACAAAAATCAAAACCTTATACTATGTCAGAGAAGGACGTACGGATAGTCTCTTATGTCCCCATCATATCTGATTTAGTATTGTTCACGCGCGGTCAAAAGCATGATTACTTTTGAACAAAGGACAAGCTTCCAATGAAAGCGTGACACGTGGCATATACCTTTTGTCTTGCATTAATTGCAACGGGTATAAATAGATGAAGATCCTTTCTTCATCTTCAGGCATGCTACTTTCTATTTCCTCAAACCTCTGCCTCTTTTCTTTCTCATTTCGTTGTGCGTCAAACTGTCTGAATTCTTAGTTACAATAGAATAGGTTTAATCACTGGTCCTAATTTCCGCTTGTAACTATAAATTTGTTTATTTAATATAAACTCTTTTAAAAACCAAAAAATCTATGTGTTTGTATTCAACCCCCCCCCCCCCCCTTCTACAAACTGTTTCTATATCCTTGAACTCTTGTAGACCCCTTTAGGACCAACAAGTTAAAGCCACCACTTATATGAACAAAGTTTTAAGAACTTCCGAACGAATAAAAATTATGAATAAAGAAGGTGTAATGTACAACATCATAAATCGCAAAAAAGGTTGTTAGATCCCTGATCCATCAAACACTCAATTACAGTTGATTAAGATCTGAATAATAAGAATGTAAAGCAGAAGCAGTTAATCAACAATAACAGAATTAGAATTGTAAGTACCTGAAGAACAGTATGAGAATCAATATGGAGAACAATAATGATTTGTGTTTCACTCAATGTCAATGAATACAATATAAATTTCTCTCTCGTGTTCTTCACTCATTCAATCGACATTGTAGAAGGTAAAGGCTTGCTCTATATATACTATTACAGAGTGAAATGTCAAAGACCTAGCCTATTACAAAATGACAGTCAGTTGTACTTGTAACAAATTCAGTTACGCACCAATAGCATGATGTGCCACGTCACCGAAGCATGTGTCATACACAAAGTAAAATCCAGAAGATGTCCAATTTTCTAGATTGATGATGAAGCTTCTGGACTAACGAACGAACTTATCTTCTGCAGTAACTTGTTTCTTCTGAACAAGTTCTGATTTACACTTCTAAATTCTAACATTCTCCCCCTAAGTGTAAAGTCAGAACCATAACATATAAATTTGAAATTGAAACAGAATTACTTTCATTACAAATAACATGTAAGTACAAAAGTTACAGAAGATAGAAATAAAAAAGGAGCCTGAGGATGTCCACTGATTACTTTGTAGAATTGATTAGTGATTTCCCTTAACTTTATCACCCCATCAAGATGTTTCTCAATTCTCTCTGTGGCAATTCTGATCTTTGTTGTTTTACATGTATCTTCTTTCTGTATTGACACTAATCCTTTGATGATTTCCACTATTCCAGCAGAATATTTAAATGCCTCCTTTACTCTGAAGAATCTTCTCCTTCCTGGTCTTCTGAATACAACTCCTTCTTCTGGTTCAAGTATGATGTGCCCAGGTTGAAGATGTTCAATGCCTTCCAAATCTTCATTTAGAGTTGTGATATTCAAAATGGACACTTGACGTTCAAAGCCAATTTGGAAGTCCAACTTTTTTTTTGTATTCCACAAAGGCTTAAAGTAACTGGAGTTTCTGTTACAACATACATGCACCTGTGAACTGTTTATCTTGATGCAGATATTTGAGACAAAGCAATTCTTTTGAGTTGTTTTGAATCCATATTTATTCTGATTGCAGCCCTTTTCAATATCTTCTCCGACTCAGTAAGGGGCTTGTCATGTTCATCAGTTAGAACTTCTATAATGGGTTCTTCTGTGATTGGTTCAGATATGGGAGGTTCAGAACTTAGGCCTTCTGTTTGATTGACCGCTGGGATTGGGTTGGTTTCAGAGATTGGAGTTTCAGAGGTTTGAGTTTTTGAGGTGTTTTCTTCTGGGGAATTGGTTTGTATGTTAGGCTCAGCATTAGAAGTTGAGGGTCGAGTTGAAGCTTTAGGTTTTGGTCTTGTATTAGTGTTTCCAGGTCTTCTGGGAATAGGTATTCTGGTTTTATCAAGGCTGATGATGAAGTTTCCAGCCTCTAGATTTGAAGGTAATGGGCGCCTTGCTAGAGGACTAACATTTATTGGGGCTTCTTGATTAATAGGCTCAGTTTGTTTAGAGGGCTTTTCTGTAGCAGTGGCTTCTTTTGTGATATTCTGATTGGATTGATCATTGGTTGGTTGATCTGCAGAGGAATCCCACATTCTGCTTTTGCTTTTTCTCCCCTTTCTGAGGATCAGAAGCATCTGGATCTTGGTCCTCAGATTTCTTCCTCTTGAGGTTTGCCTTTTTGCACGCTCTCTCCTTATTTGCTTTCTTTCTTAACTCATGATGAGCAGAGATTGAATTTACAACCGTTGTGAGGGTGGTTACAGAAGTATCCAGAGTAGAGACCTTTTGTGTCAGTTCAGCTGCAAGGGCAGTATTGATTTTGGAAACAAACTTTGCATTGACATTATTGAATTTGTCAAGCAGAGCTATTTGAAAATTAGCTAAATCTGACTTGGTGACGAACCCAGAGGATGATGAAGATACAGAGGGAATTACAACATCCACTAACTTCTTCAGATCTGAAGCAAAGAGATCAAAATCCTCTGTAGAGATAGTTTCACGTGGAAGTTCAGAGGGAATCTTGGAGATAGCTTATGCATTCAATTTGACATAAATGTCCAACTTCTGGAACTACTCAACAGTTAAATTCCGTTGAGTGTCGTGGGCAATGATCAAGAAATTCTTCATCTGTTCCAGGGTTTGAGTATGCTCCTTCTGGGTTGCTCGAATTTCATTCAGAGAAAGATTAATGTGGGTTTGTTTTGTAATGAAACTTGATGTATAGGTTTCAACGGTTTCTTTTAGATCCACCATAGATCCCTTAGTTTGATCAACAAATGCTTTGAACGCAGGAATTTTGACAAATTTAGGTGGGGGGGGGGGGTAACTGATGCATCTCCAACACATGGAGCCTCGTGACCCTCGCGTCCAGAGGATCCCTTGTTCACCTGTTTTTTCTTTGAGTATGGACGGACTTCCATCCTGTCTCCGAAGGCTCCTAGAAGACTCCTCTTCGGATGTTCTGACAGTATTACCTTGATCCATTATCAGAGGATGGAGAATTAATAACTGTGTGTGTACCTTTGAATAGATCAAAAATGGAGGCACGTCTTGTGTCCTGTTGCCATAACCCCTCTAATGGGATTTCATAGGCTTCTGGATTAGAATTTAACATGGACGTGCTAACTTCTAGTCTATGTCATCGGTCACAGAGACATCGATGTTAACGTTGTGTGTAGAAGGTAACGAGTTTTGGGGCGATGGAACTCTTGTATTTGAATCATCATCCTTTTGAGAGGAAGATGGTGAGGAGGTTTCCTCAGTTGTGCTTGATGTGGACAGACAAAGAGCTCCATCCATACGGTTGGTTTGAGGGTTAGGTTTTGGACTGAGCTGTAATCCTTTTTCAATAGGTGTTGATGTGTTGGCATCAACCCTAGTAGATATGGTTGCTCTTGATGGACTCAGCTGGTGTCTCTCATTTGTGTCTCTTAGGACATCTTCTTGACTTTCTCTTAATAGATGCTAGGCATGGTTAGAACCACTCGATTGTTCACTCATATTGTTTTTAGACTCATGCTCACTTGACCCATCACCATCTATTCTGGGTCCTAAATTCTCTAGGGTAGGTATTCTCTGTTTTGAGAATACCAGAGAGCTCCTATAAGATTGTAAGATAGAGGAGGTTGATGCTATGAGATCGAGCATATACCTGGAAAGTTCTCTCTGAATAGTGTAGCCGTTCTTGTGAATTGTGGGTTTGTGACACTTCATGGTTGCGATTTTGCAGAAGGATTGAACACAGGGAAGTTTCTAGTGTATTATTGCTATCTGGATGAAGAGTGCTAAGAATCTGGGATACATTAGGGCAGGTAGAGGTCTGTTGTTCTTTATCAAAGAGAGTTTGTACTTGATGGCTCCGCATATCTCTTGAAAAATGAGGTCTGCAAAATCCAAGGGTCGATTGAAGTACATACCATACATCATAGTGACAACATTTGTGCTTGCTTGATCTTGAGATCCGATTTTACTTGTGAGGCTCTTGTTGATGATGGAGAGAAGCACATTTCACATTGGGGGCAAATTTTGTCTCTTAACATCAGATACCCTTTCAATAGTGTATTTATTAACATCAGATACTCTTAACATCAGGTTGATCAGGACATGGTGTTGAAGGAACTCTATCATCACTCGGTTTTCAGCAATGTAAGTTTTGGGATCAAGCAACATTTGAACATTGTTCGGCTTTGAAGGTAAGAACACTAGTGGTGTATTTTCTGCAGTAGAATCAATCACAGTGTTTTCTTCAACTTGAGCAATGACGGGGATTTCGTACACAGCATCCATTTGAGTATTTGGGGGTTTTGAGATTTCGAGCTTGCAGGTTTGCAATCGATGGGAAATTAGATGATACTTGGGAATTCAAGGGCAAAGAGACAGTAAAAGTTAGACCTGGTGCGGTAACTCGAGTTTTTTATAGTGAGATTGAGAATCAAAATCGAGTAATTTGAATAAGACGAGGCGTGTTCTGACTTGGGAAATGGAAACGGTTTCAGGATGATGACGTGGGTTGGAATAAAAATATCATGCGCTTCATGGATGATTGACGTGTGTCCGATGAAGCTGGATAATGTTGTGGTATGGGACGCGTGTATTGCTGGTTGGGTTAGAAGTCTTACACGGATGATGAAACTAAAATAGCAAAAGATGATCAACTTGCACGTACGTTTCTACTACTCAGCATTTCGAATGAAATCTACACGAGTATAGATAGTCATAAAAGAACGGCCAAAGGCATGTGGGAGCAAATCGAGAAATACATGCTCGGCACGAAAATCGGTTCTCAATTAAAAATTACAAATTGTATCGCTCAGTATGAGGAGTTCAAGGCCAAGGAAGATGAAAGTCTCACTGACACTTACATTCGCCATGTAGGGGAGAGGGGCGGTGGAGTACGGCAGGTGATGTTCCCCTAAGCTCGACGACTGGGGTACATGAAATCCTAGATTCTTAGCAACTGATGTAGCCTATTAAATTAATACCGATCATTACCATATAAAATATTACAAATCCCGATATAGATAGGTTTTAATAATACTTATTTAACTTACAGAGAAATTAGAGGGGCTCGGTGTCATGTATGAAGACGAGGGCATACTCATGATTGCCGCCTGGGGTGGATACTGGGAGTAACCCAAATGGTCACCGCTTTTGCCCTTAGAAAGAATGTCGTTAAATACAAAAAAAATGGGGTAAAGAAAGAGTTAAACGATTACTATATAACCAGGTTTCATAACTTACCTGTTGTGGATAACAAGACGCCGGAGACGAGAACATGGCTGATCCGGACGGCGTAGATCGGGACGATTGGCCCCCCATCTAAAAAAAGTATGCAAACGTTGTTTAGTAAAAACATTAAAACAACTTTAATCCAAGAGGTTAAACGAATAACTTACATTAATCCTTTTAATCTGTTTCTCCAAATCCTCAATCCTTGCTCTATAATCCACATTTATTTGGTTTTGATCGGCATTTATTAGGTTTTGCTCGTCAAGGTGGGTATAAAAATCATTATCGACTAGCTCCTTGTAGTAATAGAAATCATAGTATACCTCATTCAACCTTTGCCGATCCAACTTGTCCCATTTGGGACCATAATATCCTAGTGAGGGACTATCGTCATGGAGGCTAGGGTCCCTATAATCCGAAAAGCATGGACAAGCCCCATGGACTCTAGGGGATTGGGGGGGGGGATCTACCTCCATATATGAGTGGTTTGGGGAGCCGGATCCATTGCCGGAGCTAGATGGGGAGGGAGAGTCTTGCGTACGTCAGGGCCTCTTCGATGCTTGAAGGCCCTCATCGCTACGAAGTAGGCATGGCTATCCCTATACCAATCCGTTTCCTGCTCCGAAGGATAAGCTACAAGAGGGTAGTGTGGGCGCCGCCCTTCCTGGTAAATTGAAAACATAACACGTTAAGTAAACCATAGTCTTAATTTATTATAAATAGACTTCGAAATGCACACAAAAACATACCTCTTGACAATTAAGGAACTCAAGGCACACATTTATATTCAAATTATGGTTCCTGTTCCAACGAACCCCCCTCAGGGACGTGTCTGAGCATGTAAACCATTGTCGGGAGACTGGAAACACCTCCACGATCCATATCTACAAACATACAACAACACATAAAGGTATGCACATTATCATAAAGGAAACAAATTTCAAATTAATAATTATCTAACCTTTAAGGCGTATGCAAAACCCGTAATCGACATCTTGTTGTGCATGTCGCGTCGAGCCCAAGTGTTAGGACTCCTAGTTTTGTAGGATCCTTGAAAGATTGTGCCAAAAGTGTAAAATAAGGAATGGATAAGCTTTTGTAATTAAGGCAGTTATAGTTGACCTTAAACTTTAAACATTCCTTATTCAACTTTAACTCTCTAGTATATATAGAGACCTTAGGGTCATTATTTTCTTTGTATTTCATATTAAGAGAGGGAGAGGGGATATATGTGCTTACATTGTATTCATATTCAAAAGTAAGATATATGATTTACGAAGTTCTTTAATTGTGTTTTTAACGTTATTAGTGTATTTTGCTTCATTAATCTACATATTCTGTTAGTGTTTGATATATAGGGATCAACAAGTGGTATTAGAGCTAGCCGATCTGAGATTTGGATCAACTCTGATCGAATTTGCGAATCAAAAGGTAAAAATCTCGTTACTGCTGTTTTGAAGTTTTCTCGAATAAGCCTAACCCGAAAAAACCCCAAACACCCTCTCTGTTGATCTTTTATCGCATCATACATACCCTGATTAGACTCCATATATGTTTTTATCAATTTCTTTCTTTAATTTTAATCGAGTCTCAAATCCAGTAGTATCAATCGATAAATAGGTTAATTTTTTTTTCTCGAGTCACGTTTTTTTGTTTTCGTTTCTGCTTCATGTTTTATCGCCTATAAACAAGCCGACATTCATTCAATCTCTCAAAACTTTAATTTTCATCGCATTAATAGCAGCCGATAAAACTTTAAATTTTTTTCTCTCAAATCTGTTTTCACAGTTAATCTGCAAACCACTTTCGCTTGTTTTCACGTTACTTTTGCTATTCTTTTTCAACAGAAAACTCAGGATCTTTGACTCTTGCAGCTTTTCTGGATAAAGAATCCTCTAGTAAACATCTTAAGCCTTATGAAGTTTGTATTAACATTAATTGAGAAAACCTGAAACTCAAGAACTTAGCTGTTCTTTTCCTTAAAAAGACTAGATAACTCTGTTACGCTAGATCTTTTGGTCAAGAACCCTTCGTGTCTTAGCTTTCTGGTTCAACAATTAAATACAAACAATTTTTTTTTGTTTTTGTCGCATCTGCTATTAGAATTTTTCTCGGCTTTAACCTACTCAAAAATACATCACCTTAGTTTTTATCGCATCTAGGTGACCCGATAATCAACCTTCATTATTTTATCGCATCTAGGTAACCCGATAATCACCAATCTTGAATTTTTATCTACTTTAGGTGACTCGATATAACATCTCACCTTCTTTGTCTTACCCGATATTCCTATTTATCGACCCTCCATACCCGATAAACTCAGTTATCGCATCATAAGCGATAAAACATTTAGCACAGTTACCCGAGATAAAAGCTTACATTCGCGAAATCTTAGAATTTTTTCAAACCTTTCTGATCGAGATCAAAATACTTTCAAGCACAATGACTTCACGTGAAGCAATGGCCATCGGTACCGATACAAGACCGCCAATTCTCTTCCGAGGGGAATATCCACAGTGGAAAGATCGTTTTCTGGATTTTGTTGAAAGACACGATCTTGCTGAACAAATCATGCGCTCCATTAAGGAAGGCCCCCCTGCTGTCCTAGACCACAATACTCCCGCCATGCCAAACGATTTTCCACCAGTCGAATCAAGACGAGAAATAAAACCAAAGAAGTCTTACACGGATGATGAAACTAAAATAGCAAAAGATGATCAACTTGCACGTACGTTTCTACTACTCAGCATTTCGAATGAAATCTACACGAGTATAGATAGTCATAAAAGAACGGCCAAAGGCATGTGGGAGCAAATCGAGAAATACATGCTCGGCACGAAAATCGGTTCTCAAATAAAAATTACAAATTGTATCGCTCAGTATGAGGAGTTCAAGGCCAAGGAAGATTAAATGTCTCATTGACACTTACACTCATTTTGTGTACCTAATCAATGAACTCAGTAAGAACGAGATCCGTAAGTCTAATATCGAGAACAAAGTGAAATTTGTCAGTAATCTTCAACCTGAATGGCGCCGGTTTGCCAATCAAATCAAACACAACAAATTTCTCGCTGAACTCGACCTTCATGAGGTATATGAGACTTTACAACAAGATGAAGCGGAAGTTCTAGAAGTTATGGAAGAAAACCGCAAAGTTAAAAAGGCTCCCGAACCGATCGCCCTGGTAGCTAAAGAAGAAAAGTTTCCAATTCGAAGCATACCTCAAGAGTGTTAGCATAAATGTAATTGGGCCTTATTAAGCCCGATATGCAAGCCCGGTCCAATGTTTTCCTTTATATATTTCCCTTCTATTCTTTGTATAAACACACTGATAAATTCTCATATATGAAAAGCTAGTATCTCTCTTTCTCTTTCAATTATGTTTGTTATCATGGTATTAGAGCTAGGTTGATCAGTTGGGGGTTAGTCGCAGTAGGCACGACGTTGCGCGATTTTCTGGTCTGATCGATTTTCTGGTATGCTTTCTGGTATGTTTTCGAGGACTTTTGGTATGGTTTTTGGTTCGATTTTCTAGGGTTTCACGCTGGTTCGTTTTTTGGTATTTTTTTTTGTTTGTTTTTTTCTGATTGTTGGTGGATGATTGTTGGTGAACTGATTGTCGCTGTTGGGTTATTGTTCAGTTTGGTTATTATTTTTATTTTTTTGGTTAGTGGTTTTATCTACCAAGTTTCATTTATATTGACAATATGGCTCCAAGAGATGATTCTCTTCAGTCCATTAGTACCCGACTTGACGGTAAGAACTATGCCTATTGGAGTTATGTTATGAAGAACTTCTTGCGGGGAAAGGGTATGTGGGGGATTGTTACGGGTGACAAAAAAGAACCATCCGATGCCAAGGCTGCAGATTATGAAACCGCAATTGATTCATGGTGGACTGATAATTCCAAGATTATTACTTGGATTAACAATTCTGTAATTCAGGCAATTGGCACTCAGTTGGCAAAATATGAAACAGCCAAGGAAGTTTGGGATCACTTGGCCAGGCTGTACACTCAGTCTAACTTTGCAAAACAGTATCAGTTAGAACTTGATATTCGAGCCCTCCAACAGAACAGTCAGAGTATTCAGGATTTTTATAGTTCTATGTCTGATTTGTGGGATCAGTTAGCTCTTACAGAAACCACTGAACTAAAGGCTTTCATGCCTTACATTGCTAGAAGGGAAGAGCAACGTTTGGTTCAGTTTTTGATGGCATTACGCTCAGATTTTGAAGGGTTACGTGGAACAATTCTTCATCGCACTCCGCTTCCCACGGTAGAAGCGGTTGTTCATGAATTGATTGCTGAAGAAACTCGTATAAAGTCTCAAACTGACAAAGGGACTAATACAGTCTCTACTCCTACTATTTTTGCTGTTCCATCACGACCTCATATGTCAACTCAGTCTCGGCCAAAGGTTGCATTTGATGAGTGTGCTTTCTGTAAGAAGAAAAATCATTGGAAGTCTCAGTGCCCATTGTTGTTGGGCAAGAGAAATCAACAACAACAGACCAGACCACCTGGACAGTTTCAACCACGCCCCCCTTTTTCACCATTCCTTCCACCACAGTTCACTGCTGCTGCTGTTACACCACCTTCAGCTTTGGATCCTCAGGTTTTTGAACAGTTCAGACAGTTCATTGCCTCCAATCCAACTGCCATGTCTGCATCCATGTCTCACTCCGGCCAGTCTTCATCTAGTACTTCAGGTATTCATTCATCCCTGTGGATATTAGATTCTGGTGCATCTCACCATATGTCACCACATTTGTCATCTTTTTCCTCTTTATCACATAGTTCTCCTGTTTCTGTTATGTCTGCTAGTGCTACACCTATGACAGTAGAGGGTATTGGTTCGATCGTTACCCCTCATATCTCTCTCACTGATGTCTATTATATTCCCACACTTGCCTTGAATCTTGCTTCAGTCAGTCAGTTGTGTAAAACTGGTTATTGGGTCTTCTTCTCTGATTCACTCTGTTGTGTACAGGACCCACATTCTCGGAAGGTGATTGGGATCGGCCGTAAACTTGGAGAGCTTTATGTTTTGGAGCAGCTCCAAGTTGCTGAAGTTGCTGCTTCGAGTCTTGCGTTGTCGTCCTTTAGTTTAAATCATTTGTCTTCTGATTTTTATCTTTGGCATTCTCGTTTAGGACATGTGTCCGCATCCCGTTTACAATTTTTGTCTTTTACTGGTGTGTTAGGTTCCTTGAATTGTCATGATATTTCTGATTGTTGTGGTTGTAAACTGGCAAAATTTTCTGCCTTACCGTTTAATAAAAGTATCACTCGTTCTGTTGCTCCATTTGACTTGGTACATTCTGATGTGCGAGGGCCATCTCCAGTATCCTCTGAAGGAGGCTTGAGATATTATGTTTCATTCATAGATGATTACACTCGTTTTACATGGGTATATCTTATGAAACGCAGGTCTGATTTTTTCACTATATATATTAATTTTCGAGCTCTAGTCAAGACCCAGCACTCGGCTGTCATAAAATGTTTCCGCTGCGATTTAGGAGGGGAATATACCTCTACTGATTTTACCCAGTTACTGGCATTTAATGGAACCGTGCATCAATCATCATGTACGGATACACCTCAGCAAAATGGTGTAGCCGAAAAGAAACATCGACATATTGTCGAAACTGCACGATCCTTGTTACTATCTTCTGTTGTCCCTAGTATCTTTTGGGGAGAAGCTGTTTTGACCGCTACATATGTGATCAATTGTATCCCCACTGCACACAATTCCGGGATGACTCCGTATGAAAAATTGTATGGGAAATTACCTGATTATTCCTCTTTACGAGTCTTTGGGTGTGCGTGCTTTGTTTTACGACCTCACGCGGAGCGAAACAAGTTGTCTCCAAAATCGGCTCTATGTGTATTCTTGGGATATGGTATTGGTCAGAAAGGATATCAGTGCTATGACCCGGTGACTCAGAAATTATATGTCTCTCGCCATGTCACCTTTTTGGAACATATACCATTTTACACCATTCCAACTCAGTCTCACGAGATGACTCGGTCAGAACTTCGGACTATTGATCCTTTTAGTACTGATGATGATGACACTCCATCTGCTGCTGATATTTCTACAGCTAGCGACAGTCCTTCTGATGCTTCTACAACTAGCGACAGTCCTCTTGATGCTCCTACTTCTGATAGTACCGCAGGTAGTGGCAGCCCTCCTGCAACCACTCCGACACATGTTCCTGCACCACCACGGAGATCCACTCATACATGTAAGTCCACAAAGCTCCCAGATTTTGCATATTCTTCTTACTCGCCAGCATTTGCAGCCTTTATTGCAAATATACATCGTCTCTCTGAACCAGCTACGTACAAAGAGGCTGTCTCTGATCCTCTTTGGCAGAATGCTATGGCTGAGGAGCTTACAGCTCTTTATCAGACTCATACGTGGGATCTCGTCCCGTTCCCACCTGGAAAACATACGATTGGCTGTCGATGGGTATACAAGATCAAAACCAAGTATGATGGCTCCATTGAACGTTATAAGGCCATACTTGTTGCAAAAGGATACTCACAGCAGTATGGAATGGACTATGAGGAGACTTTTGCTCCCGTTGCAAAAATGACTACTCTTCGCACTCTGATTGCTGTTTCTTCTATTCGTCAGTGGAAGATATTTCAGATGGATGTCAAAAATGCATTCTTGAATGGAGATCTTCATGAGGAAGTGTACATGTCCCCTCCCCCAGGTATTGCTCACCATCCGGTGAAGTTTGTCGGCTTCGGAAAGCTTTGTATGGTCTCAAACAAGCCCCTCGTGCTTGGTTTGAGAAATTCTCTACTGTGATTACTTCACTTGGTTTCAGTCCTAGTCATCATGACTCAGCTCTGTTTATTAGATGTACGAGTGCTGGACGGATTCTGCTATCCTTATATGTTGATGATATGATTATTACTGGTGATGATCATGATGGTATAGAATCTTTAAAACGTGATTTGGCTTATCGCTTTGCTATGAAAGACCTGGGCTTACTACGTTACTTCTTGGGGATTGAGGTTGCTCAATCTTCAAAAGGTTATCTTTTGTCCCAGACAAAATATATCTCTGACTTGTTTGAACGTGCCGGTCTCTCTGATAACAAGACAGTTGATACACCCCTGGAAACTAATGCACGGTATTCTCCAACTGACGGTCTCCCATTGTCAGATCCGAGCCTGTATCGAACCACTGTGGGGAGTCTGGTTTATCTTACTGTCACTCGACCGGACATAGCTCACGCGGTTAGCCAGTTTGTCACTGCCCCTTCTACCGTTCATTGGGGAGCTGTTCTTCGTATATTGAGATATCTCAGGGGCACTCAGTTTCGAAGCCTTGTGTTTCCTTCCACGTCTTCTCTTGAGTTACGTGCCTATAGCGATGCTGATTGGGCTGGCGATCGTCATGATCGCAAATCCACCACTGGCTTTTGCATATTTCTTGGAGATTCACTGATTTCATGGAAGAGTAAGAAACAGGATGTTGTCTCTCGGTCCTCTACCGAAGCTGAGTATCGAGCTATGGCTGTCACCACGTGTGAGATTATTTGGCTACGTTGGCTTCTTGCTGAAATGGGAGTTTATACTTCTCACCCTACTCCCTTGCACTGTGACAACAAGAGTGCAATACAGATTGCTAAGAATTCAGTTTTTCATGAGCGAACGAAGCATATAGAGATTGATTGTCATTTCACACGGCATCTTTTGCAACTTGGGATCATCTCTCTGCCACATGTTTCGTCGACCCTGCAGATTGCTGATATTTTTACAAAAGCTTTGTCTGGTTCTCGCTTTCAGTTTTTGTCTGACAAACTCTTTCAGATTGCTAAGAACGTTCCGGATTTGGAAGAGGAAGAATATGACGATCCCGAGATAGCCCAATTTTAGCAACAACTGGTTTTCTCACCCAATCGTTTCAACATGAGTTCTCTCGTCGTCCGAATAACAATCAATTACGCTAAGCTTCGGGACCCAAAAACTTCGAACGGAAAGCCATTTTCGAGCCAAAACAAAAGAAAGAAGATAACCGCCCACCGGTTAAACCTGCGGATAAATTCAAGGGCGAAAAGAGTTTGTGTTATAACTGTGGAAAAACGGGCCATTACGCTCGTGAATGCAAGAAACCCGTGGTCAAAGATGCCAACTATTTCACGTACAAACTCATGCTTGCCAAACAAGAGGAAGCCGGTAAAGTACTAATGGTGGCAGACGATGAATCGGACGAAGAAATTCAAGCTCCTTTCAGTTTGATGGCTTACACTGATCCAAATGATGAGAGCTCATCTAGCAACGCTTCCGAATACTCTCCCGAGGTAAGTCATTCTGACTATGAGAACTTTAATTCTAAAATGCATGTATTAACCACTCAATTGCAAGATCTTAACTCTAAGTTGAAAACCGAGGAACTCTCAGTTTCCAAATTAGAGGCACGTCTAGAAAACAATCATAACTAACGCATTCTTGCTACGTCCGAGATTGCCAACTATCAAAGTGAGACTATAAACCTTCAAACCAAAAACGATCTTTTAACAACCGAGAATGCTAAACTCAAACAACAAAACTCCGACCTCACAAAACAATTTAACAATTACGAAAGTGAGATCGAAGATTTGTCTTCCAAAGTAAAATTTGTCACAACTCAAAAGGAAGATCTTTTAGACAAAATCAAAACCTTGGAAGTTAAACTGTATAAGATAGACAAACAGAACAAACAATTCATTTAAATGCACCAAAGGAGTTATGTTCGAAAGCCGGCCTAGATTTTAACAATCCTAATTGTTTGGCAAAGGCCCTTTACAATACACCAACCCTTTATAAATTTGATTATCTAGACCTTGGTCCAGATTTTAAAATTCAATTTATAAAGTCCAATCCTAAAGATGAAAGACGGGAAGATTGGAATCGGAAAAACCCCAAGTTTCATCAAATTCCATTTTGGTATCCAAAAGAAGTAGAAAAAGCATCATCAAGTGGAACTCTTCCACCCACTTATTTTCCTTCCTATACCAACAAAGAACTTCAGCTCGAACCCCCGGAATATAAACCATATATTCCCACCTTATTCTGAGAAAAGAAAACAATACAATTAGAAAAGGTGTTGGAAACTGAACGTTCTTCCTCGGAAAAGGAAAAGAATGCTTTAACTGCAAAAATCCATTTATTAGAAAACAAAGCTTTACAATCAAAACTCGAGATTGAAACTGAATCAAACATCTCTTCATGTAAAGCGTTTGTTAGCTCATATTTGGATGATTGTGAACCTTACTTCCAACTTGATCCTAATTATTGTCCTCCTAAACATATATCTTCCCTTACTCGCGAACAAATGGATAAAGAGTTGGATGAACTTGAAAGCACAGATTCTTCAGAACATAACTTCTAGGATCCAAAAAATGTATCGGTTGATGTTTTTTATTTCAATCCCGATCTTCCAAGTCATGAGGAGTTTATTGATAAAGGCAAGAAGCCGATTGACTTTGTGTATATTACCAACTTTGAAAATGAATGTTCCACAAGTTTTTCAAAACCCGAAAAATCTAAAACAAAGACACCTCCACAAATTATTCCTCAAAGTTCTCCTGCTCATAAAGCTCCTGTTAATGTTTCAGCTCTACGCTCTTTAAGGACAACGCAAGTCTGAGTCGAAAAAGGCAAAGGAGAATCAAAGTCATCCCCTCACAATAAATCTAGATTTTTCAATGTTCCTAGGAATAGTCGCAACTTTCATTTTCCGTCTACTATTTATTCGTACAAACATTTGATTCAATTTTCTAGAAATAAAATATGTTGTTCAAATTGTGGTGTGAATGACTTTGTGCGTCTGAATGCTTATGGTTATAATTGTTTTTATGATGCGCATAATTCTTACAATTCATTTCATTATGGTTACGACAATTCATTTCATTATAAACCGGTTTATAAGTGGGTTCCCAAGAGGCCCTTGACTTCGGCACCAAAACCCTAATTCACTTGGGTACCAAAGGTTGCCAAGCCAACTAACCCCAAAGGACCCATTTACAAATGGGTACCTAAGTCTACTTAATTTTGACGGGCTGGTCATGTGTGGTACTTAGATTCTGGATGCTCTAAGAACATAAACGGAAAGAAGGAGCTTCTTACAAATTACGTTGAAAAACGAGGTGGCTAGTACGGTTTGGGAACAATCCTTTCTCACCCATCAAAGGATATGGCGATATTGTCAATGATAATCTTACGATCTCAAAAGTCTCTTATGTCAAAGGACTTGGTCACAATTTACTAATTATCGGTCAATTCTGTGACAAGGAACTTGAAGTAAATTTCTGTACCGAAAGATGTTGTGTTCGAACATATGAAGGTCAAGAGTTGATTACCGGAACCCGCAAGTCTAACCATTACACAATTGATCTGTCAAAGGTTAAACCACCCACTGACATTTGTCTTCTCTCAAAGGTAGACAAAGAGAAAAACTGGTTGTGGCATCACAAATTATCCCACTTAAACTTCAAAAATCTCAGTAAACTCGCAAGTGGAGGGTTAGTCTCCGGTTTACCAAAGATGAAATTAGAGAAGTCACACTTATGTGGTGCTTGCGAAATGGGCAAGATGAAGAAGGCGTCTCACAAACTGAAATTAGAACACAACACAACACGTCCTCTTCAACTGATACACATGGACTTATGTGGTCCCATGAGAACTCAAAGCATCCATGGAAAGAAGTATATTCTCGTGATGGTGGATGATTATTCTAGGTACACATGGGTGAAATTTCTTCGATCTAAGGACGAAGCTCCGGACACAATTATTGCATTTTTGAGAACATTCACGTTAGATTGGAGCTTTCTGTCCAAACGATTCGCACAGATAATGGCACCGAGTTCAAAAACCATACGCTTGACACCTATTTCACTTCTGTGGGCATCACTCATACGTTTTCTGCACCAAGAACTCCCCAACAGAATGGTGTCGTGGAACGCCGTAACCGTACGCTAGTCGAAGCTGCTCGTACAATGCTCGCTTATTCCAAACTTCCACATCATCTCTGGGCCGAAGCCATTCATACCGCATGCTACACTCAAAACCGGTTGATTATAAAGAAAAGGTTCAACAAGACACCGTATGAGCTAATCAACAAACGAATTTCTTCCCTCCATCATCTTCATACATTTGGCGGACGATGTTTTGTTATGAATGATAACATCAATCTTGGGAAGTTGCAACCCAAATCCGACGAAGCCTATTTTCTGGGTTACTCGCCAAATACCTCTGTTTTTAGAGTCTACATGAAAAATGCAAGGTGAGTCACCGAGAGTGCCAATGTCCACTTCGACACAAAAGCTGAAATGAATTTCGAACCTCATAGTACCGAACCATTTATCACTGGCGTAATAGCTTCCGAACACCTCAGTTCGGAACCTGCTCAAAACCCGACTACTCCAAATCAAACTTCAACTTCTCACATTTCACCATCCGATTTGGATAATTTGTTCCAGCACATATACACCGAATACTTCGGAACTGATTCCGAGATAACAACTGAGCCACCCCCAACTTTGGAAGTTGCCGAGACCCCCACTAGTTCTCCAAATCCAAATCTCGAGAACAATGTCTCAACTGCTGCAACTCCAAATTCAACCAACCCTATGGTCAATGCCCCCATCCCTCAAACAAGCCTACCCATTCCGAGTGAAGTCGCTCAACCCCTCCAAACACCATTAACCGAAACAACCCCTAAAAACCATGTCAAATCCGGAACCATGATCCTTCACAACTCAACCGCCTACCACTTCAAGGGAACTTTCTGCCGACGTTTCACCAGCCCTAGAATCTGAACAAGATCTTCCCCTTGGTCAATTTGTGGATGAAAATTCCGAAACCATGACTTCTCAACCACTTCCTCATACAACCAAATGGATTCGATCTCACCCACCCAACCAGATCATTGGTGACCCTTCCAATCCTGTCACAACACGGTCTGCCTCGGCCAACGAATGTTTATTCTCATCCTTCTTAAGCAAAATTGAACCGAAAACCATTCAAGAAGCCATGTCTGATCCTGATTGGATTGTCGCCATGCAAGAAGAACTCAATCAGTTTGAAGCCTGAAAGTATGGCGCCTCGTTCCCCGACCTCAACACAAGACAATCATTGGAACCAAGTGGATCTTCAAGAATAAACAAGAGGAGGACGGAATTGTAATACGCAACAAAGCACGACTTGTTGCCAAAGGCTATCGACAACAAGAAGGTATTGACTTTGACGAAACCTTTGCCCCGGTTGCACGTATAGAAGCCATTCGAATCTTCTTGGCATACCCCGCACATAAAAACTTCGCGTAGTTTTTCAAATGGATGTCAAGACCGCTTTTTTGAATAGTGTTCTCCGAGAAGAAGTATATGTCTCACAACCGGACGGTTTTGTCGATGCTTCGAAGCCCAATCACGTCTATATCCTCGACAAAGCACTGTACGGACTCAAGCAAGCTCCTCGTGCATGGTACGATAGTCTGTCTCAATACTTGGTGAAAAACCGGTACTCGAAAGGTAAGATCGATCCCACTATGTTCATTAAAAAGGAAGGTAAAGATATTATGCTTATTCAGATTTATGTGGATGATAACTAACCTTCAACAATGCAAACATTTCTCCGAACTCATGACGGCAAAGTTCAACATGAGCATGATGGGAGTAATGAATTTTTTCCTTGGTCTTCAAGTAAAACAATTTTCAACGGGAATATTCATTAACCAATTGAAATACGTCTCTGATATGTTACACAAATATAACATGACGACATGTACTCCGATTGGGACTCAAATGTCTCCGGGTCCAAAACTACACGCCGATCCCTTGGGAAAAGCGGTAGATCCCAAGACATATCGAGGAATGGTTGGTTCGTTAATGTACTTAACGGCTAGTCGCCGAGACATAATGTTTGCTACATGACTTTGTGCACGATATCAAGCATCTCCCAAAGCATCCCACCTTAGTGCAATTAAACGCGTTTTTTGTTATTTAAAAGGTACTACTGATCTTGGCCTCTGCTATCCTAAGGATACGGTTCGAGTTAACTGCTTTTTCAGATGCTGATCATGCCGGTTGCATGTTGGATCGGAAGAGCAAGACGGGCCATATTCAGTTTTTTGGAGATAAACTGGTGAGCTGGTTTTCGAAGAAACAAACGTGTGTATCCACTTCGACTGCGGAAGCCGAATACATTGCTGCCGCAAGTTGCTGCCGCGAGTTGCTGCTCTCAAGTCATATGGATGCGCACACAACTCAAAGACTATGGCTTTTGGTTCAATAAGATTTTGATCTATTGCGACTCAAAAAGTGCAATTGCCATATCGAGCAATCCGGTTCAACAGACAAAGACAAAGCACATAGATGTAAGGTACCACTTCATTAAAGACCACGTCGAACGTGGTACGATCGAACTTTACATTGTAAATACCGAACTACAGCTTGTTGACTTGTTCACAAAGGCATTGGTCGAAAAACGATTCCAATTCCTAGTGTCCAAGTTAGGCATGCTCAATCTATGCACTTAAAATCCAAATCTTCTATATTAACCTGTACAAAACGTCCAGTCAGATAATAATGCACATTCACCCCAACGGATGAATGTTCACCTTATCTGACTTCTCACTTAGTAAAACTTTAATAATCAAGTTCCGTCTTTTCCTTAGTTTTACTTTGTTCTTGTCTTTTATTTTGTATCGTGTGCTATTAATAAACTTTCAAGCTGTTTCGTTACCAATTCTGATTCCGAGGGGGAGCGCTAAGGTAAGTTTTACTTAACTCGCATCTTAATAGGGGAGCTAAGGTTTCTTATCTTCAGCATCACTCAAGGGGGAGCACAATTTTTTTATTTTTATTTACTTTCGGGTACACTTGAGTTTTTGTCGTGTCTATAGGACCCGACAACCTACTTTTTATCGAATGCCAAAGAACCGACATCCCTGAATGTCGAGTGTCAAAACTCTCGGCCAAGGAACCGACATCCCTGGATATCGACTTCCAAAACCCTTGGCCCAAATCAACTCATGCCACGTATACCTGGCCCACTATTTAAACTTTTGGCCCCACATTCACTGTTCACAATCTCAAAATCCATTTTCATCATCTTTCCCTCTAAAACACTCAAGAACTCAGCAATCAACATCATCTTTCAAAATCTTTGAATCTCACAAATCTGATTACACCACCAGGTACGTCTTCTCTCCTAGATCATCTTCAATTCTTGCACTTTTATGATTTGATGCTTGCATGCCCTTCAAATTGAGCCTCAACTATTCGGTTTCCCAATGGGTCAAAACCCTTGGGCTTTCCGATTTTCTTGGTTTGGCTTGCTTCTGGACTGAAAAACTCTCACCATATTGCTTTATTATGTCCATCGATCACCATAGTTGCTTAATCTAGGCTTAAAAACTACTCAACCATGTGTTTCTGGGTACTTAGGGTCGACTGTCATAGACTTAGGGTTTTATCGTTTCAGATGAATAGTTGTCGGGTCCCATTGACTCGACAAAATCACATAAAGCGTTCTTAAGTATTCCTTATGAGTATTTGTCGGGTCCAATTGAATGGTCACAATCACCTAATGTCTTCATAAAGCCCAAGTGTTTATGTCGGGTCGCATACAACCGATCGCTATCATAAAGAACACCAAGGGACTATGTCGCTTCACATAGACTCAACATAACTGCCTTAGTTTTTATCGGCTTCTGCAAACCTGACATAAATGCATTAATTTTTTTTGTCGACTCATGCATACTCGGCATACTTGCTCTCAGTTTTTATCGACTCTAACATACCCGACATAAATGCCTTATCCTTTTGTCGACTATTAGAAACACGACATCCATGCCTTAAAAATTTTATCGGCTTAGTGAGACCCGACATAAGTTTATGTCGGCTCATCATGTATCGACATACATCTATGTCTGCTCCCTTAGACCCGACCTCGGTTGGCTTGACTCGACATTAAACCACATTTCACTCGACAAATCTTCAATGCCTCCGACATCTGTCAGGTATATCGGGTCTCACGACACCATGCTTGACCCAACATACCTCATCAGATTCCTGTTTATGCTCAAAACTGACTTATTTAAATGGTCTGCTAAGTTTTCTTTTTCAGTACACATGGCTGGCATTCAAGATCCAAATCTTTCCAATGATGAACATCGGATACCTTCCGAAAGGTCCAATGAACCGAGTATTCATCTTCCCAATCGAGACGATGTGCTCATGCCACCCGCGGAGCGGAAAGACTTGGAACACAATAACCATCGACTGGACTTGAATATGAACATGGAGCATCAAGTCATCATGGAAATTCAAAAGCACCATCCACTATGCTTTGCCTTCAGCTTAGAACATCCTGTACCGGCCTTTTACCTGCAATAATTTTGGTACACTATGGAATACCATCCGGTAGAGGGAAATCACCACTTCACGGCAAAAATTGATGACTAGATAACACGCCTGACACTATCCCGCTTACGAAATATTCTGCAGCTTCCCATTTCGGATGTCTATGATGAACCAGTGACAGACGAGGAATTATGCCAGGACATCATAGCTCTCGGATACACCGACACACTCACCTCGATTGGCAAATTCAAACACATGTTCTTACCACAGATCTGGTTCACGCTGTTTACGATTGTAAATTGTTGCCGAACAGGGAAACATACAGGCATGGACCGCGCATGTACGACGACACTCCAGATATTTCATGGCATCATTTATAGTCGGAACTACGACTACGCAACACTCATTTGGACAGACTTGGTCGAATATGTCACTCAAAAAGGCACCGGCCGAGATAGAAAGTTCCTACCATTCCAACGGTTTCTACAACTGTTCATCCATTCCATGATGCAGTCAAATCAGGCGATTCCTTGAAGAGCAGGTACACCACTTGGCCCTTCTTGTGTACAAGGGTGTATCAAACTAAATGATCGACAATTCTTAGTTGTTATGCCCATTCCTGAAGCTCTACTAGCCATTGCTGATCAGAACGCACCCAGTGTGGTAGCTTATAGGGAGCGACACGGCTTAATGGCTCCTCAAATTCCGATGGAGCCTGCCCAAGAGCCAAACTGTGAGGAAAATATTGAGTTGGGTGAGGGTCCAATAGTAGCTGAGCAGGTTCAGGATCAAGGGGATCCTGAACGGGGTGTTGAGAGAAGAGACGAAGTGAGGGGAAATGACGAGGGGGGTGCATCTGATCAGCTAATCCAAACTTCTTCCATCCCCAACATCCCCATTCCACCTCCAACCCAAACCACCTTTGGAACAACCTCTCGCCCTGCGGTAAGACCACAACGACTAAAATTACTAGTCAGTCGTGACCGAGTCATGCGCCAACACTCCTCATCCGACTCTGACACTGATACAAAACTTGAGCTTGATGACAGTTCTGCAGACCTTCGACCAAGACAACGCCGACGAATTACTACCCCCGATGATGCAATTACCCGTATTGGCCGTCAACCACCTCTCCAAGAATCCTCTTCTGACAATGCCACCATGGAATTTGGTCCAGATTTCACTTTGCAACCCGATCCAACATCTGACCCCAACTCAATTCTACAAACTGAGCCACATGAAGGAGATATAAGGAGAGCGGAGGGAGACATAGTCGAAAAAGAACAAGTGAGCATGTGTGAAGGAGGACTTAATATGCAAGAGAGTGAGATGCCAACAACCACCTGCCCGGTAACCGAGTCTCATATTGACACTCATCCGTTGAGTACCGACATAGGACAAGACATTGTGGACCCAGCAACGCAATTGCGCGCCCCACCCAGCCACTCGGTAGACTCACAACAGTCTACTGTTTCAGCACTACTTGTGAGTTTAGCTCCTACTCTAGTTCCCCTCCTTTCGGGAGGCATAACTATTGAAAATAAAAGTAGTATCTCACCTACTTCGACTTCATTTCTCTCCACATCGAGTCTAGATCCTCCTAGGACACAAGCGTCATCATACTCCGTCAGCCTCCGTGGCTCGGACGGAACTCCTATAATGGTGTCGGTTCCCGACATTTCACAAGGATTGGGAGGAAATCCTACCAGCGCTACATCAATGCCAACGCTGAACGTAGGTCCCGGAGTTGATTCAACTACGATGACAACGGGTGCTCTAAGTGACCCCGGATTTCCCACTTCAGGTTCTACAGATTTATCACACTTCACGGTAACTCCAAATATTCAAGAACAGGTTGGCGACGCATTTCGCCGTGTTCGAAGTTCCTTAGATCAGCATGAAGCTCACATGCAATTATTATTCAAACAAGGCCTAATTGCGGATGCCGGATCACGTCCAAGCAATTCTCGCCCAAGCACAAGTCGACCACCACCTCCTGCAACACCATCTGTCTTATCCGATTCCGAACAGCCCTCTGATCCTCGAACTCCACGTCATCATGGTCCACCCCACCAATCTCAGTTCAATAATGATGAACTGATATCCATGTTGCTCGCAAACTTGCTTGCGGAGGCTGAGGCAAGGGGTCTTCCTGAAGATGATTTAATGGGCCTCCTTCGTAGAAATTTGCAAATTCCAACGACTACTCGTCTTGATTTTGATGTATTCCGGGCACACATTGGCAAAAGGTTAGATGCCATGGAAGCTAAACAAAAGAAGAGAGACGAAGATGTCCTTGGAGCTATTGAGGCTTTACGTCTGGAAATCCAGGAATCTTGCCAACCGGCGGAACATCTCAAACTCCGTCGACCTAGTCAGGACGATCCGGTTTCCGGTCCCAATCGCCCTGAGGGGGAGACACGTCGCCGAGTCACAAGGGCTTCATCGTCGGTTAGAACGAGAACTCCACAAGCTCCAAGATCAGCACCGGGTACTTCAACTCGTCAACAAGCCACTCCTGTCAGTCAACAACAAAATCAGCCAACGGTTGAAAAGCCTTCGGAATATTTTGAAGTTGGAAGTGCGTCTCACCCACAAGAACCCGAATCAAACACGAAGGAACTGGTCAACGTTCAGAATTTAAGAGTTCAAGTTCATGACTGGTTCAAAGATCCTTATGCTCCGGTACTTGGTGAAGAAGACTACTTACACTTACAGCATGCAAATCATGCTTATCAACCTAGAGCTCCAGTTGCCACAGGTTTGCTGCCACATTAGATTAGGTGGGAAAGGATTCTGATTGAAAGAAACTCCAAATGGGCAAATCAACAAATCAGAATTCCTTATCTTGAAGAAACGATGAACAAGATATTCGTAGAGAAGAAAAGCGAAGAAGATTTATCTCACATTCATCAGGTCATGGATATGAATCCAGAACAAACAAAATACTATGTGTGGCTATTAAAGCTAAAAGCCTAATCTCCTGAAAAGGTTATGTCTCGATTCAAGATAGTTGGAATTAAAGAAATAAGCTATGAAAAGTGGTTACATGTGAAGTTTCCATCCTTCCGAGTGTTGCGAGAAAATGGAAAGGAATACTATTTCACTAAAGCTGACTTCGCAAATATTGACGTAACTGATATGGAAGAGATGTACATGGATCTGCGAGACAAGCCAAAGAGGAACATTGATGAGCAAAGGGCCTTACGAGCAATTGTTAAGCATGTATAGAAAGAGCTAAGATTCAGCTATCTTCATGATCTACAAAGAGGTATTGAAAGCAAACAAAGAAGATTTATCTGAACAAGCCAGATCAAAGTGTTCCAGGACTTGACAAGCTCGATGTCCTTACTTTTCGGCATGCTCCCGCTTTTGGTGTGGTTTACTTAAAGTCAACTGGGGAGAAAAGATTTCTCAGATTCTCAGTAGTTGCTGCTTACTCAGATGGTACTCTAACAAGTATACGGAACAGGTTATCTGCTGAAATAAGTGCTGACAAAAAGAAGAAGCTGAGACAGTTGAAGACAAATCAAAGAAAGGATATTCTTAAAGGAATTGAGTTGATTGACAAGAGACTGATCTATCGCAAAACTCTTCGACGTTTTGAAGGGATGTTCGAAATGAGAAGATAAAGACACTTTGTGCCATAAAGGGGGAGATTGTTAGGACTCCTAGTTTTGTAGGATCCTTGAAAGATTGTGCCAAAAGTGCAAAATAAGGAATGGATAAGCTTTTATAATTAAGTCAATTATAGTTGACCTTAAACTCTAAACATTCCTTATTCAGCTTTAATTCTCTAGTATATATAGAGACCTTAAGGTCATTATTTTCTTTGTACTTCATATTAAGAGAGCGAGAGGAGATATATGTGCTTACATTGTATTCATATTCACAAGTAAGATATATGATTTACGAAGTTCTTTAATTGTGTTCTTAAGTTATTAGTGTATTTTGCTTCATTAATCTACATATTCTGTTAGTGCTTGATATATTGGGATCAACACCAAGCACGGTTTAGTTGCTTGTAGGTCGGTTCCCATGTGTAGCTTCCCCATGGATAGTGATTAAATAATGTAAGACGCTCCACGATATTAAATAGCTTGGGATTAACTAACTGGGAAACCTGACGTCCAACGAATACTAATTACACCATCCCTAGTAAGCAGACTCGGACAACATCCTCGTTGCTTAAGTTTACCATCTTTAGCTTAATCATGCTACGAACCGAGAAAAGCTGCAAATGAGGCTCGTGATGAACAGTCTCTCCGCAAGCATCAGAAAAGACCCTCCTTAGGAAGTTGTGCTTTCGGAGGGGAGTGATGTTCGGCAGGAGTCAAAAACGTAGGCCTGTGATAAGGCAGTAGTCCTCTCGGCCGAAATGAAGGATGTGGCCGGAAATATTAAACCATAACTCTTCCTCCTGTCCTTCAACAGGAGGAATCTGCCTTTCTAGGAATAGCGCTGTCAGAAGACTGTCATGGGTCTGCATGTTGAGGTCCAACCAAGGACCGAAGGGAGTAGTCGTAAAAAGCTCTTCTCTCGCTGGAGAAACTAAAAGAGCAGCCCAGATATCCTTAATCAAGGAAATTTTATTCCTTATAGTGAGTACAGGGACCTACATATTGAGTTTGTAGAATTTGTAAGCCTTTTTTTTTGTATTCTTAAATTTTGTGGATAGTCCTTCATCAATATTTCATTATTCGAAAATAAATCGCAGATACACTTCTGGATTTCCAGGTAGTAGGGGAATCACGTGAATTACTTAAGTCCCTACAACCTTAGAGCAAGATCAAAATACTTGTTATTTGACAGATTTAATGAAAAACGTTTGAACAAAGTTTTAAGTTAAAATATACCAAAGTGTTTATTTTTGGTACTAAAAAGTACCATAAACAGATTTTAGAAAAGATTTAGGTAACATTTTGGATCGAATAGACCAAAATGTCTTCTGTTCTAAGGAAGAAACTTAGAACAAGTTTTAGAATATTTGGGTTTTAATCCAGGTTAATAAATCTTTATAACGAAGTGTTATTGAAGATGAACAGAAGTTATAAACAAAATTTAAGTTGTTCATACACAGTAAGTAATAAAAAGTAAGATCAAACCTTAAGAAAGTGAGAAGTAAGAAAAACACACAAGTGCGTGTTGAGGATTGCAGATAAATTCAAATGATTTATTTCTCAGGAAGATTTGAGCGCGTAAAGAATGAAAAGGAATTAAGATTTCTTTATATAGTTGGATGAGAGAGAAAGAGGAGAGAGAGGAAAATTGAACGACGATTTTAGCTTTTTAAAAAAGTAATGATGACCTATTGTGCGTTCCTAGGGTTTGAAGGGATAGGAAACGTTGAGATCCGTCGTGTGTCAGAAAAAGGTCTGACTTGTCCTTTTCTTTTGGAAAAATTATAAGATCATCCCTTAAATAATAAATGATTAATCACTATCCATTTAAAATCCTCATCATTTGAAATAAATGTTTCAGTGATGGGTTTTCTCTTTTAAAGAATCTTTCTCTAAATTAAGAAATATTCAGAGAGTGTAAGGGAAAGAAGTACATACCTAGATCTAATTTCAGATGGACAACTGCCCTAACAGAATTCTCTCCATAGAATAAAAAAAATGTTTTCATATTTATACTTAATATATGCCATGGTTCTTTACTTCAACTAAAAGCGAATTGTGCCAGTTCCAATTTTAATTTACCGGCTACTTACCATTAACCCCCAGAATAGTTAACGAGTCTTTCGTTGGCGAGATTCATGTATCTTTGAGTCAAAGTTCAGGGTATGACTAATGATTTTGAAAAGCAAGTTGATACTCCCTGAGAAATTTTTTATTGAAGAATAATTATTCTTCAGCATTTAACATACCTAGCTTTGCTGATTAATAGATTGAATCTAGTCTCATCAAGAGGCTTCATAAAAAGGTCAGCGAACTGATATTCAGTGAGTACAAAGTGAAGTTCAATTTCACCAGTCATAACATGATCCCTGATAAAGTGATATCTGATCTCAATATGCTTGGTTTTAGAGTGACGTACAGGGTTATTTGCAATAGCAATAGCACTGGTGCTATCACAGTAGATTGAAAAGCTTGATGTCATAGTCTCTGAGTTGGTTCCTCATCCAAAAGATTTGGGCACAACAACTTCCAGCGACTACGTATTCAGCTTCAACAGTTGATGTGGACACATAATTTTGATTTTTGCAAGTCCAACTTACTAACTTACCACCTAGTAGCTGACAACCACCAATGGTGCTCTTCCTATCAATCTTGCAACCTGAGAAATCTAGAAACCAGATAAATCAAACCCTGAGCCTTTGGGATACCAAAGACCCAGATTAGGAGTTCCTTTAAGATATCTGAAGATTCTCTTTACAACGATCAGATGAGATTCCTTGGGTTCAACCATCAGGGTCCTTGTTCAAGGTCAGTGGAGGTGCCATAGGAGTCTTCATCGCTGAACATTAAGTCATACCAAATTTTTTCAGCATGTCATTAACATATTTACTTTGAAATATAAAGATGCCTTTCTCACATTGTTTGATCTACAAATCAAGAAAATATGTTAGTTCATCCATCATACTCATCTTATATTCTTTCTTCATGCGATTTGCAAAACGAGTACATAGTTTGAGTCTTATGGAACCAAATATAATATTATCAACATGTATTTGGTCAATTTGACCACGAACAAACTTTTCTTTAAGAAGATATTTTGAGAGGGTATCATACCAAGATCTAGGAGCTTGTTTTAACCCATAAAGAGCTTTTTGAAGTTTGAAAACAAAACTAGGATGTTTAGGATCATAAAAACCAGGAGGTTGCTCGACATAAACTTCCTCTTTGAGTTTAGCATTTAGAAAAACACTTTTAACATCCATTTGAAAAACTCTAAAGTCTTTATGGGTAACATAAGCTAAGAAAAGTTTTATGGCTTCTAGTCTAGCTACAGGAGCAAAAGCTTCATCATAATCGATTCCTTCTTCCAGTCAGTATCCCTGACCAACAAGTCTAGCATTGTTATGGATAACATTGCCATTTTCATCTAGTTTGTTACCAAATATCCATTTAGTACCTATAACAGTTTTATCATATGGACGAGGTACAAGATTGCAAACTTTGTTTCTACAAAACTCAGTTAGCTCTTCTTGCATAGCAAAGACCCAACTTGGATTAGTGATAACATCATCGATCTTCTTAGGTTCGGTTGGAGAAATAAAGTTTACAAAGAGGCAGATATTACCTGTCCATCGCTGTTCACCAATGATTTGATCTATTGGATGATTCACTGTCCATCGCTGAGCCGGTGGTTGAGGAGATTGGTCAACATATGTTTTTGCGACTTGTACGGTTTCAGGGAGGACGAAAGATGCTTCAGCAATAGACTCTACAACATTTCTTATCATCCCTGGTGGAGATTTAGAGGGATGTGCATTCTCTTGAATTGAAAGAGGAACTTGATTATTCACTGATGAATCACCGATGGAGGAATTAGAGGGAAGAATCTGATTTAATGGAGTAATGTCTATCCTTAAGGAGGGTGGATTATTACTTGTGGTTGGAATGAGGTTAGGACCTTCATCATCATTATTTTCTGTGACAGGAGGTGTACTAAAATAAGATTCAGGTTCCCCATAATGAGATTTCATCCAATTATCGAGTTCCTCGTCTTCTTCAGAGACAGGAAGAGAATTTGTTGAGCGAGATTCATCAAATTCACATGCCTGGTTTCTTCAACATGTTGTCTTCTTTTGTTGAAGACTCTGAATGCCTTAGATACTGAGGAATACCCAAGAAACATACCATCATCTGCCTTTGGATCAAATTTTCCTAAATGATCTCTGTCATTCAGGATGTAGCATCTACATCCGAAGATATGTAGATACCTCAAAGATAGTCTTCTTCCATGAAATAATTCATAGGAGGTCTTCTTGAACCTTTTTACTATCAGGGATCAATTCTAAGTGAAACATGCAGTGTTAACTGCTTCAACCCAGAATTGAGTTGGTAGATGTGATTCACTAAGCATTGAGCGAGCAGCTTCAATGATCGTTCGATTTCTTCTTTCAGCAACGCCATTTTGCTGAGGGGTTCTCACTGATGAGAAATTATGAGTGATTCATTTTTCTTCAAAGAAGGTAATCAAAGCACCATTTTTGAATTTCATGCCATGATCACTTCTCATGGAGCGAACAGTTAGATTGTTCAGGACTTCCATTCTTTTGATAAAAGAAATAATTTCATCAGGTGTATCACTTATAGATCGAAGAAAAAATACCCAAGTATATATGGAATATTCATCAACTATTACTAGAGTGTATTTCTTTCCAGATATGGATTAAACGTTGACTGGTCTAAATAGATCCATTTGAAGTAAGTGAAGAGGAGTGGTCACTGAGGAAACTTCCTTTTTCACACGCTAAACAAAGAGATTCCTTTGTAAAAGAGTGTTTAGGGAGTCCTTTGACAAGTTCTTTTTGAGATAGATCATTGATCATCTTATAGTTTAGATGAGAGAGTCTTTTGTGCCAGAGCCAGTTAACATCAGAGGAGGCTCTTGATAGAAAACACACATTCTCTGGATGAGTGCTATCCATGTTGATGACCTACATTTTCTGATCTCTTGCCTTTTAAGGCAAGTTTGTCATTTTTATCAGTGACCGCACATCTGGTCTTTGAGAACAAGACTTTGAAGTCATTATCACAGAGTTGATTAATGCTTAAGAGATTATGCTTTAGTCCTTCAGCATAAGCAACACGACTAAAAATAGATGCTCCATTGGATAGAATGCCATAACCCTTGGTGTATCCTTTGCCATTTCCACCAGAGGTCACTGAGGGACCTGTTTCCTTTTTATATTCAGGGAGCAGAGCTTTTCTGCCTGTCATGTGCCTGGAGCATCCACTAGCTAGATACCAGATACCTTTTAGCATTCTGCATAAAATAAGGGGATCAATTTTTCATAGGTACCCATATTACTATGGGTCCTGCAGTGTTAATGGAAACAACAGAAAGGTCGGACATGGCATTTTCTGAAGAATTATATTTAGTGGTGTGCTTTGCGTTAGTTGTTTTACCAACTTTGGCGGATTTTACCTTTCCTGATTTCGCAGCTTGGGCTACTTTCTTACCATGAGATAGTTTTTCAGTGTTAGTGTCATTAGGGCACTTACTAGCAATGTGGGTAGTTTCATCATAGTGATAGCACTTCCGATATTTGAAAATGGATTTTTAGCTAGAAGCATGTAAGAGATGAGGTCAACATGTTTTCACGACCAAGTCCTAGAATTCCTTTCTCCATAGACCTAGGAGGAACCACTGGTTTCTCAGATTTGGATGGAGTGAGCTCAATCTCAATCCGAGGTGTTGATCTCTGAGCAAATTCAGGGATCTTCTTCTTAGATTTCAGAGATTGACATACTAAAGAAGATGAAGGAATTTTCTTTAGTGAAAGGAGTTTCTTGGCCTTAGGAACTTGATTAATGAACTTGTCTTTGATCACTTTCCCAGAGTCCTTTGAAAAGGGTTCAGAAGTTCGTTTCTTAGATGTAGAGGTACATTTATATGAGGGATCAGGGATAGATGAAACGAACATTCCAAATTTCAGCATGGAATGGTCTTTGTCAGTTTCATCTTGGTCATTTGAATATCCTAGACCACTCTTGACCTTCTTAGGAATCTGAGCATTTATGATCTCATTAACTTATTCAGAGGCCTTACACCATCCCTTAATGGTGGCTTTTTCAGCCTTGCGATTAGCGATGGCCTCTTCGCGCTCAGTGATAGCTTGTTGTCTTTCAATGGTTATTGCCTGATTTACAAAGACTTGATTTTTTAAATCATCTTCGATTTTTGTATTTTATTTGATTCTTAGGTGACAATTCTAAAGCTGTTCAGTTAGATCTATTTCAATTTGTTCAGCTTTGATTTTTCCATTTAAAGCATTGTAGAAGTCAATAGTAAGAGAGTCGAAAGCCAAGAAGCTATCAGGTTTAGAGATAAGAGAGTTTTTAGGAATTGATACCTGAGTAGACGGAGATTCAGACGAAGAGGTGTCTGAGGCCTCTTCGGCTTCTTCAATTCTGGCCATAAGACATATAAAGTCTATGTCTTCTTCATTTGATCCTGATTCATCAGTGGTTTGAGTCCAGTCATCTTCCTGATCCCAGTCTACTTCTTCAGCGACCAGGCCCTTGCCTTTTCGCTGAGATTTCTTCAGATTCTGATATTTCTCCTTTAACTTAGAATATTTTTCTTTCTTGGATTTATCAGGAATCTGAGAAGTAGTGGGAGCAACTACTTTCTTTGATCTGCATTCACTTACAAAATGACCTTTGCGTTGATAATTGAAGCAGATAACTGAAGCTTCGTCAGCAGGTGTCTTTGATTTTTTAGAGTAAGTGATAGCAGGGAGCTTTCTGAATTTGCTCTTTCTAGTAAATCTCCTGAAATTATTAGTGAGAAGAGCTAGAGAATTACCAAATTCAGCGATATCAGCATCATTGATATCTTCTGAGTTAGTTTGATCCAACTCAGTGATAGAAGTTATGGAAGAAGAGACAGTTCTAGTGGGGTCCATCTCTGAAGATACTAAAGCTAAGGAAGTACTTTTAGCTGTTTTAGTTTCTTTTAAAAGGTTTCTTTTTAAGGATTGAGATTGCTCATGATTGAGCAATATTCCATATAATTCACTTAAACTAAGAATTTCTGTGTTCTTTGACAGTTTGAGACTAGTAGTAAATGTGTCCCATTATTAAGGAAGAGATTCCATGAACTTAGTTAGTACTTCTGAGTTAGAGTACTCCCGATGGACTATTTTCAGATCAATGATTAAACAGTTAAGTCGCTGGTGGATTTGTGAGACAGTTTCATTCTTTTGGAACATGAAACTTTCATATTGTCTCACCAGATTTATTCGGCGAGTAATCTGAACCTCACTGGTTCCTTCATATTGAACACATAGAGTGTCCCACATAGATTTAGAGGTCCTCATTTTCATGACAGAATGGTAAACATCATCTGAAGAGACATTGCAATAATAGATCTAGCCTTTCACTCAATGGCTAGTTCTTTCTTATCTTCCTCACTCCATTGATTTGGAGTTTAGGGAATTTGTCTCTCAGGGATAGCAGGAGTAGTTGCAGTAGTAGGAACTGCTTGAACTAAGAGTGTTGAAATGTATAGTCCCTTCTCTATATAGTAGGGGATCTTAGGATCTGACCCTTCTAGGAATAGAGTTCTTCTTTCCTTCCAAACTGTAAAGTTATCTTTGCTAAATCTAGGAGGTTTAGCAAGAGATCCATTATCAACATAGTTTGTGTTAATATTATCCATTTTAAAACAATTTAAAGAAAAGGTTTTAAAGAAGAAAAAGCAATAAATACCACTTGTTGGTCCTAAAGGAGTCTACAAGAGTTCAAGGATATATAAACAGTTTGTAGGGGGGGGGGGGGGTTGAATACAAACACAAGCTGTTTTCAGTTTTTATATGAGTTTATATTGAAAAAAAAAATGTTGTAAGCGGAATAAGAACAAGTAATTAAACCTATTCTATTACAACTTAAGAAATCACTAAGATTGATGCACAAGAACAGCAAGAAATAGAAATAGAGGTTTTAGGAGAGAATAGAATGCATGCATATAGATGAAGAAGGGTTCTTCATATATTTATACCCGTTGCATTTAATGCAAAGCAAAAGGTATATGCCACGTGTCAAGTTTCTATTTGAGACTTGTCCTTTGTTCATAAAGCAACCATGGTTTTGGCCGAATATGAACAGTAACCAAGTCAGATCTGATGGGGACATAAGAGACAATCCGTACGTCCTTTTCTGACATAGTATGGGGTTTTGAATTTTGTGCAACGAGGATAAGATCAACATCGATCTTGCTGAGTAGGCCCCACTTGATCGCTGAACCAGAATCTTCAAGGATGAAATCTTCGGGTATCACTGAGGCTTTGCAAGATCTCACACTTTAGGTAGAAGAACGATGCTATTACTAAACCGCTTCAGATCACGAGCTATCTATCTCTATCTTCAACTATGCCTTTGACTGTCGCTGAATGACTTTGTGGTGTGAGTGTTGTTCTTCAGATCTTTAGAGATAGGATGATTGTTCCTGATATTCAGCGATCACTGAGCGCAATTATTATATGTTATCGCCGAAACTGAACAATATCCTATATACGAAATTTTCACTAAGTATATAGGGAATCATATTCAAATCACTGAAAGGAGTTTGGATCAACAAAAACCTTCAGGTTGTGCCATATACACATCCTCATCATGTTTCTCATTAACGAAAGCGATTTTTACATCCATTTGCCATACTTCATATATAGTCATGAAATGCAACTATGGCAAGCAATATCCAGATGGACTTAATATTTGCCGCTGGTAAGAAGGTGTCATCATAATTAATCCTTTAAGTTTGAGTCGAAAATTTCCCAACCAGTCTAGCCTTGAATGTGTGCACATTCCCATCCATGTCGGTATTGTTTTTGAAGATCCATTTACACCCAAATGTCTTGCGACCTGGTGTATGATCAACCAATTTCCAAACTTGGTTATCGTATATAAATTGAATCTCGCTCTCCATGGCCTCTTTCCACTTGGCAGCCTCAGGTCCCACCATTGCTTCCTTGTAGCTGGATGGATCATCCGCACTATAAAATGTTATATCATTGACTAGTGTCTCTCCTTCCTTTGTAATATGAAAACCATAATAAAACTCAGGAGGTCGACTAACTCTATTAGTTCTGCGAAGAGGTGGTGGAGGTATGTTAGTTTCCTCAACAGGTGGTTCAACCTCATGTTGAGTGCTAGTGTCAACTATAGGCTCGTCATTGGTTGTTTCTTGTATTTCTTCAAGATCAATATTGCTCCCACTATCCTCTTTGGAAATGAGCTCCTTTTCTTGGAAGAATCCCCTTCAATCTACAAACACTTTGTTCTTAGAAGGTTTATAAAATATATATCTAAAGGATTTGTAGGGATAACCAATGAAATGACACTTTTCTGCTGTAGGTTCTAGCTTGTCGTTAGGTTCGCGCTGAACGAAGACTTCACAACCCCAGACCCTTATATGTGCTAACGAGGAACGAGTCCCAGTCCACATTTCAGAGGGTGGCTTTGCAACCTTCTTGGTTGGAACAAGGTTTAAGATATGAGTTGTTGTTTCTAAGGCATAGCCCCAGAATGACAGTGGAAGTGTAGCATGACTTATCATGGACCGAACCATATCAAGTAGCGTTCAATTTCTTCTCTCAGCAACAACATTGAGTTGTGGTGTTCTGGGAGGAGATATTTGAGAAACTATTCCACAATCCCTTAGATAGTCGTAGAATTCATGACTCAAGTATTCTCCACCCCTGTCGGATCAGAGCATCTTGATCTTTTTGCCCAGTTGGTTTTCTACTTCGTTTTTGAATCCTTTGAACATTTCAAAGGTGTCCGACTTATTTTTCATCAAATAGATTTATCCATATCTACAGAAATCGTCAGTAAAAGTAACAAAGTATCCATCACTGTTTCTCGTGGCAGGTCTGAACAGTCCACATACATTTGCATAGATTAAGTCCAACAGATCCTTACCCCTTTCCATTGTTCCTTTGAAAGGTGCTTTTGTCATCTTGCCAAGTAAGCAAGACTCACATCTTCATCTGACTTTAAGTCAAATGATTCCAAGATCTCGTCTGATTGGAGTTTGGCGATTCGTTTCTTGTTTATGTGGCCTGAACGATGATGCCACAACAACGATTTATCCAATTCATTGTTGGAGAAACCAACATTTAGAGTTAAGTTATTATTATTTCTACCAACAAAAACCACACTTTCATACACACCATTACAAGGAGAACCTTTAAAATAAAAACAACCATGTTTGTAAACCAAAATGCAACCATTATTATTATCAAATTGAAATTCAAAACCATCGTTGTACAATGCATGAAAAGAAATAATGTTTTGAGCCATTTCTGGCGAGTAGCAACAATCTAATAACTTTATTGAAAAACCACTACAAAGCATGAACTCAAAAATCTCCAATCTTGGTAACAACGACAGTCATCCTCTTTCCCAAGATCAGGTTTAGCTCCCCGTACTTCAACGTCCTACTTCCCTTTAGGCCCTGAAAATTAGAGCAAATGTGAGTACCACATCCCATATCAAGAACCCAAGAGTTAGAAATCAAAGTACTATGGAGTTCAAAAACACTTGAGGTGCCACACCCTTTGACCTTGTTCATTTTCATGTCCTCCAGATATTTTGGGCATCTTCTCTTCTAATGGCCCTTTTCTTGATAGTAAATGCATACGACCTCTTTAGGGTCACTTATTGGTGCTATGTTAGAAAAATTAACTTTTCTCTTAAGGCTTGGGTTGCGAGGAAGAACTTTAGCCTTTCCCTTCCCTTTGAGATGAGAAACTTCTTCTTCTCATAGTCACCATCCCTAATGGCTAGGACGTGAGCAATTGAGTGAGCAGTTTGAGTCTTACCCATACTTGCTTCAGCAGATCTCAACACGCCATAGAGCTCCATCAAGGTCTTGTCCATATTGTTCATATTGAAGTTCACTGTGAACTGCTTATATGCCCCATTAAGAGAGTTTAGCACCATGTCAATGGCATGCTCTCTTGGGAAATCAACACCTAGATTGCCCAACCTGTCAATGTACGCTTTCATCTTTCGCACATGTGCACACATAGAGGTATCATTCTGTTGCTTACATTCCATAGGCGATTATACCACTTGGAACCTTTCTTGCCTCGTTTGCTTTTTAAACATTTCACGAAGTTGTTCATTTAGCTCAAACGCCCCCTTTTTCTCGAAACCTTTTTGAAGTTCCGGGGACATGGACACCAAAATGAGACACGAGACTTTTTTAGATTCCGCGTATTGCTTGTTATATTCAGTTTGCTTCAGGGCTTGCATCATCATGGAGTATAGGAAGATCCTGGTCGAGCAAATACTCTTTGTCTTCGTACCTCAAAGAAATTCTTAAGGCATGAATCCAATCCAAGTAGTTTGGCCCAATCAACTTATCTTTACTTAGGATAGAGAGTAACGTAAGGTTGGATGTTGAGCGAGTAGTAGGAGGAGGAGGAGGAATATTTTCAGCCATCTGTAGATATAGTTTTAGTTAGTTTGATATTTAATCCTTAAAAGTAGTTACCCATAAACAAAAATTATTTAACAAGGCTAGGATCCATATTTTACTTTATGATGTGAAAAGGGATGCCGTAATCATATCACAAAGTTATTTAGGTAAACAAATGCTATTTGTTATTTTCAGTCACTATGAAATTCTTAGGTCTTTTGAGATTAATTGACTTCTGTCAATGGCATGTTAATCTCGATTATGCTTATCTTCTATTTGCGTCTAGGATGCTGAGGATCACAAACTAGATGGTGAATCGACCATGCAAAAACACATAGACCCCTCGGCTCAAGTACGCTTGAGAATCGCGAGCGCCACATCATCTTCGACTATAATGTCAAATTAACGCTCGGACAAACTATACATGCTCTGTTAACAAAGTATAAAGAATATGTGTGTTCTTTTCATGGGTAGCATAAGACTTTCACATTTCTTAGTATATCTAAAATGGGATTTTGTTTTATACTTTATAATTAATACTTTTAACTTGTCACATTGACCTATCAAACCTTTTCGGTAATTCCACTGGTCCACACAAGAGGCAAGTTAGTATGGCAACACAAAGCGTTTTAAAAACCTTTTGAGTCATTCGGCTACCATATAGGTTACCTCCTTAAACCCCCTTAGGGTGCTTATAGTGAGTACGCCTAGTCTTGGTTTGCCTATCGATGTATTTATAATTTAATTATATATATAATTAAGGTCTATTACATACATAAATTTAATGGAATTTTAAAACAATTTAAAATTATGATTATCTAAATAATTTTAATTAACCATCTGAGGACACATTTAATAATTAATATAATTGTTTACATAATTAATTCCAATTAAACATGTGAGGAAAGATGCTAATAATTAATCTAAATATTTGACATTCCAAATATATTCACTATATATAATTAATGTTAATATCTACCTTGCAATACTATCCCCAGTTAATATGTAAGATTATCTTTCAATATTTTCCAAAACTCAATTTGCGTATTTAAGGCAAGTTAGGAAACTAGCCAAAAATCAATTAGGGTATTTAAGGCAAGTTAAGAAACTAGCCAAAAATCAATTAGGGTTTAACTTTGTATAAAAAACGACTACCCTATACCCTTTAGGGATTTCAACAAACCTTGTAGGTTTTAAACAAAACTTAGTTGCTAATTATACAAACCTTGTAGGTTTTAAACAAAAGTTAAAAACCCTAGTTTCCAAAAATTAGGTTTTGAGGTTATGACCATGAAATCCTAACTTAGGGATTAAGCAATCCAATGGCCACAAAAATTATTGAAATCATTTTGTAACCTCAAAACCTAAAGATCGCAAAACCTTAAACTATCCCAAATAGTTTTGCAAATCAAATTGAAACTACTGTTGAGCTAATATTTAAGAACTATGGCTCTAATATGACTGTTAGGTTCTAACTAAATCTACTACCACATAATCTAGGCAACAGAAGCATATTTAAAAGTTATCAGCTATGGCAATATCAAACTAACAACCTACAAGGATTCATATGCTCTAGATAATTAACTACCAAAGAATAAATCAAGAAACACCTACTTGTTATGTGATTGTCGAAAATCATAATGGTGATTAAAACTCTTTGATCTTGCTTCTTGGATGTTATGGACCAATAGCATGAATTCCTCTAGTGGCTCACACTAAGAAACACCAAATACCAACAATGCAAGTAGAAGCTTAAACACTAAAACCCCACGTTGGGGTTTACGATTTGGGAGAGAGGGAGATGGGAGAGATCGACGACCACAAGAGAGAGGGAAAAAGATGTTAGGGTTTGATCCCTAGCAGTCTATTTATAATCCCTCTCAGCTTCTTGACTAAGTTATCTCCTATTGTACAACTTGCCCCCTTGAACTGATAAGCTTGTTAAAACAACTTTAACCAATTATCATTCAGTCCCTGTACTTTCTATAATTGATCTAATTAATTATATTTTAGTTTCTAATTAATTTATCATCAAATGACAAATTAATAAAGTAATTACTTTTATTCGCTTTATTCTTCTGATTGTTTATTTGGGTCTTAAGGGTAGCCCAAAAGGACCCTGTTACGATTAGAATTATTACCAATAGTTAATGACTCTGACACTATATCCAACACTTAGAACACTAGCTGACATGGCGGTTGAATCAACGGTGAGACCTACATTCAACGTTGGCATAGTGTTAGCGTTGGTAGGATTTCTTTCTAATCCTCGTGAAATAGAAGACACCGGTATGGAAGTTTCGGTCGTGCCATGAAGGCTAGCGGTAGAAGTGTCGACGCGTGTCCTAATCAGCGGGAGCTCTAGACTCGATGTGCGTGGAAACGAAGTCGAAAACGGCATGTAGCCTCTTCTATTTTCAATACCAGCGCGTCTCGATTGGAGGGCCGATAGATAAGGAGCTAAATCTGGCATCATTTGTGAAACCAACATCTGTTAAGAGATATCAGAGTGGCCCGGGGGGGGGGGGGGGGGGCGTGCCCTTGCGCTGCTAGGTCCATAACGTCTTGCTCAATATCGAAACCAAACGACGTGTGTCAAGTGTAGATGTGGCTACCCGACTAGTAACGGCTGGGACACTCTCACTCTTGATTATACTTTCTAACGTCCCTTCCCACACGCTCACATTGTCACTTTCAACTTCAACTCCCTCCTATATCCTTATCTCTCCGGAAGTAGGTATAACCTGGGAGGGTGTGCTGGTATGAAGAACTGACGTGGTTTCAGATGAGGTGTAGGTTACTGAGTGTTGTCGATCTATCTAGGAAAATAAAACTTCTTCGTTGAGCTGGTGGGGTTGGCGCGTGTCATTCGAAGTGTCAGTGAGATCTAGATGATCTGTCGTCTCGGTTTCAGATTTAGAAGAGGATACATCAGCTTGTCGCGAAGTCCGGCGCCGAACATGCATTTTTATGCGTGGAATGCGGGCGGTAGATGGAGTGCGTTGAGGAGAAGTTGTAGCAGTCGGGGCTTATGATACAAATTGAATGGAGGTGGTGGTTTGGCAAGGGTTTGGAATTGGCTAATTAGACGCACCGCCCATGTCGTTACCCCTCACTTTCTCTTCTCTCAACACACCCAGTTCAGGACCTCTAGGTGCCTGAACTCTCTTATCTAAGTTCCTAGGACCCTTACTAATCTCCTGATGTTCCTCACGGAAATGTTCTTGTAGAGGTACCTTCGGTGCTGGAGGGGCTAATAAGCCATGCTCTATCCTATAAGCTATCACACTCAGTGCATCTTGATCAACGTAAGAAAGGAGTGCTTCGTGGATGGGTATCTGGGTTGGATACAGACCACGAGGTAGTTTTATGAAGTGCTAAACAAAATGAGGGTCGAGTGGCGTACCTTCCTGTTAATCCCATATTACAACAGATCTGATATAGAATGCTCAATGAATCCTCATTTTATTAGAACTGTAGAAAGCTTTACAGAGAAACACACACTTACACCTTTAGATGACTCTCATATGTAGTGTACCATTAATGTTCCACTTACTAACTGTCTAACAGACTATCTATATATACTACAAAGGTAAAGCTACACTTACATGTATTTAAATCATAGCCCAATTACATTAAGACACGTCATCAAAAACTCTATTCAGAAGTTCTTCAGAACTTCTGAACTATCTTCAGAATTCTGAACTTTGCTCTTCAGAACCACTTCTGAATTGTCTTCAGAACTTCTGAATTTTCACTTCAGAACTTATTTAGAAGTTCTTCAGAACTTCTGAATATATCTTCTGAACTTCTGAAGATGACTTTATTTATCTTTCTAGCACTAGTTCAGAACTTCTGAACTATTCATCTTCAAATTCTGAAGGTTTTTTCTTTACAAAACATTTCAAACATAGGATCCAAATTCATAGGATTCTTTGGATCCTAACACTTCCCGGCATGGGATGTCTTGTACAACTTCTATGATATCCGACCAGATGAGAGTGGCATAGTCGTAGTGGCGGTTGAATGCAATGCCAATGAATATTTGGAGAACGGAGACACTAGCGCGGTCGACTCTGGTGTGCTTGGAGGTTAGGCATCGGTTTATTAGGGAAAAGAGAATATACCATAGGGGTGGCTAGTGCCGGTAAGTTCACTGTTGTATCCGAGTGCCAAGAAATCTCTGCATAAGTGTTCTTCAGTTGCCACATCGTCATAGTGTCGACGTTCGGGAAAGGCATCTTTGGCGGGTAGCCGAAGAACATGTTGGAGACGGGATGGGGTTAGATAGATTTTGAATTTGTGTATTTGAGCCGTGAAATTAAAATCGTCGTCGACTGGGTGGTACTCAAGAGTTTGCCAAAATTGTTGTAAGTAGAAATCCGGGACTTGGGTAGTCATTTTGAAAGCATGTCGGAGAGGGTGGCCTTTGATGATTTCGAGGATGACAGGGTGTTACACCCCAAAATCCAGGGACTGTGACGGCTTAAAAATCAAAATCTACCTCAATCAAGTAACTTAAAATCGAGAATCTAGAAACAGAAGTGTTTACATCAATACCAAAATAAATAACATCATCTAAATAAACTTAATAATAAAAGAATAAAACTAAATGTCAGCTAAATCTTCTCTTTCCCTTCGAGCTCTCACCGTTATCGAAACCTGAGATACATGCTTGGGTTAGCTTTACACTTAGTGATTTCATGGTTTACATAACAAAACATTTCATATCAAAACATTTCAATCTTTCATGCATGCAAATAAATCATCTTAACATAACAAATCATCGGATACTATGTGAGTCAACATCGTCAGAAACATAAGTTCTTTACGTACAGAGGTATACCTCGCGATACATGTACTACTTTAAATCAATCGACCCGGTACAGAGGTACTTCACAACATGTACCGATCTAAACATCGTCAATCACATCGAATCTCCAAGTACATAGGCATAACTCCCGATATATGTACCGGATAACATCTATCGACACGGTACAAAGGTACTTCACAAATTATCGTAGACCAAGATATTATTGCAAAAATAGGTGATACCGGTCAAATCATCATTTCGGTTTCCCGCCATCTTTACAGACCCAAAACATACTATAAAATATTTTTCATGCTTTTCAAAATATTTCTTTCATGCTAAAGTAATACGTCGAACATGCATTTGTATAAAACATCGTAAACAAATAAATCGTTCGTAAAACTTCTTTTAAATAAACATGTATCCCAACTTAAAATCACATGAAACTTACCTTGGTGTGCTAGCGTTCCTGATTCGTCGACAATCCTACCTACACACGTTATAACATACTTCTAAGTATCTCTATCATATGTTGGTTAATTTATGAACAAACAAAATCTTAGCGAATTACATAAAGCTTAGGCTAAATCCCTAAGTCGACTTAATTGACTAAACATCCGGTTCTATCGACGGCTCACCCAAAAAATTTTATAAATTAAAAGTATCAAAAATATAAGGTAATTGCTTTTGATAATTTGTATCGGAAATTTACAAATATATAAACAATTGAGACCATGAACAGAATAAAATACCATAATGTATTTTAGCCATTTTTCCTTAAATTTAAACTTTTTCCCCAAACTTCATCGATTTGCAAATCCAAGATTATTTGGACATTCAAAATTTTAAAATCTTTTATATACTTTAAAATGGTAGAAAAAACAAAAACAAAAAAATACAATCAGTGAAACATTTGACAACCAAAATTGGTAAGCCAAATAAAAAGGAAAATTGATTATTTAGTTAAATAAAGAATACTAAAAATTTGAAAGGTGCTAAGACTTGCAAGTTTTACCCCACCTTTTATGTCAATCCACTATCCCACCAAAAACACATCGAGGATCATAGGAAAGAAATATAAATATATACGTATCTTTTATATATATATATATACATACATATAAATATCTATACAGACACATGAACCAGATTTGGCTTACCGAGTTTTGATGCGATCTCACCCCTATTTCTGGCAGCAGCTACCTGACACATTTCGGGGCTGATTTGGTATTGTTTTTTCATCGCTTTAGTTCGTTTTTTTACAAGAGACCGTTAACAACATTTAATACTACTGATCGATGTAAATATTTTCATCTAAACTGAACTATACAACTAGAACTTTGAACTTTACTTTGGGTTTATATTGAACCGTCGATTTTACCGACTACCACCAAATCGACAACTTTTAAGCCGTTTTGAAGACTCGATTTCTACGCTAACAATTTCAAGACATAATAAATTATATAGAAAAACTTAATTATGAGTTGAGATCAGAAAACTTCCTCAAATCGGTCGAAAGTCGGAATTCTAGCTTAACTTCGAGATTGATTTCTTCTTTGCCTCTCGATTGCTTTTCACCAAACTTATGATTTTTCTTCCTCTCAATGGAATGTTCACCCTAATGAGATAACTATTTGAATTTATGGTACATGATTTGCACATTTTTCGCATCCTAAACTCTATCTTCAACTTAAAAGAGATTATCTCTAAATTTCTTTATTCAAATCAATTAAAATTTTAAAATCAAGCCCCTTAAATACAATGCTTTACACTTTTGGTCCTTAGACCAATCTAAACTACTAACCTACGTCTTACATGGATTATTATCCATTTTCATTAATATATATATATATCTATATATATATATTTCTATCTTTTCAACTATATAAAAAAAGAACCAAACTTTAGGGTGTTATATAGGGTGCTCGAGCTTCATGTGAAAATCCAGTTGGTGATTGTTGGAGTCGAAGTCGAGCATGTCTTTTTTCCACGTGTCACACTTTCATTGTTCAACTGACCATAAGTCAACTTCTCAAGTCATGAAGAAGCAAGAAGTATGAGGAGGTTTCTTGGGTCTATGACATGCGAGCAAGTTACTGTGCTTGGGTAGTGGGATTCCAGAACCTTGGTTCTCAGGTGTGAGGAACTCAACAACCTGGGTTGTCGGGTCTTTGAGGTGCGAGAAGGGTTTTCTTGAATCATTGAGACTCGAGAACCTGAGTGCTCGGGTCATGAGGGTGCGAGAAAAATACTTAGAATATTTCAGAGAAAGAATGTTGCACACAACTGGAAAACCTTAACCCCCCCCATGAAAACAAGAATATTTTCAAAAAAATTGAAACTAACTAACTCCCCCTAGAATTATGCATAAGAGAAAAAACCTTAACTCCCCCTAAAAAATGCATAAACATCAAGTGAGACGTTTGATTTAAGGAAAAACGTACCTGGAAGCTCCCCCTTAAAAACAGAAAGTTTAGGAAAAAGCAGACATCGAGACAGAAAAATAAAATACACAAACATGAGAGAAAGTAGTACGTAGACACAATAAATTGAAAATATAGAAAAGAAAATGATCGAAGATGACAAAACGAGAATTTAAGAGTAATGAAAATTCAGAATTTGAAAGATTATGAATTTGCATTAGTCTTGAATGGGCGGTTTGTGAAATTTGAGGACACTGATCAAAATCAGGTTTTGAGATTTAGCATGCCCAACTTGGTCACTAGGAAATGGAAGCATTTCTCATCCAATGCCCTGGTGAACAAGTTGGCAAGCTGAAATTCTGTATTGACAAAATATAATTCTATTGTACCTTTTTTGACATGGTCCTTAATGAAATTGTACTAGACATCGATATGCTTCGTCTTGTTATGTTGCACCGGGTTGATAGATATGGAAATGGAGCTGTTCAAAGCGCAGTAGATGGGGATCTTGTTGAACCAGAAGTCGTAGTCCTCAGCTGTTTTCGCATCCAAATGACTTGGAAGCAACGACCAACGGCATCTACGTACTTGGCTTCTGTGATGGATGTGGAGACACAATTATGTATTTTGGATGACCAACTTTCGAGTTTGTCGCCCAAAAATTGTATGTGGCCCGAAGTGCTTTTCCTACCAAGCATGCAGCCAACATGATCAACATCTGAAAATGCAGTTAAGTTGAAACCCGTATCCTTAGGATACGATAAGCCAAGATCAGTAGTACCTTTTAAATATCAAAAAAATACATTTAACGGCACTAAGGTGAGATTCTTTAGATGAGGCCTGATATCTTGCACAAAGGCATATCTAGAACATTATATCCGGACGACTAGTCGTGAGATATATCAAGGAACCAATCATACCTCTATATGCTTTAAGATCTACAGCTTTCTCAGATGGATCAGTGTGTAGCTTAGAAACAGGTGACATAGGAGTTCCAATCGATGTACAATTTTCCATGTTGAATTACGTTAACTTGTTAGAAATGTATTTTGATTGGTTGAAGCATATTACCATCCAAAGTTTTTTAACTTGTAGACTAAGGAAAAAGTTTATCACACCAATCATACTCATATTGAACTCGACAACCATGAGTGCTGAGAAGTTCCTATAGTACTGAGGTTAGTTGTCCCAAAGATTATTTCCTCTACATATATCTGAATCAGCAAGATACCATCCTTTTCCTTTGTTGGTTCCAGATTCTCTACTTCATAGATCAATCGATAAATTCATACAACAGAGTATAAGCGGAAGCAATTAATATCGATTAATCAACAGTAATAAGAACAATCAAAGATTGAAGAACAGATTAACTTGTAATATAACCTGAATCACGATTACAGATGTTTGGAATTACGCACAGTATCTTCTTCAATCTTACAATTAGATCGACAACTTTTACATTCAATGAAAAGATCTATTTATACAAATAACAGAATGTAAAAGTCAATATTCTAACCTATTACAAACTGACACGTGTGAGATGGGAGCGTGTAACAAACTAATCAGTTGCAAAAGGTAGACATGCTGGATGAATGTGCCACGTCATCCTCTTCATCTTATGGTTCAAACTTTCACATGTGTAACAATCTCCCCCTAAGTATGAAACCAGAAGAGTGAGGTATGTTCAGAACGGAGCGACTTCAGAGGCAATCTTTGCAAGTTTGTTGATAACCTCTCTTATTGATAATAGGCTGTCAAGTCGTTTGATTGTCTTTTCAAGTACTTCTGGATTGTGTTCATTTGCACTCGTAGATATGTAACATTTTGCAATGTATACAACTTCCGAGGAATATCGATGTGCATCCTTAATTCTGAAAAAGCTTCTTCTGTATGGTCTTCTAAAGATGACCACTTCTTCTGGTTGCAGTAAGTACTTACCAACTCTGAACGAATTGATGTTTTCTAATTCTTCATTTGGTGCAGAGATGGCAAGATGATCAACGTTGAAGTTTAGTCCTATCTGGAAGTCGACTTGCCTCTTGTATCTTAACAAAGACTTAATGCATTCAATGATTCTTGAATAGGCAATTTTGGCTTGGCTATCAATACCTCTGGCCATTTGGGCTTTCATGAAGTTTTCCAGAAACAGGAGATAAGAAGGATGAACAAATAATAAATCATTATCACAGAAGTACCTGGTTTGATTATCGTCTCTTATTACTTCATAGATCGTGTACCAGATCTCTGTATCTTCAAATTGTGAGTGCTTAATGGCAGAGATACGTTTGATAGGTACAGAGGTGTATACATCCTTTCTTGCTAGTCTGTGTGCCATAAATTTGTCTTCCACAGCATCACTCACATTATAGGCATTGGAGAAGTTGGGCAGCATTAAATAAATCTTTTGATCATTTGGAGCATACATGCTGTTTCTGATAATCTCGAGCTTTGGAAGATCAAGATTTCCCATTCTCTGAGCTGCTTCTTCACGATTAGCCCTTCTCTACGCCTTTTCTTGTTTTGACTTTTCTCTGGCTTCATTTTCTTTCGCTCTTTCTTCTTGTACTCTTGCTGCTTCTGCAGAGGCTTTTTCTGCTTCAGCTTTTGCTCTGATTTCAGCTTCTATTCGTTCTTCTTCTCTTCTTTTGTTCAAGGCTTCAACTTTAGCCTTTGAAGCCTCAACTCTGGCTCTAGTTTCCTGTTCTTTGGCTATTGCTGCTTGAGTAGATGAAGAGTACGGTGTTTTTCTTGTGTTTCCGACTACCTCTAGAGTAAAGTTTGCTACCTCTGGATCTTTTGGAAGAGGTCCTGAATGAGTAGCTAACGGAGTTGGAGTAAGAGGAGTTTGTGTTGCTGAAGGTTGAGCAGAAGAGGTTTGCCTGGAAGAAGGTGGTTGTTGTTTGTCAGAAGGAGTAGATGTTGTTGGATTGGAGCTTTCAGCGTTGGTAGATTTGGCTTTCTTGGCTGCTGGTTCTTTCTCCCCCTTCTGAGAATCAGGATCCTGATCCTCAGACCTTTGTCGTTTCAGCTCAGCTTTTCAGCAAGCACGTTCTTCCTTTGCCTTTATCTTGGCATTGAAGGTATCAGAGATAGAGCTTACCAGAGTTGTAAGTTGAGAAAGAATGGATTCCATGGAAGAGAGCCTCTGATCAACATTCGAGGTCGTAGCCTTGTATGCAAACTTGGAAGATATGTTATTAATGCTGTCAATCATGGCTTTTTAAAAAATCGCCATGTCTGATTTCTTAACCAGAGTGGTGCCAGTAGGATCGTCAGAAGGAGTGACAGCTTTGAAAATCTTGTTTAAATCAGCTACCAGAGAGCTATATTCGGCCACAAAAATTGTAACTTCTGAAGGTGGAAGAGAGTCAGGGATATGGAAGATGGCATCAGCATTGGCGTTGATCTTGTCATTCAGAAGTTTGAACTGATTATCAAGATACTTCTTCTAGGCTTCTGAATGATCAGAGAGAACTGTTTGAATGTCTTGGAAGAGTAGCAGCTTGACTTTCTTGTTCAGCTTGGATGCTCAGAAGAAGAGAGTGATTATTGGAGATGGATAATTTTAGATCTTCCATAGATCTCTGAATCTTATCAGCAAATGCCTGGAACGCTGCATTTGTGACAAACTCAGAAGGTGTAACCGATGTATCTCCAACACATGGAGCCCCTTTACTCTCGCGTTCAGAGAGGCCCTCATTCACACCTGTGTTGACGTTGAGTGTGGAGGGACTTCCGACCTGTCTTCGAGGGCTGTGATTAACAGGAACCTCTTCGGTTGTTCTGATTGTCTCAACAAAGTCCTCATCATCAGAGGATGAGGTGCTGAAGACAATGTGCTTACCCTTATGAAGTGTAAACACTCCGGTAAGTGGTGCATCCTGTGGCTGTAACCCCTCTGATGGGATTTCCTCAGCCTCTATACTATCAGAAGATATAGAATGTCACACCCCGCTAAAGCGGAAACACGAGGCGTGATAGCGGAAGATTTCATAACAATAGGATAAAAACAACACCAACCATCCATTCAAGTACATAATAGTTTAAGTTCAAAATTTACATCGTATCAACTCAAAAGTTCTAACAAAATAAAGTAAACCAAGTGTTTCAACTAAACAGTTTTCAAATAAACAAGATGGTTGATGTCGACGCGCCCACATAAAAGAAAGATTCGGTTAATCTTTTCTTACCCCTGAAAAGCATGATAAAAACAAGGTCAACTACAAAGAGTTGGTGAGTTCACAGGTTTTCAATATTTCAAAAATAATCAATTGTGTGAGTGAATATGAGCAAAATAAATTTTTGGCACTTATTGATATCTTAAAACGTTAAGGCATTATGTACTCTAATTTTTTTATATAAAGAGCCACCACTAAACCTTTCGACCACAAAACAATATTTTTAATTCTACCTTAGCGGTGGGACTAATACCCCACATATGTAGAACCTTCGTTTTTATAGGTATAGTGCACCCCTACCTGTAGTTTCTAGGTGGGATTGCTATCCACACCCCTACTTTGTCGGTTTTTAGGTGGGATTGTCCGTCCAAATAGCGCTATCCACAAATACCCTCGGCTCCTCACTTGAGTTAATAGTAGTGTACAAACTTTTATGTTACATTTTACTCAATATAACTATTAGTGTACATGCCTTAGTGCCCACAACATCAAATTTAACAAGATTTCATAATCATAATGACAATGGCTCATAAAACACATTCAATCATGCTTTTCACCCCAAAACGTATAAAACACTTTGAAAGAGGGGCTGTGAATACTCACCTTATAGCAATGCTCCGCAACGCAAAACAATACAATCCGAATCTCCGCACAACGACCTAACGCTTCCCTATCAAAGAGTAATACTCAAAACCGTCACTTATAGGTCTAATACTACTTAGAGGTGAATAAATCTTAAGCCCATAAGTGTCTATATATGTCCAATTATACAAAATGCCCATATGCTCATTAATATCGTAATTTATACCGAAAGTGATCTTATTATCCATCACATGATCAATATTTATAAAAATCAATTAAGTCCAGAATTTCTCTTCTGGACAGAAACTAATTGTCCTAAAAATGATCAGTTTTCAAGGGCTTCCCAAATGATCTAGTTTCCTATATTTTTATATAAGATAAATTACTGAGTTATGGTCTTTGTGACCAAATTTCATGCCTTTTGGACATGTACAAGTGGTTCAAATAATTCATGCAAAATATTATATCACAACCGGTAAAACAGATTACACCATGTTAGTGAATCACTCACTTAAGGAGTTATACTCAGTGTTTTCTAGAATTTCCAGTTGGATTGGAATCATATCTCATAAAGGAAACTTTTGAGATAAGATTCACTGATTTTCAAGAAGTTATGAAGGAGGTATGACACTACAAAGTTGCATGCACAATTCTGTCATTAGCTGACAGATTGCACACTTAACTTAAATAAATTGGTTAGTGCCTCAAAATTCATATTTTTGCATGAAACTGGATCCATATGAATCCTAACTCATAAAATGAAGTTCTAGAAAAAGAATCATGCATTAAAGACAAATAACAAAGGAGATACTAACACACAAAGTAGAGTTTAGCTGCTGGTGGTTTCACAGATTGCACACCTAAAGTATTTTAGGTGTTTGGAGGGTCAAAACTCCATATTTTTAAGTGATTCCACTTGAAAACTGAATATAACTCATAAATATAACTCTCAAAAGAAGAATCAACCTTTTTCATTGAGTTTTGAAAGAGATATGGCCATTTGAACATGCATGCACAATTCTGTCATTGTTTGACAGTTTGCACACTCATTTTGTTTTAACCATTTGAAACCTCAAATCACCATATTTTTGAATGAAATCAGATGCATATGAAAGGTAACTCATTAATCTAACTTCCAGAAGAAAAATCAAGTGATTTGGAAAAATATTCAAAGAGTTACGGTTCTTCAAAGTAGGGTTTACCTACTGTTGAACTTCCAGTTGCACATGCATCTTGTTATGAGTATTTGGGGGGTCAAAACTCAATGTTTTTGAGTGAGACCACTTGGATTAGAACCCCAACTCACTAAATAAACTTGTAGAAAGAAGATGCATGATATTTGAACATAAAAATTGTATGAAATTGACGATTTACACACATGCATGAATCTGCCAGAACCAAAATAACCATTTTTGTTCAAGAACACATAAAATCATGATTTTTCCCCTATTCTCTTGAGTTTTATTTGTGTAGGTCATAGATTATCACCATTTTAAAAACATTTTACATGTTTTGGTGTAAAATCTCTCCACAAACTCAGAATTTTTGGATATTAGAAGAAGTAGCTAAAAAAATGTAAGAAAAGTGGGGTTTTCACCCAAAAATGGTAAGAAAATGAGGGTAGAGTTGTTACCTTGTTTGGATGATGATTAGAGCTTCTAAATCCTTGTATGAACTTGATCTTGATGATGATTTGAAATTAGAAATGGCTGGAGTTTTTTTTTTAGAGAGGGAGAAAATGTCTCTTCACTTCTAGAGAGAGAGAGGTGAGAGCAAATTTTGAATTTTGAACATGCAAAATGAGGAGAAAAATGAAAAAAAAATGTATTTATATGGGGGTTTAGAGAGGAGGCCGGCCATGGGGGCCCACTCCTCTCAAAATCATATATTTGTTTTATAAATAAAATAAAAACTCAAGCCCAATTAAGAATACAATGTCATTTTCTCAATTTTTGGCCCTTTTTCCTCAAAACGTAAGCCCAAAAGTGATAAAATTCTATAAAAATAGAAGTTTTGTATTTGAAACATTAAAACTATATATTTTATATACATTGGGTATAAATTAGAGCATTTGGCACTGTATTGGAAGTTTCGGACAGTTACGGGTCGGAACCGGACATTTTTAAGCGACTACCGGAAATGCTAGGGGTTTTTCGGCCATTCTAGACCAACTATTTCTTAATCTTAAGATTTAAACTATATAAACACTAATAAACTTAATAGAAGCTAACCTGAAAGCTCGAATTTTGACAGTTGTCACATAGACTTATCTTCTGAGTTTTCTAAGACAGTGTCGGTCACGAAGACATCGACATTATGTGTGGAAAGAGGCGAGTTCTGGGGCAATGAAACTCTTATATTTTCATCATCATTCTGTTGAGAGAATGATGAAGAGGAGGTTTCCCCGGTTGTGCTTGATGCAGAGGATGAAGAATTATCCTCTGATCGGATGGTTTCTGGGTGGTTTGGACTGGGTTGTCCTTGGTCAATGAAAGTAGATGTGTTGACATCTACCTCAGTAAATGAAGTTACCCTTTGGGATGTAGGAGAGATTCGCTCAATTGTGTCACGATGGACATCTTCAGTACCTTCTTTTAACAAGAGGTCGGCATGGGTAGAACCACTCGGATGATCACTCATATTATTTTCAGCCTCATTCTCACTTGACCCCTCACTTCCTAAAATTGGCTCTAAGTGCTCTGGGGTAGAAATTCTCTGTTCTGAGAAAATCATAGAGCTTCTATAAGATTGGAGATAAGAAGAGCTAGATGGGATTAGGTTTAGCATGTACCTCGAAAGCTCTCTGGGAGAGGGATAGCCGTTGCGGTCGATGGTTGGTCGATGAGAGCTCATTGAAGTAATTTTGCAAAATGGTTGAACTAATGGGGCCTTGAGTGCACCAATTGTAGGATAGGTAACCAGGGATAAGAATCTTGGAAACATCAAAGCTGGGAGAGATTTTCCTTGGGTTTGATGGGTTACCTTAGTGTGCACAGCAGCTTTAATCTCTTGGAAAAGAAGGCTTGCGTAGTCCGAAGGGCGATTAAAATACATATCATACACGATGGTTAGAATGTTCCTGCTTGCTTGATCGAGAGACCCAATTTTACAAGTGAGACTCTTGTTTAGGATGGAGACGAGGAGATTCCACATTGGGGGTAACTGCTTCCTTTTAAATTCAGATAGTTTGGTTAGGGGTTCATTGTAGCCAAGGAAGAGAATGAAGGATAACAGAGCTTTAGCAGATGGGTTCGATTCTAGGGCTAGATTTGGCACAAATTCACCATCAGTTTGCACCTGTGATGGGGATAGATGAAAATACCTGGCTAATTTTTTCTTGGTAATGGGGATTTCCACAGCATTATCAGGTTGATCAGGATGGCTGAAGTTTCCAAGCAAAGTTTCGTCATCACGAATATACATCGACTGCCACACTTCTTGAACGTAAATTTCAGGAACATTTGGGTTTGTCAGAGTTAGGGCACGGTTTAGTGGATGCTGTTGGAGAAATTCAACCATGATTCTGAATTCGGACTGGTAGGTGTTAGGATCAAGAAGAACCTGCACATTGTTTGCTTTCAATGGCAGCTTGACAAACGGAGCACCATCGGCAGTGGAATCGACGAGACGTCCTTCGTCATCGTTAAGAACTGGATTTGCAAGATGAGAAGCCATTGATGAGAGTTGGGGAAGTTGGTAAGCAAGTTCGTGAGTAGGAGAATGTGAGCAGTAATAGTGGTGAGGAAGAAGATGGGTTTCCGAAATTGGGGATTTTATATGAAGACCGATTTGGAATTGGAAGAGGTTTAAGTATTGGGAGTAGGAGAAAACGGTTCAGGAGGGATGATGTAATCACACAGGCGTGGATACATGCATTCATACGATGGGTGAAACGTGGAAAGTAGGAGTGATGAGTAAGACACGATATTTGAGATAAAACACTGAAGGTTTTATCGGCTTAAAAGCGGTTGATTATCCCATAAGTAAATAAATAGAAAATATAAAACAAATTGTTAAGTAATCAAGGAATTGATTAAAAACAATTTGAAGTATATAAATCTGTTTATTTGTATTTAAAATCAGTCATTCGGTAAATAGAAATTTTTTTGAACCAAATGAAAGTTTGATTTTTCATGAAAATAAAATAATAAGAAAAATTAAAAATTGAATATATATATTTTAAATAACCTTGACGGCAAGAGTTAATAAAATGTATATGTTCAAAAAAAAAATTTAGAATATTTTGATTCATAGAAAAATATTTTGAAAAACATGTCAACTTTGAATCACCATCTAAGATAAGTTTAAAATGAATCATAAAAATTCTGAGAGACCTTGACGGCAAGAGAAACACAGAATAAGAAGATTCAGAAGAAACTTAGGTGGATGAGAAATTCAGAAGACAGCTAACCAGCGTTAGACGTTGAACTTTTCTAGGTATGATACTCCCCCTTGAATGAGAAACTCCCCTTTGAGAGGTGAACTCCCCCTTGAATGATAACCTCCCTCTTGAATGAGAAACTCTCCTTTTGTGTTTCAGAAATTGGCTCCTTTCTGGTATTACTTGGATGAAAAGGAATAAAGAGCGCAAAAAAAAAACTTACCTCAGAGGCGATCAAAGTTCTCTGAATGCTTCTGGATGAAATCCAGAAATGAGCAGAGGTCTCTGATATACGCTAAGAATAAGATTTACATATTTATCATTCCCAACTTGCTGATTAAAAAATTAAAACGCTTCTCATCCAGAGCTTTTGTAAAAATATCAGCCAGTTGATAATCAGTAGAGACAAAATACATTTCTATGGTGCCCTTTTCTACGTGATCTTTGATAAAGTGATACCTGACATCAATATGCTTCGTTTTTTAATGCTGAACTGGGTTTTCAGTAATGGCAATTGCACTTTCAGAATCACAAAGTATGGGAATCTTATCATAGATCAGACCGTAGTCTCTGAGTTGGGTCTTCATCCAAATAACTTGGGAACTACAGCTAGCAGCAACAACATATTCAGCTTCTGCGGTAGATGTTGAAACACAATTTTGTTTCTTGGATGTCCAACTGATAAGTCGATTACCCAGAAGTTGACAGCTACCAGAGGTGCTTTTTGTGTCCAACTTACATCCTGCGTGATCAGAATCTGTATATGCCGTTAAATCAAACCCAAAATTTTTAGGATACCAGAGACCCAATGAAGGAGTTCCCTTTAAGTATCTAAAAATTCTTTTGACAGCTGCCAAATGGGATTCTTTAGGATTAGCTTGATAACGAGCACAAAGACAAGTGGCAAACATAATATCAGGCCTACTTGCCGTTAAATATAGAAGAGAATCTATCATACCTCTGTAGCCCGTGATATCTACTGGTTTCCCAGAGGGATCAGGACCTAGTTTCATGCAAGGAGTGATAGATGTTTTTATAGTTGATGAGTTCTGAAAATGGAATTTCTTTAACATGTCAGAGACATATTTTGCTTGATTAATAAAAATACCAGAGGTACTTTGTTTAACCTGAAGCCCTAGAAAGAAAGTTAATTCTCCCATCATACTCATTTCAAATTCAGTTTCCATCAATTTAGAAAACAAATCAACTTCTGTTTGATGAGTAGAGCCAAAATTTATGTCGTCCACATAAATTTGAACAATAGTTAACATACCTTTGCCTCTTTTGATGAAAAGTGTGGTATCAATTTTACCTTTCTCATACCTTTTGCTGATCAGAAATTTGGATAAACGTTCATACCAGGCTCTGGGTGCTTGCTTTAAGCCATACAGAGCTTTGTCAAGAAGAAAGACATATTCTTGATGTCTTGAATCTTTAAAGCCAGCTGATTGTTCAACATACACTTCCTCTTTGAGATTTCCATTTAGAAATGGACATTTAACATCCATTTGATAGACTTTAAAGTTTTTGTAAGCAGAGAATGCCAGAAAAAGTCTTATCGCCTCCAGTCTTGCAACAGGAGCAAAGGTTTCATCATAATCAATACCTTCTTCTTGACAATATCCTTTTGCCACCAGACGAGCCTTGTTTCTGATCACAATTCCGTCCACATCCTTTTTATTTTTGAAAACCCACTTAGTAACAATGGCAACTTTGCCTTTTGGTAATGGTACTAAGTTCCAAACTTTGTTACGTTCAAATTGAAGTAACTCCTCCTGCATTACTTCTACCCAACTAGGTTCGGCTAAGGCTTCATGAACTTTCTTGGGTTCAATTATACTTAGAAAGTTAACATAGAAAGCTTCATTTGCTGTAGCGGATCGTGTTTTGACACCCTCAGAAGGATTACCAATTATGAGATCTGAAGTATGTGATTTAGTCCATTTCGTCATCCTTGTTTGTGGTATTGGTTGAGCCTGAACTTCGGTGTCAAAAAATGAGATAACTTCATCCGGAAGTATTGATTCTGAACTTTTTGATCCTAAAGTCTCCCCCTCAGATGATGGAACAGAAGAATCTTCTGGATAATCAAATGAAACAGGAACAGAAGGTATTGAAGAGCTAGGTTCAGAAGAGGTTGGACCAGATAAAGTTATGCCAGAGGCATGAAAAACTTCAGGTATACTGAAAGAAGAGTTAGGTACAATAGGTTCTACAGTATTTCTTCGCCCAGAAAGTCTTGAAAAATAACATCAATCTCGGATTCTCTGGATCCTGAAAGAAATTCAGAAGTAACAGTATTAAGTTTGAGTTCTAAAGAAGAATATTCAGAAGTCAATTGAGTTTGATCATCAAAATCAACGTTAATGCTCTCCATAACTGTTTTAGTTCTTAGATTAAAAACACGAAAAGCTCTGGAATTTGAAGAATAGCCTAAGAATTTTGCTTCATCTGATTTTGGATCAAACTTGCCAAGTTTGTCTTTGTCATTTAAGATGAAACACCTGCAACCAAAGATATGAAAGAATTTGACAGATGGTTTTCTTTTGTTAATAAGCTCATAAGATGTTTTGAAATGCCTCTTGACAATAATGGAACGATTCTGGGTGAAACAAGCAGTGGCTACAACTTCCGCCCAGAAGTGAACTGGGAGACCAGAAGATGCAAGCATTGTTCTGGATGCTTCGACCAAGGTTCTGTTGCGACGTTCAACGACACCATTCTGTTGGGGAGTGCGTACAACAGAGAAGTTCTGAGTAATCCCATTTTCAACAAAGTATGCTTCAAGTTTGCCATTCTTGAATTCAGTACCATTGTCGCTTCTTAGCTGTTGAATTATTTGGTGTAAAAGAACTTGGATTCTGGTCATCATATTTTGAAGTACAATAGGTACTTCTGACTTTGGTCGAACAAAAGCAAGCCAAGTATACCTGGAAAATTCATCGATAAGTACCAGAATATACTTTTTACCAGAAAGACTCTGAATTGCAATGGGACCACAGAGATCGACGTGTAGTAATTACAGAGGTCTTATGCAAGAGTGATCACTTTTTGTTTTATGAGATGCTCGTTTTATCTTTCCCATTTCACATCCAGGGCAGAGGTGATCTTTTTGAAAATGAACTTCTGGAAGTCCAGATACCAAATTATGTTTAACAAGCATCTCAAGATTATCAAAGTTTAAGTGAGACATTTTATGATGCCAGAGCCAAGCAACTTCACTCTTTTTGGAAATAAGGCATAAGGTTTCCTTACCATCCTTGGAAGTAAAATTCATCATGTAGAGGTTACCTTTTCTGTTTGCTTTCAAAGTTCCTCACCTGCCTTAGAAAATAAGTAACAATGTTTTTCATCAAATACGATAAGTATCTTAGAATCACAGAGTTTACTTACACTTAGGAGGTTATGTTTCAAACCAGAAACATGAGCTACTTTAGATAAGGTAATGTTACCTTCCTGTAAAGTACCATAGCCCTTAATCTGACCCTTATCATTATCACCAAACGTTACAGCTCCACCACTTTTGTCTTTAAATTTGGAGAGTAAGTTTCGTGAACCAGTCATGTGCCTCGAGCATCCAGAGTGAAGATACCATATATGCACATGCTGTTTCTGCAATCAAGATCAGTGTTTCTTAGGTACCCATACCATTATGGGTCCTTTAACGTTAGTTTTTGTTTTATCGGCCTTTTGTATGTGCTTTTGATTTGATTTGACAACAGGTAAAGATGAATTATTTGAATTTTTTGTTTTTTTGTTTTTCTTTGTTTTATTTTTATTGAAGTACGAATGGTTGACAGTGAAGGAATTTGAAGTTCGTGAGAAACATTTCTGTAATTTTAAGAATAGGGAAAAACATTCAGAATTCTGAAACATAGAAAATTTTATTGAATTTCATTGCGATAATGATAATTACAATTATTCTTAAAACTGTCTTTTCTAGTATCAGTTATTCTAAAGAACTTCCTATCTAGACTAGACGTATGTTTAGAATCTGAAATATTCTTCAGCGGAGATTTCCTCGGATTTACCTTCTCAGAAGCTTTTGTATTTACTGAAACAGGAACAGAAAGATTAGATTTCCATTTACCTTTTTGAACATAAGAAAGTTTTGAAGGATAAGAGTTAGGAATTTGGATAGGGATCTTCTTTTTAAGTTTTTCTTCCTTTTCAAGTTCAAGACAAGATTTAGCTTTCAGACACATTCCTATAAAATCTGGATGTATAAAAACAGGTTTTCGTTGTTCAGAAGGAACAGAGAAAATCGAAATTTCACTTGAATGTTTCTGAGCATTCATTCCAGAAGCTCTTATCTCCAGAGATTCATTTGTAAAGAGAAATGGGGGTCTTTGTTTTTTATGATCTCTGGAGTTGTAGCATAAATAGGAGATTGATGTTCAAGATGAGAAAGATATTTTTCTGAATTGTCAAAGAAATCCTCACTTTGATCATCATTTTCCCATGGATATGTGATTTCTTCTAAATCCTCTTGAGTTTCAGAAAGATTTAAATCAATAAATGAACAAGGAAATATCTCTGGATTATTTTCTAACTTTTGTTTGTCATTCTCAAGTTTAAAACAATTATCCAGAGTCAAGAGAAGATCTTTTTCAAAACTAAGTCTTAATTCCTCCTCTGTTTGAATAGGAATAAACGCATCAGCTTCTGGATTCAATTTTATAAGAACACTTGAACCAAACTTGAAAATATCATCCTTCTTCTGAATTTGATTTAGATTAATGTTAGTCTTTTCAGAAGAATATGTAATATTTTTAAACTTGAGTTTCCGTTGATGATGACCATTTTCAATTTTAGATCGTTTAAAACATGATTGTTCAAACATAATTGGAAACACAGGCTTCTGTTGTTGTCCTATACAAAAAACAGAGTTTAAACCAGACTTCTTGTCACACGTATAGGGATCTAAATCTTCAAAGCCGATTTCAGATCTTCCTACTTGTGTACTTATTTTCTCATGAACTTTTTGAGCATCCAGATATGTTTTGATCTGGTGCGTTTGGTTTTGAAGTTCAATGTACAGAAATTCTCTTTCTTATTGAAAGTAGTTTTTAAGTGCTACAGAATTTAATCTGTCACTTTCCTTAACTTGAATTTCCTTATCCTTTTCTTCCAGAAGTTTCTTACAACTTAAGTGCTCATTTTTTAACAAAACTTCTGTGTCTTCCAAGGTATTAGAAATCTTTTCTTTTTCCGTGTCAAGTTCCAGTTTCTCTTCTGTTAAGATATCCATCTCTCTTTTGTAAATATCTCTTTCCCTTTGTATTGTGGAAAGAGTTTTCTCAATGCTTTTTCGTAACTTCTTTTCAATTGTAAGCTTTTGTTTAAGTTCCTCAAAATTGTTTGATAAAAACACAATTGTATTCTCAAGTTCAGATGATTCAGAAAGAGTACTAACCGGTGATTAAGAAGGCTGTTCTTCTGATTCATTTGTATTTGCCATTCCACAAAACATGGCCTCATCACTGTTGGACTCATCTCCGATCCAGTTTTCTTTCTCAGCATAGTAGGCTCTTTCAGTAACGTTATACTTGTATTTATTTTTATAATATGTTTTGTCTTTATTCAGAGCCCCTCTGCAATCCTTCGAGTAATGACCCGGCTTGCCACATCTGTAACATACATCTTTCTTTTTCTTCATTTCCTCTTCCTTCTTTTCTGTTTCAGTCTTCTCAGATCTCTGAACCTCTTTCTTAGGAGTATAGTTAGAGCGATCAGACCTTCTATTTCCTTGAAATGCCCTATTTCCAAAACGGTTTGTAAACTGTTTGGTAATAAGAACCAAGGAATCAGCAAATGCCTTTATTTCATCATCAGAATCAGAATCTTCTTCTGGAATAGTTTCTGACATCAATGCCTTGCTTTTCACTCTTCTATCTTCACTTTTTCTTCTAGTAGCTCCCTTTGTTTCAGAAATCAAGGCCAGAGGTCCACCTAAAGTTGTTTTCTTTTGTACAACCTCCTTCTCATGAGCTTGAAGAGTTCCAAATACATCGTGTAGAGACCATTGCTCAAGATAGACATGGAGAGATTTGACCATTCTGGATTTAATCTCTTTAAGAATAAGACATTATTGTCTTCCTTTGATCGAACAATATCACATCGTTTGCATAGATTTATCAGATTATTAAATCTATGAAAAGTCTGTTCCAGAAATTCATCCGCAATGGCTTGGAAGCTGTTGTATTCGTTCAGAGCTTCAGCTCTTCGATTTTTCTTCATTTTAGCACCACCTTCCAGAAGATTTTCTAACTGATCCCATAATTCCTTAGCAGTATCACAGGAATCCAGAGATTGAAAAATCTCATTCGGAATAGCCATGTTAAGAAGAGTTTTTGCCTTTTTGGCAAGTTCAACTTTGGCCTTTTCTTCATCATTCCAATTTTCCCTTAGCTTTGGAACTTTTCGGGCAGGAATTTCATCAGTATTGGTAGTGGCAGGAACTCTTGGAATTGTAGTCATTGGTACAAAGGGACCATTTTGAACAATAGGATAAAGTTCAATATCCAATCCTTTATAGAAATTTATCGTTCGAATCTTCCATTGTGGATATTCACCACGAATAAGAGTTGGAGGTTTGGTCAGAGAACCAGAGGTGTAAACAGCATTCAAATTTGAATTTGCCATTTTTTTTAAGATCGAGAAGAATGTAATGACAGATTTGAGTTGAAATCTAGAACAAGTAAATTTCAATTGAATTGAAGAACACAATTTAACTAATTCTTCAAAATTTTAACTACAATTACCACTGTTTTAGACAGAACTGCTATGAATCTTCGTAGAACAGGGTGGAATTATGAACAGTAGTTAAAACAGGAGAATACTGAATGAATGAAGAGAGAAATTTCCAAATTGAGGAGATCTAATAATCAATAGATTGATTATCAGGCTCTAATACCAATTGTTGGTTCCAGATTCTCTACTTCATAGATCAATCGATAAATTCATACAACAGAGTATAAGCGGAAGCTCTAATATCGATTAATCAACAGTAATAAGAACAATCAAAGATTGAAGAACAGATTAACTTGTAATATTACCTGAATCACGATTACAGATGTTTGGAATTACTGACAGTATCTTCTTCAATCTTACAATTAGATCGACAACTTTTACATTCAAAGAAAAGATCTATTTATACAAATAACAGAATGTAAAAGTCAATATTTTAACCTATTACAAACTGACACGTGTGAGATGGGAGCATGTAACAAACTAATCAGTTGCAAAACGTAGACATGCTGGATGAATGTGCCACGTCATCCTCTTCATCTTATGGTTCATACTTTCACATGTGTAACATCCTTTTTGATGAAAAGGGGTCGGTTCTATCTTATCTTTCGAGAAACCGTCTCTGACCTAGAAATCAGTTAGAATGTTGTGCCATACTCTAGGCGCTTGTATGAGTCCCTACAAAGCTTTGTCGAGGATGTATACATAATGAGGCTTGCATTTGTCCATAAATTCTTCAGGTTGAAACACGTATATTTCTTCTTTCAAAACACTGTTGAGATAAGCTGTCTTGACATCCACTTGAAAGACAATGAAGTTTTTGTGAGCTGCATATGCCAAGAACATCCTTATTGCTTCGATTCATGCTACTGGTGTGAAAGTCTCGTCGTAGTCAATACCTTCTTCCTGACGATATCCCTTTGCGATAAGTCGTGCTTTGTTGCGGACGACAATTTCATCTTCATCACGTTTGTTCTTGAAGATCCATTTTGTTCCTATGATGGTTTTGTTGTGAGGACTCGGGACGAGTCGCCAGACCTTTAAGATTTCGAACTGATTGAGTTCTTCTTGCATGGCCGCAATCTAGTCATGACCAGTCATGGCTTAACAAACAGATGTGGTTTCGACCTTAATTAAGAAGGAAGTGAAGAGTCGTTTGTTGATGCTGATCTTGTTTTAACTGGTTTGGATGGATCTCCGAGAATCTGATGAACAGGATGAGCGCGAGAAAACGCGATGCGTCACTGAAAGTGTCAACGTTTCTTACATTTCGTCAAAAGAAACGTTGACGCTTTCTGTGACGCAGCGCGTTTGCTTGTTGTACACCCGGTTAGCAGCTGCGATGGATGAGTATCCAATGAAGACGCCTTCGTATGCCTTGGAATGGAATTTTCCCACGATGTTCGTTTTTTTTAGTTTGTAACATCGACATCCAAAAGCATGAAAGAACTTGATGTTTGGGATGCTTTTGTTGATTAACTCGTAAGGATTTTTGTTGAATCGCTTGTGAATGATAGAACGGTTTTGCGTGAGGCAAGCCGTTGAGATGGCTTCTTTCTATAGAAAGTATGGGAGCTTGGATTGGACGAGCATAGTGCAAGCGGCGTTAACCAACGTATGGTTACATCGTTCAACCACTCCATTCTGTTGTGGAGTTCTTGCGGAGGAATTTTTTTGACAAATGGCGACTGAAATCAGGAAGTCGCTGAGTGTGTGGTTCTTGAACTTCGTCCCATTGTCTGTCTGAATAATCTGAACTTTCAGCTCCTAATTGACTTGTACACTTTTGATGAAGAAAATGATGATCTCGGGGGCTTCGTCCTTCGAGCGGAGAAACTTGACGCATGTGTATCGTGAGTGGTCGTCTACCATGACAAGAACGTATTTCTTGTCATTGATGCTTTGGGTTCTCATTGGGCTGCACAAATCTAGGTGGATGAGTTCTAGAGGGCGAATCGTTCCATGCTCCACTTTGGACTTGTGAGAGGCTTTCTTCATCTTTCCCATTTCACATGCAACGCAGAAGTGATTCTTTTCAAACTTGAGTTTTGGTAAGCCCGTGACTAACTCTTCATTTAGAAGCTTGTTGAGATTCTTGAAATTGAGGTGGGAGAGCCGGCGATGCCAAAGCAAATTTTGCTTTGCCGATGATTTTGAAAGTAAGCAAACGTCTTTTGGCGGTTGGTTGTTAGAAAGATCGATGGTGTAGAGGTTGGAGCGTCGACTGCCAACCAATAGTTCTTGTCTATTTTCAGTCCGAATGCGGCACTGCTTGGCATTGAAGTTGACCTCGAGATCTTTGTCACAGAATTGGCTGATGCTGAAAATATTGTGTCCGAGGTCTTCGACAGATGATATCTTCGACATCGTCAAGTTGTCTTGGACACTATCTCCATATCCTTTGATTGGTGCAAAATGATTGTTCCCAAACCGTACATTTCCACCATATTTTACAGTGTAGTTGGTGAGCAACTCCTTTTGTCCAGTCATGTGTTTGGAGCAACCAAAATCTAAGTACCACACATGCCTAGCCTCAGATGTACTGTCCGATGGAATTAGCATGATCAACAGAAAGATCAACATCGTTGGATCTTGCCATTAAGCTAAAGTGTGCTTGAGTATCTTCTTCTTCGTTATCAGACTTGTGCAGCTGGTGGTCATCTCTCCCAGGACCGGAATGATTATCCCTGCCCGATTGGTCTACATCTATCCCTGAATGTCGTCGGGTACTGTTAACTTCCCCACCATTCTTGTAACTGTCACCTGTAATCCGCGCAGGTGTGTTCCGCCATAAGAACTTTATCGGCTTCTTGTTGCTTTGCAAGCATCAACTTGTAAGTATAGTAACTAGAGTCTTTGACAACATGCTTCTACCATTCTCTCGCATAATGCCTGGAATTGCCACAGTTGTAGTAGAAAATCATCTCATATTTGAATTTGTCTTCGGGTTTCTTGACAGTGGGACGCTTGTCTTTGAGATGAGGCTTTGGTTCGAATTTCTCCTTGTGTTCGTGATGTTTCGGTCCCGATGAGTATATTTGTTTATTGGAGGAAGGTCAGCGATAGAACTTCTTTTGGAAAGCTTGAGTAAGAAGGGCCATTGATATCTTGAGTTGCTTGATCTCGAGACCGGGATCAGAATCGTACCCTTTTCTTCTTCTTCTTCTTCCTCGGAATGGTAACGAATGGGACTTTCATGTCGGGAGCTTTGAGATGAGTGGCGGTCTCGTCTTTCGTTATGACTTTCTTTGGCAACAAGAACAATGAGATCGGAAGATTTGGAATTTTTCTTGTTGGCATCTATGGCTTCAACCACTTCTTCATCTTGCTTTAACGTCTAGTAAACCTCGTGAAGGTCTAGTTCAGAAAAAAAATTTCTATGCTTGATTTGGTTAGCAAAGCGTCGCTATTCAAGTTGAAGGTTGCTGAGTAGTTTCACGTTGTTCTCGATCTTGGTCTTTTGGATTTCATCCATGCTCAGTTTATTGAGTAGGTTGACAAACCTCTCATAGGTATCTGAAAGACTTTCCTCTTCTTTGGATTTGAACTCTTCATATTGAGAGATGCAATTTATGATTTTTAGTTGGGTCCCTACCTTTGGTCCAAGCATGATTTTCTCGATTTCTTCCCACTTTCCTTTAGTCGTTGTTCGATGGATAGTAGCATTCATGTAGATCTCGTTGGGAATGCCTTAGAGTAGGTATAATTTGACTAGTTGATCACCGTTGGCAATACGTTTTTCATGCCTTAGAGTAGGTATAACTTGGGTTAGATCTCTCGTTAGACAGGAAGAGGAGGGACGTTGTTTGGCACGACTGGAAGGTTATGGTATATGGGAGGTGGTGGACCTTCATTGATCGAGCGCATATCTATTCAACATATTCATTTCGATCAACGAAGTCGAGGAAACGATCTTTCCATTATGGGTACTTGCCTCGAAAAAGAATAGGAGGCCGAGTATCGAAGCCAATGGACATGGCCTCGTGAGTAGACATAATGTATAATTGAATAAATAGAATGATGTTGAGTTTTGGACAACATTTAAGACTCTCTTGGAGAAAGATAAATTCAAGAAAAATACGTAGGAGCGAGGAATAGTTTGTATAAATGTGAGAACAAATGATCTCGGGTCAACGAAATGCGAGGATCGGAGTTCTCGAATCAATGGAATGTGAGGACCAAAGTTCTCGGATCAATGGAATGCAAGGACAAAAATTATCGGATCAATGTAATATGAGAACTAGGTTTTCTCGGGTTAAACACATGCGGGGAATTTAATTTTTCGAGTCCTATTGGATGCGATAACAGAGTTATCAAATCCCTCAAAAGATGTGAATAACAGAGTTATCGAATTCTGTTAGAAATAGAATTGTTGAAGGTAAAAGAGCTAAAAGTGTAAATAGCTTTTATGCTTTTGACTTTGAACTAGTTCTCTCATTTTGTAACATTTGACATTTCAAGAGATATATGACAGAGAGAATTTGGAGCAAAATTGTATTGATCTTATTCATGTTCTAAGTGATTTCTTGTGATTTGCTACTCATCTTGGTTAACAATTGGTATCAGAGCAGGCAGATTTCACGGAGAAATCATTATTTTTGTTAAGAAAAACTTGTATTTTTAAGTGTTTTTGCATTTTCTTGATTTTTGGTCATATTGGATCAATTCATGGATGTTTTGGATCAAGAATGGATGCATTAAGTTCGATCTTAGTTGTAGAATCATCCTACAGAAGGAATTTCATTATGGAAAACAACAAGATTTGATTTGAATGATTCTTCGAAGTTTTGGGGTTTTGAGAAAAAGATACTGTTTCGATCTGGATTATTTGGTTAGAGGCAGATTTAGATCTTGGTATGTGAATGAAATATGCTCAGAATATGTTCGTGAAGAACCCTACCAAGTTTGGATCGATTTGAAGGTGTTTAAGATAGGTTTTGAGACATTTTTGACATTTTCGGACTTTGTCACAAACTGACTGTGTTTATCATTCATAACCTTCGGATAGTTTTTTATATCCTTCAGATCAAGCATCCTCATAACCTTCGGATACTATGCATATTCATAACTTTCGGATTGTTAGAATATAATTCCATGTAAAAGTATGAACATAACATCTGCAAAAGACAAAGTGTTTTGCTTCTAGAATCTCTCTCCAGGAGACTACTCTTATCCAGAAGGCTATACCAGAAGACAGTCTTCCAAACTAGAAGATGAAGCCTCTTCTGGTTACTTATACAAGGGTCTACACGTGACATCTGACGTGACACAAGTCATGACCTTAGCATGTAACAAACTCTAACAAATTCTGTTAGAGACTTTGCCTACGTGTCAGTCTGTGATAGGAAAGCTCTTTGACGTTCATCTATGTAATAATATAAATAGATAGAGCGTCCCTTGTATTAAGTGTCGATTGAAATGGAGAGCACTTGTGAGATTATTTTGTGCGTACTGTAATCATTCACTTTACTGAGTGAAATATAAATATCTTTCAAGTGATATGAATTTGTTCTTCTATTTAAGTTAACCAGTTCTAGTTTGATTGTTGATTGCTAATTGCTTCCGCTGATGGTTCATTATATAAACTGTAATCAACATCTATTGTGTGATAATTGGGATATGGGTTCCAACAATTGGTATCATAGCTACCTAATCAATCTATTGATTAGCCGGTCAAATCCCCTACTCAACTAGAACTTTTCAGTGTTTTAAGTGCTGTTTCTCATTCTACCTTGTTTTTCAAAAAAATTGAAAATCAGTGGTTCTTCGCAATTAATGCTGAAAATCGTGATTATCTATCGACAATTTTCAAGTTTCTAATTGATTAACTTCAATTTTAAATCTCCAATTTCTCTTTATTCTCTTTGAACAATCTCATGCTTTCTGAAAATGACAAATTTCAATCCAAACTGGAATGCAATGTACACTTCTGGTTCTCTAACCAAACCTCCAACTCTCATCAGGGAAGGGTACCCTCAATCGAAAAAATGTATGATCAATTTCTATGAAGGTTTAGATTTAGATCTATATTCCTCTGTGTTGAATGGGCCATATGTTCCAACCGCGACGGTTCCTAGAACTCCTGCAACTGCAACTACTGCTGAAATTCCTGCTCAGCGAATCCCAAAAGAAAGGAAGGATTGGGATGATGAAGACAAGAAAAAGGTTGAGATCGATCTCAAAGCAAAAAGGCTTCTAATCATGGCAATTCCCAACTGTTAGACCTCATTTCAGAAGAAGTATGCATCAGAATTAAGCAAGTTCATGCGCATCCGGTGACGTGGCCGGCCCACCTTCTGTGTGTAACTTAGTTTGTTATTCACTTGCTTACGTGTCTAGTTGTAATAGGCTAGGTAGTTGACTTTCAATATTGTAATGGTATAAATAGCTCAATCTCAGTTTGTAATAGTATCGATTTAAAATATAAAATTTGAGAGCTGAATTGGGCACACTGTTGTTTATCATTCAAAAGCAATTCAATACGAGTTACGATTGTTCTTCATATCTGTTCTTACTAATCTTACTGTTTATCATAGATCTACTTGCTTCCGCTCATATTTACTTATTTGATCTATCGATTACTTGTTAGAAAGGGATCTGGGTTCCAACAATTGGTATCAGAGCCTGATAATCAATCTATTGACTATTAGATCTCTTCCATTTGGAAAAATCCCTTTTCTATTGACAGTTTTTTTTTTTTAGTTTTAAGCTCCTGTTCTTCAATCTACTCTGTTTTACGAGATTTTGTTAATTTCATTACAATTTTCTCTAAATCTGTGGTAATTTCTGCTTAAATCTGAGATTAGTAAGAATATAGTCTTATTTCGATCATTTTGAAATTAAATTGCTTCAAATTTCCACAAATCTTCAATACTTTTCAAATCTCTGTTTATGGTATTATGGCTAATTCAAATCTGAATGATGTATACACTTCTGTTCTCTAACTAAAACTCCCACTCTAATACATGATGAATATCCACAATGGAAGATCCGTATGATCAACTTCTATGAAGGATTGGACGTTGAACTCTATCCTATTGTTCAAAATGGTCCGTTCATTCCAATGACAACTATACCTAGGGTTCCTGCTACAGCTGTTACTGACGAGGTCCCTGCAAGACATGTTCCAAAATCAAGGGATTGTTGGTCTGATGCAGAGAAGGCAAAGGTGGAATTGTCTAGAAAGGCTAAAAGTCTCTTAATCATGGCAATTCCAAATGAGATTTTTCAATCTCTGGATTCCTGTGAAAGCGCCAAGGAGTTATGGGATCAACTAGAAAACATTCTAGAAGGCGATGCAAAAATGAAGAAAAACAGAAGAGCCCAAGCTCTGAATGAATATAACAGTTTCCAGGTCATTCCTGAAGAATCTCTGGAACAGAGATTTAACACTCTGATAAATCTATGTAAAAGTAGTGACATCATCAGATCTAAAGAAGACAATAATGTCTTATTTCTCAAACGATTAAACCCTGAATGGTCAAATCTCTCGATGTCTCTGCAAGCCAATCAGGATCTGGAACAATGGTCCCTACACGATGTTTTTGGTACTCTACAAGCTCACGAGAAAGAGGTTGTTCAGAATGAAACCACTATCGGTGGACCTCTGGCTTTAATTTCTAAACCCAGAGGATCAGTCAGAAGGAGTAAGGATGTCGAGAAGAAAGGAAAGAGTAAGGCTCTCATGTCAGAAGCAATTCCAGGAGATGATTCTGACTCTGATGATGAAATCAAAGCTTTTGCTGATTCACTGGCACTTATTACCAAACAATTCACGAAAAGGTTTGGTAATAGATCTTTCCAAGGAAGCAAAAGGATTGATTGATGAGAAGACCGAGGCAGAGAAGAAGGAAGAAGAGTTGAAGAAAAAGAAGGATGTGTGCTACAGATGTGGCAAGCCAGGGCTCTATTCAAAAAATTGCAGAGGACCTCTGAACAAAGACACTATGTACTACAAGAATAAATAGAAGTATAATGTTGATGAAAGAGCTCATTTTGCAGAAAAAGAAAACTGGCTAGGAGATGAGTCAAGTGGTGATGAAGCCATGTTCTGCGGAATGGCCAGAACAAATGAATCAGAAGATCAGCATTCTGAAACACCTGTATGTACTCCCTCTGACACATCTGAACTTGAAAATACCATTCTGGAAATATTTAAAAAAATTTAAGAACTTAAGCAAAAGCTTACAGTTGAAAAGAAACTGCAAAAACAGATTGAAAAAACTCTCTCTGAAACTCAAAATAAGAGAGAAATTTATAAAAGAGAAGTGGAGCTTTTAACTGAAGAAAAATTGGAACTCAATGTTGAAAATGAGAAGATTTCCAAAAACTTAAAAAATACAGAAGTTAAGTTCAAAGAAGAGAAATTGAACTTAAACAAACTTTTGGAAAACAAAGAAAAGGAGATTAGTGCTAAGGAAAGTGACAGATTAAATTATGTTGCACTTAAAAACTATTTTCAGAAAGAAAGAGAGTTTTTACATATTGAACTTCAAAAGACAAAGCTACAAATCAAAACATATCTGGATGCTCAGAAAGTTCATGACAAGATAAATACACAAGTAGGAAGATCTGGACTTGGTTTCGAGGATCTGGATCCCTACACGTGTGAGAAAAGATCAACTCTGAAATCTGTTTTCGGTCTAGGACAAGAACAGAAGCTTGTGTTTCCAATTTTATATGAACCATCTATTTTTAAAAGATCAAAACTTGAAATTGGTTGTCATCAACGAAAACTCAAGTTCAAAAACATCAAATATTCGTCTGGAAAAACAAATGTTGATCTGAACAAAATTCAAAAGAAAGGCGGCATTTTCAAATTTGGCTCAAGCGTTCATATGACTTTGAACCCAAAGGTGGATAAATGCTTTAAACTTGAACTTGAAAATGTTCAGAAACTCTCTTCAGAAAACAATCCAGAGATTGTCCCATGTTCTTTTATAGACCTAAATCCTTCTGAATCTCAAGATTGTTTTGAAACGATTACATATCCTTGGGAAAATGATGACCAAGGCGATGATTTCTTTGACTTAGAAAAATATCTTTCAAGTTTAGAAAATCAATTACCTTTTTAGTACAAAAAGGTTTCTGAAATACCTAAAAATGAGGAAGTTCCGTTTTTGTTTATTAATGAATCTCTGGAAATCAGGGCCTCTGGTCTGAATGCTGAAAAACATTCAATTGGAATACCAATAATCTCTGTTCCTCCAACAGGGGACAGAAAACCGGTTTTTATTCATCCAGATTTCATTGGGATGTGTCTTAAGGCCAAATCTTGTCTTGAACTTGAGAAGGAAGAAAGTCTTAAAAAGAAATGTTTTGATCAGCATAAATCGTCTCAATCATGTTATCCAAAGTTTACTTCTGCTCAAAAAGGCAAATGGAAATCTAATCTTTTTGCTTCTGTTTCAGTAATTCAGAAAACTCCAGAGAAGGTTTATCAGAGGAAGTCTCAACAGAAGAACACTTATGATTCTAAGCATAAGTCTAGCCTAGCTAAGAAGTTCAATAGAACTACTGATACTAGTATAGACAAGAATAAGAAGAATTGTAAATATCATTATTCTAATGAAAATTCAATGCAATATTTTATGTCTCAGAATTCTGAATGTTTTTCTTTATTTTTAAAACTAAAGGAATTTTTCTCGAGGTCCTCTGATCGTTTTTATGATGATTTCTCACACCTCAAAACTAAACCAAAGAAAAACAATAATACAACAAACAAAAAGACAAAACTTTTAAATCCTACAATATCAAATCATGTGCAAGATAAAAAGAGTGAAAAGACTAAAACTAACATTAAAGGACCCATTATGAGATGGGTACCTAAAACACTCTGATTGTGATTGCAGAAGCAGCGTGTGCACATCTGGTATCTTGACTCTGGATGCTCTAGGCACATGACTGGATCAAAAATGGTAAGGGTCAAATAAAAGGCTACGGTACTTTACAAGAAGGTAAAGTAGCTCATGTTTCTGGACAGAAACATAATCTGTTGAGCGTAAGTCTACTTTATGATTCTAAAATACTTGTTTTATTTGATGAAAAACATTGTTACTTGTTTTCTAAGGCAGGAGAAGAACTCTAGAGAGCAGACAGAAAGGTTAATTTGTATATGATGAAATTCACATCAAAGGAAGGTAAAGAAACCCTCTGTCTTATCTTCAAAAAGAGTGAAATTGCATGGGTCTGGCATCACAAAATGTCTCACTTAAATTTTGATAATCTTGAGATGCTTGTTAGACATAATTTGGTAACTGGTCTTCTAGAAGTCCACTTTCAAAAAGATCACCTCTGCCCCGCATGTGAAATGGGAAAAATAAAATGAGCATCTCATAAAACAAAAAGTGATCATTCTTGTACTAGACCTTTGCAATTATTACATGTAGATCTCTGTGGTCCTATTGCAACATAAAGTCTATCTGGTAAAAAGTATATACTGGTAGTTATTGATGAATTTTCCAGGTATACATGACTTGCATTTGTAAGACATAAATCAGAAGTACCTATTGTTTTGCAAAATATGATTACCAGAATCCAAATTCTTTTACACCAAAAGATTTAACAGCTAAGGAGTGACAATGGTACTGAGTTCAAGAATGCCAAGCTTGAAGCATACCTTATTGAAAATGGAATTACACAGAACTTCTCTGCTGTACGAACTCCTCAACAAAATGGTGTAGTAGAGCGGCGCAATAGAACTTTGGTTGAAGCTGCCAGAACGATGCTTGCAGCTTCTAGACTTCCCATCCATTTCTGGGCTGAAGCTGTAGCCACTACATGTTTTACCCAGAATCGTTCGATAATTGTCAAGAGGCATCTTAAAACCTCTTATGAGCTAATTAATAATCGAAAACCCTGTGTTAAATTCTTTCACATTTTTGGATGCAGGTGTTTCATTTTAAATGACAGAGAAAAACTTGGCAAGTTTGACAAGAAATCAGATGAAGCTAAATTCTTAGGATATTCGTTAAATTCAAGAGCTTTTCGAGTTTTTAACTTACGTACTAAGACTGTTATGGAGAGCATTAACGTCGATTTTGATGATCACACTCAATTAACTTCTGAGTATTCTACTTCTAAACTTAAACTTGACACAGTAACTTTTGAATATCTTTCAGGTACTAGAGAATCTGAAATAGATGCTATTTTTCAAGATTTTATGGGTGAAGGGATACTTCCAGAACCAAGACCAACCCCTCAATCTTTGAGTATTCCTAAAGTTCTTCAAGCTTCTGGAATTACACTTTCTGGTCCAGAATCCCCTGCTGAGAGAACTTCAGAGCATTCTGTCAATCCTGTTTCATCAAGTGACTGTCTAGAAGTCATTCCTATGCCTTCATTAGAGAGGGAGTATGAAGATCCTCCTGTTTCCGAATCAATTCCTCTGAAACAGAAGTTCACGCTCAACTAGTATCTCAATCCCGGATGACGAGATGGACTAAGTCTCACACTCCAGATCTCATAATTGGCAGTCCCTCTGAAGGTGTTAAGACAAGATCTGCTACTGCAAATGAAGCTTTCTTTGTAAATTTTCTTAGCATGATCAAACCAAAACATGTTCATGAAGCCTTGCAAGAACCTAGCTGGGTAACCGCTATGCAAGAAGAACTGCTACAATTTGAACAAAACAAAGTCTGGAACCTAGTTCCTTTACCAAAGAACAAAGTAGCTATTGGTACTAAGTGGGTCTTCAGAAACAAGAAAGATGAAGACGACATAGTGATCAGATACAAAGCTCGACTGGTGGCTAACGGGTATTGCCAAGAAGAAGGAATTGATTACGATGAAACCTTTGCCCCTGTAGCAAGAATTGAGGCGATACGACTCTTTCTGGCTTTCTCTGCTTACAAAAACCTTAAAGTCTATCAAATGGATGTTAAATGTGCATTTCTGAATGGGTGTCTCAAAGAAGAAGTGTATGTCGAACAACCTGCTGGCTTTAAAGATGCTAAACATCCAGAGTATGTCTATCTTCTCGACAAAGCTTTATACGGTCTAATACAAGCACCTAGACCATGGTACGAACGCCTATCTACGTTTCTGATCAGTAAAGGTTATTATAAAGGTAAAATCGATACAAGTCTATTCATCAAAAGAAGCAAAGGTATGCTAACTGTTGTTCAAATTTATGTGGATGACATAATCTTTGGTTCTACTCATCAAACAGAAGTTGATCTATTTTCTAAATTGATGGAACAAGAATTTGAAATGAGTATGATGGGAGAACTAACGTTCTTTCTAGGACTCCAAGCTAAACAAAATGCCTCTGGCATCTTCATGAATCAAGCTAAGTATGTTTCTGACATGCTTAAGGAATTTCATCTTCAAAATTCCTCACCAATGAAAACTCCTATCTCTACTAGCACGAAACTAGGCCCTGATCCTTCTGGGAACTCAGTGGATGTTACGGGTTATAGAGGTATGATTGGATCACTTCTGTATATGACTACAAATAGACCCGATATTATGTTTGCCACTTGCCTCTATGCTCGCTATCAAGCGAATCCTAAAGAATCACATTTGGCTGCTGTTAAACGAATTTTTCGATATCTCAAGGGATCTCCATCACTTGGTCTCTGGTCTCCAAAAAATTCTGAATTTGATTTGATGGCATATACAGATTCTGATCATGCAGGTTGCAAGTTGGATCGAAAAAGTACCTCTGGAAGCTGTCAACTTTTGTGTAACAGACTTGTAAGTTGGACTTCTAAGAAGCAGAATTGTGTGTCAACATCCACAGCAAAAGCTGAGTATGTTGCTGCTGCCAGTTGCTGTTCATGGCTTAATATACGACAAAATCCCAATCTTGTATGACTTAGAGAGTGCTATTGTGATTACTAAAAATCCAGTTCAGCATTCAAAAACAAAGCACATCGATGTCATGTATCATTTCATCAAAGATCATGTAGAGATAGTCACAATCAAAATGTATTTTGTCTCTACTGACTTTCAACTTGCTGATATTTTCATAAAAGCTCTGGATGAAACACGTTTCAATTTTCCTAGTCAGCAAGTTGGGCATGTTAAATATGTAATTTTACTTAATTCTTTGATCCTCTCAGAATTATGTCCAATTACTTATTTCTGTGTAGTTTTATCTTGCCTTATTTTCTATTCGAACAAATCAGAAACGTCCAGAAGCCTCTGGTCGCTTCTGACGGTTTCTTTCAGAGGAACTCAGAAGCCTCTGGACACCTCTGTACCACTTTTTACACTTTTTGATCCAAGTGTTAACAGAAAAGGTGCTCATCTTACACTTGCGAGGGGGAGCAGAATGCAATCTTCGAGGGGGAGCAAATTGAATTTTTTTTTGAGGAGCAAAATGAATTTTTTAAATTGGATAGCATAATGCAATTTTTGAGGGGAAGCAAATCTTACATGTTCGAGGGGGAGCTTAACAAGTCTAACTTCTGTTAGCCGTCTTCTGAACCTCTCTTTACTTAACAATTTCTTTGAATTTGTTTCTTCTGACTAACTCTTGCCGTCAAGGTCACAAAGATGCTTGAGATTCAACTTAAATTCTTTTGAAAAGATGTTCTTTGACATTTGTGGTCAAAAATTATTTTCTATGACCAGATATTCTCTACCTTTGTATTTTTTCTGAAATTTTCTTTAATAAGCCTATTTTATTTAACTCTTGCCATCAAGGTTACTTCAAATTTTCTTATTCTATTTTAATTTCTCAAATAAATACTTGGCTTAAAATATTGAACTTTCAATTGGTACAAATATGTTTTCCACCCAAATGTCTGCTTTTAAAATTTTAAAAGGAATTAATTACTCTAAAATTATTATTTTTAATCCACAGATTATCTGTTTTAAAAATGATTTTCTTTTAACTAATTTCCTTTTAATTTCTTTTTGAGGAGAGAATACTCAATCCTTTTTAGGTGCTAAACCCTTTCACTTGTCAGTTTTACTTTACACGTGTCATTCATCGTGCCATCACTCGATTACTCTCTCTCTCTCTCTCTCTCTCTCTCTTATATATAAACCTCGAGTTGGGACTTTCACAGTACTGTGCTTCATCATCTTCCTCAAGAATCTGAATACTTCTTAATCGTCGTCTTATTCTCACCAAAGCTTTCTTCATCAATGGCGTCTCCTGTTGCAAATCCTAATACCCAAATCGACGATGGTAACTTGGTCACTTCAATAGCTGATAGTGCTCCAGTTGTTAAGCTACCACTGAGACCCAACAATGTTCAGGTTCTTCTCAATCCGAACACTTATCTATCTGATTTCAGGATCATGATTGAGTTACTGCAACACCATTCCTTGAACCGAACCCTAACCCTGACAAATCCAAATGTTCCTGAAATTTATGTGCAAGAGGTCTGGCAAACTATGTTCATCAAGGATGACAATACCCTAATTGGAACCTTTGGACACCCCACTGAACCTGAAACTGCAGTCCAAATCCCAATCACTCGCAAGAAAATTGCACGGTATTTTCATCTTCCTCAACCATTCATTGAAGCTGAAGGTCAAACGATTCCCAACCCTGACCTAGAACCTAATCCCACACCAGAAGCTCTACTGGCCTTTATTCGCTTCTTAGGTTACAATGAACACCTCCATAGGCTATCTGAGTTCAAAACAAAGAAGCTACCCCCAATGTGGAATGTCCTTGTCTCAATTCTGAATAAGAGCCTCACCTGCAAAATAGGGTTTCTCGATCAAGCCAGTAAGAACGTTCTCACAATCATGTATGGGATGTTATTTAACAGACCTCTGGACTACACAAGCCTTATCTTCCATGAAATGAAAGCCGCTGTTCAGACAAAAGTTTCCCTCCAGAGCCAAGGGAAACCACTTCCTGCTTTAATGTTTCCACGCTTTCTTTCACTATTTACCTTCCCAGCTATTGGTGCATTGAAAGCTCCTCTACTTCAGCCTTTCTGCAAAATAGCTTCAATGAGCTCTCACAAGCCAACAATGGACAACAACGGTTATCCTGCATCTAGAGATATCTCCAGGTACATGCTAGATCTTATTCCTTCCACCTCTCTTACTCTCATGTCCTATAAACGCTCTATGGTATTCTCAGAACAGAGAGTATCTACCCCATAGCACTTAGAGCCAAGATTAGAAAATGAGGGGTCAAGTGAGCATGAGATTGAAAAGAATTCGAGTGACCACCAGAGAGTTTCTACCGATCCCGACCTCTTAATGCAAGAAGGTACAGAAGATGTCCATAGAGACACATTTGAGCGAATCTTTCCAAGATCCCCAAGGGTACCCGCATCTCCTGAGGTAGTTGTCAACACATCTACTCTCATTGAAAAAGGACAACCCAGTCCAAACCACCAACAGCCAAACCGTTCAGAGGGAATTCTTTGTTCCTCTAAATCACGCACATCAGGGGAATCCACCTCATCCTCATCATCCTCTCAACAGGGTGATGATGAAAATATAAGAGTTCATTTGCTCCAGAACTCGCCACCACCCACACAAAACGTTGATGTCTTCGTGACCAACGATGTCATAGGGCAACCAGAAGGTACGTCCATGCCCTCTGTTAGTTTAGATGCTGAGGCAATCCTATCAGAGAGGTTACAGCCACAGGATGCACCACTTACCGGGGTCTTTACCCTTCCCAAAGGTAAGCACATTGTGCTCAGCTCCCCATCCTCTGATGATCGGGATCAAGCTAAACCTTTCAAAACAACCAAAGAGGTGTCTGTGAATAACAGCCCTCGAAGACAGGTTGGAAGTCCCTCCACACTCAACGTTGAAACAGGTGTGAAAGAGGGCCTCTCTGAACACGAGAGACAAGGGGCTCCATGTGTTGGAGATGCACCGGTTACCTCTTCTAAATTTGTCACCAATGCAGCGTCAAGGAATTTGGTGATCAAATTTAGAGATCTATGGAAGATCTAAAATCATCCCTGGTCTCTCAGCAACAATCTCTAACAGCCATTCAAACCCACCAAGCAACTCAAACTCAAACTTTGGAGGATATCAAAAACCTTCTCTCTGATAATGCAGAGGCTCAACGGATATCTGCTAATGCTCACTTCCAGGCTCTGGACGCTGGAATTAAATCTAATGCAGAGGCTATCTTTAATCTTCCTTCAGAGATACCTACACCAGAAGTTACAATCTCTACTGACGAATATGGATCATTTGTTGCTGACATCCGTAAACTAATACAGGCTGTTTTTCCTTCTGAAGATACTTCTGCCTCTGCCTCTCCTCTAGTCAAGAAGTCTGATATGGCACACTTTCAGAAAGCAATGATTGAACGCATCAATACTCTGGCCTCCAAGTATGAATCGAAAACCATCTCCAGCAACTTGAATATGGACAAAAAGCTCACATCTCTAGAACTTCTGTCTCAAAGTTATCCTCTCTGGTTGGTACGTTATCTGCCTCCTTTGAAGACAGAAAGAAAGCTAAAGAAGCTCGGACATGTAAGAAGGCTGAGTTAAAGCGCAAAAGATCTGAGGATCAGGATCCTGATTCTCAGAAGGGGGCGAACATGGACAACCTCAAAAAGAGGAAAACTGAAACGGATCAGAAGATGGAACAAGACAAAAGTAAAACTACAAACTCCTCACCTTCTCCCTCTGCACCTTCTACCTCCAAACAGACTCCATTGACGCCTACTCCACTAGCTACTCACAAGGGTCCCTTGCCCAAGGATCCAGAAATTGCAAAATTCATACTGGATATAATTGGCAACACCAAAACTCAATCTCACCCAGCGAAAACAGAGGCAGCTAAAGCAGAAACTGCCAGAGCAGAAGTAGCTAAAGCAGAAGCTTCCAGAGCAGAAGCTATCAGAACAGAAGAAGCCAGAGCTAAGGCAGCCAAAGCCGAGCCAGCTAGAACAGAAGAAGAGAATAGACTAAGATCTGAGGCTGAACTAAATGCTAAGTCTGAAGCCGAAAAAGGTAAGGAAGAAGCCCTAAGAAAGCCATGGATCAAGCGGAAAAATAGAAAGAAGAAGCTGAAAAGGCTAAAGAAGCTACTGAAAGGGCACAAGCCAATTTTGATGAAACAAAAAGAAGAGAGTCTGCAAAATTCAGAGCTGCAAATGAAGAAAAGATGCAGAAGATGGGAAGACTCGAACTACCCAACTTAGAAATCAAAAATAAGCACTGATAGAAATATCATAATAGCTTCAACATTAGGAACTGGGTTCTTAAAAGAGAAAAAGATCTGAAGAAGTTCTGAAGATACTTCTGAAGAGGTTCTGAAGAAGTTCTGAAGACACTTCTGAAGAAGTTCTGAAGGAGTTCAGAACCAATTCTGAACTTGTCTGTTATGACTGTTGTGTCACTTTAGTTTTTCTATTGTATGTATAAATAGATAGTTAGTTAGATTGTTAGAACTAATGTTTTCATATACCTTGTAAAGATATATTTTGTATACAGTACATTCAATCAATACAAATTACATTTGGGTACTATCACTCCTGTTATAATCTTTTCATATATTGATATCTTGATTGTTTGGGTCCTAACAATTGGTATCAGAGCCAATTCATCTGTTCTTGAAGAAAATTTGTGAAAGAACTTGTCAGATCTGACAATTCTTGGTGTTCTTGATCTACAAAATTCAAATTCAATACAGGTGAATTCTCGATCATCTAACAATCAAAGATGTCTAAAGAAATAGTCTCAATCGGATCTGAAACGAAACCACCAACTCTCTTCTTAGCGGAATATCATCAATGGAGAATTAGAATGATTCAATTCTTGGATAACATAGATGAAGCCTTAATGCAATCTATTACAAATGGCCCACTAGAGGTATTTGTTGAGATTCCAGCAGTTCCCAGAACTGAATCCACCCCTGAAATCCCTGCATCAAGAATCAAGAAGAGTCCTGGAATGTATAATCCAGCTGAAAAGGCTCAAATGAAAGTTGATAGAAGAGCATTAACTTTACTCACCATGGCAATTCCTAATGAGATATTCAATAGGGTTGATAGTTTAATTTCAGCAAAAGCCATGTGGGATGAAGTAGAAGCTCAGATGCAAGGAAGTACAAAGGCTCAAGCACAGAGATTAAATATCTGTGTTGGAACATATGAAAATTTCAGGTACAAAGAAAATGAATCTATCACTAATACATATCACAGATTCAATAACATTCTGAATGATCTAAGAAGAAATGGTGTTCAGAAATCAAATTCTGAGATAAACAACAAATTTCTGAACAATCTGGGAAATGAACGGTCAAGTTTTTCAGATAATATGGTAACTAGGAACTTGTCTAGAAAGACAATTCATGATGTCTATGGTATCTTGTTCCAACAAGAGGACAAGATCAAAGTTAGACAAAATGAACAAAAGAAGACACAAGAAACAGTTGCCCTTCTAAGCAAGAACTACAATAATTCTTTGACTATTGCTAACAAGAAAGTTTGTGAGATCCCAGAGATGACAGTGTGTGATGGGGATGAATCAGATGAAGAGCTTAAAAGGATTTCTGATAATATTGCTTTCATGACAAGGCAATTCAAACAAAGATACAATCAAAAATATCAGAATAAACCAAGATCTGAAATTGGACCTAAGAAGGGTCAAGAGGTGGTCAATACGAAACATACGAACCGGCAAGATGCTTCAACCGTGGAAAGAAATTTGGACATTATGCTAGACAATGCAAGATGCTAAAAGTCAAAAATTCAGGTTATTATGAGAAGAAGCATCTATTAGCAAAGAAAAAAGAGCTTAATCCTGCTCTAGTAACCAAGTATGAAGAAGACTAGTTAAACTAGAGTGATGGAGATGATGATGAAGAAGTTGCTCACTATGCAACTAATTGCTACATGTGTCAAATGGATCCAGAAAAGGACAAACAAGACACTGAGGTATCTTCTTCATCTTCTGAACAAAATTGTGAACATAATTCTGAAATTAATACAAAAGATTCAGAAATGACAAATCAATTTCAAAATATGTTTTCTGAATTTGAAACACTCAGAAACAGAATTAAAGGTGAAAGAATTTTGGTCAATCAATTCAGAGCTGTAAGTCAAATATATAAAGAAAATTGTCAAGCAGCTGAACAGATTCTTGAAAAAATTTAAGAAGAAAAACTTGTTTTAAAAGAAAAAATGAATAGTTTACAAAAAGAAATAATAAATGAAAAATCTGAAAAGGAAATTCTAAATGTTAAGATGAATTTTCTGAATCAAGAGAGACTTGATCTTTATAAAAAGATTAAGGAATTGGAAGATTTAAATTTTAAAAGAGGACAAACTGAACAAACTTTGAATATTTTAACTAGTCAGGCTCAGAACTCAAAATTTTACAATATAAAAGCAGGTTTAGCATATAATGACAGTCCAATTCTAAAAAAGGCTCCTGCAAACTTATATGATTATTCTAAAATGAAAATTTTCAATGAATCAAATACTGGCATCATTTCCAAACCTGTAAACCATTCTTTGCCTGAAAGAATTCATTTTATAAAATCAGAGACTTTGTTTTCAGAAGAAACACCTCTAAAAACTGGTGAACCAGAAAGTATCTCTGAAACAGAAGAAATGAATAAAATTTCAAAAATTTGTAAATCTTCTGAATCAAATATTATCTCTGAAGAAAAATCAGAAGTAATTGTTAAATCTGAAATTGTTTCTGAAGTTACTTCTGAATCCAATTGTAAAAACATTTCAGAAGATACTTTTGACAATAAATCAGAACATAAAGAAAAATATGATGAATTCTCAGATATTGAATCCTCAGAAGATATTGATGAGAATTCCAATATATTTTTTGATAAATCTGATAATGAGTCTACAACAACAAAAAATTCAAATATTTTTGCAACAAGTATGACTCATAATAAGTTTTTAGATCTAATAAATGCTTCTGATTCAGAAGATGATGATGATCAAATGGTGCAATTCATTGACAAAAATGGCTATTTGGTTTATAAATCTCAATCATGTATAACTGAAGGAGAAAAATTAAAATCTGAAGTTTCAAAGATACCTTCAGAATTGTTTGGTTCTGTGTTTTTAAAACCAGAATATCAGAATTCAGATTTTTCTCCTACAAATACAAACATATCATCAAATTCAACACCATGTTCAGTAACATCTTCTGACTTTAACACCAGAGTTAAAATTTTTGAACAAGGCCAATCCTCAAACTCTCTCTCTGAAGTTCAGAAAATTAACACAAAATCTGAAGCTAAACCTGAAGTGAACAAAAGAGTTTCCTATACTAATCCTCATTTCTTATCTTTTACAGAGCTCTCCACTTTAGTATGGAGAAAGAAAGATGAAAGACTGTCAAAGATTGACAAATTAGAGAGTTTTTCATTTTTACAGAAGAATGATGTACCTAAAACAAAGATAGTGAATAAAAGAATTTTTGTTGAAAAATCAAATGTTATTGATTCTTATATGTCTAATAGTGTTGTAAATACACTAAAGAATCATATTCACTGCATTAATTATGGTCATCATAATTTTCTTCTTAACTCCAAAACAAACAAAAGAAATTTGATGAAATCTTTTCAGAAATGTTTGGCTACATTGACAAATTCAAATAAACAAAGACATAAAAATAAAGATAAATCTCAATGTTCTGAACAAACTTCTGAGTTGAAACATTTGAAGAAAAAGTTCAGAACTTCAAATTTTAATACTAATCACAAAGGACCCATTCTGAAATGGGTACCTAAAACTCAATAATCTCTTTTGCAGATATGTCATGTGTGGGTCTTAGATTTTGGATGTTCAAGACACATGACACCTTTCAAAGAACTACTAACTGATTATCATGAAAGATATGGAGGAACAGTTAGTTTTGGAGACAATGCAAAGGGATATGTAAGAGGATATGGCACTTTCATTAAAGGAGATGTGAAAGTAATGAAAGTTTTCTATGTTGAGGGACTAAGACATAATCTTTTCAGTATTAGTCAATTTTGTGACAAATACTGGAAGGTTAATTTTGACATAGATTACTGTCATGTTCTGAGTACAACAAACAAGAATGAGTTAACTGCTAATAGAGATGGAGATATCTACACAGCAACATTCACTGCAACTGGTCAACTACAAGGTGTATGTTATATGTATACACCAATAAAAAATGATAGTTGGCTTTGGCACAAAAGAATGTCACATCTGAACTTCAAAGCCATTTCTAAACTAGGCAAACATCAATCTGTAAGAGGACTACCAAAGATCAGATTTGAAAAGAACTCTCTTTGTTCTGCTTGTGAACTAGGGAAAATCAAAAGAAGTTCTCATCCTCTGAAAATGCTATCTTCATGCAAGGCTCCACTTGAAATGCTACATATGGATTTGTGTGGCCCAATGAAAACTCAAAGCATGGGGGGAAAGAAATACATTCTTGTTATAGTAGATGAATATACACGATATACATGGATTGAATTTCTGAGACTCAAATCTGGTACTTCTGAAAGACTGATACCCTTTCTGAAGAAAATTCAAGTTCTTCTTCAACTCCCAATTCAAAAAATCAGAAGTGACAATGGAACAGAATTTACTAATTCTACACTTCAGAATTTTTTGGAATCTGTTGGTATTTCTCATAATTTTTCCGCTGCAAGAACTCCTCAACAAAATGGGGTAGTTGAAAGAAAGAATAGAACTTTGGTAGAGGCTGCAAGAACCATGCTTGCATATTCAGAACTTCCTCTGTCTCTTTGGGCGTAAGCAATTGCTACTGCATGTTTTACTCAGAACAGAACCATTCTTAACAGAAAATTTCTTAAAACTCCATATGAATTGTTAAAACAAAGAAAACCCTCTATTGATTATTTTAAAATCTTTGGTTGCAGGTGTTTTCTAAAGAATGATACTCCACATCTTGTCAAATTTGCACCAAAAGGTGTAGCGGGTATCTTTGTTGGCTACTCTCAAAGATCCAAAGCTTATAGAGTACTCATTAAAGGAACTCAAAGAATCATTGAGACAACAAATGTCAGATTTCATGAGCCAACAATGACTTCTGAACAAAACAGTTCAGAACTCGCACATAAACCATCTTCTGAAAGTTTGGACTCAGAACATAATCATACAAACTCTACTTCTGCATCTCAAACTTTACTTAAATCCAATTTAGATATTTTATGTCAAGACTTATTTGATATTTCTGTAAATGTGTCTGCAGATTATCAAAATCCTTCTCTACTCAGAAATTCAAATAATCAAGACATTTCAGAAATACAGATTTCAAATACATCAGCACCACAACTCTCTAACTCAAATTCAGAACTTCCAACTTCTGAAAATGAAATTTCTGAACCAATTCAAGTTGTTTCTGAACCGGTTCAAACTATTTCTGACCATGAACCTCACAGTTCTGAACCAATTCAGATTTGTCCATTTGAGAGGGAGTCTTCAGATTTACATTCAGCCATCAATCATGATACTGAAACTCAAGCAACTACTGATGATTATGATTCTGCGAATAATGTTTCATCCGTTCAACCATTGCCAAATGTGAACAAATGGACATCTAGTCATCCGATTCATCAAATAATTGGTGATGCATCAAAAGGTGTTCAAACAAGATCCGCAACAAATGAATGTCTGTATGTTAATTTTTTAAGCAGTATGGAACCCAAAAAGCCATATGAGGCACTTCAGGATCCAGACTGGATTTTAGCCATGCAGGATGAGTTAAATCAATTTGAAAGAAACAAAGTCTGGAGATTGATACCAAAGCCAAAAGGTAAATATGTCATTGGCACAAAATGGGTGTTCAGAAATAAAAAGGATGAAAATGGAATTGTTGTAAGAAACAAGGCAAGACTTGTAGCTAAGGGGTATTGTCAACAAGAAGGAATTGATTATGATGAAACCTTTGCTCCAGTTTCCAGATTAGAGGCCATACGAATCTTTCTTGCCTATGCTGCTCATAAAAACATGAAGGTGTTTCAAATGGATGTAAAATGTGCATTTCTGAATGGTATTTTACATGAAGAAGTGTATGTTGAACAACCAGAAGGCTTTGTAAGTAAAGAATTCCCAGATCATGTTTACATATTAGACAAAGCCTTATATGGACATAAACAAGCACCAAGAGCATGGTATGATACTCTTACAACTTTATTTCTGAAAAAGGAGGGTGATGATATGATTTTGATACAAATCTATGTAGATGATATTATATTTGCTTCTACTAATCCAAAATTTTGTAGAAATTTTGAGAAAATCATGCAAACAGAATTTGAAATGAGTATGATGGGAGAGTTGACATTTTTTCTTGGTTCAAGTCAAACAACTTCCCACTGGTATATACATTAATCAATCTAAGTATGTCTCTAACTTACTTAAGAAGTTTGACATGACTGATTGTTCAAGTATTCAAACTCCAATGGCCACTGCAACTAAGCTAGAACCTGATTTAAATGGCAAATCTGTTGATCAGAAAAAGTACAGAGGCATAATTGGATCTTTGCTACATGTATTTGTGCCAGATATCAAGCTAATCCTAAGGAATCCCACCTTCTAGCTGCAAAAAGAATACTTAGATACCTAAAAGGTTCTCCTTCATTGGGACATTGGTATTCTAAGGATTCTAGTTTTGAACTAACAGCATTTACAGATGCAGATCATGGTGGTTACAAATTAGACAGGAAAAGCACTTCTGGATCATGTCAGTTTCTGGGTGATAGACTAGTTAGCTGGTCTTCAAAGAAACAAAATTGTGTTTCTACCTCTACAGCAGAAGCTGAATATGTAGCAGCTGCAATATGTTGCTCACAAGTGATCTGGATGCAAATTCAACTAAAAGACTATGGTTACACTTTAAAAAAGATTCCTTTGTATTGTGATTCAAAGAGTGCCATAGCCATCACTGCCAATCCTGTTCAGCATTCAAAAACCAAGCACATTGATGTAAGATATCATTTTATCAAAGATCATGTGGAAAAAGGTAATATTGAAATGTTTTTTGTTCAGACAGATTATCAGTTAGCTGATTTATTTACCAAAGCACTTGATGAAAAACGATTTAACTTCTTGGTAAGTAAATTGGGCATGATGAACATGTCTATGTAAGTATTATACATCACCTATACTCTAGAAGTTACATTCTGAAGTTTTTTTTTATCAAATTCTGAATATTTTGCTCTTCAGAATTAATTTGTATATTCTGAAGTTTATCATTCAGATTTTTGCTACTTTTCAAACTCAGAAGTATATCTCTTTAGTAACTAGGTTGATTATATTTTAATACTTTTCATTTATTCTTCATTTCACTAATATTTGATTGATTCTTTGATAAAGTTGCAATAATCAAGGGGGAGAATCATAATTGCTAGTGATTCAAGAGGGGGTGTTATTAATTTCAATTATTTCTAACTACCCTTTCCTACATAACAACTCTGCATTGATGAAATAAAGTCTTGTACTTTATATCTAAGAAGTATGAACAAGCTTCCTTAGATTAAAACAGTTTTACATTTGTTCAAATCTACTTCTGAATTCTCAAAATGTTTTATATTTTTCAGAAGTTTATATTTTTAAATGATTTTTTGTCTTCTAAGATGACTCAAGTTTAGTTCTGAACTTTACTTACAAATTCTGTGGTTCTTCTGAATTCTTTCTTTCAGACTTCTGAACTTTTTCTCAGAAGTTCTGAACAACTTATGAACTTTTTGAACTTGTTCTCAGAACTAAAACTTCCCGGTGATTTTTTTATTTAAGCGTGTGCCACGTGTTTTAATTTCATTGGATTTTTCTTAACCACGACCATTAAACGGTTCATTTCTCTTAGTAAATGATGATTACTACTCTAATCACATTTACTTTTTGGCCACGTGTCCTTCAACGTTTATCCGATCGTATAAATCAATGGATTCTTCATCATCTTCATTCTTTTAGCAATTTTACTCTGAGAACCTTTCTGTGTTTATTCATCATCTTTCAGTTATCAATACGTGTTCTTTCTACATCATGTCTACTTCAAAAACCATGATTTCTACTTCCTCGAGTTCTAATGATAACCTTTGGATCATCCAGTGATGCTTTGTTCAAGATTGTGCCTCAAAAATTAATGGTTGGATCAATGGAAATCCCACTAAGTGATGATCAAATGCTTCATGACACAGCCACTACTGCAACTCATCAAGCCGGACCTTCAAACCCTATCATCAACCCTAACCCTAACCCGACAACTGCTAAAATTGGGGAAACACAGAATACACCCATCGATGTCCTTTCTGAATCAAATGTTGCTGAAAGTGAATCCCAGACTCCTGCTGAAAGTGGTGACCTGTCCAAACTCTATGTACCTGCTGAGAAATTACTTGACATCAAAAGAAACAACTGTGCACTGAACTTCAAATCCAAAGACTTCATTGATGATCAAGTAATGTTGATTAAAATTCTGAAAAAATATCCCCTGCGCACTCTCCTTTCAAGAAAATTCTCTGTTCCTGCTTCATATCTTCAACAATTCTGGCATTATGCTGAGGTGGATGAAAATGATGATGAAATTGTATCTTATGTTCATGCCTACAAAGTTTGTATATCTGTAGATGACATTAGAAGCCTTCACTATTTGCCAAAACCAGATGAGGTTCTTGGAAAAACCTGTTATGCCTCCATTCCATCCTCATCAGTTATGCTCTCAGATTTTATGAGCTTGGGTTATTCTGAAAATCTTAGTGCTCTGAGTTCTTTCAGAAGAAAATGCTTACCTCCAATTTGGTATTGCCTGTTTTCCATTCTGAATACCTGTCTCTCTAGGAAGAGCTCAAGTTTAGACCAAGCTTCAGCAAATGGGAGGATTATATTTCATGGTGTTGCCTTCAACAAACACTATGATTATGCTAGTCTCATCTTTGATGATCTCAAATCTGCAATTTTGAAGAAGTCTACATTCAACTATATTCCATTTCAGAGATTTCTTCAAACACTTATCAAAGGAGCAATGAAGGCTGTCTCAAACATCCCTGTTCTAGCTCATGAGGTACATGTTCCTATTTTCACTATGGATAGCTTAAGGCCTCCAAATGCAAAACTTGTTTTTCCAAATGCAGTTCCACTTCCTTCTCATTTACTTGAACTTGTAAGTACACAACCTAGGATTGGGAGTGAGAATTTAGAATCTATGGGATTACCTCAACCAGTAGTCCCTTCCCCTGATTCAAACCAGAGTGGTGATCATGCAAGGGAGTCTAGACTTACTAGAGAGAGGGGGGAGGCTGCTCAAGGGGGAGAACAACCTCAAAGAGTCAAGAGGAAGAATGTGAATGAGAGAAAGGGTAGAAGGGTTAGAAAAAGAATTGATGAGGGGAGAACACAGGTACAAGAAAAACAAACCTGTGAACCACCTGTTACAAGTCGGGCACCCACATCTACTATTATTCCAGACTCTTTGGTGGATAATATTGAAACAGCCAGTGAGCCCATGGCAACCTTGGTTAACCCCCCCAGCTACTCACCCATCTCTCAACAGAAGGGTGTTTCAACAACACATATGGGGCAAGCAGCTTATAATCCATTAGGACCCCAATTGGAGGTTCCTTTTGTTGAAAATGAAGGATATATGTCCCCCCTTCACAGTTTTGAGCACATTGAGTCTGAGTGTCCACTCAACTTTGAGCCTTCTGAACCACTTAATGTGGCATCCATTCACACAAGCACACATCCTTCAGATGTTCCTAAGCAAAGTGTTTGTCACATTGCATCAACAACTATAGATATTCCAACTTTTGGATATCAAGGATTAGTTGGAAGTCCTGGTGGGGTGAACATCACAAAAGCTCCATTCACAGAATCAAATGTGGTTCATGATGCCTTTGTGGCTCATACAGGCCAACCTTCTTCTGAAGGTCTGAAAACAAGTTCATCTGTTGATCTTGGCAACTTACCTACATCTTCTGAATTCACAGAATTCAAAGATCTCTGTACTTCTGAATTTGCAAAGATTCAGAAGGACATCAAGGATTTGACGGATTCTACCAAAAAGGTGTTGGAGGTTAGGTTGGATCAACGTTGGGAAAATATGGTGAACATGCTGAATGATTTTCATCTCCAATCATCTAATGATCTGAATATGTTTAAAGAAGCTCTTTTGTCAGCTTTTTCTGAAGTGGCTCCCTCTGTTTCTTCTTTGAAAGCTTCTAAGCCTTCTTCTTCTTCTGCTTCACAAGCTTATGCTACTAAAGATGATATTTCTCAAACTCTCAATCAGCTTTCATCCATTCAGAGTTCTCAATCAGACTTAAGCACAAGATTATCTGCTCTGGAATGCAGATCTCAATCAGATACATTTAAAAGAAGTCTTGATGATCAGGATCCTGATAATCAAGAGGGGGAGAAAAGACAGAGAGTATCTGAACCAGAAACTAATCAAGTTCAAAGTTCTGAGAAGACTTCTGAAGATACTCAGAATGTTGGTGAAGAATCAAACAAAGTCTCAGAAGCCATAGAAGACATTTTATCTGCAGAACATGAGGTACAAGAGATAAATGATCATTCTTCTGAAGAAATGATAGAAGAAGGGTATGAAACAGAAAAGTTAGCTTTTGATTCTGAAGGAAACTTGGGCTCAGATAACACAGATATAATTCCAGATTCTAATGAAGAAATGCTAAGGGAATATCTTGCTTTTGAAGACATTATTGGAGAACGAAGTGATCTTTCTGATGTGATCATGTTTGAAGAAGATATGATTGATGTAAATATGGGAGAAAGCTCAAATGAAATAAAGGATTTAGTAATTTGGAAGCCTCAACAACTTCTGAGTGAAGAGTTCAGAAGTGCTTCTGAAAGATTATGGGATATTCTGAATCAATTCTGTTGGGTACATGTTTTTCTGAATTATCCAAGAAGTCTGGAGTGTAGACTTTTGGACAACAAATTTTCTATCTTCAGAAATTTTCTTGAACAATCAGACGAAAGAGTTGAATTGGAATTTGACTTAACTCATTTAGAAGGAGTTGAAATTATTGATGAAATCTTAATTGCTTTCTCAGGAAGATTTGAAGTCAGAACCAGACCTTGCATTATCATTCCTAAGGTACATCTTCCAATACTTGAAGAACCTGTTTTGGACCAAGTGTTAGAAAAAGAGAATATACTTATTTCTGGAGAAAGCAGTATGATATTTCTTGAAGACACTTATTGCTTCATGTACAAGAGAAGTATGAAGTTTGCAAAGTTGGAAGACTTTCTGAATGATGAATGGTCGGATGATTATATTGCTCAAGTGAAAAACTTTATTCAAAATCATGGTGTTCAGAACTTTCATGATTCAACTTTAATAAAGAAGGTCAGATGCATATCAAAATCAGTTCAGAATGATTTGACTATATTCAGATTTGGAGCAGAAAGAAGAGATGGTACTCTGTGTGAATTTACTGAGTTTGATGTTTACAAGCTTAGACTACAAGATAAGTTGGCAATCTTATCTTTTTGTGTTAATTCTGGTGAATCTGTGTTAGTCTCAGAGATTAGAAGAGTCTTGAGAATATACATAAGGAATCTCATAAAGCATGATTTTCAGCTGGCTTTGGAATACAGACTTAACACAGTAAATCTGTTAGAACATATATATATTGAAAGATTTGGGTTGAAGAGATTGTTTACTAATCCAGATATTGGGTTCATGTATGTTGTTGAAGAAGTCTCTAAGACATTTGTTGTTTCTGATATTCCAAAGTATTCTACATCTTCACTCCAATGGTTTCTGAACTACATGATAGATTTCTTTGAAGAATCTGACATCAAAGAAGAAATTGTTTATCTAATCAAAGAAAGAATACATTTCAGAGAATTTGTGAGAAAGAGTTATCTTGCTGGTCACAAGAAAGTGAACAAGATAAAAGGAGCAGATTATCTATTAAGTGATGCATATGACTTCAAGATCCACACAAAGAGACAAGATATGGAAGAGATTCAGAAATACATTCTGAATGTTGAAAGTTCAGAAGAAAGACAAAAGGAAAAAGAAAAGGAAAAGGAAGAATTCTTGAAAATATTTCTGAAGAGTTGGTTCCTGAAAAGCAAATATCTGAAGAGGAACAACTACAAGTACAGAGAATTGAAGAAAGTGCTTATACTATGTTCCTTGAATATTTTCATCCAGAAATGTTCATGGAATATGAGCAAAAATTCAACTATATAGATTGTTGGATTCAAAAGTATTTTGGTTGGAAACAATGGTACTCAGACATCATCAGGAAGATAAGGATTCCAATCAACGAAGCAAGAAAAGAAAGTCCTGTGATAAAAGTGATTAATGCTGATTTGAAGACAAGACAAAATTACAAATATGCATTCTTTACTGTTGAGCGACAAAATGGTGAGATCTCTACTTTTTCTGAAGCTGACTTTCAGAATGTTCATCTTAGAGATCTTCTCAGAGTACATAGAAGTCTTTATCCTTTCCATGACTCAATTACCAAGTTCAGAAAATCTTTTCCAGTGCTTAGAGATGGATTGTATAGAGAATTTATATGGGCTGCAAAGACTGATTTCCAGGTTGCTTATGTTCTGAACAAGAAGCAAGTACACTTAAGCAAGCCAAATTTAAGTCTACCAGATATTCAGAATTTGAAGAAGAGCACTTTAGTACTTCATCCTCCTGGCTTCGTTTGTAAATGCTTTCATGAACTATTATTTGTGAGATTTGAAGAACTCCACAAATGTTGCAATGGAACTCTCATGGCAATCAGAGATCGTTTGGTAAAAAGACAGAATAGAAGACCAAAGAATCTGAGCAATAAAGATTGGGAGAAGCACAAGATACTTGCAAAACAAATGATTAGAGTTGCTGAAACCTTACTAGAATATAGAAGACTAATTCTGAAGGATGTAAGAGAAATTCTGAATTTTTGGAAGTATGATTTGAACTTTTGAAGCTAAGGGGGAGATTGATAGAAATATCATAATAGCTTCAAAAGGAACTGGGTTCTTAAAAGAGAAAAGATGCGAAGAAGTTAGAAGATACTTCGAAGAGGTTACGAAGAAGTTCTGAAGACACTTCTGAAGAAGTTCTGAAGGAGTTCAGAACCAATTCTGAACTTGTCTGTTATGACTGTTGTGTCACTTTAGTTTTTCTATTGTATGTATAAATAGATAGTTAGTTAGATTGTTAGAACTAATGTTTTCATATACCTTGTAAAGATATATTCTGTATACAGTACATTCAATCAATACAAATTACATTTGGCTACTATCACTCCTATTATAATCTTTTCATATACTGATATCTTGATTGTTTGGGTCCTAACAAGCACATGTATGCCCCTGCGGATGACCAAGTCAGTGATGAAATCAAAGACAAATTCCTAACTCACAGCCAACCAAGGAAGGAGGCTTATTCCATTGTTCCAATCATGACTATATGATACAGGCATGCACAATTTGAAGAAACACCCATCTGGTACACAATTTACAAGGTTGTCAGAGAAGCCAACAAACCATCCTACTTCTGTGACATTGACTTACTGCCAATCAATCCTTTCTGATTCGATTACTCTAGAGAAGTTTATGAAGACTCAAATGAACAGAGGGAGAGATGAACAAGACAAAGTTGCTTACTTTCGTATCATTGATTGTATGAAGTCTTTCATTCGATACAGAAGGCAAGTAGACTTCCAAACGGGTTTGAACTATGGATAACTTGTGTATCTCTACTCCAAATGAAGATTTGGAGGGTATAAACGCACTAAGGATTGGGAAAGTGATAACTCAACCAGAAGTCAGAATTGCATTCAGAAGGCGGAGCAGAAAAAGCTTCTTCAGGCTTAAAGATGCTCACAGATACTCTACAGAAGTTGTGTATATCATTAAATGTTATGCTTCTGTAGCAGTTGATAATCAAGATTCAGAAGTCAGTGAGAAGATTGAAAAGAGACTTGACAAACTAATGAAGCTCAGAGAAGTTACAGATGCCATCTCCAAAGTCATTTCTCAAACAGCTCCCTTCTGATAAAATTACAATACTTCAACTATTGAGCCTATGAAAGTACAGCGAAGCTACACGTGCAACATTCTGATTTTCATACTTAGGAGGAGATTGTTAGACCTCATTTCAGAAGAAGTATGAATCAGAATTAAGCAAGTTCATGCGCATCCGGTGACATGGCAGGCACACCCTCCGTGTGTAACTTAGTTTGTTATTCACTTGCTTACGTGTCTAGTTGTAATAGGCTAGGTAGTTGACTTTCAATATTGTAATGGTATAAATAGCTCAATCTCAGTTTGTAATAGTATCAATTTAAAATATAAAATTTGAGAGCTGAATTGGGCACACTGTTGTTTATCATTCAAAAGCAATTCAATACGAATTACGATTGTTCTTCATATATGTTCTTACTAATCTTACTGTTTATCATAGATCTACCTGCTTCCGCTCATATTTACTTATTTGATCTATCGATTACTTGTTAGAAAGGGATCTGGGTTCCAACACCAACGACATCTTTCACTCCTTAGACTCATGCGCAACTGCAAAAGACTTATGGGATCAACTGGCTAACCAACTATAAGATGGAGCAAAGATGAAGAAAACAGAAGAGCACAAGCTCTAAATGAGTACAATAGTTTTCATGCTCTGTCAGAAGGGACGCTGGAACAAACATTTCACAAATTTAGTACTCTGATTAATCTGTGTAAAATATGTGACATTGTCAGATCGCAGAAAGACAATAATGTCTTATTTCTTAAGCGATTGAATGCTGAATGATCAAACCTGTCCATGTCTCTTCCGGCTAACCAGGATCTGGATCAGTGGTCATTAGACGATGTATTTGGAATCTACAAGCCCATGAAAAGGAGGTTCAACAAAAGAAAGTGAATATTGGTGGTCCTCTGGCTATTATTTCTTAAACAAAGGGGTCAAGTAGAAGGACCAGAGAAGCAGAGAAGAAAGGAAAGAGCAAGACTCTTGTTTCAGAAGCTGATCCAGAAGGTGGAATTTCGGGTTAAGAAGATGATGAAATTAGCGCCTGCGCTGAGTCTCCGGCCCCAATCACCAAACAATTCACAAGAAAGTTTGGTAATCGTTCATTTCAGAAAATAGGTCCTTCTGATAACACAGGTGAACCACCAAGTCAAGTCTATATGCCTAGACAAGAAGCTCCTCTGGTTAAGAACAAGGAGGAAGAGAAGAATGACGTTTGTTACAGATGTGGCAAACTGGGTCATTACTCTAAGGATTGCAAAGGAGCTCTGATGAAGAATGATAGGTACTATAAGAATAAATATAAGTACAACAGAGACGAAAGAGCAAAGATGGTTGATATAGAGAACTGGTGTTCTGACCAATCAAGCGATGCAGAACCCATGTTCTGCGGCATAACCATGGAGAATGATACATAGGACCAAATCTCTGAAACTCCGGTTTGTTCTACTTCTGAACAATCTGAACTTGAATACATTATTTTTAATCGTACTCAAGAATTTGAAATTCTTAGACAGAAGCTCTCGTCTGAAAAACCGAAGAGAAAAACTCTTGAAAAATCTTTTGAACTTTTGGAAAAAGAAGAAAATATTTTCAAAAGGGAAATGGAGCTTCTGACTAAAGAAAAAGTTAGAACTCTCAGTAGAAAATGATTTTTTTTAAAACATAACAGTTCTATAGAGAGTTTCTACAGAAAGAAGCTTGATGAGCTTAAACAACTTCAGAAACAAAAGGATAAAGAGATAGAAGAAAAAAGTAAGTGACAAATTAAATTCTGTAGCACTTAAAAATTATTTCCAAAAGGAAAGGGTGTTTCTGCATATAAACCTTCAAAAGAAGGAGCACTTGATTAAGAAATATCAAGATGCTCAAAATGTGCACGAGAAAATCTGATAGAGTTGATAAGATAGCTTCAAAAGAAGCCCTGGTTCTGAAGAATAGTTCTGAAGAAAGTCAGAAGAGATAAAGAAAGCCCAGAAGCTCAGAAGAACAAAGACAAAATTCTAAAGTGAAGACAAGCCTAAGGCATAACTTCTGAAGTGACTACTTCAGAAGTTCTGAAGATTCTCATACTGTTCTGAAGAAGTTCTAAAGAACTTTTGAATTGTGTTCTGAAGATGTTCAAAAGTAGTTCTGACCTTACTTCTGTATGTCTGTCACAGTATGTATTGTTACTTCTGCATTTCCTATTCTATATAAATAGAAGGACAATTAGTTGGTTAGAACTAATGTTCTTAGATCTTTTCTACTGAAATGACATATCTGTGTAATCTTGTCATTATCAATACCACATCCGACTTCCTTGCTGTAAATCTCGTTCAATATTCTATTTTTTTTTTACTTCTTGATATTTGGGATCTATCAATTGGTATCAGAGCCAATTCATCTTTTTGATCATTCTGTTAAGAACTGTCAGATCTGACAAGTTCTTGAAGTTTTTGATCAATCTATTCAAGATTTATTGAATTCGTTCTAAAGATCAAACCTAGGTGAATTTGCGATCATTCAATTCAAGATGTCGAAAAAAATCGTCTCCATCGGATCTAAAACTAAACCACCAACTCTGTTTTTGGGTGAATATCAACAATGGCGCATTCGTATGATTCAGTTTTTGGATAACATAGATGAGGCATTGATGCAATCTATCATCAATGGTCCCCTTGAAGTATATGTAGAAATCCCAGCTGTTCCAAGAACTGAAACAACCCCTGAAATTCTTGCTTCAAGAATCAAGAAAAGTCCAGGAATGTATAGTAATGCTGAGAAAGATCAAACAAAAGTTGATAGAAGGGCACTAACTCTGCTCACAATGGCAATACCAAATGAGATACTCAAAAAGGTTGATAGTCTAACCTCTGCTAAGGCTATGTGGGATGAGGTAGAGGCTCAGATGCAGGGGAGTACTAAAGCTCAAGCTCGGAGACTTAACATCTATGTTGGAACATATGAAAAATTCAGATATAAAGAAGGTGAATCTATCACAGAGACTTATCATAGATTCAACAACATTCTGAATGATTTAAGAAGAAATGGTGTTCAAAAATCCAATTCAGAAATTAACAATAAGTTTCTGAACAATCTGGGCAATGAATGGTCTAGCTTTTCTGACAACATGGTTACAAGAAACCTGTCTAGAAAAACTATCCATGATGTTTATGGGATTTTGTTTCAACAAGAAGACAAAATTAATTTCAGACAAAATGAACAGAAAAAGACAAATGAAACTGTAGCCTTGTTAAGCAAGAAGTTAAACAGCTCAATGACTATATCATCAAAGAACAAAGTATGTGAAATCTCAGAAACTGATCTTTGTGATGGAGATGAATCAGATGAAGAATTGAAAAGAATTTCTGATAATATTTCTTTAATGACAAGACAATTAAATCAAAGATATAATAAAGATACAAAAATAAATCCAAATATGAAGATGGAACAAAGAAAATCTTAAGTCAAGATGCTATTCAGCAAGAGATAATAGAACCAGCTAGTTGTTTTAACTGTGGAAAACCTGGTCATTTTGCAAGACAGTGCAAAATGACTAAGGTTAAGAATGTTGGTTACTATGAAAAGAAGTATCTACTTGCAAAGAAAAAGGAAATAAATCCACCTTTAATAACAAAATATGAAGAAGATTGGTTGAACTGGAGTGATGGAGAATATGATGAAGAAGTTGCTCATTATGCTTCAAAGTGCTACATGTGCCTAATGGATTCAAAAGATACTCATGCACATGACTCTGAGGTACAAACTTCTTCTTCTGAATTAAATTCGGAATCAAGTTCTTCATCAAATTCTGATAATTCTGAAAACAACATGCAAAATCAAATTCTGAACATTAATTCTGAATTTGAAAATCTCAGAAACAAAATAAAAGGTGAAAGAATATTGGTCAATAAGTTTAGAGCTGAAAGTCAAATCTATAAACAAAATTGCCAAAATGATGAAGAAATACTTCAAAAGGTTTCTAAAGGAAAGTCTTTGTAAAAAAGAAAAGATGAATAGTATGCAAAAAGATATTTTAAATGAAAAATCTAAAAAAGAAGTTTTGAATGTCAAAATGAATTTTCTGAATCAAGAAAGACTTGATTTGTATGAAAAAGATCAAAGAATTAGAAGATCTGAATTTCAAAATAGGTCAAACTGAACAAACTTTGAATATATTAACAAGTCACACTCAAAATTCAAAGTTTATAATATCAAAGCAGGTTTACGATACAATGAAAGTCATATTTTAAAAAAGGCACTTGCAAATTTATATGATGTTTCAAAAATGAAATTTTTTAATGAAAATACTAAAGGTGCAGTAAATAAACCTGTTGATCATACTTTGTCTGAAAGAATTTCATTTTTAAAATCAGAGACTTTGTTTTCAGAAGAAAAATCTCTTGACTTTCATAATTCAGAAGAAATACTTTCTAAAATCACATCTGAAGTCTTAATTATTTCAGAAAATCTTTCTGAAAGCACTTCTGAATCAAATATTAAATCTGAAGTATCTTCTGAGTTAAAATCTGAAGTTTCTCCAGAAACAACTTCTGAATGTAAATCAGAAATTATTGATGAAACTCAAAATCAAAAAGATTCTAGAGAAACTCCTAAAGAAGAATATGACGAATTTTCAGAGATTGAATCTTTAAATGATAATGATGAGTCTTCAGAATATATTTTTTTGATAATTCTGATAATGTACCAGTCACTACTGATACATTTTCAGTCACTACTGATACATTTTCAGTCACTTCTGAACCAATCATACCTGTTTCTGAACTAGTGACTGTTTCTTCAGAACAAATATGAGAATCTTCAATTTGAGGGGGAGTCTTCAGATCTGCACTCAGTGATAAATCAAACTTCTGAATCACATGCAATCATTGATGACTATGACTCTTTAAATAATGTCTCATCTATTCAACCTTTGCCAAATATGAACAAATGGACATCCAGTCATCCAATTCATCAGATTATAGTTGATGCCTCAAAAGGTGTACAAACCAGATCAGCCATAGCTAATGAATGTCTGTATGTGAATTTTTTAAGCAATATTGAACCTAGAAAGCCAAGTGAAGCTCTTCAGGATTCAGATTGGATATTAGCCATGCAAGATGAACTAAATCAATTTTAAAGAAACAAAGTATGGAGACTAATTCCAAAACCTAAGGGGAAATCAATTATTGGTACAAAATGGGTTTTCAGAAATAAGAAAGATGAACATGGAATTGTTGTGAGAAATAAAGCAAGGCTTGTAGCAAAGGGATATTGTCAACAAGAAGGCATTGATTATGAAAAAACCTTTGCTCCTGTAGCTAGACTAGAAGCAATTAGAATCTTTCTAGCCTATGCAGCTCAGAAAAACATGAAAGTTTTTCAAAGGGATGTCAAGTGTGCATTTTTGAATGAAATTCTTCATGAAGAAGTATATGTTGAGTAACTAGAAGGTTTTGTAAGCAAAGACTTTCCAGATCATGTTTATATCTTAGACAAAGCCTTATATGGACTTAAACAAGCACCAAGAGCATGGTATGACACTCTCACAACTTTTCTTCTGAATTCTAAATTCAAAAGAGGTACCGTGCATACAACTTTATTTCTGAAAAAGGAAGGTGATGACATGATTTTAATACAAATATATGTAGATGATATTATATTTGCTTCTACAAATCCAAAATTTTGTAAAATTTTTGAGAAAATCATGCAAACTGAATTTGAAATGAGTATAATGGGAGAGTTAACTTTCTTTCTTGGTCTTCAAGTAAAAGAACTTCCCACTGGCATATTCATTAATCAATCTAAGTATGTTTCTGTATTACTTAAGAAGTTTGACATGTTTAACTGTTCTATGGCCACTGCAACTAAACTTGAACCAGATTTATCTGGTAAACCTGTTGATCAAAAGAAATACAGAGGAATTATTGGATCTTTGCTTTACTTAACAGCTAGTAGACCTGATATAATGTTTGCTACATGTATCTGTGCTATATATCAAGCTAATTCTAAGGAATCTCATCTTCTTGCTGCTAAAAGAATCCTTAGATATATCAAGGCTTTGGTATCTAAAGGATTATGGTTTTGAACTAACTGCTTTCAAAGATGCGGATCATGGTGGTTGTAAATTGGACAGGAAAAGTACATCTGGATCATGTCAATTTCTAGGTGATAGGCTTGTATGTTGGTCATCAAAGAAGCAAAATTGTGTTTCAACCTCTACTGCAGAAGCTGAATATGTAGCTACTGCTATATGTTGTTCTCAAGTAATTTGGATGCAAATTTAACTCAAAGACTATGGATACACATTCACAAAGATTCCTCTGTATTGTGATTCAAAAAGTGCCATAGCTATCACAACCAATCCTGCTCAACATTCAAAGACCAAACATATTGCTGTGAGGTTTCATTTTATCAAAGATCATGTTGAGAAAGGTAATATTGAAATGTTTTTTGTTCAGGCTGGTTATCAATTAGTAGATTTGTTTACCAAAGCACTTGATGAAAAACATTTTAATTTTTTGGTAAGCAAATTAGGCATGAGGAATTTGTCTACTTAAGTATTTTACATCAACAAAGAAATAAGAATTAAATTCTGAGCCTTGTTCATTCAAAATTATGAAAATCTTAATTTCAGAAGTTCTGAGGTTAACTTTTTAGAAGTATATCTTTCATTGCTCAGAAGTACTAATTCTTTATTTCTGAAGTTGTTGTATCATAATACTTATTTTTTTTCTTTTCTTTCTCTAACCACTTCTATGATTAGCACTTTTCAAGGGGGAGAGATTTTAATAACTCATGATTAAAGGGGGAGTGATATTCATACATCACTATTTGATTGTTTCTTAAGCTCTGAAATGGTGGATAATGATCCTAAAATTATAAATCTTAGAAGTATGGACAAACTTCTGAAGATAAAACCTGATTTATTAATTGTTCAAACTTACTTCTGAAATATCAAACTTTTTTGTATATTCAGAAATAAGTAGTTTTAAATGGTTTTCATGCATATTAAGTTATAGCATTCAAGTTCTGAATGTCATTCACAAGTTCTGAACTATTTCTGAATCATTTCATCTAACTTCTGAACTTGTTCTCAGAAGTTCTGAACTTCCCGTTGTAAAATCTGTTTCATATACGTGTGTGCCATGTGTTTTAATTTCATTGGAGCCGCTCTAATCACGTCGCAAAACGGTTCATTAATCCTAATAAATGACGATTACTTTCTCTAATCGTCATTACTTTTTCGGCCATGTGTCCTTCCACGATCATCCATCTCGTATAATTCATGTCTTCGTCATCTTCTTCATTTTTTAGCAGTTTTTCCCTCCAAAAATTAATCTCTGCTTATCTTTAACTTCATTCGAACTCGAATTCTCACTTTGTGTCTACAATGTCGACTTCAAATGTTGATATGCCCATTCAAACTGCAAAGTCATGTTTTAGCAACAATGATTCATCATCAAATGAAGGCTCTTTCAGAATCGTACCAAAGAATATGATGATTGGATCAATGGAGGTTAATCTGGATGATGATCAAATGCTATCAGATACTGCCACTTCATGAATTAATGAAGCTGGTCCTTCAAACCCTAATCCTCGCAGTGCAAATATTGGGGATACTAAAATTGAATCAATCGAGGTGGCTTCTGAATCTATTGGTGATGTGGGTGATTCTCAATCGGTTGCTGATTCTAATTGATAGATATCAGAAGATAGCTTCAAAAGAAATCTGGGTTCTAAAGTTCATATTTTCTGAACTAGTTTTGAAGAGAGAAAGGTTCAGAAGTCAGAAGACAATGAAAGCAAAGCCTAAGGCATAACTTCTGAAGTGGACACTTCAGAAATTCTGAAGATTCTAAAGAAGTTCTAAGGGTTCTGAAGATGGTTCTCAAGATACTTTTGAAGAGGTTCTGAAGAATGATTCTGAAGACGTTCAAAAGTAGTTCTGAACATGTCTGTCATTTTTGTACTGTAACTTTAGCATTCCTGTTTGTATCTAAATAGATAGTTTGTTAGACAGTTAGAAAAGAACGTTCAAAAAAGCTTGAAAAGATACATACTTTGTAATACTGTTCATTGATCAATACAATATTCAACTTCGGTGACATAATTCTTGTTCTAATTCTTGATTCTTTCTATATTCTTGATGTATTGGGATCCAACTATTGGTATCAGAGTCAATTAATCTGTTTGATCAATTTTTGTGAAGAAATTGTCCAGTTGAATTCGCGATCTACTATATTCAAGATGTCGAAAAAAATCGTCTCCATCGGATCTGAAACTAAACCACCAACCTTGTTTCTGGGTGATTACCATCCATGGCGAATCAAAATGATTCAATTCTTGGACAATATCGATGAAGCTTTAATAAAATCGATTGTAAATAGCCCTCTAGAGGTCTATGTGGAAATTCTTGCAGTTACAAGAACTAAATCTACTCCTGAAATTCCTGCTTCTAGAATCAAAAAGAGCTCAGGTATGTACAGTGCAACTAAGAAAAGTCAAGCTAGAATTAATTAAAGGGCACTAACACTACTTACAATGGCGATACCCAATGAAATATTTAAAAGAGTTGATAGTCTCACATCTGCAAAAGCCATGTGGGATGAAGTTGAGGCTCAAATGCAGGGGAGTACAAAAGCCCAACCTCAAAGGTTGAACATCTGTGTTGGTACGTATGAAAACTTCAGGTATAAGGATAATGAATCTATCACAGAGACTTACCATAGATTCAACAATATCTTGAATGATCTGAGAAGGAATGGTGTTCAGAAATCCAATTCAGAAATAAATAATAAATTTCTGAACAATCTGGGTAATAAGTGGTCAAGCTTTTCTGGCAATATGGTTACTAGAAATCTGTCTAGGAAATCCATTCATGATGTTTATGGTATCTTGTTCCAATAAGAGGACAAAATCAAAAGTAGACAGAATGAGCAAAAGAAGGCAAATGAAACAGTAGCCTTATTGAACAACAAATATAATAATTTCATGACCATCTCATATAAGAGCAAGGTTTGTGAAATTCCATCTCTGTGTGATGGAGATGAATCAGATGAAGAGCTTAAAAGAATATCTGATAATATTGCATTCATGACAAGGCAATTCACTCAAAGATATAATCAGAAATATAAGAACAACTCTAAATCTGAAGATGGACCTAAGAAAGGTCAAGATGCCGGTCAACATGAGACACAAGAACCAGCAAGGTGCTTCAACTGTGGTAAGCCTGGACATTATGCAAGACAGTGCAAAATGTCCAAAGTGAAAAATGTTGGTTACTATGAGAAGAAGCATCTACTTGCCAAGAAGAAGGAACTTACTCCAGCTCTGGTTACCAAATATGAAGAGGACTAGTTGAACTGGAGTGATGGAGAGTACGATGAAGAAGTGGCTCACTATGCCTCAAATTGCTACATGTGCCAGCTGGATTCTAAAGATAAACATGCACATGACTCTGAGGTACTTTCTTCATTTTATGAATTAAATTCTGAGTCAAGTTCTTCTTCTGAACAAAATTCTGAACCAAATTCTGGAGAATCTGAAGTGCAAAATCAAATTCAGAACATGACTTCTGAATTTGAAAGTCTCTGAAACATACTCAAAGGGGAAAGAATTTTGGTAAATCAATTTAGAGCTGAGAACCAAACTTATAAACAAAATTGCCAAGAAACTGAACAAATTCTGGAAAAAGTTTTTGGAGAAAAATTGTTATTAAAAGAAAAGATGGACAATTTACAAAAAGAAATATTAAATGAAAAATCTGAAAAGGAAGTTCTGAATGTCAAAATGAATTTTCTGAATCAAGAAATACTTGATCTTTACAAGAAGATCAAGGAATTAGAAGATCTGAACTTTAAAAGAGGTCAAACTGAATAAACCATGAATATTTTAACAAATCAGGCTCAAAATTCAAAATTCTACAATATAAAAGCAGGTTTGGGATATAATGACAGTCAAGTCTTAAAAAAGGCACCTGCAAATCTTTATGATCTTTCAAAAATGAAAATTTTCAATGAAACTAACATAGGTGTCATATCTAAAACTGTTAATTACTCTTTGCCTGAAAGAATTCCATTTGTAAAATCAGAGACTTTATTTTCTGAAGAAAACCTGATAATTCTGGTGAACCAGTAAAAATTTCTGAAACAGAAGTAACTTCTGAACATACTTTGAATCAGAAATCATTTCTGAAGAAAAGTTTGAACCAATCATTAAAACTAAGATTACTTCAAATATACATGAAGAAAACTATGATGAATTCTCAGAAATTGAATCTTTAATAAATAATAATGAGAATTCAGAAATATTTTTTGATAATTCTGATGATGAGTCTGAGAAAATTTCAAATCTAAATTTTTTTGCATCAAGCATGACTCAGAACAAGTTCTCAGATTTAATGAATGCTACAGCTTCAGACGATGATGATGATCATAAAGTTGAAGTAATTGATAAAGATGGTTACCTTGTCTACAAATCAAAATCTTGTATGACTGAAGGAGAAGTTTTAAAATCTGATGCGCCAAAATTGCCTTTAGAAATGTTTAATCCTGTATTTCTGAAAGAAGAATTTATGAAAAATGAGACTTTAGAAAATTTCTAAACTTTTAACATCAATTCTTCTACAACATCAATATCATCATCTGACTTTGTAACCAGAGTTAAAATGTTTGAAAAAGGACAGTCTTCTAATTTAAAATCTGAAGTTCAAAATTCAGAACTTAAATCTAAAGTTGGTAAAAGAACTTCTTATACTAATCCTCATTTCTTATATTTTATAGAGCTATCCACTTTAGTATGGAGAAAGAAAGACGAGGGACTATCAAAGATTGCCAAATTAGATAGTTTTTCAACTTCTAAGAAAAATGATGTACCACAAGTTAATAAAGTGAACAAAAGAAAGCATTCTATTGAAAAATCAAATGTTGTTGATTCTTGTTCATGTACTGACATATTAAATATTCTGAAGAATCATATTCATTGTATTAATTGTGGTCATCATATTTTTCATCTCAATTACAAAACAAACAAGAAAAATCTCGAGAAATCAATTTAGAACTTTTCAGCAAAGTTGGCACATAAGAATAAAAATAAAAATAAAATTAATACTAAGAAAGACAAATTCAAAAGCTCTGAACAAACTTCTGAATTTCAAAATGTTAAGTCAAGTTCAGAACTTCAAAATTTTTAACTAATCTCATAGGACCCATTCTTAAATGGGTACCTAAATCACATTAACCATTTTTGCAGATATGTCATGTATGGGTCTTAGATTCAGGATGTTCAAGACACATGACACCTTTCAAAGAGCTTCTAACTGATTATCATGAAAGATATGGAGGAACGGTTAGCTTTGGAAACAATGCAAAAGGTTATGTGAGATATTATGGAACCTTTTCCAAAGGAGATGTCACAGTGATGAAAGTTTTTTATGTTGAAGTTCTAAAACATAATCTTTTCAGTATAAGTCAGTTTTCTGACAAGTATTGGAAAGTAAATTTTAACATAGACTACTGTCATGTTTTGAGTTCTGCAAACGAAAATCAATTAACTGCTTATAGAGATGGAGATATCTACACTGCAACTTTCACTGCAGATGGTCAATTACAAGGAGTTCGTTATATTTCCACTACAATGAAGAATGATAGTTGGCTTTGGCACAAAAGATTGTAACATCTGAACTTCAAAGCTATTTCTGAACCGGAAAGACACAAATCTGTTAGAGGACTACCAAATATCAGATTTGAAAAGAATTCATTATGTTCTGCATGTGAACTAGGGAAAATCAAAAGAAGCTCCCATCCTCTAAAAATGCTATCTTCATGCAAAGCTCCACTTGAAATGCTACATACGGATTTATATGGACCAATGAAGACTCAAAGCATGGGTGGAAAGAAGTATATTCTTGTCATTGTAGATGAATATTCAAGATATACTTGTATTGAATTTCTAAGACTCAAAGCTGATACTTCTGAAAGGCTCATCCCTTTTCTGGAGAAAATTCAAGTTCTTCTTCAACTCCCAATCCAAAAGATCAGAAGTGATAATGGCACATAATTTACAAATTCTACACTTCAGAACTTTTTGGAATCTGTTGGTATATCACACAACTTTTCCGCTGCAAGAACTCCTCAACAGAATGGTGTTGTTGAAAAGAAAAATAGAACTTTGGTAGAAGCTACAAGGACCATGCTAGCATATTCTGAACTCTCTTTATCTCTTTGGGAAAAAGCAATAACAACTGCATGTTTTACTCAGAACAGGACTATTCTTAACAGAAAACTACTTAAGACTCCTTATGAAATTATTAAACAAAGAAAACCCTCTATTGATTACTTTAAAATCTTTGGTTGCAGGTGTTTTCTTCTGAATGATACACATCATCTAGACAAATTTGCACCTAAAGGTACAGCTGGTATCTTTGTTGGATATTCTCAAAGATCCAAGGCGTACAGAGTACTCACCAAAGGAACTCAAAGGATCATTGAGACTTCAAACATCAGATTTCATGAGCCAACAATGACTTCTGAACAAGACAGTTCAAAACTCAAGCTTAACGTAGTTTCTGAAAGTTTGGATTCAGAACACAACAAGACAGATCACACTTCTGAATCTAAAACTTTACTTAAATCAAATTTAGACACATTGTGCCAAGATTTATTTGATATTTTTGTTAATGTTTCTGCAGATTATCAAAATCCTTCTCTTCTTAGAAGCATACCAGAACAAGAATCTACAGAAACTACAATATCAAATCTTTCTGGACCACTTATCTCAACCTCAAATTCAGATTTTCCTACTTTTGAATCTGTACAAGTCATTTCAGAAACAGTTCAGTACATAATCTTCAATTTGAGGGGGAGTCTTCAGAACTACATTCAGATATCAATCATGATACTGGACCGCAAGCAATAATTGGTGATTATGACTCCTTCAACAATGTCTCATCTGTTCAACCATTACCAAATGTGAATAAATGGACATCTAGTCATCCAGTTCATCAGATTATTGGTGATGCATCTAAAGGTGTACAAACAAGGTCAACCACAGCAAATGAGTTTCTGTATGTGAATTTTTTAAATAGCATAGAACCCAAAAAGCCAAGTGAATCTCTTCAAGATCCAGACTGGATTTTAGTTATGCAAGATGAGCTAAATCAATTTGAAAGAAACAAAGTCTGGAGGTTGATTCCAAAACCAAAAGGTAAATCAATCATTTGCACCAAGTGGGTTTTTAGAAATAAAAAAGATGAAGATGGAATTGTTGTGAGAAACAAAGCAAGACTTGTAGCTAAGGGGTATTGTCAACAAGAAGGAAATGATTATGATGAAACCTTTGCCTCTGTTGCAAGACTAGAAGCTATTAGAATTTATCTTGCATATGCTGCTCACATCAACCACGTTTAAATTTGAAATCATTTTGTAGAACATCTTATTTTTTTTTATTTTTTTTAAAACTTGAACTGGTATGATGTAATGTTCAGTTTTATGTGTTATGTATTTGATTGGACAATTGGTATTGTTATCGTTCTATTGCTATGAAATCTTGAACTATCACTCCTTGTGTTTCCGCTTTAGCAGGGTGTGACAGACTTGGTATCAGAGCCATAGGTTATAGAGAACACCGATTTTTTTTCTATAAATCCAAATACTATAACCAAAAGTTTTCGAAAACTATTTTTCTAAACTAACTGTAATTTTAAAAGCTTACTACTAGTATAATTGGAATAAGTGTCGACTTAGCATATTATAATTAGGCAAAGCCTGATCACCTATGTCTAATTTAATATGTATAATGGAGACATGAAACAATTATATTGGGAACTTCTTGCCCAAATGAAAAGCATGGTCATAAGTGTGAGTTTGCATAAGCATTTTATAAATTGTTATTTACTAAAGTACATCTAGTAATTAAGTTTGTTACTATCGCAGTTCCCTATGTCTCACTCATCCACTTCAACTAAGTACTCTGCTGACTCCTCAGGCTATGTGATTAGTCAACCTAGGAGAGAAGTTTTTGACTACTTTGTTGGTTAAACTAGGAAACTTATTTTGGTGACATGTAGCTCACTATTTAGAACTCTAAGACACTTGATGTCTTTTAGGAATTATTTTTGCTGGATATTGAAGTTATCTGATTCTAAACCTATGATTTGATGAATCGAGTGTTTTATATGCATAACTTAGTTAAATAGACTTAGCGCAAAAATAGTAATAGTAATATGACCCAACCTCAATATGAACCTATGCCTAAAGGCAATGCCTTCGAGGAGAGAAAACTCCAAGATCGCGCGACTTGTGCCTGAGCAACTCATTGCGGCACTTCCGAACATCGTTAGTCAAGTGGCAGCGGGTCTAAATGCTAATTTGGGAAACAACTGAGGATCTGGGGCAAGTGGAGATAAGGAATGCACATACAAAGATTTTAGGAGCTGCAACCCGAAGGAATTCGATGGAACTAAATGAGCTGTTGGGTTACTGACATGGATTGAGAATATAGAGTCCATTCTCCACATCAACAAGTGCACTAAAGGAAATAAAGTGAAGTTTTCTGCCTGTCGGCTACAAGGACGAGCATTGACCTGGTGGAACACCCAAGTGCAAACCCGAGGCCGAGAAGCAGCCAACAGTCTTACTTGGGAGGAATTCAAAAAGATGCTCAAAGAGGAATACTGCCGAGGAGCAAAATCCAGAAGTTGGAAGCGGAGCTATAGAATCATGAGATGAAGGGAAATGACATAGATTCTTACTCTGCTCGTTTCCATGAACTGGCAAAGATGGTACCACATTTGGTGACACCCGAGGAAAATCGAGTCGAAATGTATATCTGGGGTTTATCTCCTGAAATACATGGGGACATTACTTCGGCAAACCCAAAAAAAAACCTTCAAGATGCGGTGAATTTGGCAACCAGTCTCACCAACAATACTAATCGTTCGGGGATATTTGCAAGAGAGAAAGCTCAAGATAAGAGAAAGATGGAGGAACTTTAGCATAGACATAATCCCAATCATGTTAGGAAGCTTTGATATAATTAGGGGTATGGATTGGTTGTTTAAAAACCGAGCTGAAATTTGCTGCTCCGAAAAGATCATCCGAGTTCCACTACCTGAAGGAGAAGTTCTCGAAATACATGGAAAGAAACCCATAAGGAATGTTAAAATAGTGACGTGCATGAAGATGCGAAAATACTTGAGGAAGGACTGCATTTCTTTTCTAGCTCTCGTCATGAATAAGGAGATCGAAGAGAAACGCATTCAGGACCTTCCTATAGTTCGGTATTTTCGCGAGGTATTTCCAGATGAGTTACCCGGACTACCCCCAACAAGAAAAGTCGAGTTCCACATTGATTTAATTCCGGGAGTTGCGCCTGTAACAAAATCACCCTATCGACTAGCACCGTCGGAAATGCAGGATTTATCATAGCAACTTCAGGAGCTGCTCGATAAAGGATTCATGAGGCCTAGCTCTTCACCTTGGGGAGCTCTAGTCCTTTTTGTTAAAAAGAAGGATGGATCTTTCTGTATGTGTATCGATTACAGGGAACTCAACAAGTTGATAATCAAGAACAGATACCCTCTCCCTCAAATCGATGAGTTATTCGATCAACTCCAAAGGGCTACGTATTTCTCAAAAATCGATCTTCGATCGGGATATCATCAAATGAGAGTTCGTGAAGAAGACATTCCTAAGACAGCATTTAGAACTCGTTATGGTCGTTACGAGTTCCTAGTTATGTCTTTCGGGCTAACAAACGCACTGGCAGTCTTCATGGATTTAATGAATAGAGTATGTCGACCGTACCTAGACAAGTTCGTGATCGTTTTTATAGATGATATACTCATTTATTCTCAAGAAAAGAAGGAGCATGAGCAACATTTAAAGCTGATACTAGAATTGCTCAGAAACGAAAAGTTGTACGCCAAATTCTCCAAATGCGAAATCTGGATTCGCGAAGTACATTTTCATGGCCATGTAGTAAATGAAAAGGGAATACATGTTGATCCAGCTAAGATCGAGGCCATTAAGAAATGGGAAGCCCCAAAGACACCAACTGAGATCCGTCAATTTCTTGGGTTGGCAGGCTACTATCGGTGATTTATCGAAAATTTCTCCAAGATCGCACAACCACTAACGAAACTGACTCAAAAAGATAAGAAGTTTATTTGGGGAGAGAAACAAGAGGAAGCATTTCAGACTCTCAAATACAAGTTATGCAACGCACGATTTTGGCTTTACCAGATGGAGTGGATAACTTTGTAGCCTACCGTGACGCTTCACCTCAAGGGATGGGATGCGTACTGATGCAAAAAGACAAAGTTATCGCATACGCATCGAGGCAATTAAAGATTCATGAGAAGAATTACACCACCCATGACTTGGAGTTAGGAGCGGTGGTGTTCGCACTCAAAATCTGGAGACACTATCTCTACGACACTAAGTGAACCATTTTCACTGATCATAAAAGCCTTCAGCACATTCTTGACCAGAAAATGCTCAATATGAGGCAAAGAAGATGGGTCGAGCTACTTAGTGACTACGATTGTGAAATAAAGTACCATCCGGGCAAGGCTAATGTAGTAGCTGACGCATTAAGCGGAAAGGAATGAGTGAAACCAAAGAGAGTACGAGCTATGGGAATGATGGTTCAAACGAGTTTAAAGACTCAAATTCTTGAAGCATAAAAAGAAGCTTTAAAAGCTTGAATTACAATCAGATGAAGTGCAATACTTTAAGAATAAAGTATGGGTACCAAAGGTTGGTAAATTACGATCAACCATCTTGGGTGAAGCCCATCGATCCAGATATTCAGAAGCGGATAAGATGTACAAGGATCTGAAGGAATATTATTGGTGGCCAGGAATGAAGAAAGACATTGCTTTGTACATAAACAAGTGCTTAACTTGCGGTAAAGTTAAGGCCGAACATCAGAAACCATCCGGTCTACTTCAGCAGCCTGAAATTCCTCAATGGAACTGGGAGAAAATAACCATGGATTTCGTAACCAAGCTACCGAAAACTGGAAAGGGTCACGATTCTATATGGGTTATAGTTGATCGACTTACAAAAGCAGCTCATTTCATTCCTATTCGTGGAGATTTCAGTATGGAAATGCGTGCACAGATTTACATCAATGATATATAGTTACATGTCATGGAGTGCCAATTGCCATTATCTCAGATAGAGATACCCGCTATACGTCACAATTTTGGCAATCACTTCAAAAGGCATTTGGTACGCGGTTGGATTATAGCACTGCCTATCATCCTAAAACGGATGGACAATCGAAAAGAACTATTAAAGCGCTAGAGGATATGTTGCGTGCGTGTGCAATAGATTTTGGTGGAGTTGGGATACCCAATTACCACCTGTTGAATTCTCCTATAACAACAGCTATCACGCCAGCATTCAGTGTGCGCCATATGAAGTCCTATACGGACATAAATGTAGATCGCCACTTAGCAGGTTAGAAATCGGAGATAGACAACTGACCACGCCCGATATCATTCCAGAAACCACTGACAAGATTTCAACCATCAAGGAAAGAATCAATACAGCAAGAGATCGTCAGAAGAGTTATGCGGATTATCGAAGAAAGCCATTAGAGTTCCAAGTGGGTGATAAAGTGCTTCTGAAAGTATCGCCATGGAAGGCACTAGTACGCTTCAGGAAGAGAGGCAAACTGGGTCCCAGATACGTTGGTCCATTTGAAATAACCGAGAGAATTGGACCGGTAGCAAACAAACTAAAGTTGCCACAGGAGTTAAGCGCCATCCACGACACGTTTCATGTGTCAAACTTGAAGAAATGATTAACAGATAAAACATTGGAGCTACCCCTGGATGAAGTTCAAGTTAGCGATCGGTTACACTTCATTGATGAACCAATCGAAATCCTTGACCGAGAAGTCAAACGGCTGAGGCGCAGTAAAGTTTGCTGGAATGCGAAACATGGCCCAGAGTATACTTCTGAACGAGAAGATTTGATGAAGCATAAGTATCCTCGCCTGTTTGCGAACGCCTCGGAGAAAGTTAGTTCTTAAAATTCGGGACGAAATTTCTCTAACAGGGGGAGACTGTGACAACTGTCAAATTTGAGCTACCAAGTTAGCTCTTATTAAGTTTATATTAGTGTTATTTTAGATAAGTTATAAGAATAGGAGTTAGTTGGTTTAGAATGGCCGAAAAATCCCTAGCATTTCCGGTAGTCGCTTAAAATGTACGGTTCCGACCCGTAACTGTCTAAAACGTCCAATACAGTGCCGCCAAATGCTCTAATTTATACCTAATTTATATAAAATATATAGTTTAGAATGCTAAATATAAAACTTTTATTATTTACATAATTTAAACACTTTTGGGCTCATATTTGAAGGAAAAAGGCCAAAAATTGAGAAAATGGACTTCTAATTTCATATTTTTTGGCTTAAATTAATTTTAAAAAAAAATTGTTGGGTTTGGGTGGGGCCCATCTCCATGGTTGGCACCCCTTTGATTTCACATATAAATATTGTTTTTTTTAGTTTCCCTCATTTGCAACTCTCAAAATTCAAATCTCTCTCTCTATAACTAAAGAGGCATAATCACTCTCTCTTCTCCCTCTCTTTTCTCTCCAAAAATTCCGGCCCTTTTCTTCATCAAAAACTCATCATAGTGCAAGATTATTGAAGATATTCAACACATTTCATAGTGCAAACTTCATCTTCTTCATTTTTCTTAACATTTTTGGGGAAAACCCACTTTTTCATACATTTTAAGTGTTTTCTTCTAACTTCTGTAAATTTTGAGTTTTATGGAAAGATTATACACCCAAAAACATATAAAAATGTTTACATAATGGTGATAATCAATGACCCAAACAATAAAAACTCAAGAAATAGGTGAAAAATCATGATTTTATGTGTTTTTGAGTAAAAATGGTGTTTTTGGTGCTGACAGACAGATTTATTGCATGTGCATAAATCGTCCATTTCTTGCAAATAATATGTTCAAATATCATGAATCGTCTTTCTACAAGTTTATTTAGTGAGTTGGGGTTCTAATCCAAGTGGTCTCACTCAAAAACACTGAGTTTTGACACCGCAAATGCTCATAACAAATCATGTGTGCAACTGGAAGTTCAACAGTAGGAAAACCATACTCTTTGAATATTCTTCCAAATCACTTGATTTTTATTCTGGAAGTTAGTTTAATGAGTTACCTTTCAAATGCTACTGATTTCATTAAAACATATGGTGATTTGAGGTTCCAATTAATTGAAACAAAATGAGTGTGCAAACTGTCAACCAATGACAGATTTGTGCATGCATGTTCAAATGGTCATATCTCTTTCAAAACTCAATGAAAAAGGATGATTTTTCTTTTGAGAGTTAGTTTTATGAGTTATATTCAGTTTGCAAGTGGAATCACTTAAAAATATGGAGTTTTGACCCTCCAAACACTTAAAATACTTTAGGTGTGCAATCTGTGAAACCACCAGCAGCTAAACTCTACTTTGTGTGTTAGTATCTCCTTTGTTATTTGTCTTTAATTCATGATTCTTCTCTAAAACTATCTTTTATGAGCTAGGATTCATATGAATCCAGTTTCATTTAAAAATATGAAGTTTTGAGGCGTTAACCAATTTATTAAAGTTAAATGTGCAATCTTTCAGCTAATGACAGAATTGTGCATGCAACTTCGTAGTGCCATATCTCCTTCATAACGTCTTCAAAATAAGTGATTCTTATCTCAAAAGTTTCCTTTATGAGTTATGATTCCAATCCACTGGAAATTCTAGAAAACACTAAGTAGAACTCCTCAAATGAGTGATTTACTAACATGGTGTAATCTGCCATGCCAGTTGTGACCCTTTGAATTGCATAAATTATTTGAATCATTTTTACATGTCCAAAATGCATCAAATTTGGTCACAATCACCATAACCCAATACTGTATCACATATAAAAATATGGGAAGCTATGTCATATTGGAAGTCTCTACATTTTGATCATTTTGAGTACTACAAGTTTCTGTCCAGAAGTGAAATTCTGGAATTTCTTGATTTTAATAATTATTGATCATTTGATGGTTTATAACACAACTTACGGTATAAGTTACTATATTAATGAGCATATGTGCATTATGTATAATTGGACTATAGACAATCAAGTTGGATGTATGTGGACATTTATAAGCTTAAGACTTATTCACCTCCATAAGTAGTTTTAGACCCATAAGTGATGGTTTTGAGCATTTCTCTTTGTTAGGGAATCGTTAGGCCTTTGGGTGTGGATCAGATCGTGCTTTTGTGTAGCGGAGCTTGCAAAGGTGAGTATTCACAGCCCCATTTTTAAAGTATTTTATACGTTTTGGGGTGGAAAGCATGATTAAATGAAATATTTGAGCTATTTGCATTACCGAATGTGAAATAATATGAAATTGTTGATTTTGGGCACTAAGGCATGTACACTAATAGATTGTATTGAGTAAAATGTTCAATAAAAGTTTGTACACTACTATTAACTCAAGTGAGGAGCCGAGGGTATATGTGGATAGCGCTATTGGACGGACAATCCCACCTAAAAACCGAAAAGTAGGGTGTGGATAGCAATCCCACCGGGAAACTATAGGTAGGGGTGCACTATACTTAAAAGGGAAGGTTCTACACATGTGGACTTTAGGTCCACCGCTGAGGTAGAATTAAAATGAAGGTTCTACACATGTGGACTTTAGGTCCACCGCTGAGGTAGAATTAAAAAGAAGGTTCTCTACATGTGGACTTTAGGTCCACCGCTGAGGTATAACTAAAAATAGTTTTGTGGTCGAAGGTTTAGTGGTGGCTCATTACTTATAATTAGGGTACAAAAATGTCTTGAACGTTTTATGATGTAAAGATTATTTAAGTGCCATAAAAGTATTTTACTCAATATTCATTTATGCAAAAAATGTTTAAAATATTTAAAACCTGTGAACTCACCAACTCTTTGTAGTTGACCTTGTTTTATTCATGCTTTTCAGGGGTAAGAAAGGGTAACTAAAAATGCTTGTGTTTGGGGCGCATCAACATCAACCACGTTTAAATTTGAAATCGTTTTGTAGAACATCTTATTTTTTTTTTTTTTTAAACTTGAACTGGTATGATGTAATGTTCAGTTTTATGTGTTATGTATTTGATTGGACAATTGGTGTTGTTATCGTTCTATTGCTATGAAATCTTGAACTATCACTCCTTGTGTTTCCGCTTTAGCGGGGTGTGACAAAGGATTACAATCTCATTGCGTGAAAAGGAAAATTAACTATAAAACTGAAATTAAACCTAATCTAAATTACCTAATTGATAAAGAAATTACCAATGATTTCTTCCCAAATCGTCTCCTTGCTCTCTTCACTTCTGGTTCGAGAGCCCAATTCCGTTTTTCAATTGACGGTTTCAAGCCATTTTATACTCCAATCGAAGATAACCTCCTGAAGAGAACGTGGTTGTTGCCTTTTTGACACACGCAAAACTGAATTTTCAGACTTCAAACAGTCCCTAAGGCAGATCTGAGCGGGTTTGCTGAATGGTGAAGTCACGCTCCTTCAAAATCGAATCAGACTAGACGTCTTACTGCTTCTGCACTTGGGCTTGTTGTTGCTGCTGACTTTCTTTTATGGGCTTGGGCCTTCACGTCACGTGAAAGCTTTACCAAATATTATAATTGATTTCCTTTTTTTCCTTTTTCTTTGTTTTGGTTTTCTGTTTCCAACACCTAGCAAAAGAAGACCAAATAAATAAACAAAGTTGAAATTAATTAACCATGGATTCTTTTTCTTTGACTTGTTGGATGGCAACGAAAATTAAGTAAAAAAAACAATTATTAAAAAGCTTTGTTTCTTTTCCTTTTTCTCAACTTAAATCACCACATATAATTAAATATCAACTCAAACAAAATGACCATTTTAAACATCCAACTAACAATAAGTTTTTAGTAATTTGATATAAAAATGTATAAAAAATATCACTTATCAACTCTAGATGCTCTAGGAACATGACTGGAACCAAAAACTTACTCGCTGCATCGAAAGGTAAAATCTACGGAGTTGTAACTTTTGGTGATGATGGCAAAGCAGAGATAAAAGGCTATGGAACTTTACAAGAAGGAAACGTAACATTATCAATGTTGACCATAACTCCTCTCAGTGATTTGAATATGATTCCTTGTATACTTAGTGAAGATTCCAAGTATATGTGATTGTTCATAATTCAGCGATATCACACACTGATTGCACTCAGGCAAATTACCTTATCCCTAAAGATCTGAAGATTAGCACTCACATCAAAGAACAATTCAGCGAAAGTCGAAGACTGAAGCTGAAGAAAGAGATAATTGGCTAAGTGACCTGAAGTGGTTCAGCGATAGCATTCAATTATTTACACAATATGAATCTTGCACATGCCTCAGCAATACAAAGAATCTTTATCCTTGAATATTCTAGTTCAGCGATCAAGTGGGGCTACTCAGCAAGATCGAAGTTGATCTAATCCTCGATGCAGAAAAGTCAAAACCCCCATGCCCTGTCAAAAGAGGACGTATGGATTGTTCCTTAAGTCCCCATCAAATCTGATTTGGTTCCTGTTCATATACGGCCAAAAGTATGGTTGCTTTTTTGGCAAAGAACAAGTCTCAAATAAAGACTTGACACGTGGCTTATACCTTTTGCTATGCTTTAATTGCGACGGGTATAAATAGATGAAGAACTCTTATTTATCTTCATGCATGCTACTTTCTTTCCTTAAACCTCTGCTGCAATTTATTACTTTTCTTGTGCATCAACTTAGTGAACTTCTTAGTTGTAATAGAATAGGTTAACTACTTGTTCTAATTCCGCTTACAACTGTAAATTTGTTTATGCAAAATAAACTCATTTAAAAACTAAAAATCGTGTGTTTGTATTCAACCTGTTTATATATCCTTGAACTCTTGTAGACTCCTTTGGGACCAACAAATGGTATCAGAGCAGTGTTTATTGCTTACTAATCTGTAAAACAACTTTTTCGAGTTATTTTAAAATGACTAACAACAAACACCAACTACATAGATAATGGATCTTTAGCTAAACCTCAAAGATTTATCCGTGATAATTTCCCACTGTGGAAGGAAAGAATGAATCTATTCCTAAGAAGGGTCATATCCTAAGATCCCCTATTATCCACAGAATGGACCATATGTTCCTACACTCCTGGTCCCTGCAGTAACTGCCATTGCTACCTCTCCAGCTATTCCTGAGAGATGGATTGTCAAAACTCCAAAATCAATGGAGTGATGAAGACAAAAGAGAACTAGTTGTTGATGCAAAAGCTAGATCTATAATTGCCATGTCTCTTCCAGATGAAGTTTATCACTCTGTGATGAAAATGAGAACATCTAAAACCATGTGGGATACTCTTTGTATTCAATATGAAGGAACTGATGAAGTTCAGATAACTCGTATTAATTTGGCACTTATGACTTTAGAGGTACAACCTTCAAAACATATTTCTTCTACCATCACCTTTATCACTGTGTTAGATCATGCTGACTCAGAAGAACTCACTAATGCTGACATCTCTGAGTTTGATGACTCTCAAGCCCTTCTCACTAGTAACTTTAGGAGATTCGCTAGAAAAAGTAATTTTAGAAAAAACACAGGCTATCACTGACTCTGATAAGTCGAAGACTGTTCCTGCTGAAAAAGCTTCAGCAATCTGTTAGAACTGTCAACGCAAGGGTCACTTTGCAAGTGAGTGTAGATCCAAAAAAGTTGTTGCACCAACATCCTCTCAGACCTCTGATAAATCTAAAAAGGAAAAATATTCTAAATTAAAAGATAAATATCAGAATCTGAAAAAGAATCAGCAAAAAGGCAAAGGACTTGTCGTTGAAGAAGTCGATTGGGATTAAGAAGACGACTGGGCTAAGACCACTACGAATCTGGATCAAATGAAGAAGATCTTGCCTTCATCTGTCTAATGGCCAGAATTGAAGAAGCTAAAGAGGCATCTAACATATCTTCTTCAGAGTCTCCATCTACACTCGTAAACATTCCTTCTAACTCCTCTATACCTAAAAATAATAGCTTGTCGGCTCTCGATTCTATGACTGTCGAATTTTACAATGCTCTAAATGGCAAGGTTAAAGTTGTCATCTGATAATCAAAGAACTTACTAAGATTGAAGAAAATTATAAGGATCAAGTCTTTGTAAATCAGACAATAAGCATTGAAAGATAGCAAGCTATTACTGAGCGCGAAAAGGCCATCGCAGATCTCAAGGATGAGAAAGCTACCATTAAAGGATGGTGTAAAACCTCTGACCGTTCCATGTTGAAATTTGGAATGTTTGTTTTTTCTATCCCTAACCCTCTTCTCAGAATGTTTCTACCACTGAGAAAAAACCTTCTAAACCCATTTCCAAGGACTTTAGGAAGGTGATTAAGGACAACTTCCCTAACTATGTTCCCATAACTAAGAACTCCCAAAAGCTGAAGAATAATCCTCCAATTCCTTCAGCTAGTCATTCTAAATATGGAAAGAAGATCTCCGAATTTATTGAGAAATCAACTCCCAGAATTAAAATCGATCTAACACCATATGTTCCTGAGTAACTTATAGTTCCTCCAAGCACAACGAAAAAAGGAATTCTTGGTTCTGGTCCTAAAAATGTGTCAGCCTCCTCTCTGCATGCGTCCAGCTCTACATGCGTCCAGCTCTAAACCTTCTTTTAAATAAAGAAAGTGCTATCACTGTGGTGAAACAACCTACATTGCAAGCAAATGCCCTAATGCTACTAAAGCTGAAAATTTGGCTAATGGTAAGAAAGTAGCTCAAGCTGATAAATCAGTAAGAGCGAAATCCACTAAGGTTGGTAAAATCTCCAAGTTGAAAATAACCACAGATGAAAATTCTTCAGCTAGTAACATGTCCGCCAAACCTTCCACTGACAATGCAGGACCCATAGTAGTATGGGTACCTATGAAAAATTAATTCCCTTGTCTTATGCAGAATGCTAAAGGTCTTTGGTATCTCGATAGTAGATGCTGAAGGCACATGACTGGCAGAATATCTCTGTTATCTGACTACAAGGAAGAAAATGGTCCCTCAGTGACCTTCGGTGGAAATGGCAAAGGATACACCAGGGGTTATGACGTTCTATCCAATGGAGCAACATCATTCAGTCATGTTGCAAATGTTGAAGCACTATAGCACAATTCATTGAGCATTAGTCAACTCTATGATAAAGACTTTAAAGTATTATTCACAAAGACCAAATGTGATGTCACTGATAGTAATGACAAACTTTCTTTATAAGGCAAAAGATCACAAAACATATATGTCATTAATATGGGTAGCTCACACTCTGAAACATGCGCTTTATTTCTAAAGCCTCTTCTGATATTAAATGGCTTTGGCACAAACGACTTTCTCATCTCAATTTTAAGATGATTAATGAGTCATCTCAAAAAGAACCGTCAGAGATCTCCCAAAACATGCCTTTACGAAGGAATCCCTTTGTTCAGCATGTGAAAAAGGAAAGCTAACAAAAGCCTCTTTCAGATCTAAGCAGGTCTCCTCAGTAACCACCCCTCTTCAATTACTTCATATGGATTTATTTAGACCAGTCAACGTTTAATCTCTGTCCGAAAAAGAAATACACTCTTGTGATAGTTGATGAATATTCCAGATATACCTGGGTATTTTTTCTTTGATCTAAGAGTGATACACCTGATGAAATCATTTCTTTTATCAAAAGAATGGAAGTCCTGAACAATCTCACAGTTCGCTCCATGAGAAGTGATCATAGTACTGAATTCAAAAACAGTACTCTGATTACTTTCTTTAAAGAAAAGTGAATCACTCATAACTTTTCATCAGTAAGAACTCCTCACCAAAATGGCGTTGCTAAAAGAAGAAATAGAACGATCATTGAAGAAACTCGCTCAATGCTCAGCGAATCGCATCTACCAACTCAATTCTGGCTTGAAGCAGTTAACACTGCATGTTTCACTCAGAATCGATCTCTGATAGTTAAGCAATTCAAGAAGACCTCCTACGAATTGTTTCATGGAAGGAAACCCACTCTGAAGTACCTACATATCTTCGGATGTAGATGCTATATTTTGAATGATGGAGATCATTTAGGAAAATTCGAACCAAAGGCAGATGATGGTATATTTCTTGGATATTTTTTTGATGAATCTCGCTCAAAAAAATCCATTCCTATCCCTGAAGAAGACGAGGAATTGAGTAGTTGGATGAAATCTCATTATAGGGAACCTGAAACTTACTTTAGCAAACCACATAGCGCTGAAAATAATGATGATGAAGTACCTGACCTCTTTCCTACTTCAAGTAATGATCCATCCCCCTCAGGGATAGATGTTACCCCTCTAAATCATATTCCTCACCCTGATACTTCACACGGTGATTCATTAGTGAATAACCAAGATCAATCCTTCGCTGATCAACCCCCTGAATCCATACCAGGGATGATAAGGAATGCAGAAGAATCTATTGCTGAAGCATCTACCATTCTCCCTAAACAAGAATAAGTCGTCGCATCTCAAGTTGATCAACCTCCTCAACCACCAGCTAGCGATGGATCGTGAATCACCCAATAGATCAAATTATTGGTGATCCAAATGCAGGTATTAAAACCTTTATCTCTATTATTGAACCTATTACAGAACCTAAGAAGATAAATGACGCTATCACTGATCCAAGCTGGGTCTCTACTATGCAAGAAGAGCTCACTGAGTTTCATAGAAACAAAGTTTGGAATATAGTACCACACGCATCTGATAAAACTGTTATAGGTACCAAATGGATTTTTCGAAATAAACTAGATGAAAATGGCACTGTTATCCGTAACAAGGCTCGACTTGTTGCTTAGGGATACATACAAGAAGAAGGAATTGCCTATGATGAAACTTTTGCTCCTGTAGCCAGACTAGAAGCCATAAGACTGTTTTTAGCTTTTGCTGCCTATAAGGAATTTATGGTTTTTCAAATGAATGTAAAAAGTGCTTTTCTAAATGGTAAACTCAAAGAGGAAGTTTATTTAGAGCAACCTACTGGGTTCGTTGATCCTAAGCACCCTGGTTTTGTTTTCAAACTGCAAAAAGCTCTTTACGGGTTAAAACAGCCTCCTAGAGCTTGGTATGATACCCTTTCTAAATATCTTCTTAAAAAAAAATTGTTCGTGCAAGAGTTGATCAAACTCTATTTCTGAGAAAATATAAAGGTGATATTATTCTTGCTCAGATATATGTTGATGATATTATTTTTAGATCTACAAGACTCAAACTTTGTACTCATTTTGTAAATAGAATGAAGATAGAATATAAAATGAGTTTGATGGGTGAACTAACATATTTTCTAGGTTTGCAGATTAAGCATTCTGACAAAGGTATTTTCATATGCCAAAGTAAATATGTTAAAGACATGTTGAATAAATTTGAAATGACTCAATGTTCAGGGATGAAGACTCGTATGGCTCCTCATCTAACCTTGAATAATGGGAAACCAGTCAACGTCACTACCTATAGAGGAATGATAGGCTCCTTGCAGTATCTTACATCTAGCCGACCCGATATCAGGTATTCTACCTGTCTTTGTGCAAGATATCAGGCAGAACCCAAGGTATCTCACCTAATCGCAGTAAAGCGAATCTTCAGATATCTGAAAGGAACTCCAAAACTAGGTCTTTGGTATCCCAAAGGCTCAGGGTTTGATCTAATTGGTTATTCTGATAGTGATTTTTCAAGATGCAAAATAGATAGGAAGAGTACCACTGGTGGCTGTTAGCTACTAGGTGGTAAGTTGATAAGTTGGACAATTAAAAAGCAAAATCAGTGTCCACAATAACTTCTGAAGCTGAATATATAGCCGCTGAAAGTTGTTGTGCCCAAATCCTTTGGATGAGGAACCAACTCAGAGAGTATGAATTTAAACTTTCCAAAATCCCTATTTATTGTGATAGTACTAGTTCTATTGCTATCGCAAATAATCCTGTACTTCATTCGAAAACCAAGCATATTAAGATCATATTCACTTTATTAGAGATCATGTTATGAACTGTGAAATTGAACTTCATTTTGTACCCACTGATTATCAGCTCACTGACCTTTTCTCCAAGCCTCTTGATGAAACTATATTCAATCTATTAATCAACGACCTAGGTATATTAAACGCTGAAGAATAAATACTCTTCAGTAAAGACAAAAATCAGTGAGAAACAAACAAAAGTCTTCATATCCCTTTTCATATCCTGAAATCTAACTCAGCGATATAAATCTATCTCACTCAGGTATGAACTTCTAAACCTTTTCTCTCTAAATGTTCTCCTATTAAGAAAATGGATCTCAAAAGAAAACCCATCACTAATAATCCTTTATTATTCATGATGAGGAATTTAAAAGAGGATAATGATTAACATTTATTTTTAAATGATAATTATTTATTTTTTAAAACAAAGAATAGGACACGTCAGACCTTTTCTGACACACGACGTACCTCGACGTTTTCTATCCTATCAAATTCTAGGGACGTGCGCTAGGTCATCATTACCTTTTTCTAAAAGGTAAAACCGTCGTTTTGTATTCTTCTTACTCCTTTTTCTCACTCTTCCTATATAAGGAACATTTGTTTCCATTTCATTCGTTACGCGCTCATACTTTCAAATCTGAATTTCCTTTGCTTTTCTTAAGAACACTAAGAACATGCACTTGTGCGTTTTTTTCACCAGTTTCCAGAAAGGTTTGATCTTACTTTTTCTTCTCTATAATAAATAAACAACAACTTTAATGTTGTTTATAACTTCTACGCATCTTCTATAAACCTTAGTTATAAAGATTCGGTGTTTTAAAATTTATCTCTTTTAAAACCATAAAAACCTGTTCTAAGCTCTTTCTTAGAACAAAAGAAATTTTGGTCTTCTTTGATCCAAAATTTATTTTAGTTTAATTTTAAAACCGTTTATGGTATATCCTTATACCATAAATAACCTTGGTTGCTTAAAAACATCCTTTATCAACCAAAAATAACAAGTCTCTTGATATTGTTCATCAACACACTTGTTCTTCTTAATCGATTTGGTCTTTTTTTACCAAATAATCTAGTTTATACTTCTTTATTAAACCATGATTTTCCTATTTGGTGTGCCTATATTTGAAACAGCAATGGCATCCTCCAGCAAGAACGTCCACACTGAAGAAGTAGTTGCAACAATCACTGAACTTGAAGTTTCTCCAGCATGCACCTTCACCCCTGAACAAGCAATCGTCAAGTCGAGCAACTACCTCCCTCTTGTTGATATCCCTGCTGATAAGCCACCCTTTAGTGATGGTGCGAAGTTCATCAAGGCGTGTCGTCTGATGTATGCCTACACTCACAACCCCATTGGCATTACATCTCACTTGTAGTATTTCTAGTATACTGCTCGCTACTCCACTTTCACCTCTGATAAGGGAGCAAAGCTCGCTGCAATCGAGTTCACCATTCCTCTTGGCACCTTCGCCTTAACCACTTGAATTGTGAGGAATGCTCTTCACCTCTCAAAAGAAGATATTGTCAATTTCCTTGACATGATTGGCTACAAATGGGAGACTACTGAAAAGTCCATCACCAAGATGGAGAAGAAGAGATTGTCAGCTACGTGGCAATACATCTTCACCCAAGTCATTCAGTATCTTGGCACCAAGACTGGCTCACAAGGTCAAGTTAGTAGGCACTTTATGGACCTAGGCTATGCTCTCTGCACCGGTCACAAGTTGAACTATGCTGACTACATCTTCAGCGATATGTACAACCGCGTGAACGCTCAGAAGAGGGAGAAGACTATCCCTTACCCCCGATTCATTGCAACTATCTTGGAGTACGTATTTGATGGTTACCATGAGGTAGCAAATCAAAGCTTCTCTCACGTAGGTAAGAAGTCTTTGGAAGTCGATGAACAACCAGGGGATGCACCTTACCTCCCTTACATGCTGAAGCTCATCAGGGATCCCATCCCTACTAATCAGGTGTCTGTATCACTGCGAATCCCTACAGTGTCTGGATAAGAAGACCATCACACACAAGCCAATCACCAAGAAGCAAAATAAGGTGGTCTCTCAAAAGACCACCCTCTCAAGCAAAAGCGTACTACCAACGCCTGCTTCACCCCCTGCCACGACAACGGTTTCTGCGTCCATTGTCGCTTCATCTGCACTACCCCCATTCTCAGCGACCTCGGTCACTGAAAATGTAATAGCCATCAATAATGAACTTGGATCAGGTATTACTTCCACAAGCATCTTTTCTTCTATCTCTTCTTCTTTGGTCCTTACAGCAACTCATGATTCAGAGATAGTTGTCCATATCTCTGATGAGGTTGAATTGCACGCTGTCGAAGAATCATTTTTTTTTGACAATTTGAATCATGGAAGGCCATAAACATAGGACCTAAGAATGTTTCTCACAAACATTCTTAGACATAGGTAAGTGATCCTCAGGACACTATCCTAGCACGTGGAATACCTAATAGTAATCCTCACGATACTCTTTAGGGAATAGATTCCAAATCTCACATTTCTTCTAACCTAGAGTTCTTTTTGGCCGCTCTGTCCTTGTTATCATCAGGTGTTGCTGCTCCTCACTTTACTTCCTCAACCATCACCACGACAAAAGTCGCTGACACTCCAGTCAGCGAGCCCTCCTCCTATTTCAAATCTCCAAAGATCTCCAAAGCTGAGGAATTAAAAAGAATAAAGAAGGAGAAGTTCCATCTATGGTTGCTGATATTCCCAAAATCATCCTTCCCCCTCCCTCGTTCCCCTAACATGGATTTCCTGGTGAACGAGTGTGCCCTTACAAGGCAAAGGGTTGACACCTTGCAGGTGGCCGATCAGATCATCTTCTCAATGGTTGGTGGTGTTCCTGGGATGAAGGCCACCATTAACAACATCTCCACTGATATCCAAACAGTGAGAGATGATAATCTGGCTCATGGCCGAGCCATCGGCAATCTAACCAAGGTGGTTGAGGAGCAAGGCAAGACGCTCGCCGCCATTCAGAAGACTCATGAAGATATGATGCTTCTCATCAAGGGTCCTGCTGAGAAGGGACCTTCTTTCGCAGAGGCAGACAGGGGCGCACTGGTATGATCTCTCAAACCCAGACTACGCACACTGACAGTAAAAGTTGTTAACTCAAATGTGTGCACCCTTGTCGTCCACTGTATGCCCGCTGATAACACGGAGGGGGAGAAATGCGCCAGAGAGCTCGCTGATGAGCTTATTGGAGAAGTAAACGACGTAATACCTAGCGAACCTATCTCTCCTTACAATAAACAACAACCTTCCGTCATCCATGAAGATGATGAAGAAGAAAAAGAAGATGACCAGGAAGAGAAAGAGGAAGATAAAGAAGCTGACATCCCTCATCATGGTAATAATGATGATGATGATGACGATGATGTCCCTACTGTCTATGCCAAATTCTTCCAACAACATCGCCCAGGCGTGTCTCTACCTGGAATAGTTTTCAGACACCCTTTGGGGGACAGACCACCTCCTTCTAAGGAACAGTCCGATCCGTCAGTGAAAATAAACAGGTCATATGACCTTGATTCCATTTCTCTAATCTCTAAGGGAGAGAACACTACCGAGGTATGCTTTCCTCTCATTCACTATATTCCAATCTCTGAACCTCAAACCTATCCCTCCTTCTCTCCTCCAAATTTCGGCTCTAACACCCCTATCTCCGACTCTCCTGTTCTCAGTGATCCAAGTCGCCCAAAGGACTCTCCATTTATGAGGGAACCTTCATCTGAAGATCAATTCCTGTATATATGTGAATCCGAAGAAGAAGAAGAAGAAGAAGAAGAAGAAGGCCTGATTCCAAGGCATGTAAATAGACAACCAATCTCTGAACCTGAAGAATAACAGAGACGAGATAACTTTATAAAAGACCTCGAGCTGGCCAGAGTAAAAATACCTCATCCTACCTCTGAGCCCGAAGCTCCTGTACCAATAAACGTATACAATGAATTTTCCTTCCTATCCCCTGAACAACGAGCACAGGCACTTGAAGCTCAGCGACTGGGAGTCCTTGAAATAAAGCAAACTCAAAAAAGTCTCAAGGTCGCTCAGAAAATTGCAAGAGAAGAAACTATAAGGATAAATCCTCAGAGACAAGAAGAAGAAAGGAGTAACCGAGTAGCTGCTAAACTCGCTGAATAGGTGCTGACCAGAGATAATCTTAGAGTTGATCCTGTAATAGCTCAAGAGAAGATTCTACAAGCTCTGAATAGATATAACGAAGAACCCAAGGATGCTGAACTCGAATGTTGTAGTAAAAAGGTAAACTTCCATATTCGCCCTAACACTATAACTCGTGCAACTATCCTAGGACGTAATCGAAGGAGAAATCCGAAGATAACTATCACTGTGTTCAGAGGTAACAGAAGTGAAGAAGAAGATCCCCAGTTTCTGAAGTTCTATGGTTTCTCAGAATGTCTAGAAATCAGAGATGCCATTCAAGATTCCAAATCTCAATTCAAAGGCGTAGTAGAAAGAAATCTTGATCAGCTAAAGGATTTCACAGCATGTCAGCGTACCTCCTCTTCCTAAGAAGACAAAAAAAAGATCAAAGTCTGACGCTGATGAAGGTCCATCTTCTAAAAATGAACATGAGACCAAATTCAGCTATGAAAGTCTTTTCTCTCATCTCATTCTCCCTGATCTTTCAATGATAAACACGTCCCTGCCAGAAGAGAGAAAGTATGAGGAACATGAAATCACTACTCTCCCTGAAGCAGGAATGGCTTTTCTAGAGAATGATGGAAGAACTTTATTTTCAGGAACAAAGAAATCAAGATACCACCCTCAAAACTCATAAAGACCATGTACTACAATTGTTTATTCACATATGGACAACAGTGTCTTCAGAAGGTGATCTATGAGAAAGAGTTACGAAGAAGAAAATTAAAGCTCTTTGATTAGTCTTTGTAGTTTTTCTCCCTTTGTAATTTACTTCGGTGTAACTGTACTTTATCCTTATAATTGTATTTTCATTTTTAAATGTAATTCCTCAGATTACTATAAAAGAAATACAATGAAGTACTTTACTCCATCAGTGTACTGAAAATATCCCTGAAAAAAGTAATAGGGACAACGAACATAAGAGTTCTATTTCACACTATAATAACCTATACTCTCACTGACATTACACTCTGTAATTAATTAGGGAATGTACTTTATAGCTTTTTTACTTGTAAAACTGTGATTTCATATCCTTATAAATGAAACTCAAGTTAAATAGTAAACAAGCTGAAAAAGATCTCATAGATTAGTACTTAGATCTCTTTACTTTAAATTTTCTAAGTCCTTACTAATCTTCACAAGCAACTTTCCTATATTGCTTAATCATAATCAAATAGGGGAGATTGTTGATCATAACTCCTCTCAATGATTTGAATATGATTCCTTGTATACTTAGTGAAGATTCCAAGTATAAGTGATTGTTCATATTTCAGCGATATCACACACTGATTGCACTCAGTGATCGTTGAAAGTCAGGAAGAATTCCTTATCCCTGAAGATCTGAAGATCAGCACTCACATCAAAGAACCATTCAGCGAAAGTCGAAGACTGAAGCTGAATAAAGAGATAATTGGCTAAGTGACCTGAAGCGGTTCAATAATAGCATTCAATTATCTACACAATGTGAATCTTATACATGCCTCAGCAATACTCAGAACCTTCATCCTTGAATATTCTATTTCAGCGGTCAAGTGGGGCCTACTCAACAAGATCGATGTTGATCTTATCCTCGATGCACAAAAGTCAAAACCCCTATGCCTTGTTAGAAGAGGACGTACGGATTGTTCTTTAAGTCCCCAACAAATCTGATTTGGTTACTGTTCGTATGCGGCGAAAAGTATGGTTACTCTTTGGACAAAGGACAAGTCTCAAATAGAGACTTGACACGTGGCTTATACCTTTTGCTTTGCTTTCTTTCCTTAATCCTCTGCTGCTATTTCTTACTTTCCTTGTGCATCAACTTAGTGAACTTCTTGGTTGTAATAGAATAGGTTAACTACTTTTTCTAATTCCGCTTACAACTGTAATTTGTTTATGCAATATAAACTCATTTAAAAACTAAAAATCGTGTGTTTGTATTCAACCCCCCCCCCTTCTACAAACTCTTTCTATATCCTTGAACTCTTATAGACTCCTTTGGGACCAACAATCAAAGATAGCTTATGTCTCTGGTCTAAAGCACAATTTACTCAGCGTTAATCAACTTTGCGATACTGACATGGGCGTTTTCTTCAAATAAAAGCATTGTCATTTGCTTACACAGTCAGGAAAAGAATTGCTCAAAGCCAATAGGAAAGGTAACCTTTATATGATGAACTTCACTTCTAAAGATGGAAAAGAGATTTTATGTCTCATTTCCACGAAGAGTGAAGTAGCTTGGCTCTGGCATCACAAGCTATCTCATCTAGACTTTTCAAATTTAGAGTTGCTTGTCACACACAATCTGGTTGAGGGCCTCCCGGAGGTTCACTTCCAGAAAGATCATCTTTGTTCTGCATGTGAAGCGGGAAAGCTCAAAAGAGCTTCTCACAAGACAAAGAGTGATCTTGCATGTCCCTGACCTCTGTACATGCTACGTGTCAACCTCTGTAGTCCCATTGCTATGCAAAGTCTGTCTGGCTAAAAGTACATTTTGGTCCTTATTGGCGAATACTCTAGATATACATGGCTTTCTTTTGTAAGATAGAAACTAGAACTAAATTCATTATTTGAGGACTTCTTTGGAGATGAACCAGTCTCTGATAGTGCATACATAGATGCTCTATTCAGAATTGCAGAAGAACTACGAACCTCAGATACAGATGATGAAGCTCCACAAACCATTGTCTCTGCACCCACTAACCTAAATGGAAGATCGGAGGAACAAACTCTTGCTCCAGAAGCAAAAAGCTCTATAATCGTTCCTTATTCCTTTGTTCTATCATTTGAGGGGGAGCAACTTGGTTCTTCTCCAACACAAAGCTTACTAGAAGATGACTCTCAACATACAGAAATTGCACCTCCTCTGGTTTCCCAACCTCCTTTGAAGAAGTGGACAAGACACCATCCTTCAAACCAAATCATTGGTAATCCTTCTATTGGTGTAAATACTAGATCTGTCACTACTAATGAAGCATTCTTCATGAATTTTCTTATCATGGAAGAACCAAAAAGAGTCCATGAAGCCCTCCAAGATCCACGTTGGATAGATGACATGCAGGAAGAACTTCTGCAATTTGAACGCAACAAGGTTTGAAGCTTGTTCCCTTACCTAAAGATAAAACTACAATCGGCACTAAATGGGTTTTCAAGAATAAGAAGGATGAAGATTGCATTGTAGTAAAAACAAGACCAAATTGGTTACAAAGGGATTTTGTCAAGAAGAACGAATTGATTATGATGACACCTTTGCTCCAGTAGCAAGACTATAAGCAATTCGTTTGTTTCTGGTCTTCTCTGCATACAAAGATTTCAAAGTATATCAGATGGACGTCAAGTCTGCCTTTCTGAATGGCAAACTCAATGAAGAAGTATATGCCCTTCAACCTCCATTTTTTGAGAGCTTAGATCATCCAGACTATGTATTATATTTAGATAAACCTCTGTATGGGTTGAAATAAGCACCACACACATGGTATAAAAGACGCTCGAAGTTTCTGATCAAACATCCCTTCGAGAAAGGTAAAATTGATACAACTTTGTTCATCAATCGAAGCAAAGGTGAGTTATCTCTAGTCCAGATTTATGTAGATGACATCATCTTTGGTTCTACAAAGCAAGCAGAAGTACATCTTTTTACTAAATTGATAAAAAGTGAGTTTGAAATGAGCATGGTGGGAGAACTAACCTTCTTTCTAGGGCTTTAAGTCAAACATACCACTACTGAAATTTTCATAAATCAAGCCAAGTATGTCTCTGATATTTTAAAGAAATACAAATTTCACAATTCCACAACTATGAAAACACCAATATCTACCAACACTAAACTTGACACTGGCTAATCTAGGAAATCAGTTGATGTCAATAATTACAGAGGTATAATTAGGTCTCCTCTGTATTTGACTACAAGTAGACCAAATATAATGTTTGCTACATGTCTCTGTGCCAGATACCAAGCAAATCCTAAGGAATCTCATTTGCCTGCTGTCATGAGGATCTTTCGATACCTTAAAAGAACTCAATTTTTGGGTCTCTGGTATCCTAAGTACTCTAGTTTTGATTTAATTGCATATACTGACTCTGATCATGCAGGATGTAAATTAGACAAAAAGAGTACATCTAGAAGTTGTCAACTACTTGGTAACAAGTTAGTTAGTTGGACATCCAAGAATTAGAACTGTGTGTCCACATCTACAACAAAATTTGAATACGTTGCTGCTGCTAGCTGTTGTTCACAAGTCATCATGATGAAAACTCAACTCAAATACTATGGTTTTTTGCAAGACAAAATCCCAATCTTGTGTGATTCAGAAAGTGCATTACAATCACTTGGAATTGGAGGCAACGGTTTTTGCTTTAAAGTTGTAGTGGAACGCTTTGAGTCGAAAGGAGTACGATAGTGGGACACGAGCTGTACTTACTAGAATCGATGTGGGGTCTAGCTTGATCGACCGAATCAAGGTATCTCAAGCAGAGGAGCTCTTAGAAAAAAATCTCAAGAGTGAGGTGATGGTGAAACAACACTTACTCTTGACGGAAGACGGTCGCGGTCTGAAACTGTTTCAAGGTCGTATTTGGAAACTGTCTTGGGTGTCCAATATTGGGTGAAACTATTTTGGGTGCCCAATATCGGCGGTAACCGTGAGTTGTTGTTGGAAGACGCACACAAGTCCAAATACTCCATTCATCCGGGTAGCACCAATATATATAGAGAGACTTGAAGATGACTTATTGGTGGCCCATTATGAAATTGGGCATGGCCAACTATGTGGAAAGATGTGTGACATGCTTGCAAGTGAAAGAGGAACATCAACGCCCATACAGAAGCCTTCAACCTTGGAGATCCCAGAATGGAAACGGGAGCACATCAATATGGATTTCGTGACTAAATTCCCAAAGACCTCGAAGGGTCACGATACCATATGGGTGGTGGTGGATCGACTAACAAAGAGTGCTCACTTCTTGGCAATGCGAGAGGCTGAGCTAGTTGACAAGCTTGCTAAGTTGTATGTCGATGAAATCGTCTCGAGACATGGTGTGCCTTTGACCATCGTGTCGGTTTGAGATCTTCTGAACTAGTTCTGTAAAGATAAAGAAAGGAAAGCTCAGAAGACCAAAATCAGAAGTAATGTTCTCAGAAGGAAAGGAGCAATGGAAAGCCCAAGGCATAACTTCTAAAGTGGCTACTTCAAAAGTTCTGAAGATTCTGAAGTTGTTCTGAAGAAGTTTAGAAGTAGTTTTGAACTTGTATTTCACCCTTGTGTAGATACTATTGGTCTGTCATGTAACCATTTGTTAGTATAGTATCTCTACTTGTATATAAATAGAAGGTTAGTTAGTGTGTAATAACTAATGTTCTTAAATCACTTTGTACTTTCAAGACATATACTTGTAATTCCGTTGATTTCAATAATACATCCGACTTCATTGCTCCTATTTTGTTCCATATGCATATATTCTTTCTATATTTTGAATCTTGGGATATATCAATTGGTATCAGAGCCAGTTCATCTGTTTGTTCATTCTGTTGCAGACTTTCTTGAAATTCTTGATCAATCTTTTCAAGATTGATTTGATCTGTTTGCAATTACAAATTCAGGTGAATTTTCGATCATCTAATTCAAAATGTCGAAAGAAATGTCTCCATCGGATCTGAAAGAAAGCCACCAACTCTTTTCTTGGGTGAGAATCATCAATGGCGAATTCGAATGATACAATTTCTTGATAATATTGATGAAGCCTTGATGAAATCCATCATCAATGGTCCTCTTGAAGTATACCTTGAAATTGCTGTTGTTCCAAGAACAGATGCCATTCCTGAAATTCCTGCAACCCGGATCAAAAAAAGTCCAGGTACGTACAGTACTTCTAAAAGGAGCAAGCCAGAATAGATAAAAGGGCTCTTACTTTACTCACTATGGCTATTCCAAATGAGATATTCAATAGAGTCGATAGTTTGCCTTCACCTAAAGCCATGTGGGATGAAGTAGAGGCTCAGATGTAGGCGAGCACTAAAGCTCAAGCACAAAGGCTTAATATCTGTATTGGAACTTATGAAAATTTCAGATACAAAGAAGGTGAGTCAATTACTGAGAGTTATCACAGATTTAATAATATTTTGAATGATCTGAGAAGGAATGGGGTTTGAGAAGTCAAATTTAGAAATTAATAATAAATTTATGAATAATCTTGGAAATGAATGGACCAGTTTTTCTGATAATATGGTCACTAGAAATCTGTCTGGAAAGTTTATTCATGATGTTTATGGAATTTTGTTTCAACAAGAGGATAAGATTAAGTCTAGACAAAATGAACAGAAAAAGACTAATGACACTCTGGCCCTGTTGAGTAAAAAGATAAATAGTTCTATGACAATACCTTCAATGAATAAAATCTGTGAGATCCCAGAAGTTGCTCTCTGTGATGGGAATGAATCTGATGAAAAGATGAAAAGAATTTCTTAGAGTATTGCTTTTATGACTAGGCAGTTTAATCAAAGATATAATCAAAGTATAAAAGCAAACACAAAACATAAGATGGAGCTTAGAAGATTATAGCAAAAGATGTTGTAAAGAAAGATGACGCAGAACCAACCAGTTTTAGCTGTGAAAAACCTGGTCATTTTGCTTGACAGTGCCAAATGCCTAAGGTAAAAAATGTTGGGTACTATGAGAAAAATCATTTGTTAGCAAAGAAGAAGGAAATCAACCCTGCTCTCATCACAAGATATGAAGAAGACTGGTTGAACTGGAGTGATGATGAGTATGATGAGGAGGTTGCTCATTATGCTGCAAATTGCTATATGTGTCAAATGGATCCAAAAGACACACATATTCATGTCACTGAGGTACAAACTTCTGAATCTATTTCTGAACCTGTTTCTGAATCTATTTCTGAAATTAACATGCAAGAACAAATTCAAAATATGACTTCTGAATTTGAAGCTCTTAGAAATAAAATTAAAGGTGAAAGAACATCGGTCAATAAGTTTAGGGAAGAAAGTCAAATCTATAAACTTAATTGTTAAAATGCTAAACAAATACTTGAAAAAGTTTCTAAGGAAAAGTCTATGTTAAAAAAAAGGTGGACAATATGCCAAAAAATATTCAAAATGAGAAATCTGAAAAAGAAATTTTGAATGTTAAAATGAACTTTCTGAATCAAGAAAGAGTTGAATTATACAAATAGGTTAAGGAACTAGAAGATCTGTGTTAGATATCAGAAGTAGCTTCAAAAGAAGACTTGGTTCTGAAAAGAAAGATTCAGAAGTATGAACATAAAAGGAGGAAAGCCTAAGGCATAACTTCTGAAGTGGTTACTTCAGAAGTTCTGAAGAAGTTTTGAAGAGGTTTCTGAAGACACTTCTGAAGAAGTTCTGAAGATGTTCAGAATTTGTTCTGAACATGTCTGTCATCTTTGTACTATAACTTTAGTCTTTCTAATTGTATATAAATAGATAGTTTAATTGTTTGTTATAACTAACGTTGATAGATAGAGCTTGTAAAGACACATACATTGTAATACAGTTGAATAATAAATACAACATACAACTTCGGTGATCCAATTCTTGTTCTTGTTCTTAATCTTTCTACAATCTTGATTGTTTGGGCTCTATCAATTGGTATCAGAGCCGAATCATCTGTTCTTGACATTCAAAGAAGAACTTGTCAGATCTGACAGTTCTTGATTTTCTTGATTGATAAATTCAAGATTCAATTTCAGGTGAATTCTCGATCTATATTTCAAAATCAAAGATGTCAAAAGAAATCGTCTCCATCAGATCAGAAACTAAACCACCAACTCTGTTTTTGGGTGAATATCATCAATGGCGAATCAGGATGATTCAATTCTTGGATAATATCAATGAAGCTTTAATGCAATCAATCGTAAATGGCCCTCTGGAGGTCTATGTGGAAATTCCATCAGTACCAAGAACCGAATCTACTTCTGAAATACCTGCATCAAGAATCAAGAAAAGCCTAGGTATGTACAGTACTGCTGAGAAAGCTCAAGCTAAAGTTAACAAAAGGGCATTAACTCTTCTTACAATGGCTATTCCTAATGAGATTATCAATAGAGTAGATAGCTTAACATCTGCTAAAGCCATGTGGGATGAGGTTGAAGCTCAAATGCAGGGTAGTACAAAAGCCCAAGCACAAAGATTGAATATTTGTGTGGGTACTTATGGGAACTTCAGGTATAAAGAAAATGAATCTATTACAGAGACTTAGCATAGATTCAACAATATCCTGAATGATCTGAGAAGAAATAGTGTTCAGAATTCAAATTCTGAGAAAAACAACAAATTTCTGAACAACTTGGGTAATGAATGGTCAAGTTTCTCTGATAACATGGTTACTAGAAACTTATCTAGAAAATCCATTCATGATGTCTATGGTATTCTGTTTCAACAAGAAGACAAAATCACAACTAGACAGAATGAACAAAAGAAGGCAAATGAAATAGTAGCCTTGTTAAGCAAGAAGTATAATAATTCTATGACCATTTATGCTAAAAGCAAAATCTGTGATATCCCAGAAACAAATTTGTGTGATGGAAAGAATCAGATGAAGAACTTAAGAGAATTTCTGATAATATTACTTTTATGACAAGGCAATTTACTCAAAGAAATAATCAAAAATATCATAATAAACCAAAGTCTGAAGCTGGACTCAAGAAAAGTCAAGATGCTGGTCAAACTGAGACATCTGAACCAGCAAGATGTTTTAAATGTGGTAAGCCTGGTCATTATGCAAGACAGTGCAAAATGCCCAAAGTAAAAAACTCAGGCTACTATGAGAAAAAGCATCTTCTTGCTAAGAAGAAGGAGCTTAATCCAGCTTTGGTAACCAAATATGAAGAAGATTGGTTGAACTGGAGTGATGGGGAATATGAAGAAGAAGTAGCTCACTGTGCCTCAAACTGCTATATGTGCCAAATGGATCCAGAAGACAAACATGCACATGATTCTGAGGTAATTTCTTCATCTTCTAAACTACATTCTGAAATAAATTACTCTTCTGAACCACATTCTGAACCAAATTCTGAACAACATTCTAGAGATTCTGAAGTAGAAAATCAAGTCCAAAATATGTATTCTGAATTTGAAAATCTCAGAAACAGAATTAAAGGTGAAAGAATATTGGTAAATTAATTCAGAGCTGAAAGTCAAATCTATAAACAAAATTGCCAAGAAGCTGAACAATCTCTTGAGAAAGTTTCTGAAGAAAAATCATTGTTAAAAGAAATATGGAAAGTTTACAAAAAGATATCATAAATGAAAAATGTGAAAAATAAATTCTGAATGTTAAAATGAACTTTCTGAATCAAGAAAGACTTGATCTATACAAAAAGATTAAGGAACTAGAAATCTGAATTTCAAAAGAGGTCAAACTGAACAGACTCTGAATATTTTAACAAATCAGGCTCAGAATTCAAAATTTTACAACATCAAGGCAGCTTCGGGATATAATGAAAGTCAAATTCTAAAAAACGCACCTGCAAATCTTTATGACTATTCTAAAATGAAATTTTTTAATGAAACTAATACAGGTGTCATATCCAAACCTGTTAATCTCTCTTTGCCTGAAAGAATTTCTTTTGTAAAATTAGAGACTCTATTTTCTGATGAAAAATCTCTCAATTCTGGTAAAACAGAGACAATTTCTGAAGTAGAAGTAATGCATAAAAATATTATAAACATTTATGAACTTACTTCTGAATCAGAAATTTTTTCTGAAAAAAAATCTGAACCATCTTTTAAACCTGAGAAGATTTCTGAATTATCTTCTGAACCTACTTCTGAAAGTTCATATGAAGTTCTAAAAGAAGATAATTCTGACAATAAATCAGAACATGAGGAAAAATATGATTATTTCTCAGTTGTTGAATCTTCACAAGATAATAACGAGAATTCAGAAATTATTTTTGATAATTCTGATGATGAGTCTGAAAATATTTTAAATCAAAAATCTTTTGCATCAAGCATGACTCAAAATAAGTTCTCAGATTTAATTAATGCTTCAGATTCTAAAATTACATTCAAAGATGGATATTTGATATATAAATTACATTCAAATATGACTGAAGGAGAAATTTTAAAATCAGAAGCACCAAAAGTTTCTTCTGACAAGTTTAATACTGTATTTCTGAAACCTGAATTTCTGAAAACTGCAACTTTTTCTACTTTATCAAAGGATACTCCTATATCCACAAAAACAGCTATATCTTCATTATCATCATCTGATTTTGCAACCAGAATTAAAAGGTTTGAAAAAGGACAATCTTTAAATCCAACTTGTAAAGTTCAGAATTCAAATCCTAAATATGAAGTAACATCTAAAGTAAGTAAAAGAATTTCTTATACTAATTCTCATTTCTTATCTTTTACAGAGCTATCCACTTTAGATAGTTTTTCAAATTCAAAGAAAAATGATGTACCAAGAGTTAATAAAGTGAATAAAAGAAATTCTGTTGACAAATCAAACAATGTTGATTCTTGTTCATCTATTGCTTTATTAAATATTTTAAAGAATCATATTCACTACATTAACTGTGGTCATCATAATTTTCATCTAAAATCCAAAACAAATAAGACTAATCTTGAGAAATCAATTCAGAAACTTTCAGCTACATTGGCAAACAAATACAAAAAGAAAAAGAAACCTCAATGTTAGGTCTATTATTATTTTAATTGTGACAAAATAAGGAAAGGATATGCTTTATTGTAAAAGGAAGTTTATAATTCCTTAAACTCTTGTTTCCTTAATTAGACTAGACCTAGCAATATAAATACAAGCTTAGGGTTTTACTTTAGAAGAGTCGATTCAGATATTATTTTAGAGAGAGAGCTGAAACCGTGAATCGTATTGTAATCGATATATACACTTTCAAGAGATATATGACTACGTAAGTACTTTAAATCATTGTTCGTGTCATATTACTTTCATATTAACTGTTTACTGTCATTGTGCTTGTTATAATAGGATCTACAAGTGGTATCAGAGCCTACAATCAACGAGTTTTTGGCAATTTTCTGAGTTGTTTTGTGAAACAGAAAGTTTTCTCGATTGACTAGGGATCGACAATAATTTTATCGAATTGGATAAGGACTTTTGTCGGGTGTTCAAGACTCGATAACAATTATTGTCGAGTGAAAGAGACTCGATAAAACTTCAAAAAATAAAAAAAATGTGAAGCGATAATCAAAGTTGTCGATTACATAGTACTCGATAACCTTGTTTTTCTCGATTTGGTATTGTTCGACAATAAGGAAATTTGACTCGATAAAATCAAGAATCGATGAAAATTTTGTCGATTCCTGTTGGCTCGATAAAAAAATATGTCGACTCAAGTGGACTCGATAAAAAATCAACTATTCTTAATCTGAGTTTAAATAATTGATAAACCATAAACACAAGAACAAAGAGTTCTTGACTAAAAAGAACAAGTATTTTTATGGACAAGAATGACTAAGTTCTCGAGTTTCTTATTTTTCAATCACTGTTTTCTATAATTGATAAACCAGAAACCAAGAACAAAGGGTTCTTGACTAAAAAGAACAAGTCTTTTTATGGACAAGAATGTCTAGCTTCTCGAGTTTCTTATTTTTTCAGTTACTGAAAAATCAAAATTAAAAGAGTTTATGATTTTACTAGGGAATTCTTTAGTAAGAAAAGCTGCAGGAGTCACTAGTTCCTGAGTTTTCTTATGTAAAGAAATTCAAAGTAAAGAAAATAAACTAGAATAATTTTAATTAAAACATATTAAATACTTATAGTTTTAGTCGATAAAAATTAAGCAACAGAGGAATGAATCGAAAAAAAATCAAGCAGATGAATGAATCGAGAAAAACGCAGAAATTTTGTCAATAAACTTTATCAGTTATAAGATTGGATCGATGAAAAAAGGCAAGAGTTTTTGTCGGGTAAAGCAACTATACGTGGGAATCGACAAAAACTCATAGTAAAGAATAAAACGCAGAAATCGAGAAAAATACCTTTTGTTTCGTGTGTAAACTCAGAAAATCGTAAAAACTCTGATCGTATTCCTTGGAGATCATCTACAACGATTTTGCTAATTCGTATTCCTTCTCTGAAGCCGATTTTGCTAATCTCGATATTATGGACTTGGAGATCATCTACAACGATCTGAGAGACAAGTGCAACCGAAACGTACACGAGCAAAGGGCTTTAAGGGCAGTGGTTAGACATGTTCAGAAAGAGCTTAGGTACAGTTATCTTCATGATCTTCAACGAGGAATCGAAATCGAGCAGAAGAAGGTACACATTACTAAGCCTGATCAATCTTTGCCTGTACCTGACAGTACTTTGGTCGCCACTGTCATCACTCGTCCTGTACATGGTGTTGTTTGGATGCATCCTTCTAGAGAAAAGCGGTTTCTCATATTTCATGAAGTGGCTGCATATTCTGACGGTACATTATGGGGAATTCGGAACAGGCTTGCGTCAGAACTTGCTACAAATAGAAAGAGCGCAACACGGATGAGCAATGACAAAAGAAACTCTCTCTTAGAAGTGATCAAGATAATCGACGACAGAATTATTTATCGACAAACCCTACGAAGATTTGAAGGCATGTTCGAGCTTAGAAGATGAAGACTCATTTTGCCACAAAGGGGGAGATTGTTAGGTCTATTATTATTTTAATTGTGACAAAATAAGGAAAGGATATGCTTTATTGTAAAAGGAAGTTTATAATTCCTTAAACTCTTGTTTCCTTAATTAGACTAGACCTAGCAATATAAATACAAGCTTAGGGTTTTACTTTAGAAGAGTCGATTCAGATATTATTTTAGAGAGAGAGCTGAAACCGTGAATCGTATTGTAATCGATATATACACTTTCAAGAGATATATGACTACGTAAGTACTTTAAATCATTGTTCGTGTCATATTATTTTCATATTAACTGTTTACTGTCATTGTGCTTGTTATAATGGGATCTACACTCAAAGTAATACTAAAATTGACAAATTAAAAACGTCTGAATTAACTTCTGAAATTCAGAAGGTTAAGCCAAAATTCAAAAATTCAAAATTTTTGATTAATCTCACAGGACCCATTCTTAAATGGGTACCTAAATCTCAATAATCATTTTTGCAGATATGTTATGTGTGTGTCTTAGATTTTGGATGTTCAAGACACATGACACCTTTCAAAGAACTTTTAACTGATTATCATGAAAGATATAGAGGAACAGTTAGCTTTGGAAATAATGCAAAAGGGTATGTGAGAGGATATGGAACTTTTTCCAAAGGAGATGTTAAAGTGAAGAAAGTTTTTTATGTGGAAGGTCTTAACCGTAATCTCTTCAGTATAAGTCAATTATGTGACAAGTATTGGAAGGTAAATTTTTTGATATAGACTACTGTCATGTTCTGAGTTCATCAAACAAAAATAAGTTAACTGCTTATAGAGATGGAGATATCTACGCTGCAACTTTCACTGCAAATGGTCAATTACAAGGAGTGTGCTATATTTCCACAACAATGAGAAATGACAGTTGGCTTTGGCATAGAAAAATGTCACATCTGAACTTCAAAGCCATTTCTGAACTGGAAAGACACAACTCTGTAAGAGGTCTACTAAAGATCAGATTTGAAAAGAATTCTTTATGCTCTGCATGTAAACTAGGGAAGATCAAAAGAAGCTACCATCCTCTGAAAATGATATCTTCTTGTAAAACTCCACTTGAGATGTTACATATGCATTTATGTGGACCAATGAAGACTCAAAGCATGGGTGGAAAGAAGTATATTCTTGTGATTGTAGGTGAATATTCAAGATATACTTGGGTTGAATTCTTATGATTCAAATCTGATAATTCAGAAAGACTCATTCCTTTTCTAAAGATAATTCAAGTTTTCCGCTGCCAGAACTCCCCAACAGAATGGTGTTGTTGAAAGGAAAACCAGAACTTTGGTAGAAGCTGCAAGGACCGCGCTAACATATTCAGAACTTCCTTTATCTCTCTGGGCAGAAGCAATTGCAACTGCATGTTTTACTCAGAACAGGACAACTTTGAATAGAAAACTACTTAAAACTCCTTATGAAATTATAAAACAAAGAAACCCCTCTATTGATTATTTTAAAAAATTTGGTTGCAGGTGTTTTCTTCTGAATGATACACAACATCTAGATAAATTTGCACCTAAGGGTACAGCTGGTATCTTTGTTGGCTATTCTCAACGATCCAAAGCATACAGAGTACTAATCAAAGGAACACAAAGAATCATTGAGACTTCAAATATTAGTTTTAATGAGCCATCAATGACTTCTGAACAAGATAGTTCAGAACTCAAACTTCAACAAGTTTCTGAAGTTTTGGATTCAAAATGCAACAAGACAAATCTCACTTCTGACTCTAAAACTTTTCTTAAAACAAATTTAGATACCTTATGTCAAGACTTATTTGATACTTCTGTGAATATTTCTGCAGATTATTAAAATCCTTCTTTACTCAGAAGTATTCCACAACAAGAAACAACAGAACCTACAATATCAAATACTTCTGGACCACCACTCTCAACCTCAAATTCAAAATTTCCCATTTCTGTACCTGTACAAATTATTTCAGAAACCGTGCAAGTTATTTCTGAACCTATTTTTCCTGTTTCTGAACGTAGGCAGATCATTTCTGAACCAGTACAGAATATTCAATTTGAGGGGGAGACTTCTGATCTACATTCAGCTATTAATCATGATACTAAAACCCAAACAATCATTAATGATTATGATTCATTCAACAATGTTTCATGTGTGCAACCATTGCCAAATGTGAACAAATGGACATCAAGTCATCCAATTCATCAGATTATTAGTGATGCATCAAAAGGTGTACAAACAAGATCAGCCACAGCAAATGAATGTCTGTATGTGAATTTCTTAAGCAGTATGGAACCCAAAAAGCCATATGAAGCACTTCAAGATCCAGACTGGATTTTAGCCATGCAAGAGGAGCTAAATCAATTTGAAAGAAATAAAGTCTGGAGATTAATTCCTAAACCAAAAGGTAAATCAATAATTGGCACCAAATGGGTTTTCAGAAATAAAAAGGATGAACATGGGATTGTTGTGAGAAATAAAGCAAGACTTGTTGCTAAGGGGTATTGTCAACAAGAGGGCATTGATTATGATAAAACTTTTGATCATGTTGCAAGACTAGATGCTATCAGAATCTTTCTTGCATATGATGCTCACAAAAACATGAAAGTTTTTCAAATGGATGTTAAGTGTGCATTTCTGAATGGAATTCTTCATGAAGAAGTGTATGTTAAACAACCAGAAGGTTTTGTAAGCAAAGAGTTTCCAGATCATGTTTACATTTTGCACAAAGCCATATATGGACTTAAACAAGCACCAAGAGCATGACATTACACTCTCACAACTTTTCTTCTAAATTCCAAGTTCAAAAGAGGTACTGTTGATACAACTTTATTTCTGAAAAAGGAAGGTGATGATATGATCTTAATACAAATATATGTAGATGATATTATATTTGCTTCTACAAATCCAAAATTTTGCAGAAATTTTGAGAAAATCATGCAAACTGAATTTGAAATGAGTATGATGGGAGAGTTAACATTTTTTCTTGGTCTTCAAGTAAAACAACTACCCACTGGCATATTCATTAATCAATCTAAATATATCTCTTATTTACTTAAGAAGTTTGATATGACTGAATGTTCCAATATTCAAACTCCAATGGCCACTGCAACAAAATTAGAACCTGATTTGAATGGAAAATCTGTTGATCAGAAAAAGTACAGAGGCATTATTGGATCTTTGCTTTACTTAACAGCTAGTAGACTTGATAATGTTTGCTACATGTATTTGTGATAGATATCAAGCTAATCCTAAGGAATCTCATCTTCTTGCTGCTAAAAGAATTCTTAGATATCTCAAAGGTTCTCCTTCATTGGGACTTTGGTATCCAAAATATTCTGATTTTGAGCTAACAGCTTTCATAGATGCAGATCATGGTGGTTGCAAACTAGACAGAAAAAGTACATCTGGATCCTGTCAATTTTTAGGTGATAGACTTGTGAGTTGGTCTTCTAAGAAGCAAAATTGTGTTTCAACTTCAACTGCAGAAGCTGAATATGTTGCTACTGCAATATGTTGCTCACAAGTTATTTGGTAATATTGAAATGTTTCAACTTCTACTAAGCACATTGATGTCAGATATCATTTTATCAAAGATCATGTTGAAAAATATAACATTGAAATGTTTTTTGTTTAGACTGATTATCAACTAGCTAATTTATTTACCAAAGCACTTGATGAAAAACGGTTTAATTTTTTGGTAAGTAAATTAGGCATGATGAATATGTCTGTGTAGGTATTGAGCATCAATTCAAACTTCAAAATTTTATGTTCTGAGTTTATTGTTTTTCAAATTATGAGAAATCTTATCTACAGAGTTTCTGTAGTTAAGCTTTCAGAACTTTATTTTTTTAACTCAGAGGCATAATTTTTCATAAACAAATTGATTGCTTTCAAATACTTACAATTTTTTTTTCATTCCTCTATTTTTTATTTCTGACAATTTTGATGTCTAAGCATTGTTTAAGGGGGAGAATCATAATGTTTCTTGATTCAAGGGGGAGTTAAAATCCTAATTCAAGAATTTACCACTTCTCTATAACATTCAATATCAAAAATGGTGGATACCACATTTTGTTGTCTACATCTGAAGAATTTGAACAAAATTCTAAAGATAAAGTCTTTTTCATATTGTTCAAACCTACTTTTGAATTATTCAAATGTTTTACATTTTTCAGAAGTTTGTAGTTTTAAATACATTTTGTGATTTTGAAGGATTCCAAGTTAAGTTTTGAACTTATTTCGAAAATTCTGAAGTATTTTTGAATCATCTCATTCAAACTTCTGAACTTATTCTCAGAAGTTCTGAACTTCTTCTGAAATTTTTTGAACTTGTTCTCAGAACTTTTCTTCCCGTTATAAAGACTAATCGTGTGCCAAGTGTTTTATTTTCATTGGCTAATCTTTAATCACGTCGATTAAACGGTTCATTTATCCGAATAAATGATGATTACTACTCTACTCACTCTTACTTTTGGCCATGTGTCCCTCCACGATTATTCAGTCATTTATAATCCATGTTTTCATCTTCGTCTTCACTTTCTAGCAATCTTTCCCTCCGAAATCTTTCCCTGTTCATTGATCTACATTCAAACTCAAGCTTTTCTTCATTTTCAACTATGTCGACTTCAAATGTTCAATCTGCCAAATCTCGTTCCAGTGACAGTAATGGATCATCAAGCAATGATTCATTCAAAATAGTGCCTAAAAAGATAATGGTTGGATCAATGGAGATCAATCTCTATGATGAACAGATTTTAAAAGACACTGCTACTACTGTGATTTCTGAAGTTGGACCTTCAAATCCCAAATCAAACCCTAACCCTAACCCGCGAACTGAGAAAATTGGGGAAACTCAAATCGAGCCTATAGATGTGGCCTCTGAATCAAATGTTGGTGTTGATGACTCTCAATCTCGTGCACAAAGCAGTGATGGTCCTGATTTGTCCAAACTATATGTCCCTGAAGAGAAGATCCTTGAAATAAAGAAGAACAACTGTGCTTTAAATCTCAAGTCTACTGATTTCAATGAAGATCAAATGATCCTGATTGAAATTCTGAAGAAACATCCTCTAAGAGCGTTGTTATCCAGGAAATTTTTGGTCCCTGCCTCTTATCTACAACAGTGGTGGTTTCATGTAGAGGTTGATGAAGAAGCAGATGATATTTCTTCCTATGTTCATGGCTATAGAGTCTGCATTTATGTTGAAGACATCAGAACTATCCGTTTTCTACCTAAGGAGGATGAAGTTGTTGGGAAAACTTCATTTGATCCTATTCCATCATCTTCTCAGATGATTTCAGACTTTATGAAATTAGGATACTCTGAGCAACTTAATGCATTAAGCTCATTCAGAAGGAAGTGTTTACCTCCTATTTGGTATTGCTTATTTACAAATTTGAACACTTGCCTTTCTGGTAAAAGCTCAAGTCTGGATCAAGCATCTACAAATGGAAGAATCATTTTTCATGGAGTAGCATTCAACAAGCATTATGATTATGCTTCTCTTATTTTTGATGAACTCAAGTCTGCAGTTTTGAAGAAGTCTACTTACAACTATATACCATTTCAGAGATTCTAAACCTTCATCAAAGGGGCAATGAAAGTTGTTCGTGCCATTCCTGTTCTGACTCATGAGGTACATGTTCCACTTTTCTCAATGGATAGTCTCAGACCACCAAATGCTAAACTACAATTCCCAAATGCTTTACCTTTACCATCTTATTTACTTACACTTGTAAAAGCATCAAATAGGTATTTGAATGAGTGCTGTGAATCTGTGGGACTACCTAAACTAGTAGTCTCTTCCCCTGATTCCAACAAAAGTGGTGAGCATCGTGAGGTGTCTAGAATTCCTAGGCAGAGTGGGAAGGCTGTTCATGGGGCAGAACAACCTTATGGTGTGAAGAGGAAAAAATGAAAATGAGAGAGTGGGTAGACAAGTGAGAAAAAGAACTGAAGAGGGGAGACCACAAGTAAAAGATAAACAAACTTGTGAACTAACTGTTCTGAGCTGGGCACCCACATCTTCTATTACTCCACATCCTTTGGTGGGTAGTATTGAAAAAGCCAGTGAGCTCATGACAACTCTTGTTAACCCCTCCAGCCACTCACCCATCTCTCAACAGAAGGGTGTTTCATTAACACACATGGGGCACGCAGCTAATATACCAATAGGTTCCCACTTGGAAGAATCTATTGTTGAAAAAGAAGGACATATGTCCCCCCTTCATAGTTTACTGCACTTTGAGTCTGAGAGTCCACTCAACTTTGAGCCTTCTGAACCACTTCATGTGGATTTTATTCACACAAGCACACATCTTTCAGATGTCCACAAGCAAAGTGTTAGTCACCTTGCCACAACAACCACAGATATACCTATTACAGAGTATCAAGGATTGGTTGGAAGACCTGGTGGACTGAACATCAATAAAGCTCCATTAACAGAATCACAAGTGATTCATGATGCTGTGGCATCTACAGGCCAGCCTTCTTCTGAAGGACTGAAAACAAGACCATTTGTTGGTCTTGGACCTTTACCCACATCTTTTGAATTCTCAGAATTCAAGGATTTCTGTACTTCTGAATTTGCAAAGATTCAGAAGGACATAAAGGAATTGACGGATAAAAACAATAAGGTGTTGGAGGATAGGTTGGATGGACAGGAGAAGAAAGTGGTGGATAAGCTAAATGAATTTCAACTTGCAACTACTTTTGATCTAAGCAACTTTCAAAAAGCCATTCTGGATTCTTTCTCTGAAGTTATTTCAACAGTTCGGTCATTAAAAACTTCTATGACATTTTCTACTCAGCCAGCAGTTTCTGAATTTGCAACTAAAAATGACATATCTCAGATTCTGAAACAGTTAACCACTATTCAGAACTCTCAGGTATCCTTGAACAATCGTCTTTCTGCATTAGAGTGTGGTTCACAAGCAAAGACTTTAAAGCGTAGTCTTGATGATCAGGATGATCCTGAAAATCAAGAGGGGGAGAAGAGACAGAAAGTCTTTGAAGATATTGATACTCCACAAGGTAACACTTCTGAAAAATCTTCTGAAGAAGCTCAAGTTCAGACTTCTGAACGATCTTCTGAGAAAACTTCTAAAGAAGTTCAGAACACTGCAAATGATGAAACTAATAGAACTTCTGAAGCAATATAAGATATCTTATATGCAGAAGATGAAGGTCTAGAAGTTGAAAAAGGTATTTCTGAACAACTTATGGAAGAAGGGTATGAAACCGAGAAAGTGTCTCTGGATTCTGATAATAAGCTGAGTTCTGAAGACACAGATATCATTCCTGACTCAAATGAAAAAATGTTGAATGAGTATCTTGCCTTTGAAGATATCATTGGAGAGCTAAGTGATTTATCTGATGTAATTTTCTTTGATGAAGAGATGGAAGTTAATGAAGAAATGGTTGAAAATGAGAACAGAGAACTGATTATATGGGAACCTCAAGGTCTGAGAATAGTTGAAAGAAATGAAGTTTCTGAAAATTTGTATATAATGATTAGTCAATATTGTTGGAGATACATTATTCTGAATCATCCAAGGAATCTGGAGTGTAGATTCTTGGATGAAAGACTATCAATTTTCGAAGAATTCATCAATCAACTAGCTGAGTGGTTTGAAATTGAAATTGATTTAAGTCATATGGAAGATTTTGACTTTACAGATGAAATTCTGATGATTGCAGCAGATAAGGAACATGTAAGATTCAGAAACTGCATAAATATCTCTCAGATTGATTTTCCTATTTTTGAAGAACCTGTAGTTGATCAAGTCTAAGAAGGAGATATGATTTTTGATATCTCTGGAGAAAGCTAGCTGATATTTCTTGATGATACTTATCTCAGCATGTATAGAAGAAATCTCAGGTATGCAACCTTAGAAGACTATGTGAATGATGAATGGTCTAAGGAGTACATTTCAAAGGTGAGATCTTATGTACAAAGATATGGGGTACAAGAACTGCATGATTCAACGTTAATCAAGAAGATCAGGTGTATATCTAAAGCTTTTGAAGGTGCTATGTATATAATAAAGTTTGGAGCTGAAAGAAGAGATGGCACTTTAACATAATTTTCGTTATTTGATTTTTACAAGTTGAGATTGCAAGATAAACTTACTGTTTTGAATTTCTGTGTCAAGAGGGAAGATTCTGAAGCTGTTTCTGAGATAAGGAAAATTCTAGGAATCTATGTCAGAAATCTAATTAAACATGATTTCCAATTGGCATTAGAATTCAGATTAAAGAGTGTCAATCTCTTGGAGCCTGAAAATATAGAAAGACAGGAAATTACAAAGATTTTCACAAATCCAGATTTGGTATTCACTTACAGGATAGATGAATTTTTGTCAAAGACATTTATAGTTTCAGACATACCAAAGTACTCAACTTCTACTCTGAAGTGGTTAGTAGAATATGCTGAACAATACCTTCCTTCTTCTGATGTTGTAGAAGAAATAATATACTTGATCAAGGAAAGGATATCTTTCAGAGAGTATGTAAGAAAAAGTGCTTTGGCTGGGCACACAAGAATAAACCAAATTAAAGGAGCTGATTATCTTCTGAGCAATGTCTATGATTTTCAGATTCATACTAAGAAAGCAAGACATTGAAGAAATTCTGAAGCTCTCTCAGAAGTTGGAAATCTCAGAAGTCAAAGAAGCAGAAAAAGGAAAAGAAAGAGTTTCTGAAAACACTCTAGATGAAGTTGTTCCTATTCCTCATAAGTCTGAATCAAAACAATTACAAGAGCAAAGAATAGAAGAACATGCTTTGACAATGTTTCTTGAATACTTTCATCCTGAAATGTTCATGGAATATGAACAAAAGTTCAATTACATTGACTGCTGGATTCAGAAATCTTTTGGATGGAAACAATGGTATTCAGACATCATCAGAAAAATCAGACTTCCTGTAAGTGAAGTAAGAAAAGAGAACCCAATAATGAAGGTAATCACAGCTGATCTGAAACAGAAAAACAATTACAAGCATGCTTTCTTCACTGTTGAGAGAAAAGATGGTGAGATCTCAACTTTTACAGAAGCAGATTTTCAAAATGTCTATCTTAGAGATTTGATAAGAGTTTATAGAAGTTTATATCCTTTTCATGATTCTATTGCCAAGTTCAGAAAAGCTTTCCCAGTTCTTAGAGATGGTTTGTACAGAGAATTCATTTGGGCAGCCAAGACAGATTTCCAAGTGGCTTATGTAATGAGCAAAGAGAAAGTACATATGAGTGCTCCAAATCTAAGCTTACCAAATATTGAAAATCTCAAAAGCAGTACTCTAATTGTTCAGCCTCCAGGTTTTGTTTGTAAATGCTTTGATAGATTACTCTTTGTAAGATTTGAAGAATTCCACAAGTGCTGTAATGGAACTCTCATGATTATAAGGGATAAACTGGAGAAGAAGAAAAACAAAAGACAGAAGAAGCTTAGTGATGAAGAATGGGAAAAGTACTAAAAACTGGCAAAAGAAAAGATAAGGATCATTGAATCTATTCTAGAATACAGAAAGCTTATTCTTAAAGATGTTAGAGAAATTCTGAACTTCTGGAAATATAATTTAAACTTTTGAAGCTAAGGGGGAGATTGTTAGATATCAGAAGTAGCTTCAAAAGAAGACTTGGTTCTGAAAAGAAAGATTCAGAAGTCTGAATATAAAAGGAGGAAAGCCTAAGGCATAACTTCTAAAGTGGCTACTTCAGAAGTTCTGAAGATTCTGAAGAAGTTCTGAAGAGGTTTCTGAAGACACTTCTGAAGAAGTTCTGAAGATGTTCAGAAGTAGTTTTGAACATGTTTGTCATCTTTGTACTGTAACTTTAGTCTTTCTAATTGTATATAAATAGATAGTTTAATTGTTTGTTATAACTAACGTTGATAGATAGAGCTTGTAAAGATACATACATTGTAATACAGTTGAATAATAAATACAACATACAACTTCAGTGATCCAATTCTTGTTCTTATTCTTAATCTTTCTACAATCTTGATTGTTTGGGATCTATCAATCTGAACCTTAAAAGAGGCCAAACTGAACAAACTCTGAACATTTTAACCAGTCAGGCTCATAACTCAAAATTTTACAATATCAAAACAGGATTGGGATACAGTGAAAACCAGATTTTAAAAAAGCCCCTTCAAACTTATATAATCTTTCTAATATGAATTTTTTTGATGAGAAAGTTAAAGGTGTTACTAATAAACCTGTTGATCATTCTTTGCCTGAAAGAATTCCGTTTGTTAAATCAGAAGTTTTGTTTTCAGAAGAAAAACCTCTAAACATAAAATCTGAGTCAGAATCAACTTCTGAATCCACTTCTGAAGTTACTTTAGAAGAAACTTTCGAAACAACATTACATAATACTTTTGAAGGTCAAAATGATACAAAAGATCATACTGAAATATCTGAGGATATATATGAAGAATATTCAGAAAATGAATCTTTAGATATATTGTTTGATAATTCAGATGATGAATCTGATGAAGTTATTATGAATGAATTAAGTTCTCACTCTCAAGAAAAGCTTTCAAAGATAAATAGTTTTGCTTCAAATATGACTGAGGATAAACTTTCAAACTTAATGAATGCCTCAAATTCTGAAGATGATTATCATAATATTGCTGTTATAGATAAAAATGGATATCTTGTTTTCGAATCTAAGTCTTCTATAATTGAAGGGGAGAAGTTAAAATCTGGAGAACCTAAGTTACCTTCAGAAATGTTTGATTATGTGTTCTTAAAAGAAGAATATAAAAATTATATACCTTTTGAAGTTCAAACTCCAACACTACTCCCTTTCAAAATGATTCAAAAGCAAAATCTTCTTCTACAACAGAACACTCAAAATTATCATCTTCAAATTTTATTTCAAGAATCAAACACTTTCAAAAAGGTCAATCTTCTATTCCTACATCTGAAAGTTCACTTAAGCCCAAAGTTGTAAAGAAAGATGATAAAAATATTTCTTATCTTTTACAGAGCTGTCCACTTTAGTTTGGAAGAGAAAAGATGAAAGTTTATCAAAGCAAGACAAATTAGATAATTTTCATTCTTTTAAGACAAATGATCTACACAAATCTACTACTTTGAATAAAAGAAAGCATTTAGTTTCTAAATCTAATGTTGTTACTTCTTGCTTATGTGTTGATTTGTTGAAAGTTCTTTCTTGTTATATTCATTGTGTAAATTGTGGACATCATAACTTCTGTGACAACTGTCAAATTTGAGCTACTAATTTAGCTCTTATTAAGTTTATGTTAATGTTATTTTAGATAAGTTATAAGAACAGGAGTTAGTTGGTTTAGAATGGCTGAAAAATCCCTAGCATTTCCGGTAGTCGCTTAAAATGTCCGGTTCCGACCCGTAACTGTCTGAAACGTCCAATACAGTGCCAAATGCTCTAATTTACACCTAATTTTATATAAAATATATAGTTTAGAATTCTAAATATAAAAGTTTTATTATTTATATAATTTAAACACTTTTGGGCTCATATTTGAAGGAAAAAGGCCAAAAATTGAGAAAGTGGACTTCTAATTTCATATTTTTGGGCTTCAATTAATTTAAAAAAAAAAATTGTTAGGTTTGGGTGGGGCCCATCTCCATGGCTGGCACCCCTTTGATTTCACATATAAATATTGTTTTTTTTTAATTTCTCTCATTTGCAACTCTCAAAATTCAAACCTCTCTCTCTCTAGAACTAAAGAGGCATAATCACTCTCTCTTCTCCCTCTCTTTTCTCTCCAAAAATTCCAGCCCTTTTCTTCATCAAAAACTCATTATAGTGCAAGATTATTGAAGATATTCAACACATTTCATCATCCAAGTAAGTGCAAACTTCATCTTCTTCATTTTTCTTAACATTTTTGGGGAAAACCCCACTTTTTCATGCATTTTAAGTGTTTTCTTCTAACTTCTGTAAATTTTGAGTTTTATGAAAAGATTATACACCCAAAAACATATAAAAACGTTTACATAAAGGTGATAATCAATGACCCAAACAATAAAACTCAAGAAATAGGTGAAAAATCATGATTTTATGTGTTTTTGAGTAAAAATGGTGATTTTTGGTGCTGACAGATTTATTGCATGTGCATAAATCGTCCATTTCTTGCAAATAATATGTTCAAATATCATGAATCTTCTTTCTACAAGTTTATTTAGTGTGCAAACTGTTGAAACAAAATGAGTGTGCAAACTGTCAACCAATGACAGATTTGTGCATGCATGTTCAAATGGCCATATATCTTTCAAAACTCAATGAAAAAGGATGATTTTTCTTTTGAGAGTTATTTTTGTGAGTTATATTCAGTTTGCAAGTGGAATCACTTAAAAATATGGAGTTTTGACCCTCCAAACACTTCAAATACTTTAGGAGTGCAATCTGTGAAACCACCAGCAGCTAAACTCTATTTTGTGTATTAGTATCTCCTTTGTTATTTGTCTTTAATGCATGATTCTTCTTCTAAAACTTTCTTTTAGGAGCTAAGATTCATATGAATCCAGTTTCATTCAAAAATATGAAGTTTTGAGGCATTAACCAATTTATTAAAGTAAAATGTGCAATTTGTCAGCTAATGACAGAATTGTGCATGCAACTTCGTAGTGCCATATCTCCTTCATAACTTCTTCAAAATCAGTGATTCTTATCTCAAAAGTTTCCTTTATGAGTTATGATTCCAATCCAACTGGAAATTCTAGAAAACACTGAGTAGAACTCCTCAAATGAGTGATTTACTAACATGGTGTAATCTGCCATGCCAGTTGTGACCCTTTGCATTGCATAAATTATTTGAATCATTTTTACATGTACAAAATGCATCAAAATTAGTCACAATCACCATAACCCAGTACTATATCACATATAAAAATATGGGAAGCTATGTCATATTGGAAGTCTCTACATTGTGATCATTTTGAGTACTACAAGTTTCTGTCCAGAAGTGAAATTCTGGAATTTATTGATTTTAATAATTATTGATCATTTGATGGTTTATAACACAACTTACGGTATAAGTTACTATATTAACGAGCATATGTGCATTATGTATAATTGGACTATATACAATCAAGTTGGATGTATGTGGACATTTATAAGCTTAAGACTTATTCACCTCCATAAGTAGTTTTAGACCCATAAGTGATGGTTTTGAACATTTCTCTTTGTTAGAGAATCGTTAGGCCTTTTGGTGGGGATCAGATCGTGCTTTTGAGTAGCGGAGTTTGCAAAGGTGAGTATTCACAGCCCCATTTTTAAAGTATTTTATACGTTTTGGGGTGGAAAGCATGATTAAATGAAATATTTGAGCTATTTGCATTACCGAATGTGAAACAATATGAAATTGTTGATTTTGGGCACTAAGGCATAAAAGTATGAGTAAAATGAAATTAACTCAAGATTGTATTGAGTAAAATGTTCCATAAAAGTTTGTACACTACTATTAACTCAAGTGAGGAGCCGAGGGTATATGTGGATAGCGCTATTGGACGGACAATCCCACCTAAAAACCGAAAAGTAGGGTGTGGATAGCAATCCCACCGGGAAACTACAGGTAGGGGTGCACTATACTTAAAAGGGAAGGTTCTACACATGTGGACTTTAGGTCCACCGCTGAGGTAGAACTAAAAAGAAGGTTCTACACATGTGGACTTTAGGTCCACCGCTGAGGTAGAACTAAAAAGAAGGTTATACACATGTTGACTTTAGGTCCACCGCTGAGGTAGAACTAAAAATATTTTTGTGGTCGAAGATTTAGTGGTGGCTCATTACTTATAATTAGGGTACAAAAATGCCTTGAACATTTTATGATGTAAAGATTATTTAAGTGCCATAAAAGTATTTTTCTCAATATTCATTTATGCAAAAGATGTTTAAAATATTTAAAACCTGTGAACTCACCAACTCTTTGTAGTTGACCTTGTTTTATTCATGCTTTTCAGGGGTAAGAAAGGGTAACTAAAAATTCTTGTGTTTGGGGCGCATCAACATCAACCACGTTTAAATTTGAAATCGTTTTGTAGAACATCTTTTTTTTTTTTTTTTTTTTGTTAAAACTTGAACTGGTATGATGTAATGTTCAGTTTTATGTGTTATGTATTTGATTGGACAATTGGTGTTGTTATCGCTCTATTGCTATGAAATCTTGAACTATCACTCCCTGTGTTTCCGCTTTAGCGGGGTGTGACAGACTTGGTATCAGAGCCATAGGTTATAGAGAACACCTGTTTTTTTTCTATAAAACCAAATACTATAACCAAAAGTTTTCGAAAAATATTTTTCTAAACTAACTGTAATTTTAAAAGCTTACTACTAGTATAATTGGAATAAGTGTCGACATAGCATATTATAATTAGGCAAAGCCTGATCACCTATGTCTAATTTAATATGTATAAGGGAGACATGAAACAATTATATTGGGAACTTCTTGCCCAAATGAAAAGCATGGTCATAAGTGTGAGTTTGCATAAGCATTTTATAAATTGTTATTTACTAAAGTACATTTAGTAATTAAGTTTCTTACTATCGTAGTTCCCTATGTCTCACTCATCCACTTCAACTAAGTACTCTGCTGACTCCTCAGGCTATGTGAATAGTCAACCTAGGAGAGAACTTTTTGACTACTTTGTTGGTTAAACTAGGAAACTTATTTTGGTGACATGTAGCCCACTATTTAGAACTCTAAGACATTTGATGTCTTTTGGGAATTATTTTTGCTGGATATTGAAGTTATGTGATTCTAAACCTATGATTTGATGAATCGAGTGTTTTATATGCATAACTTAGTTAAGTAGACTTAGCGCAAAAATAGTAATAGTAATATGACCCAACCTCAATATGAACCTATGCCTAAAGGCAATGCCTTCGAGGAGAGAAAACTCCGAGATCGCGCGACTTGTGCCTGAGCAACTCATCGCGGCACTTCCGAACATCGTTAGTCAAGTGGCAGCGGGTCTAAATGCTAATTCGGGAAACAACTAAGAATCTGGGGCAAGTGGAGATAAGGAATGCACATACAAAGATTTTAGGAGCTGCAACCCGAAGGAATTCCATGGAACTGAATGAGCTGTTGGATTACTGACATGGATTGAGAATATGGAGTCCATTCTCCACATCAACAAGAGCACTGAAGGAAATAAAGTGAAGTTTTCTGCCTGTCGGCTACAAGGACGAGCATTGACCTGGTGGAACACCCAAGTGCAAACCCGAGGCCGAGAAGCAGCCAACAGTCTTACTTGGGAGGAATTCAAAAAGATGCTCAAAGAGGAATACTGCCGAGGAGCAAAATCCAGAAGTTGGAAGCAGAGCTATGGATTCATGAGATGAAGGGAAATGCCATAGATTCTTACTCTGCTCGTTTCCATGAACTGGCAAAGATGGTACCACATTTGGTGACGCCCGAGGAAAATCGAGTCGAAATGTATATCTGGGGTTTATCTCTTGAAATACATGGGGACGTTACTTCGGCAAACCCAAAAAAAAAACCTTCAAGATGCGGTGAATTTGGCAACCAGGCTCACCAACAATACTAATCGTTCGGGGATATTTGCAAGAGATAAAGCTCAAGATAAGAGAAAGATGGAGGAACTTTAGCATAGACATAATCCCAATCATGTTAGGAAGCTTTGATATAATTAGGGGAATGGATTGGTTGTCTAAAAACCGAGCTGAAATTTGCTGCTCCGAAAAGATCATCTGAGTTCCACTACCCGAAGGAGAAGTTCTCGATGTACATGGAAAGAAACCCCGAAGGAATGTTAAAATAGTGACGTGCATGAAGATGCGAAAATACTTGAGGAAGGACTGCATTGCTTTTCTAGCTCACGTCATGAATAAGGAGATCGAATAGAAACGCATTCAGGACCTTCCTATAGTTCGGTATTTTTGCGAGGTATTTCCAGATGAGTTACCCGGACTACCCCCAACAAGAAAATTCGAGTTCCACATTGATTTAATTCTGGGAGTTGCGCCTGTAACAAAATCACCCTATCGACTAGCACCGTCGGAAATGCAGGAATTATCATAGCAACTTCAGGAGCTGCTCGATAAAGGATTCATGAGGCCTAGCTCTTCACCTTGGGGAGCTCTAGTCCTTTTTGTTAAAAAGAAGGATGGATCTTTCTGTATGTGTATCGATTACAGGGAACTCAACAAGTTGACAATCAAGAACATATACCCTCTCCCTCAAATCGATGACTTATTCGATCAACTCCAAAGGGCTACGTATTTCTCAAAAATCGATCTTCGATCGAGATATCATCAAATGAGAGTTCGTGAAGAAGACATTCCTACGACAGCATTTAGAACTCGTTATGGTCGTTACGAGTTCCTAGTTATGTCTTTCGGGCTAACAAACGCACTGGCAGTCTTCATGGATTTAATGAATAGAGTATGTCGATCGTACCTAGAAAAGTTCGTGATCGTTTTTATAGATGATATACTCATTTATTCTCAATACAAGAAGGAGCATGAGCAACATTTAAAGCTGATAGTAGAATTGCTCATAAACGAAAAGTTGTACGCCAAATTCTCCAAATGCGAATTCTGGATTCACGAAGTACATTTTCATGGCCATGTAGTAAATGAAAAGGGAATACATGTTGATCCAGCTAAGATCGAGGCCATTAAGAAATGGGAAGCCCCGAAGACACCAACCGAGATCCGTCAATTTCTTGGGTTGGCAGGCTACTATCGGCGATTTATCGAAAATTTCTCCAAGATCGCACAACCACTAACGACACTAACTCAAAAAGATAAGAAGTTTATTTGGGGAGAGAAACAAGAGGAAGCATTTCAGACTCTCAAATACAAGTTATGCAACGCACGATTTTGGCTTTACCAGATGGAGTGGATAACTTTGTAGCCTACCGTGACGCTTCACCTCAAGGGATGGGATGAGTACTGATGAAAAAAGACAAAGTTATCGCATACGCATCGAGGCAATTAAAGATTCATAAGAAGAATTACACCACCCATGACTTGGAGTTAGGGGCGGTGGTGTTCGCACTCAAAATCTGGAGACACTATCTCTACGACAGTAAGTGCACCATTTTCACTGATCATAAAAGCCTTCAGCACATTCTTGACCAGAAAATGCTCAATATGAGGCAAAGAAGATGGGTCGAGCTATTAGTGACTACGATTGTGAAATAAAGTACCATCCGGGCAAGGCTAATGTAGTAGCTGACGCATTAAGCAGAAAGGAAAGAGTGAAACCAAAGAGAGTACGAGCTATGGGAATGATGGTTCAAACGAGTTTAAAGACTCAAATTCTTAAAGCACAAAAAGAAGCTTTAAATGATGAGATTTTGATGAATGAGACCTTACATCACTTAGAAAAAGAATTTGAATTACAATCAGATGAAGTGCATTACTTTAAGAATAAAGTATGGGTACCAAAGGTTGGTAAATTACGGTCAATCATCTTGGGTGAAGCCCATTGATCCAGATATTCAGTTCACTCAGGAGCGGATAAGATGTACAAGGATCTGAAGGAATATTATTGGTGGCCAGGAATGAAGAAAGACATTGCTTTGTACATAAACAAGTGCTTAACCTGCGGTAAAGTTAACCGAACATTTGAAACCATCCGGTCTACTTCAGCAGCCTGAAATTCCTCAACGGACGTGGGAGAAAATAACCATGGATTTCGTAACCAAGCTACCGAAAACTAGAAAGGGTCATGATTCTATATGGGTTATAGTTGATCGACTTACAAAAGCAGCTCATTTCATTCCTATTCGTGAAGATTTCAGTATGGAAAGGCGTGCACAGATTTACATCAATGATATAATTACACGTCACGGAGTGCCAATTGCCATTATCTCAGATAGAGATACCCGCTATACGTCACAATTTTGGCAATCACTTCAAAAGGCATTGGGTACGCGGTTGGATTATAGCACTGCCTATCATACTAAAACGGATGGACAATCGAAAAGAACTATTAAAACGCTAGAGGATATGTCGTGTGCGTGTGCAATGATTTTGGTGGGAGTTGGGATACCCACCTACCACCTATTGAATTCTCCTATAACAACAGCTATCACGCCAGCATTCAGTGTACGCCATACGAAGCCCTATACGGACATCGAAGATAGACAACTGACCACGCCCGATATCATTCCAGAAACCACTGATAAGATTTCGACCATCAAGGAAAGACTAAAGAAAACAAGAGATCGTCAGAAGAGTTATGCGGATTATGGGAGAAAGCCATTAGAGTTCCAAGTGGGTGATAAAGTGCTTCTGAAAGTATCACCATGGAAGGCATAGTACGCTTCAGGAAGAGAGGCAAGCTGGGTCCCAGACACGTTGGTCCATTTGAAATAACCGACAGAATTGGACCAGTAGCATACAAACTAAAGTTGCCACAGGAGTTAAGCGCCATCCACGACACGTTTCATGTGTCAAACATGAAGAAATGATTAACGGATGAAACATTGGTGCTACCCCTGGATGAAGTTCAAGTTAGCGATCGGTTACACTTCATTGAGGAACTAATCGAAATCCTTAACCGAGAAGTCAAACGGCTGAGGCGCAGTAAAATCCCTATTTTTTTAAAGTTTGCTGGAATGCGAAGCATGGCCCAGAGTATACTTGGGAACGAGAAGATTTGATGAAGCATAAGAATCCTCGCCTGTTTGCGAACGCCCCGGAGAAAGCTAGTTCTTAAATTTCGGGACGAAATTTCTCTAACAGGGGGAGACTGTGATAACTGTCAAATTTGAGCTACCAAGTTAGCTCTTATTAAGTTTATATTAGTGTTATTTTAGATAAGTTATAAGAATAGGAGTTAGTTGGTTTAGAATGGCCGAAAAATCCCTATCATTTTCCGGTAGTCGCTTAAAATGTTCAGTTCCGACCCGTAACTGTCTGAAACGTCCAAATACAGTGCCAAATGCTCTAATATATACCTAATTTATATAAAATATATAGTTTAGAATTCTAAATATAAAACTTTTATTATTTATATAATTTAAACACTTTTGGGCTCATATTTAAAAAAGTTGAGAAAGTGGACTTCTAATCTCATATTTTTGGGCTTCAGTTAATTTTAAAAAAAAAATTGTTAGGTTTGGGTGGGACCCATCTCCATGGCCGGCACCCCTTTGGTTTCACATATAAATATTGTTTTTTTTAGTTTCCCTCATTTGCAACTCTCAAAATTCAAACCTCTCTCTCTCTAGAACTAAAGAGACATAATCACTCTCTCTTCTCCCTCTCTTTTCTCTCCAAAAATTCCAGCCCTTTTCTTCATCAAAAACTCATCATAGTGCAAGATTATTGAAGATATTCAACACATTTCATCATCCAAGTAAGTGCAAACTTCATCTTCTTCATTTTTCTTAACATTTTTGGGGGAAAACCCACTTTTTCATGCATTTTAAGTGTTTTCTTCTAACTTCTGTAAATTTTGAGTTTTATAGAAAGAGTATACACCCAAAAACATATAAAAACGTTTACATAATGGTGATAATCAATGACCCAAACAATAAAACTCAAGAAATAGGTGAAAAATCATGATTTTATGTGTTTTTGAGTAAAAATGGTGATTTTTGGTGCTGACAGATTTATTGAATGTGCATAAATCGTCCATTTCTTGCAAATAATATGTTCAAATATCATGAATCTTCTTTCTACAAGTTTATTTAGTGAGTTGGGGTTCTAATCCAAGTGGTCTCACTCAAAAACACTGAGTTTTGACACCCCAAATGCTCATAACAAATCATGTGTGCAATTGGAAGTTCAACAGTAGGAAAACCCTACTTTGAACGACCATAACTCTTTGAATATTCTTCCAAATGCCAATGATTTCATTAAAAATATTGTGATTTGAGGTTCCAGTTAATTGAAACAAAATGAGTGTGCAAACTGTCAACCAATGACAGATTTGTGCATGCATGTTCAAATGGCCATATCTCTTTCAAAACTCAATGAAAAAGGATGATTTTTCTTTTGGGACTTAGTTTTATGAGTTATATTCAGTTTGCAAGTGGAATCACTTAAAAATATGGAGTTTTGACCCTCCAAACACTTAAAATACTTTTGGTGTGCAATCTGTGAAACCACCAGCAGCTAAACTCTACTTTGTGTGTTAGTATCTCCTTTGTTATTTGTCTTTAATGCATGATTAATCTTCTAAAACTTTGTTTTATGAGCTAGGATTCATATGAATCCAGTTTCATTCAAAAATATGAAGTTTTGAGGCATTAACCAATTTATTAAAGTTAAATGTGCAATTTGTCAGCTAATGACAGAATTGTGCATGCAACTTCGTAATGCCATATCTCCTTCATAACTTCTTCAAAATCAGTCATTATTATCTCAAAAGTTTCCTTTATGAGTTATGATTCCAATCCAACTGGAAATTCTAGAAAACACTGAGTAGAACTCCTCAAATGAGTGATTTACTAACAAGGTGCACTAGTACAAAACCGGCTTTTATACACGGTTATTTTGGGCTTTATACACGGTTTTGGAACCGTGTATATGGCCAGTGCTTGTGAAAGTTTCGGACTTTTGTACACGGTTTCACAACCGTGTATGTAACTCAATCTTTATACACGGTTCCTAAACCGTGTATAAAGACCAAAATAACTGTGTATAAAAGTCATTATCATACACGGTTTTTAGATGAAACCGTTTATAAAAGATTAATAACTGTGTATAAAAGTCACCATTTTACACGGTTTTTACAAGAAACCGTTTATAAAAGGATTAATAACCGTGTATAAAAGCAACCATCTTACACGGTTTTCATAACAAAATCGTGTATAATGGTGACCATATATAACAAAAATGCATACTTTTGTACGCTGTTTTTTACTAGAACCGTGTATAATGAGTTGTATTTATATTTTTAATATTTTCCTCGATTCTTTTACCATTCATTATTCAGTAAGCTACATTTCCAAATACGATTCCAATTAGAGTGATGGAAGATTTCAAATACAATAATAAATACAAAATCAACAAGACACGTAAATGTAACATCTCAAAGTAACGTACCATTAACCCTTACATTTTAAAAATCATCAATGTAAATGTAACATCTCAAACTAACCGAACAATCTAATACCTTTACCGTGTAATCCAATCTAATAACTTTTAAGATAATCACCCCCATTGATTACTACATTTTGCCATCCATCATGCGCTTCAAAGTAATTGTTCTCGCGATATTGCAAGCTATCTCCTCTATTTTGTGTAATTGTGAAAGGAGATGTGGCCGTCCATATGTCCTGTATATATAAATTTGAAAGTAGGAGTAATTATAAACAAAATAAAGTGTTTTGTACAATATATAAGTAAAATGAAATAAATTTAAAAAATACATACATTGAGAGAGGAAGCATATTGGTAATCCGTCACAAAATGAAAGATTTGTTTCACAACATAGTAACCACACTCCCAACCCTCTTTTTGTTGATTACACTACAATGTAATCTCCATGTGATCGGAGTGATGGCTTCAGAAGATCCTATGGCAAAATTGTATTTTGTAATGGCCCTAAATGAAAAATAACAAAAAATTTGTGTTAATTGTCTATTAACTATATAAGTAAACATATATATAGAGAGAAAGAGAGAGCAGATATACTCGATTAAATAATACTTGATTAACTGAAAAAGAGTAAAGATTAAATAATATTTGAATGGACATGGGATGGTCCCTACTTGTTTGCTGGTTCAAAACCTCCACGGCATATTTGCCGTTCAAAATCTCTAGCTCAAAAAAAAAAAATTAAATTGCCGGACGACTGAAGATGCTCTTATATGATTAAGGAACATGTTTCAACTTCTTCTACCATAAACACATATGTGAACTTCTTCCAACCATACAAATATTTGGTATTTAACATCTTATTTTTTTTATGGATGGTAGGACACGAGAGTCACCAATATTGCATACAATTTCATTATGATTTAACAAGATCATCAAACTTAAATACCTAATTAATTAAAGGTCACCGAAAGTTAAAGGTCATTCTTAGGAAAGCTTGGCTCGTTGATATGAACGAGTTTTATTTTGTGTTCGAGATTGACTGCTATACGAATAAAAAACATGATGTTAATGAATATAGAATTAGTGATTAATGAACAATTTGTTTAAAACGATGATCATACCTTACTTTTGCGAAGAATAATGCCAAAAACGATCAAAAAACTCCAAAGAAGAGCAAAATATCGCAAAATTCGAGAATGAGCCGTATGGGTACAAAAAAACGGCACATATATCTTTATATAATATGGAAACCCTAGGTTAAGCCTTTTATACACGGTTGTGTATAAAAAACCTTGTATAAAAGTCACCTTTTATACACGGTTGTAGGTAAAAAACCGTGTATAAAAGTGACCTTTATACACGGTTGTGGGTAAAAAACCGTGTATAAAAGTCAACTTTCATACACGGTTCTCTTATACACAACCGTGTATAAAGGTCACTTTTATACACGGTTTTTATACACAACCGTGTATAAAAGCAAGATACCTTTCTACACGGTTTTTTATACACAACCGTGTATAAAAGGTGACTTTTGTACACGGTGTTTTCCCTGCAACCGTTTGTGATTGTCAATTATCCTTTTTACACGGTTTGTTTACCAGAACCGTGTATAAAACCTAATTTTTAGCAACGGTTCTATTTCAACCGTGTAAAAATCCATCTTTTATACACGGTTTTAGTAAAAACAACAAAAGGCGTGTATAATTAGGCGCGTATAAAAGTTATATTTGTAGTAGTGGTGTAATCTGCCATGCCAGTTGTGACCCTTTGCATTGCATAAATTATTTGAATCATTTTTACATGTACAAAATGCATCAAATTTGGTCACAATCACCATAACCCAGTACTATATCACATATAAAAATATGGGAAGCTATGTCATATTGGAAGTCTCTACATTTTGATCATTTTGAGTACTACAAGTTTCTGTCTAGAAGTGAAATTTTGGAATTTCTTGATTTTAACAATTATTGATCATTTGATGGTTAATAACACAACTTACGGTATAAATTACTATATTAACGAGCATATGTGCATTATGTATAATTGGACTAAAGACAATCAAGTTGGATGTATGTGGACATTTATAAGCTTAAGACTTATTCACCTCCATAAGTAGTTTTAGACCCATAAGTGATGGTTTTGAGCATTTCTCTTTGTTAGGGAATCGTTAGGCCTTTGGGTGTGGATCGGATCGTGCTTTTGAGTAGCGGAGCTTGTAAAGGTGAGTATTCACAGCCCCATTTTTAAAGTATTTTATACGTTTTGGGGTGGAAAGCATGATTAAATGAAATATTTGAGCTATTTGCATTACCGAATGTGAAACAATATGAAATTGTTGATTTTGGGCACTAAGGCATGTACACTAATAGATTGTATTGAGTAAAATGTTCCATAAAAGTTTGTAAACTACTATTAGCTCAAGTGAGGAGCCGCGGGTATATGTGGATAGCGCTATTGGACGGACAATCCCACCTAAAAACCGAAAAGTAGGGTGTGGATAGCAATCCCACCGCGAAACTGCAGGTAGGGGTGCACTATACTTAAAAGGGAAGGTTCTACACATGTGGACTTTAGGTCCACCGCTGAGGTAGAATTAAAAAGAAGGTTCTACACATGTGGACTTTAGGTCCACCGCTGAGGTAGAGTTAAAAAGAAGGTTCTACACGTGTGGACTTTAGGTCCACCGCTGAGGTAGAGTTAAAAAGAAGGTTCTACACATGTGGACTTTAGGTCCACCGCTGAGGTAGAACTAAAAAGAAAGTTATACACATGTGGACTTTAGGTCCACCGCTGAGGTAGAACTAAAAATATTTTTGTGGTCGAAGGTTTAGTGGTGGCTCATTACTTATAATTAGGGTACAAAAATGCCTTGAACGTTTTATGATGTAAAGATTATTTAAATGCCATAAAAGTATTTTACTCAATATTCATTTATGCAAAAGATGTTTAAAATATTTAAACCTGTGAACTCACCAACTCTTTGTAGTTGACCTTGTTTTATTCATGATTTTTAGGGGTAAGAAAGGGTAACTAAAAATGCTTGTGTTTGGGGCGCATCAACATCAACCACGTTTAAATTTGAAATCGTTTTGTAGAACATCTTATTTTTTTTTGTTAAAACTTGAACTGGTATGATGTAATGTTCAGTTTTATGTATTATGTATTTGATTGGACAATTGGTGTTGTTATCGCTCTATTGCTATGAAATCTTGAACTATCACTCTCTGTGTTTCCGCTTTAGCGGGGTGTGACAGACTTCCAACTAAACTCAAAATTTGAAAAGAAGTTTTCTAAGAAACCAATCAAGAATTCTTCGTTAAATTCTTCATATAAGACTTCTAAAAGTCATAAAAAGGTTAAATCTGAGTTGTCTATAATGTCAAACAAAGTTCTAAATAAACTTCTGAATTTACATCTGCAAAATCCAAATTCAGAATTCCTTCTTTTATTACTAATCTAAAAGGATCAATTTTCAAGTGGGTACCTAAATCAAAGTAATTGTTTCTGCAGATGTGTCATGTGTGGGTTTTAGACTCTGGATGCTCAAAGCACATGACATCCTACAAGAAATTACTAACTGGCTATCATGAGAGAATTGGAGGAACAGTTTGTTTTGGAGACAATGCTAGAGGATTTGTTAAAGGATATGGAACATTTTCAAAAGGAGATGTCACAGTCATGAATGTTTTCTATGTAGAAGGACTTAAACATAATCTTTTCATCATAAGTCAGTTAGTGATAAATAATGGACTGTTCACTTTGATATTAAGTTCCGTCACATTCAAAATTCTGAGAAGCAAAATAAATTAACAACCTATAGAGATGGTGATATCTACACTGCAACTTTTACAGAAGATGGTCAACTCGAAGGAGTTTGTTACATTTCTACTCCCATGGTTGAAATGAGTTGGCTATGGCATAGAAGGTTGTGTCATCTTAACTTCAAATCAATTTCTGAATTGGATAGGCAACAATCAGTCAGAGGATTGCCAATGATCAAATTTCAAAAGAACTCATTATGTTCTGCTTGTGAACTTGGAAAGATAAAGAGAAGTTCACATCCTCTGAAAATGATTTCTTCATGTCATGCTCCACTTGAAATGTTACATATGAATTTGTGTGGACCTATGAAGACTTAGAGTTTAGGTGGAAAGAAGTATATCTTGGTCATAGTGGATGAATATTCTATATATACTTGGGTAGAGTTTCTGATACTAAAATCTGATAATTCTGAAGTATTAATTTATTTTCTGGATAGAATACAGGTTCTACTTCAACTTCCTATCCAAAAGATCCCAAGTGACAATGGCACAAAATTTACAAACTCCAAACTACAGAATTTTTTTGGATTCTGTTGGTATATCTCATAATTTTTCCGCTGCTAGAACTCCACAACAAAATGGTGTAGTTGAAAGAAAGAACAGAACCTTGGTAGAAGCTGCCAGAACTACCTTTATCTCTTTGGGCAGAAGCAATAGCAACAACCTGTTTTACACAAAACAGAGCTATTCTGAATAGAAAATATCTTAAAACTTCTTATGAATTAATTAAAAAGAGAAAACCATTTATTGATTATTTTAAAAAATTTGGATGCAGGTGTTTTCTTCTGAATGATAGAGAGAATTTAGGCAAATTTGATCCTAAAGGGTTAGTTGGAGTGTTTGTTGGCTACTCACAAAGATCAAATGCCTACAGAATTCTTTTGAAGAGATTAAGAACCATCATAGAAAGCACAAATGTCTGATCCAATGAGCCAACAATAACTTCTAAACAAACTAGTTCAGCACTCAAGCCAAACCAAAACTTTAAACAACTTGATTCAGAGAAGAGTATTCAGGATACATCCACTAATAAGTCTTTAGTTGAAAAAAATTAGATTTCTTATGCCATATTTGATGTGTATTGTTGTTTCTGCAGATTATCAAAATCCTTCACTTAGCGGAGACATTCAAGAACTTATTCCAGATGAACCAAACATTTCAAACATTTCTGGACCACTAGTCTCAACCTCAAATTCAGATATTCCTACTTCTGAACCTGTTCAAGTGCCTTCTGAACCTATTCTAGTACCTTCTGAACCTGTTCAAGTGCATTCTGAACCTATTCAAATACCTTCTGAACCAAATCAAGGAATTTCTGAGTCTTTATCAAATAATCCTAATCATCCTGTTGAGGGGGAGACTTCAGGTCTACATTATGTTATTAAATCAGAGACTGAACATCTAGCAATTATTGATGATTATGATCCCCAAAATAATGTTTTATCTGTCCAACCATTACCTAGTGTTTACAAATGGGCATCTGATCATCCTGTTAATCAAATTATATGTGATGCATCAAAAGGTGTCCAAAAAACATCTGCAACAGCCAATGAATGTCTGTATGTCAATTTTCTTAGCACTATTGAACCTAAGAAACCATTTGAAGCTCTTCAAGATCTAGACTGGATTTTAGCTATACAAGATGAGCTAAATCAACTTGAAAGAAATAAAGTTTGGAGACTGATTCCAAGGCCAAAAGGCAAATCTGTCATTCGAACCAAATGGGTATTCAGAAATAAGAAGGATGAAAATGGAATTGTTGTGAGAAACAAATCAAGACTTGTTGCTAAAGGCTATTGTCAACAAGAAGGAATAGATTATGATGAAACTTTTGCTCCTATGGCTAGCCTAGAAGCAATCAGAATTTTTCTGGCTTATGCAGCGCACAAGAATATGAAAGTCTTTCAAATGGATGTGAAATGTGCATTGCTGAATGGTATTCTAAATGAAAAAGTGTATGTACATCAACCAGAAGGATTTGTCCGCAAATAGTTTCATAATCATGTTTACATCTTAGACAAGGCTTTATATGGATTAAAACAAGCTCCAAGAGCATGGTACCAAGCTAATCCTAAGAAGTCTCATCTCCTTGCTGCTAAAAGACTTCTTAGATATCTCAAAGATCATGGTGGTTGTAAATTGGACAGGAAATGCACATCTGGATCATGTCAATTCTTAGGTGACAGACTTGTGAGTTGGTCTTCCAAAGAGCAGAACTGTGTGTTTACTTATACAGCAGAAGCTGAATATGTAGCAGCTGCAATTTGTCGTTCACAAGTAATCTGGATGCAAATTCAACTAATGGACTATGGCTATACATTCAAGAAAATACCACTTTATTGTGATTCAAAAAGTGCCATAGTAATCACCGAAAATCCTGTTCAACATTCTAAGACCAAACACATTGATGTCAGATATCATTTCATTAAGGATCATGTTGAAAAGGGTAATATAGAAATGTTTTTTGTACAGACAGATTATCAATTGGCTGATTTGTTTACTAAAGCTCTTGATGAGAAAAGATTTAAATTTTTAGTAAGCAAATTAGGCATGATGAATCTTTCTGGATAACTTAATTACCTCAAACAAGTGTTCCATATAAACTTCTGAATTAAATTTACCTTGAATTCTAAAAATCTAATTCAGAAGTTCTGATGTTTGATTCTCAGAAATTAACTTTATATAGTTCAGAAGCCCATATTTTTTACACTTATGTAATTCTAATTATTTTTATTTTTTTTCATTTCTATAATGCATTTTTCAAGGGGGAGTTTTTCTATTTTTTGCTTTCTCCTGTTCATGATTCAAGGGGGAGTTTTATTTTGTATACTCCATCATTTGTTGCTAATGGTTTGTTCATTCTTATTATATTTCTATAAGATCTGAACAGGTGGAAAGTCATTGTGAATTCATATATCTTAGATGTATGAACAAACTTCTAATGATACTCAATTTTTTTTATTATCATCAAAATGTTTTCTATATTCAGAAGTATGTATTTTTAAAGGTTTTAAAAGGAATTCAAGCTGAACCACTCAAGTTCTGAATGAATTTTGCATGTTCTGAATTTTGTTTTTACAATTTCTGAACTTTTGCTCAAACTTCTGAACTCTTTCTCAGAAGTTCTGAACTCCTCGTTCAAAAGACGACTCCTTTCGCGTGTGCGCCACACGTTTTAATTTCATTGGTTACCTCCTAAACGGTTCATTAATCAAAATTAACCGTTGTAAATCATCATTAACCTACTAATCGCATTACTTTTTCTGCCACATGTCCTACACCGATCATCCACATCATAAAACCAATGTCATTGCCATCTTCTACCTTTTTCAGCGAATTTCCCCTCCAAAATCTGTTTTCTGATATCTTTGAACTTCAATCTTCCTCAGAACTTCAACTAATTTCCAAAATTAGTTTTCTGATTACTTTTTCTGCCACATGCCCTGATCCCATAATACTGTTTGCTCCAGAAGATAATAGGATGGAAATTAAGATGAATAACTATGCTCTCAATCTCAAATCAATTGATTTCAATGCTGATCAAAAGATTTTAATTGAAATCCTAAAGAAACATCCTTTTTGAGTTATTCTTACTAAAAGATTTTTGGTCCCTGCGGAATATTTGCAACAATGGTGGTTCTATGCAGAGGTTGATGAAGAGGCAGATGATATCTCTTCATATGTTAATGGTTACAAATTTTCTATTAAGGATTCAGATAGTAGGGATATATTGGATCTTCCTATAGCCACTTCAGTAGTGGGACAAAACACTTTTGATGCTATTCCAACAAATTCTGAACTTGTTGCATACTTTATGAAGTTAGGATATTCAGAAACTCTTACTGCACACTTAGTTCTTTAAGAAGGAAATGTCTTCCACCAATTTGGTATTCCTTATTTACCATTATCAATACTTGCTTATCAGATAAAACTTCAAGTCTGGAACAAGCATCAACAAATGTTAGAATATTCTTTCATGAGATTGCTCATAACAAGCACTATGATTATGCTTCTCTGGTATTTGAAGAATTGAAGACTGCCATATTGAAGAACTCAACTTATTCATATATCCCCTTGTTAGGTCTGAAAATATTTTATCCGAGATGACAACTATTGAAGATGTGAAGGGCTAAAGTGAAAAGTTAGCAAAGTCTTTAATTAGGAAAGATTTAATATTTAAAATAAGGAAAGTATTGTTTTGTAAGAAAAGACAAGTGTATAATGCCTTATTCTACCATTTCCTTATACTGTATTTACTATACATATAAATAGAGGGTTAGGGTATGCAATACAAGTTAGCACATTAATTCATATCATTCAAGAGAGGACTTAAAAGAGATATATATATGTAACTGTGAATCCTTACAAGTTAGATAAAAGACTGGAGGAGGCCGTCAGTGATTGATCGCCTGCTTTCATCGGCGTGATCATTGCGTTCGATAAAGTCAAGGAAACGGTCTTTCCACTGTGAGTATTCTCCGGGGAACAGAATTGGGGGTTTTGTGTCTGAACCAATGGCCATAACTTCTCGGGTAGTCATTGTTATTCATCTTGTTCTTCGTGTTCTTGCTGATTTATACATCGTTACCTGATTTACTGGGATTAACAAGTGGTATCAGAGCTAATCGATCTGAGTTTTGGCTATTTTCTGAAGTGTTCAACGAGAAAAGAAGGTACAAATTCAATTTTCGCATATTTTTTCGTTTTTGTCGAGTCAAGCTTCCTTTGTTTGACCCGATAAAAAGTCATAGTTTTTCAAAAACCAGATATGTTAAATTTATTTGATTCTTTTCTATCGATTAAAGATTCTAACCCTTGAATCGACAAAAAATCCTATCTTTTCTTCGAAACCCAGATCTGAATTTCTGTCAAGTCTCTTTACCCGATAAAAATTAAGATGTGCTGTTGCTTGAATTTTTGTCGATCTATATTAAAACAAAATTGATTTTTATTCCGTTAATTTAATCTGTTTTGATTAAAATTATTCTAGTTTATTTTGGTTACTTTTGAAATTCTTTACATAATAAAACTCAGAAACTAGTGACTCTTGCAACTTTTCGTACTAAAGAATTCTTAAGTAAAAATCATAAACTTTAGCAATTTTGGTTTTTGTTCTTGACTGAAAAATAAGAAACTTGAGAACTTAGCTATTCTTGTCCATAAAAAGACTTGTTCTTTTTAGTCAATAACCCTTTGTTCTTGTTTTCTGGTTTATCAGTTAAGAAAACTCAGATTCGATATCCTTGAGTTTTTATTGAGTCCTTTTCAATCGACAACTTCTGTTATCGAGCCATTAGTAATCGACATCTGTGGTTAAAATTGATTTTTTTTTCTCTATCAGCATATTTTTTTGTCGATCCGATTACACCCGACAAAATCTTTTATCGAGTCTTCTTGACACGACAAGAAATCTTGTCAACCCAGTCAAACCCGACATAAATTTTTATCGGACCCTTCCCTATCGAGAAACACCTTCTGTTTTCCAAAGAAAACTTAGAAAATTTCCAAAACTCACCGATAGAGATCACTTTATCAGGTAACCGGTGCTTATATTTTTTAGATGGATTCTCAAAAACAAATTTCTAAGGTAAATGCTAAAATTGCTACACTCGAAGCAAGACATACGAATAACATGAACGTGCTTGATAAACTTTTAAGAGAACATGTCACACTCAAATTTAAGTTTCATAACTCGGAAAAATCAAGAAAAGATCTGAAAAATGAATATGAGTTTTTGCAAGAACAACACAATGAGCATATTAGGAATACAACTCATACCTTTTATGAAGATTTTTGCAAAAAGAAAATCTTCAGTTGATAAAAATAAATTTTGATCTGAAAAACAAAATTTCTAAGTTAGAAAAATTTAGAGATTCTGAGACGTACAGTGTTTCCCTTTCAAGTAAAATATCTGAATTTTTGGAAAATGAGAATAAAAGGATTTTAACTTCTGATGACAAACACAAGTTTGAAATTGAGCGAAAAACCTTTGAAAACAAAATTAAAACTTGTGACTTGACCATAGAAAACTGTCGAAACAACTGGAAGATTTTGAGCAAATTGTGATTTTAGAGAGAAAATCTTCTGAAACAAAAAGTTTGGAGTTTTTAAAACAAATTTCTGATCTTGGGAAACTTTTGAGATATGAAAGAAATGCGTTTAAAATTGAGAAAACAAATTTAATCAAGAAATTTAGTTTGATCATTGCTAAAAGCAAAAATCTGGAAAAAGATTTTGAAAAAGAGAAGCAAGTGTTTGAAAATAAAATTGACAAACTTTCAAACAAATTACCTATTTTAGGAACAACTTTTGTAACAGAAAAGAATTTGAGTTCTGAATTTAAAAATAAATATGATTTGGTTACAAAAAAAGAGATGATTTATCATGCAAAATTATAGAACTTGATAGAAGAGCCTTGCAAACTGAACTTGACAAAGCATCCAAGGCTTCCACATGTAAAGTTTTTATTAGCAACTATTTGGATGACCAATCAATACCTCTTCAAGAATCTCTAAAACTTCCGACGATGAATTAGACTATGTTGAGGAAATGCCTCGTTTTGACGAGTACATTGATTCCTCTTCAAATGAAAAATTCAAGGAACAGATAGATGATCTTGAAAAAATGATTTTTCCTAATGATTTTAATTCTGCTTAAAATTCAAAGATGACCCCTCTTTCTCCTGTCTGTAAGAATAACTTTTCTTAAGTGTTAAATCAAATAGTTATTCTAACAGCTCCAAATCATATAGTTTTTCAAATTTTCGAACTCATAATTCTAATCAAAATGATTTTGTTGCTAAATCCGATAAATTCAAGAAGTTTAAAATGGTTTGGAGAAAGAAATCAACTACAGATGATAGTGTTAGAAACATGCCTCATACATCTCCTGTAGTTGATGCTAAATCATTTGTGTCCAAGACTGATTTACCTCATCTTGTCAAAACCATGAATCAGTTAATCGGTCTAAGCGCCACAAATCTTTTTTGTTCTATTTATGGAACAAATGATTTTGTCAGTCAAAGGTACACACATAAATGGTATGGTACTTATAGTATCCCCACTTCCCGATTTGTTGCATCTAAAGCTAACCTTTGAGGTCCCAACAAAGCTTGGGTACAAAATCTTGTTAATCTGTTTTGTAGGTACGTCATGTATGATCAAAATTCCGAATATTCACATCACATGACGATCTTTCAAAAGGTTTTGCTACATTTGAGGAGGAGTACCACATTTTTACGATTTATTTAGCTTCATAGTATCTCAGCTATGGACCTGCTCTTAACCTGTTTTTTTATGTAAATAATGACTTCTGAATACTTCAATTCAGAACTCAGACTTTAATGTTTTAACTCTTTGTGTGTTAGGATCTAGAAGTGTCTACGGTTAATCCAAAGCCGGAAGGACCTACCCATGAAACACATCCCTAGGTTAGATATCCTGAAAGGGAATGATTTAAATAAAATTGAGTTCTTGTGAGATAAAAGAAAAATGTGAGGGTGTTACAAGACCTAAAAGAAAATATTTGGTCTTCACCAAACCTAAACAGTTTTTCGGGTAGCCACATAATCTATTCGTTCTCGATTCTTTGGAGATGAATATGGAACTAGACATGGACCCAATGTCGATAACTCGTGTCACCCCACCCAACTACTCAAGTATGTCACAAAAGATCTTTGTTTCATATATCACGGAGAATGAGCATATCTGCTATCTTTTCTTCACTCGGAAGATTAAGATATTGAAAAGTGAAGACACACCTCCGGTCTCTGAACTTCACATTCAATGCACATTGAGTATGTGAAATGTATTTTCACATTTTGAGCCTTAAATTTAGCATTTAATGCATAAATTCTTTCTACACGTTGCACAAGTCTTTGTGATTCACATTGCATATCTTCGTGTTTATGCCGGAACAGTTTGAGAAGTTAGTTTTATAACTTACTTCTATGATAACTGGAAGTCCTAATAGTGCCAACCCGCTACGAACACTGCATATAGGCCACTTAATTAAAATTAACTTTGATTTAAGTGATAATAGTTACTATTTGTGCTTCTATGTTAGCTCTTACTCACTATTCCACATTCACGCTTCCACTTAATGTCTTTGATTATTCATAATGACTCGGTTTTTCCTTATCATTCTGAGGCGGAGAAAAGGTATATCAAAGACGAATGCTACAAAATTTCTTGTCAAGCAACAAAGGATTGACAAGGAGACTAAGTGTTTTTTAATAGCGTCCATTTGGTCCGACACCTGATTTGATCGACTCATCTTGGCCCGACATCAATTCTTGTCGAATCTACTAGGCCCGAGATCTTTTTATGTCGACATCACCTGCCCTGACATGCTTTTTGACCCAACAAGTTTTATAACCTATGACATCGCGGCTCCTTCGATTTTCCCAATCATGCTAATGTTAAGGGGGAGCAACGGAGCTTACAAGAGATCATTTTTGTAGGGGGGGCAAAAGAATCAAGAAGAAAGATTTGTTGACAAAAGTTTCACCGTCTTCAAAAGAGTGCTGATTTGATGAATGGTAATCTCGAATACAAAGGGGGAGATTGTTAGGTCTAGAAATATTGTATCCGAGATGACAACTATTGAAGACGTGAAGGGCTAAAGTGAAAAGTTAGCAAAGTCTTTAATTAGGAAAGATTTTATGTTTAAAATAAGGAAAGTAATGTCTTGTAAGAAAAGGCAAGTGTATAATGCCTTATTCCACTATTTCCTTATACCTTATTCTACTATTTCCTTATACCTTATTCTACTAGAAATTTTCTGGTCAATCTACTCTAGCTAACTCTTATTCTTCTAATTTATCTAAAATATCTCTAATAAACTTAATAGGAACTAACCTGGAGGCTCAAATTTGACAGTTGTCACAGTCTCCCCTTGTTAGAGAAATTTCGTCCCGAAATTTAAGAGCTAGCTTTCTCCGGGGTGTTCACGAATAGGCTGGGATACTTATGCTTCATCAAATCTTCACGTTCCCATGTATACTCTGGACCATGTTTCGCATTCCAACGGACTTTAACAATAAGGATTTTACTGCGCTTCAACCGTTTAACTTCTCAGTCCAGTATCTCGATTGGTTCTTCGACGAAGTGTAACCGATCGTTAATCTGAACGTCGTCCAGGGGTAACACCAATGTTTCATCCATTAAGCATTTCTTCAGATTCGACGCATGGAACATGTCGTGGATGGCGCTTAAACTCTGTGGTAACTTCAATTTGTACGCCACCGGTCCAATTCTTGCGAGTATTTCGAATGGACCAATGTATTTGGGACCCAGCTTGCCTCTCTTCCGGAAGCGTACCAGTCCCCTCCATGGCGACACCTTCAGAAGCACTTTATCCCCCACTTGGAACTCCAACGGCTTTCTTCGATTATTCGCATAACTCTTCTGACGGTCTCTTGCTGTCTTGAGTCTTTCTTTGATGGTTGAGATTTTGTCCATGGTCTCTTGAATAATATCGGGCGTAGTCAGCTGTCTATCTCCGATTTCTAACCAGCTAAGCGACGATCTACATTTACGTCCATATAAAGCTTCATACGGCGCACACTGTATGCTGGTGTGATAGTTGTTGTTATAAGAGAATTCAACAAGTGACAGGTGGGTATCCCAACTTCCACCGAAATCTATTGCGCATGCCCGTAACATATATACTCTAGCGTCCGGATAGTTCTTTCCGATTGTCCATCCGTCTAAGGATGATACGCAGTGCTATAATCCAAACACTTACCCAGTGCCTTTTGAAGAAACTGCCAAAATTGACATAAATCGTGTATCTCTTTCCGAAATAATGGAAATAGGCACACCATGACGTGTAACTATCTCATTGATGTAGATTTGTCCATGCTTTTCCATATTGAAATCTTCACGACTGGGAATGAAATGATCCGATTTGGTAAGTCGGTCTACTATAACCCGTATAGTATCGTGCCCCTTTCCAATTCTAGGTAGCTTAGTTACGAAATCCATGGTTGTTTGCTCCCATGTCTATTGAGGTATTTCAGGTTGTTGAAGTAGACCAGATGGTTTCTGATGTTCGGCCTTTACCTTAGCACAAGTCAGGCACTTGCTTACGAACAAAGCAATATCTTTCTTCATTCCTGGCCACCAATAATACTCCTTCAAATCCTTATACATTTTATCTTCTCCTGGGTGAATCGAATATCTGGATCGATGGGCTTCGTCCAAAATGGTTGATCGTAGATTACCAACCTTCGGTACCCATACCTTGTACTTAAAGTAATGCACCCCATCTGCTTGCATTTCAAATTCTTTCTCTAAGTGCTGCACGGTTTCATTCTTCAAGTTCTCTTCTTTCAAAGCTTCTCCTTCTGCTCCCAGAATTTGAGTCTTTAAACTCGTCTGAACCATCATTCCCATAGCACATTCTCTTGTCGGTTTTACTCTTTCCTTTTGGCTTAATGCATCGGCTACTACGTTGGCCTTACCTGGATGGTACTTTATTTAACAGTCGTATTCACTAAGTAGCTCAACCCATCTTCTTTGCCTCATATTGAGCATTTTCTGGTCAAGAATATGTTGAAGGCTCTTATGATCCGTGAAGATAGTACACTTAGTACTGTAGGGATAATGTCTCCAGATCTTGAGTGCGAACACCACCGCTCCTAGCTCCAAATCATGAGTAGTGTAATTCTTCTCGTGAATCTTCAGTTGTGTTGATGCATAAGCAATAACTTTGTCTTTCTGCATCATCACACATCCCATTCCTTGATGTGAAGTATCACAGTAGACTACGAAGTTATCCACTCCTTTGGGTAGAGCCAGAATCAGTGCGTTGCATAACTTGTGTTTGAGTGTCTGAAATGCTTCCTCTTGTTTCTCTCCCCAAATAAACTTTTTATCTTTTTGGGTTAGAATTGTTAGTGGTTGCGATCTTAGAGAAATTCTCGATGAATCGCCGATAATAACCTGCCAATCCCAGAAATTGGCAGATCTCGGTTGGTGTCTTTGGGGCTTCCCATTTCTTAATTGCTTCAATCTTAGCTGGGTCAACATGGATTCCCTTTTCATTCACCACGTGACCAAGAAAGTGCACTTCACGAATCCAAAATTCGCATTTAGAGAATTTGCCGTAAAGCTTTTCGTTTATGAGCAATTCCAATATCAGCTTTAAATGTTGTTCGTGCTCCTTCTTATCTCGCGAATAAATAAGTATGTCATCTATAAACACGATCAAGAACTTGTCTAGGTATGGTCGACATACTCTACTCATCAAATCCATGAAAACTGCTTCTGCGTTTGTTAGACCGAAAGGCATAACTAGAAACTCGTAATGACCGTATCGAGTCCTAAACGCCGTTTTGGGAATATCCTCTTCTTGCACTCTCATTTTATGATATCCAGACCTAAGACCGATCTTCGAGAAGTATGTAGCACCTTGAAGTTGATCAAATAGGTCATCAATCCGGGGAAGGGGGTATTGGTTCTTAATAGTCAACTTGTTGAGTTCTCTATAATCGATACACATTCGAAAAGATCCATCCTTCTATTTAACAAACAAAACCGGAGCTCCCCAAGGTGAAGAGCTGGGTTTGATGAATCCTTTATTGAGTAACTCCTGAAGTTGTTCCGACAGCTCCTGCATCTCAGATGCTGCTAATCGATATGGTGCTTTTGCCACGGGCGCAGCTCCAGGAATTAGTTCTATGTGGAACTCAACTTGGGTACCAAAATCTTGTTAATCTGTTTTGTAAGTACGTCATGTATTCGATGACGTATACTTCTTTCAACTCTTGAGGTCTTAGATTTATCTTTGGTCTAAAATCTAACGACACAAAACTTCTATCCGCTCCAGAATCAAATAGTACAGATGGTAATGATTGTTCAAGAGAAACGTACCTGTAACTACATCTGGATTCTGCCTTGCTTCCTCAGCTCCAATCTCAAACACTCGACCTCTTGCTAGACCTCCTTGATTTCCTTGGTTGGCTGGTTGCGCTTGGTTAGTGTTCGGTCTATGGTTCCATCTTGGACATGCATTCCAAAAGTGATATGGGCTTCCACACTCGAAACAATCCCGCCTTCCTGTACTCTTGCAATCTTTGGCATAGTGACCTCCTTCGTTGCATTTATGGCAGATAACACATCGTCCAACATGCTGTCTATTACACTTGTCACACTTGGGATAAGTTCTTTTCTCCGTCTCTGCTAATTGAGTCTGAATTCCGTAGTTCCCTGACGTTCTTTGCTCCTTAACTGTCCTCTTTCCAAACTGTCTTCTTGCAGGTTCATCCACCTTCCTTTTTCCTAATGCCTTGCTGCTTGCAAAAATTCCCGTACGGCTGCATTGTTGGTGAGTCGTTTTGCCAAGTTTACTGCTTCTTGGAGTGTCTTTGGATCAGCTGAAGTAATATCTCCTCTAATTTCAGGAGACAGGCCCAAAACATACCTGTCAACCCTATTTTCCTCAGGTGTCACCAAGTGTGGTACCAGTTTAGCCAGTTAATGGAAACGAGCGGTGTAACTATCAATGTCGTTCCCCTTCATTTCATGGTTCCATAATTCTGCTTCTAGTTTCTGCATCTCACTTCTTGGACAATACTCTTCCTTCAACATTCTTTAAAAATCTTTCCATGTAAGACTGTTTGCTTCTTCCCTTCCTCGCGTCTGTACTTGAGTGTTCCACCAGGTTAATGCTCGCCCTTGCAACAAACAAGCAACATACTCTGCCTTCTTTCCTTCAGTACACTTGCTAATGTGGAGAATAGACTCCATGCTTTCTAACCAGGTCAGTAAACCGACGGCTCCTTCAGTTTCGTGGAATTCTTTAGGATTACAACTCCTGAAGGATTTATACATACATTCCCTATCTCCCGATCCTCGGTTGTTATTTTGGTTAGTATTCAGGCCAGCTGCTACTTGACTAACAATATTTGGAAGTGCAACCATGAGTTGTTCAGATACAAGTCCTGCGACTTCTGGGTTCTCTCTCCTTGGAGGCATTGTTCTAAAACACCATTCCAAATCGAGTCTTGGTCAGAATCTATTACTATAGTTGTTTAAAGTCTACATACTAAGTTATGCGTATCTTATAACATACATCTAACAACATTCAAGAAAACACATACTGAAAACAACATGTGACAAATAGATAACATGCATAATTACCATAAATAAACCAAAGTAAATCAAACATAAGTTTTAAAGTACAACCCAAAAGGCATAAAATTGTTTAAACTTAAACATCTAGGCTACAAGCCTCAAAAGCAAATATTGTCATCCAAAAGATTCATAATAACAGAAGTTCCCTAATGAATCATCACCCAAATCAATAATCCTATCATCACCATCAGTGCTCCTATTGCCCAAGCCAAGTATGTCTGCAATCTCCGGATTGCCCTCTTAGTCTCGAAAGTGATCTCCGTGATCCCCCTAGTAATTTCATCCTATGAGAACAGGACTGTAAAAATGCCGTCTAAGGACTGCTGGAAGTGTTCCAGTGTATGTCGGTGGCCCTGTAACTGACTATCCAAGCCTGAGGCCCAAAGGTTCTCCGTTGCAGTCATTCCTTGAGGTTGCGGCACCGGAACACTAATTGTTGGAGGTGGAGGGGTCACGCTTCGCGACCGGGATCGTGATCTGGCTGGTTCGCCCGAAGGGTCGGGCGGGACTGTGAATACCACCCTTCTAATAGGGAAGACACGCTTCCGAGCGGTCCTTATAGTCTTTGGTCCTCGTGACGGACCAGCCACATCGATCGGAGGTGGCACAGGTACGGAGGATTCGGTAAAAGACTCTTGGGTGGCCGCGTCACTCTCTTCGGATAGGTCACTCTCTTCTTGGACGGGTGGGTTCCTCTTAGGGAGGCTGGTATAGTAACCGGACTCGTCGGGAGAGTGATCAAGGAGTGAGGAAATGTGAGAGATAGTGAACTTCGATAGTAACAAACTTAATTACTAAATGTACTTTAGTAATAACCATTCATAAAAAAAATACTTATGCAAACTCACACTTATGACCATGCTTTTCATTTGGGCAAGAAGCTTTTATTTTAGCTGACTCCCAATATAATTGTAATATGTTAAGTCAGTTCTTACTCCAATTATACCAGTAGTAAGCTTAAAAAAAATTAGTTTAGAAAATATTTTTCGAAATCATTTGGTTATAGTATTTGGTTTTAATAGAAAACCGGTGTTCTCTCTAACCTAAGGCTCTGATACCAAGTCTGTCACACTCCGCTAAAGCGGAAAACACAGGGAGTGATAGTTCAAGATTTCATAGCGATAAAGCGGAAACAACACCAATAATCCATTCAAATACATAACTAAATAAAACTGAACATTACAACATACAAGTCCAAAGTTTTAACCAACATAAAAGAAACAAATTGTTCAACAAAAAGATTTCAAATTTAAATATGGTTGTTGCCGATGCGCCCCAAACACAAGCATTTTAGTTACCCTTTCTTACCACTGAAAAGTGTTGGTCCCAATAAGGGTCTACAAGAGTTCAATCAGGAGAGAACAGTTTGTAGAAGGGGGGGGGGGGTTGAATACAAACAAACAGATTTTTGGTTTTTAAATGAGTTTATTAGAATAAACAAATTTACAGTTACAAGCGGAATTAGAACAAGTTTAAAACCTATTCTATTGTAACTAAGAAACACGAAGTATGATGCACAAGAAGATGAAAGAAATAATAAAGAGGGTATAAGTTAGATAGAAGCATGCATTAAGATGAAGAAGATATCTTCATCTTATTTATACCCGTTTGTCCTTGAAACAAGACAAAAGGTACATGCCACGTGTCAAGCTAGGATAGGAAGCTTGTTCTTGTTAATAAGACAACCATGCTTTTGGCCGAATATGAATAGTACCATATTAGATATGATGAGGACATAAGAGACAAGTCGTACGTCCTTTTCTAACATGGTTCTAGGTTTGACTTTTGTGCATCGAGGATAAGATCAATCTTTAATCTTGCAAAGGAAGCTTCATTTGACCGCTGACACTGAATCTTCAAGGATGTGTCTTCAGTGTCGTTGAGGCTTCACAAGACTTCACACTTTGAGTAGACAATCGCTGCTATCGCTGAACCGCTTCAGTTCACTTAGTTGGTTATCTCTTTCTTCAGCTAGAGTCTTTGACTGTCGCTGAATGGTCTTCTGGTGTGATAAATGATCTTCAGGTATTCAGTGATAAGCTCGTAGTTCCTTGACCTTCAGCGATCGCTGATAGCAATCAGCGTGTGCTATCGCTGAATTCGAACATAAGCTTAACTATGGAATTTCACTAAGTATAGTAAAGGAATCATATTCAAATCACTGAGAGGAGTTATGATCAACAATCTCCCCCTATTTGATTATGATTAAGCAACATAGGAAAATTGCTTTAAGAGACTAGTAAAGGACTTAGAAAATATTTAAAGAAAAATTTTCTAAGTGCTAATCTGTAAAGTCTTTTTCAGCTAGTCTATTATCTGAATTGAGTTTCATTTATAAGGATATGAAAGTACAATTTTTACAAGCAGATAAGCTTAAAGTACATTCACTGATTGAATTTTCAAAGTGAAAGATCAGTGAGTGAAAGATAGTGTAACGAAAGTAGAACTCTTATGTTCATTGTCCCTTTTACTATTTTCAGGGATCTTTTCAGTACTAGGATGTAGTAAAGTACTTTGAATTTCATTAATTATAATCTGAAGAATTACAATTATAAAGGTGAAGTACTTGTACACTGAAGAAATATTACAAAGGAAGTAGAAAACTATGACTAGTCAGAGATATTCTCATTTCTTCTTTGTAGCTCATTCTCATAAAGCGTCTTCTGTCGATTCATCAGAGGAATATCTGACCAGTAGCGCCAAAGCATAATCTTTATGAGAGAGGATGGGGCCTTGTAAATTTCTTTGTTTCTGAAGAGTCCTAAGAATCCTTCATTATCCAAGAATATCATACCAGGTTCAGGCAGTGAGATGATTTCGTCTTCTACATATCTTCGGTCTTGAGGGAGAGAGGTACAAAGCATTGATATATCAGGAAGCTCAAGATGACCAAGAATGCTTTGATAATCAAACTTAGTTTCATGCTCATTTCTAGCACTTGAACTTCCTTCAGCGTTTGATCTTTTCTTTTTGGAAGATTCAAGGAGAGGGGGAACTTGCACATGTTGTGACATTCTTTGCAGCAACTGATTCAGCACACTGTCCACCACGTCCTTGAATTTGGATTTAGAACCCTGAGTGGCGTCTCTGATTTCTAGCCATTCAGTGTGTCCATAAATTTCTAAGAATTTGGCTTCTTCTCTCTCTGTCCTGTTCGTCCTTGTCATTCTTACATATACCTTTGGACCACCTCTATTGGAGTGTCGCCCTTGGATAGTTGCATGAATGATTTTGGCTTCAGATCTTCGAAATTTCAGCCTGTCAGTGCACCAATCAAGTTCTTTGTCTTTCTGCTGAGTGGCTACAGAGGTTAGTGCACTTAGGATCTTCTGTTGAGCTAGAATTGGATCTACATTTATGTGCTCTTATGCAAGTTCTTTTTGTACGAGAGCTTCAGCGACCCTTTCACTCTTTTTCAATTGTTCTTGAGTCGCCTTATCTCTCGCAGAGTCTTCTCTGAGCAATTTTCTTGCTAAAGCAAGATCATTCTCAGTTTGCTTTATTTCCTCATCCCTGATTCTTTGTGCTTCCAATGCTTGTTCTCTCTCTTCTCTGGACAAGAAATAGAATTCATCCACCATTCTTATTGGTACGGCTTCAATGGGTTCAGCTTCAGGCACCCTTATTCTTCTTGCTTCAAATTCCCTAAGGAATTTTATTCGCCTTTCTTCTTCTTCAGGCTCGCTTATAATCGGCTTTTGAACGCGACGCCTGGGAATGAGGCCTTCTTCTTCTTTAGAGTCAGTTTCAATTATGTACATAAACTGCTTTTCAGAGGAAGGTTCCCTCCTTGAAGTTGAGTCCTTTGGGGGACGGGGATCACTCAATTGTGGTCTCCCCCTCAGATATATGGATAGTGGCATCCAGATCTACCACTTCCTTTCCTTTTCCTGAGGGACCGGATTGTTCCTAAGAAGGTTGCGGTCCGTCCCCCAAGGGCTCTTGATGAGCGACACCAGGTCTTGACAGTCTGAAGTGCTCTAATGCACTTCCAATGTCGTCATCATCTTCATCATTATCTATCCCCCCATAGTGAGGGATAGGTTCTTCATCATCTTCTTCATCCTCATCTTCTTCTTCTTCATCATCTTCATCATCTTCATCAGCAGCTTCACCTTCAGGCCGGTGAATGTAAGGAGAGATTCTCTCTTCAGGGAACCTCTTGTTATGCTCGGAGATGAGTTCATCAGCGAACTCTTTGGCACATCTCTCCCCCTCAATGTTATCAGGAGGTAGACAATGCACCATCAGAGTGCGAACGTTGGTCTGAACGTCCTTCAGCTTCTCATCGGCTACTTAAAGCATGGTTCGATCAGCAGCGTTGAAAGACGAGGAACTTGCCTCAGAGACTTTGTAAGCATCTGCATCATGTCGGACTGAGTCTTCTGAATAGACTCAAGGACGGTTGCTTGAGCATCAACTTTCTGCTCCAAGCTTGTCAGGGTCTGATGGAAGGCCCTGTTGTCTTCCTTTAGGCCGTAAATGTCAGATATCAGGTTGCTGACATTCGTCTTGATCGCTGGGGTACCAATGATCCGTTTGAAGATAAGCTCGGCTGATGTCTGTAGGTTGTCCACCCTAGCCCTTGTGAAAGCACATTCTTTGACCAGATAGTCAATTGCAGGGAATGTGGGGTTGGGAAGGACAATGGGAGGCAGGTCGACGACTGTAGGAAGCTTGGGAGCAGCCATCTCTTGCTTAATCTCTCTGAGCTTTGCGGCAGAGGGATGGCCCTGAGGAGATTTTCCCTTATCCTTGCTGATGGGAGGAGCACAAGTGGTGGTGGTTGTCGTCGCTGAGGTAGGAACAGAAGCGACACCTGATGATGACATAGATAAAGATGCCAAAAACATATCCGGATTAGAAGAAGGATGAAAAATTTTATATGACTCCTTGAGAGTATCTTGAGGATTACTCTTAGGGACTACTTTTGCAAAGGTAGTGGCTAGGGGATCACTGACCAGTGTCTTAGAGTATCTGAGAGAAATACTCCGAGGTCATTTTAATTTGGCCTTCCAAAACTCAGATTGGTTAAACAATAATGAGGTTTGGACTGCGTGCATTTCAGCATTATCAGGGATAGGGACAACTATAGCTGAGTCACTTGCTGAGGTGAGGACCAAAGAAGAAGAGATAGAAGTAGAAGAGAAGGCTGTGGAAGTAGTACCTGATCCAGCTTCAGCAGAGCTGGCAAAGACACCTTCAGTGACCGGATTCGCTGTTGATGTAGGTAGAGCTGAAGAAGCAACAACGGATGTAAAGACCGTTGAAGTGGTTGTGGCTGCAGTTGGTGTTGGTAGAACACCGAAATCAGAGAGGGTGGTCTTTTGAGAGACCAACTTCTTTGGCTTCTTTGCTTTGGTTGCGATGGTCTTTTTACGACCATCAGTTGGTTGTTTCCTCTTAATACCAGCAGTGTCTGGGTTGCTCGCTGTTGGGTTTGACAACGAGGTAGACACTGGAAGAGGTGCGCCAATCACCTGCAGCATATAAGGTGTGAAAGGAGCATCACCTGGACGTTCCTCAATGTCCAGGGACTTCTTCCCTATGATAGAGAAGGAGTGATCGCCGACCTTCGGGTATTCTTCTCCGAAGGCCACTTCCATTATGGTCGCGAAGAAGCGAGGATAAGGAATTACAGGATGTCTGGTGGCGGCATTGATGCGACTGACCATGTCGCTGAAGATGTAATCCGCGTAGTTCAGGTTGTGGCCGGTGCAGAGAGAGTAAGCAAGGTCTTGAAAGTGCTTGCTTGCTTGATCATGAGAGCCAATCTTCGACCCCAGGCACTGGATCACCTGAGTGAAGATATACTACCAGCAAGCAGGGATCCTTTTCTTCTCTAACTTGGATCCCACCGTCTTCAGCGAGGGATTCTCCCAAGAGTATCCAATGGAGTCCACAAATGCATCAATTGGCATTTTAGTCGGTTCAGTGCCCCACTGTTGGTTGTTAGGGCGTACAGGGAGACGCAGAGCCTTCCTGAGAAATCCCGCGGTGAAGGAGAAGAACCATAGTTTTGGAATTTTGAACCCAATAGCAGGGAGTTGGGTTCCTTTGTCAGTTGTCAGCATGGTACAGTGAGCCGTGTACCTCAAGGCTTGAAGATGGGAAGATATGCCGACCGGGTTGTGAACAAACGTATGCATCAGAGAGCATGCCTTGATGAAAACAGCTCCTTCAGTGAATTAGGGGCGGTCTGCAGGGATTTCTACCAATGCCATGTAGTTGCAGGACTTGAAGACTGCTCTTTCCAGAGGAAAGTGACATGTTGGTGCAGCGACCAGAGTTGTATCTTCAGCAGAGGAGGTTGCAGCAGTTTTACTTGCAGATGCCATTGCTGTGGGAAAGATAGGAACACCAAAGAGATAAATCATGGTTTTATACATAAATGTATAAACCAGAGTTTGGTATAAAGAATACCAAATGTAAGATCAAAGAAAACAAATATTTTGATGAACAATATCAAAATGTTTGTTATAAACAATAATAAAAAGTTAAGGTAAATGGATTAAAGTTTTAAAAAAATAGTCTTCTGTTCTAAGGAAAGAACTTAGAACCAGGTTTTTTAGAGGAAAAACTTTTTAATTTTTGATCCAGATTATCTTTATTTTTATTTTTAGTGTATTAAGGAGAACAAGAGGTGAAACAAGATGTTTCCAGTCATAATACAAGGTTTAGATCAAACCTTAGTTGAGTTCTTAGGAGAAAAACACACACAAGCGTGTTCTTGGTGTTCTTGAGAAAACCTTGAAGATTCGAAGAATTTCTTTTTGCCTTGACGATTGTTATGAAAGAGGAAGGAGCAAAGTAAGGCAAAAAGAATGCTTAAATAGCAAGAGGAGAGAGAAGGAAAGGAGTGCTAAACGACGGTTTTAGCTTTTTGAAAAAGAAATGATGACCTGGCGCACGTTCCAAGAAAGGAGTTGGAATGGAAACGTCGCGGTCTGTCGTGTGTCAGAAAAAGGTCTGACGTGTCCTTTTTTTTAATTTTTTTAAAAGATTATAATGATGATTATCCATAAGGAAGGTTTATCATTAATAATTTTAGAAAAATCGTCATCACTAATAATAAAGGATTGTTAGTGAGGAGTTTTAATTTTAAGAGAGACATTCTTTGATAAGAAAAGATATCAAAGAGTGTTAAAAATTTGAAGATAATACCTGAGGAGATGGCCTAGATATCGCTGAATCAGAGTTCAGAGAATGGAAAGTTTTGAAAGCTTTATTTGTAATCCTTTGTTGGTCGCTGATTAATAAATTATTCAGCGTTCAACATACCAAGTTCGCTGATGAGTAGATTGAATCTAGTTTCATCAAGAGGCTTGGTGAAAAGATCAGTGAGCTGATATTCAGTAGGGACAAAATGGAGCTCAACCTCACCATTCATCACATGATCTCTGATAAAGTGATATCGGATCTCAATGTGCTTGGTTTTGGAGTGAAGTACAGGGTTGTTGGCAATTGCAATAACACTTGTGCTATCACAATAGATAGGTATCTTAGAGAGCTTGAGATTGTAGTCTCTTAGTTGATTTCTCATCCAAAGGATTTGAGCACAACAACTACCAGCGGCTACATACTCAGCTTCAGCGGTGGAAGTGGACACTGAGTTTTGCTTTTTTACTTGTCTAGCCTATTAACTTTCCACCTAGTAGCTGACCCCCACCAGTGGTGCTCTTTCTGTCTATCTTACAACCTGCAAAGTCACTGTCAAAGTAACCAATAAGATCAAATCCTGAGCCTTTGGGATACCAGAGACCAAGATTTGGAGTTCTTTTCAGATATCTGAAGATTCGCTTTACAGCGATTAGATGGGATTCCTTCGGTTCAGCTTGATACCGAGCACAGAGACAGGTAGCGTACATGATGTCTGGTCTACTTGTTGTAAGATACAGCAGAGACCCAATCATTCCTTGATAGGCAGTGACATTTACTGGTTTCCCATTGGGATCCTTGTTTAATGTCAGAGGAGGCGCCATAGGAGTCTTCATCGCTGAGCATTGATTCATATCGAATTTATTCAGCATGTCTTTAACATATTTGCTTTGACAGATAAAAATTCGTTTGTCAGATTGCTTAATCTGCAAGCCTAAAAAATATGTTAATTCACCCATCATACTCATTTTATATTGTTTTTGCATTCTTGCAGCGAAACGAGTGCAAAGTTTGGGTCTTGTGGAACCAAAGATGATGTCATCAACATATATCTGAGCGAGAATAGTATGACCTTTATATTTTCTTAAAAATAGAGTTTGGTCAATTTTTCCACGAACAAATTTTTCTTTAAGAAGGAATTTAGAAAGGGTATCATACCAAGCTCTAGGAGCTTGTTTTAACCCGTAAAGAGCTTTTTCATGTTTAAAAACATAACCAATATGGTTAGGGTCTGAGAAACCAGGGTTGTTCAACATAAACTCCCTCGTTGAGTTTTCCATTTAGAAAAGCACTTTTAACATCCATTTGAAAAACTTTGAAGTCTTTATGGGCAGCATAAGCTAAAAAGAGTCTTATGGCTTCTAAACGAGCAACAGGTGCAAGGTTTCATCATAGTCAATCCCTTCTTCCTGTCTATAACCTTGAGCAACAAGTCTAGCCTTATTGCAAATTATAGTCCCGTTTTCATCTACCTTATTTCTGAAAACCCACTTGGTTCCTATGACAGTTTTACTAGAGGGTCTAGGAACAAGATTCCAAACTTTATTTCTACGAAATTCAGTTAGTTCTTCTTGCATAGCTGAAACCCAGCTAGGATCAGAGATAGCTTGATCTATCTTCTTAGGTTCAGAGAGAGAGATGAAGTTAACATAAAGACAAATATTACCTGTACCTCTACGTGTATTGATACCTGTAGTGGGATCACCAATAATCTGATTTATTGGATGATTTGCAGTCCATCGCTGAGCTGGTGGTTGAGGAGAGAGATCAACAATAGATTCAGCGACCTGTTCTTCAGATTCTGGAATAGGACTTGTTTCAGCAACAGGTACTTCATTTAGAATCAATTCAGGGGATTGATTTTCAGAAGTGGTTTGGTTGTTCACAGAGGAATTTCCAAGAGAGGAATCAGCAACAGGAATCTGATTTAGAGGAGTAACATTCATCCCTGAAGATGGATGATTATTACTTGTTGGGTTTATAGGGATTTCATCATCACTTGCTTCAGCTGGAGTTTGATTGCTGAAGTATGTTTCAGGTTCCCCATAATGAGATCTCATCCAGGCATTCAATTCTTCATCATCATCATGAGAGTGTGAAGTATGAATGGGACGAGATTCATCAAAGTTAACGTGCATGGATTCTTCAACATGTTGTCTTCTTTTGTTGAAGACTCTGAAGGATTTAGATATAGAGGAGTATCCAAGAAATATACCATCGTCAGCTTTTGGATCAAATTTACCTAAATGATCTCTGTCATTCAGAGTGTAACATCTACATCCAAAAATGTCGAAATATTTCAGAGTAGGTCTTCTCCCATGAAATAATTCATAGGGGGTCTTCTTAAATCGTTTAACTATCAGGGATCGATTTTGAGTGAAGCATGCTGTATTAACTGCTTCAGCCCAGAACTGAGTTGGAAGATGCGATTCACTGAGCATTGAGCGCGCCGCTTCAATGATAGTACGATTTCTTCTTTCAACAACACCATTTTGCTGAGGAGTTCTTACTGAGGAGAAGTTGTGAGAGATGCCTCTTTCTTCAAAGAAATTATCCAGAGTACTGTTTTTGAATTCAGTGCCATGATCACTTCTTATTGAACGAACAATTAGATTGTTCAAAACTTCCATCTTTTTGATAAAACAGATTATCATTTCAGGGGTATCACTTTTGGATCGAAGGAAGAACACCCATGTGTATCTAGAGTATTCATCAACAATCACTAAAGTGTATTTCTTTCCAGAGATCAATTGGACATTGACAGGTCGGAATAGATCCATGTGAAGTAGCTGAAGAAGAGTGGTCACTGAAGAAATTTGCTTTGACCTGAAGGAGGCTTTTGTCAACTTTCCCTTCTCACACGCTGAACAAAGAGATTCCTTTGTAAAGGTATGATTTGGGAGGTCTCTGACTAAATCTTTTTGAGACAATTCATTTATTGTCTTAAAGTTAAGATGAGAGAGTCTTTTGTGCCATAATCAGTTTATGTCAGTGGATGCTTTAGAGATAAAGCACATGTTCTCAGAGTGAGAACTATTCATATTTATGACATATACATTTTCCACTCTTTTGCCTGTAAGGGCAAGCTTATCATTTCCGTCAGTGACAGCACATCTATTCCTTAAGAATAGAACTTTGAAGTCTTTGTCACATAACTGACTAACGCTTAAGAGATTGTGCTTTAGTCCCTCAACGTAAGCAACACGAGAAAATGACGTGGCTCCGTTGGACAGAATTCCATAACCTTTAGTGTATCCTTTGCCATTTCCACCAAAGGTCACTGATGGACCAGCTTCTTCTTTGTAATCAGAGAGCAGTGACTTTCTGCCTGTCATGTGCCTTGAGCATCCGCTATCAAGATACCAGATACCTTTGGCATAGCATTTCCTATATTTAAAGGGTTTGGAAATCAGAGAGGGAGCAGGAAATTTCTCAGGGATAGGTCCAAGAATTCCTTTATCCATGGTCCTTGGAGGTATAACAACCTTTTCAGGAGTGGGAGTGAGATCGATTTTAATTCTAGGGGTTGGTCTCTGAGAAAAGTCAGGGACCTTTTTCCCAGTTTTAGAAACTTTTTCTGAGGATTTCTTGTTCCTATCTTGAGTTTTCTTATTCTTAGGAACTTGATTAAGAAAATCGTTCTTGATCACTTTCCTAGAATTAAGAATAGAAAGCTTCTCTTTAGAAGAGGAGGAAGAAGAGGTTCAAGAAGAAGGATCAGGGATAGAAGAGACAAACATTCCGAATTTTAGCATGGAACGATCATTCTCTGATTCTTCCTTTTCAGGGTTATAGCCTAACCCACTTCTTACTTTCATAGGTATTTGAGCATTGATGATCTCATTGAGTTTATCAGAAGCCTTACACCATCCTTCGATGGTTGCCTTTTCAGACTTGAGATCAGCGATAGCCTTTTCCCTATCAGCGATAGCTTGTTGTTTCTCGATGCTTATAGTTTGATTTGCAAAGACTTGGTCGTTGAGAGATTCCTCAATTTTAGAGAGTTCTTTGATTCTTATATGGAAATTTTTTAATTGTTCAGATAAGTCAGTGTTAATTCTCTCGGCCTTAACTTTTCCATTTAAAGCATCATAGAAATCAATAGTCATAGCATCGAGAGCTGACAAGTTATCACTTTCAGAAGGTAAAGGGACAGAGGGAATAGTTACCTGAGTAGAAGGAGACTCACAGGAAGAAGTCTCAGTGACTTCTTCAGCGTCTTCAATCTTGCCATCAGACAGAGGAAGGCAAGATCTTCTTCATCTGAACCAGACTCTTCAGAGGTCTTGGCCCAGTCATCTTCAGCATCCAACTTCTTCAGCGACAAGGCCTTTGCCTTTTTGCTGGTTTTTCTTCATATCTTTGTATTTGTTTTTTAGTTTCAAATACTTCTCCTTTTTATCAGAGGTATGGGAGGTAGTGGGAGCAGCACCTTTCTTCGACCTGCATTCACTTGCGAAATGACCCTTTCGCTGACAGTTGAAGCAAATCGCTGAGGCTTTCTCAGCAGGCAACGTTTTCTGCTTTTCAGAGTCAGAGAGGTTCGAAGGTTTTCGAAAATTGCTCTTTCTAGCAAATCTTTTAAAGTTATTAGTTAAAAGGGCTAGAGAGTTATCAAACTCAGAGATGTCTGCATCAGTGAGTTTATCTTCTGAATCAGTTTGACCTAATTCAGTAATGGAGGTGATAGTAGAAGAAGGAGCATTTTGGGAAGAGGTTCCCTCAGAAGTCACAAGTGCTAAAGAAGTACTTTTAGCACCTTTGAGTTCATTAATTAGGTTCTTCCTTAGAAGCTGGGATTGTTCCTCATTTAAGAGCATACCATATAATGCACTTAAGGACAAGGTTTCAAGATTCTTTGACAGTTTTATACATATAGTGTACACTGCCCATTGATCGGGCAATGCCTCCATGAACTTTGTCAGAATTTCAGCGTTTGAATAAACTCTATCGATTGATTTAAGATCAATCAGCAGACAGTTAAATCGCTGGTGAATATGAGAAAGAAATTCACCCTTTTGATACATAAGTTACTTTAACTTCAGAAGTTCCTTCATATTCGATACATAATGTATCCCACATGGCTTTTGAAGTCCTCATTTTCATGACAGAATGATAGACCTCATCAGGTAAAGCCATTGCTATTATTGATATAGCTTTAGAGTCAATAGCAATTTCTTTCTTGTCTTCTTCAGTCCATCTGTTAGGAGTTTTAACAATACTCCTCTCAGGAATGGCTGGCGTAGTAGTGGTGGCAGGAATACTAGCTACTATAGTTGTAGGAACAAATGGTCCATTTTCCAGATAGTAGGGAATCTTGGGGTCAGATCCCTCTAGAAATAGAGACATTCTTTCCTTCCGTAATGGAAAGTTATCATGGCTAAATCTAGGTGGTTTAGCTAAAGATCCATTATCGTTATAGTTTGTATTAGGGTTTGACATTTTAAAATAATTTTAAGAGAAAATATTTTAAAGAGTTAAGAAGCAAACACTGCTCTGATACCACTTGTTGGTCCCAATAAGGGTCTACAAGAGTTCAATCAGGAGAGAACAGTTTGTAGAAGGGGGGGGGGGGGGGTTGAATACAAACACACAGATTTTTGGTTTTTAAATGAGTTTATTAGAATAAACAAATTTACAGTTACAAGCGGAATTAGAACAAGTTTAAAACCTATTCTATTGTAACTAAGAAACACGAAGTATGATGCACAAGAAGATGAAAGAAATAATAAAGAGGGTATAAGTTAGATAGAAGCATGCATTAAGATGAAGAAGATATGTTCATCTTATTTATACCCGTTTGTCCTTGAAACAAGACAAAAGGTACATGCCACGTGTCAAGCTTGGATAGAAAGCTTGTCCTTGTTAATAAGACAACCATGCTTTTGGCCGAATATAAACAGTACCATATCAGATATGATGGGGACATAAGAGACAAGTCGTACGTCCTTTTCTGACATGGTTCTAGGTTTGACTTTTGTACATCGAGGATAAGATCAATCTTTAATCTTGCAAAAGAAGCTTCATTTGATCGCTGATACTGAATCTTCAAGGATGAATCTTCAGTGTCGCTGAGGCTTCACAAGACTTCACACTTTGAGTAGACAATCGCTGCTATCGCTGAACCGCTTCAGTTCACTTAGCTTTCTTCAGCTAGAGTCTTTGACTGTCGTTGAATGGTCTTCTGGTGTGATAACTGATCTTCAGGTCTTCAGTGATAAGCTCGTAGTTCCTTCACCTTCAGCGATCGCTGATAGCAATCAGCGTGTGCTATCGCTGAATTTGAACAGAAGCTTAACTATGGAATATCACTAAATATAGTAAAGGAATCATATTCAAATCATTGAGAGGAGTTATGATCAACAAAAAGTATGATAAAAACAAGGTCAACTACAAAGAGTTGGTGAGTTCACAAGTTTTCAATATTACAAATATCATTTGCATAAGTGAATAATGAGCAATTAAATTTTTATGGCACTTTTTATATCTTGAAAATCTTGGAATGTTCAAGGCAATATGTACTCTAATTTTAAGTATATAATGAGCCACCACTAAGTCTTTCGACCACAAAAACTGTTTTTAATTCTACCTTAGCGGTGGGACTAAAACCCCACATATGTAGAACCTTTATTTTTAAGTATAGTGCACCCCTACCTATAGTTTTTAGGTGGGATTGTTATCCACACCCCTACTTGTCGTTTTTTATGTGGGATTGTCCGTCCAAATTGCGCTATCCACAAATACCCTCGGCTCCTCACATGAGTTAATAGTAGTGTACAAACTTTTATAAGAATTTTACTCAATACAACTGTTAGTGTACATGCCTTAGTACCCACAACATCAAAATTAACAAAGTTCCACATTCGTAATGAAAATAGCTCATATATCACATTCAATCATTCTTTTCACCCTAAAACGTTTAAAATACTTTAAAAGAGGGGTTGTGGATACTCACTTTATAGCAAAAGCACCAATTAACAAAACACGATCCGCACCTACTCGTCGGCCTAACGTTTCCCTATCAAAGAGAAATACCCAAAACGGTCACTTATGTGGCTAAAAGTTACTTATGGGGGTGAATATGTCTTATGTCCATAGATATCCATAGTTGTCCAACACGGTTAACCATTTTGTCCGTCATATATATAATGCACTTATGCCATTTTTATTAGTTCAAAACCATTGATTTTTACCATCTATACTTATATTTGTGCCAATAATGGTCTTTAAATGATTTAAGTTCAAGAGCTCATACTTTCCAGAATTTCATATTCTGGCAGAGACTTTAGGGTATAAAGAGGATCAAAATAAACTACTTTATAGAATGAAAAAATCCCTAATTTTTTTTATATGTGATACCTTACTGAATTAAGGTCATTGTGACAAAATTTCAAGCTTTAAGGAGATGTAAAAAGAGGTCAAATAATTTATGCAATACAATGTGTCACAACTGGTATGGCAGATTACACCTGTTAGTAGAACACTCATTTGAGAAGTTCTACTAAGTGTTTTCCAAAATTTCCAGTTGGATTGAAATCATAACTCATAAAGGAAACTTTTAAGATAAAAATCAGGAAGATATCACTACTAGAAAATTGAGTATTTTCAACGGAAATTAATTTTCAACGGAAAATGTCGTTGAAAATTTTCTACGAATTTTAGAGGATTATTGACAGAACATAAATTTTCTACAAATTTTCAACGAAATTTCCGTTGAAAATCTCTCACAAACATATATGTATTTTCAACCAAAAAATTTTCAACGGAATGTCTCGTCAAAAAGTTTTTGGTTGAAAATACATTTTCTGAGAGATTTTCAACGGAAATTCGTTGAAAATTCGTAGAAAATTTATGTTTTGTCAATAATCTATTTGAAATTCATAGAAAATTTTCAACGACATTTTCCGTTGAAAATTTTTGTTGAAAATACTTAATTTTCTAATAGTGTATGACACCTCAAAGTTGAATGTACAGATCTGTCATTTTTTGACAGATTGCACACTCAACTTAAATAATTTGGTTAATGCCTCAAAATTCATATTTTTTTAGTGAAACTAGGTTCATATGAACCCTAACTCATAAAAGAAAATTCCAGAAGAAGAATCATGCACTATGAGCAAGTAACAAAAGAGATATTAACACACAAAGTAGGATCTACCTACTGGTGGTTTCACAGTTTGCACACCTAAAGTGTCTTAGGTGTTTGGAGGTCAAAACTCCATGTTTTCCTGTGATTCCACTTGAATGCAGAAGATAACTCATAAAGTTAACTCTCAAAGGAAAAATCCTCCTTCTTCATTGAGTTTTGTAAGATATATGTCCATTAGAACATGCATATACAAATCTGTCAGTTTTGGACAGATTGCATGCTCATTTTGTTTTGAGTAATTGAAACCTCAAATCACCATATTTTTGAATGAAATCAGTGGAATTTTAAAGGTAACTCATTAAATTAACTTCCAGAAGAAAAATCAAATAATAAAGGTAACTCATTTTGTTATGGTCATTCAAAGTAGGGTTTACCTACTGTTGAACTTCCAGATGCACACCCAACTTCTAATGAGCAGTTGGGGGGTCAAAACTCAATGTTTTTGAGTGAGACCACTTGGATAATAGCCCCAACTCATAAAATATGAACAATAATCAAAATACAAACAACTTTGAACTTGAAACTAACCCTAAATGGTCGTCAAAACAAAGCCCATTTTCTGGACAACAAGTTCAAAAGCATGACACAAGGTTTTTAAGCATGAAAACTTATGAATATGGTGGTTCATTTGCAAAGAGGGCATCCCCACCATCATGTATTATGTTTAACATAAATAAATACTCAAAATATATGATAGATTATGCATGCAATATGTCTCCAAACTCAGATTCAAGAAATGAGAGAAAGTGCTCATTTTTGAAGGGTTTTTCCATTTCATTCTTGTGTTCTTGATGAAAGTTCATAGATTTTACGAGTTGATGAACATTTTTCATGTTATTGGTATTAAATCTCCCTTCTAGAAATCACAAGAATCCTTCTCTTACATAGAACACATTTTTGGTATGAATGCATAAAAAGAAAAGGTGTACAAAAGTGCACAAAAATGATGCAAAACATAAGTAGAATGCATACCTTGATTAGATGATGTTTTAATCTTCAATTTCTTGTATAAACTTGATTCTTAGATGATGGTCTACGGGTTAAGTTGGCTGGAAATTTAGGAGAGAAAGGAGAGTTCAAAAAATGACTCTTGGTTTTTAGAGAGAGAGAGAGATGAGAGAGTTTTTGAAAATTTGAGTTTGAAATGAAGTGAAATGAAAAAAAAAAATTATATACGGGGGAACAAAGGGGAGGGGGCCGGCCACCTTATGGGCCCACTCCAAAAATGTAATTTTTTTTAAAACAATTAAACCCAAGCCCATTATTGATAAAAATGTCATTTTTCTCAATTTTTGGCCTTTTTCTCAAAATGTAAGCCCAAAATGGGTTAAATTCTAACAAAAATAAAAAGTTTTACATTTGATATATTACAGATTCATATTTTTACATAAATTGGGCATAAATTATAGCATTTGGCACTATATTGGACGTTTTAGACAGTTACGGGTCGAAACAGGATATTCTAAGCGACTACCAAAAATGCTAGAAATTCTTTGGTCAATCTACTCTAGCTAACTCTTATTCTTCTAATTTATCTAAAATATCTCTAACAAACTTAATAGGAACTAACCTGGAGGATCAAATTTGACAGTTGTCACACTTTGTTAGTCACAGGTAAAGTGTGCACCAAGAGGGTGTGCACATTGGAGTCGAGAGTGGAGAGACTCACAGCCTAAGAAGTTTGAATTTGAGCAATGAAACTGAATTGCGATTTGTCCGCATCGAAGAATGAAGGGACTCTTGCTGATATATCCTGAACAAGGCGAAGAATTTCAGCTTGTGTCTTCTGTATTTCAGAAAGTACCTTGTCTTGACGATCAGCTCTTTCAGCGAGAGCTTTTTGTTACGTGTGAAAATATTGTATCCGAGATGACAACTATTTAAGACATAAAGGGCCAAAGCGTAAAGTCAACAATGTCATCAATATGGAAAGTTTAAATATTAGGAATAATTAATTATAAGGAAAATATCACTTTGTAAATATGGCAAGTTGATAATGCCTTTATCTTATTAGTTTCCTTCTTATGATAAAAGTCCTATCATATAAATAGAGGGTTAAGGATAGCATTAAACTAGATCATTAATTCATATCATTCTAGATAGAGCTTATTAGAAATATCTTTGTAGCCTTCGATTATACAAGTTAGATATATGACTTATTGAAGTTATTCATCTTGTTCTTCGTGTTCTTGCTGATTTATACACCGTTACCTGATAATCTGGGATCCACAGGTATCAGAGTAGACGATCAGAGTTTTTGAATCAGTTTCTAATCAATTTCGTGAAAAAGCAAGGTAAATCTTGATTTTTTTTGTCCATTCTTATCGATCCAAGCTTCAATAGCCTGGATCGACAAGTCTCAAAAACCCAAAATTCTTAGCGACTCAATATATATCGATAAGCTTTCAAACGTCTAATCGACAAGTTTTAGTTATCAGTTTTATCGAGCACTATTTTTATAATTACTTTAGTTTATTCTGCGGTACCTTTGCTTCTCTTTCACAAAAGAAAACTCAGGAACTATTGACTCCTGCAAGCTTTTCTGGTTTAAGGGTTCTCAAATACACACCATAAACTTTAGTAATTCTTTTTTTCTTTATTTGAACTAATTGAAGACTCGAGAACTTACCTCTTCTCTTCCATAAAAAGACTTGATCTTTTTTGTCGAGAAGTCTTCGTTCTTGCTCTTTGATTTTTCAAAATAAAGATAAAATTGGAATTCGATAAAACTAATCATTCAAACTTCTCGAATCTTCTTTGATAGATATAATTTTTTATCAGGTCATCCTATGCGATAAGATTTCTTTTTGATTCTTTGTGTTTCAAAATTCAAACTTTTTCAATCGACATAATTTTTTGTCGAGTCCTTGACACCCAATATAAATTGTTGTCGAGCCCATCCAACTCGACATAAATTATTGTCGAACCCCTGCAATCGAGATAAATTTACCAAATTCCTTAGAAACCCTTCAAAACTCACCGATCGACGATCACTTCATCAGGTAACCAGTTCGTAAATTTTTTTATTTCTCAAGATGAGTTCTCAAAATCAATTTTCTGATCTCAATGCTGAAATTGAAAAACTTAAAGCAAGACACACAAATAACATGAAAGTGATTAATGAACTTTTAAGAGAAAATGTTGATCTAAATCAGTTCAAACACACAAGTCAAATTTTGAAAAATAAAAATGAGTTTTTGGAAAAACAACTCACAGAGCAAGCAAGGAATACAACTAATGCCTTTTATGAAGACTTTTGCAAAAGGAGAAATCTTGAGTTGATAAATATAAATATTGATCTGAAAACCTAGATTTCTGAGTTAGAGAGGAGGAAAGATTCTTCAACGACTAGTGATGCACTTGAAAAGTTTTTAGAATTTGAAAGAACTGACTTTGAGAATAAAAGAAAGATGTTTTCCGATGAGAAACACAAGTTTGAAATTGAACGAAAAGATTTTGAAAGCAAAATAAAAACTTGTGAACTGACCATTCAAAAACTTTCTAAACAAGTGTCAGATTTTGAACAGGTTGTGATTTTATAATGAAAAACATCTTAAACGAAATGGCTGGAGCTATCATAGCAACTTTCTGAGTTTCAGAAAAATCAGGATGATGAACGAAAAGTATTTGAAAATGATAAAAATAAGTTTTAAATAAAAGCGTTTTAATTTTCGATAAAGTTAAACATTTAGAGAAAGAAAGAAAAGATTTTGATGAGAAATTTTTTAAACTTTCAAAGAAGTTAACTTAATTACAAACAAATCTAGTAACCGAAAAAAAATTGAGATCTGAATTAAAAAATAAATATGATTTCCTTAAGGAAGAAAGAAATGATTTCTTAAGAAAATTAAAGAACTTGAAAACAAGCTTTCAAAGTAAAAACAAATGAATAAATAGAATTTAGAATCATTCAAACAACTGCGGAGTTAGATGACCTTGAAAAATTGATTTTTCCTAATGATTCTGATTCTGCTTCAAGTTCAAAAATGATTCATTTTTCTTCTGTTAATGTCTGTAAGAATAACTGTTCCTCAAGTGTTCAATCTATAATAGGTATTCTAACATCTCCAAATCTATGGTTCCTTAAATTCTCAAACTCATAAATCTAGACGATTTCACAATCATTTTGTTGCTAATTCTGGTAATTTTAAAATGGTTTGGAGGAAGAAATTAATTATAGATGATAGTGTAAGAAACATGCCACATACATCTCCTGTAGTTGATACAAGATCATTTGTTTCCAAGCCTAATTTGCCTTATTTTGTCAAATCAATCAAACAACTAATTAGTCTAAGCACCACGAATATTTGTTGTTCTACTTGTGGAACAAATTATTTTGTCAATCAAACATCTGTTAATAAATTGTGTGGTACAAATGGTATCCCCACTTCCCCATTTGTTGTTTCTAACGCTAACCTCCAAGGACCCAACAAGCCTTGGGTACCAAAATCTTTTTAATCTGTTTTGTAGGTACGTCATGTGTGTTCTAAATTACGAATATTTACATCACATGACAATCTTTCAAAAGGTTATGCTACATTTAAGGGCGGAGTACCACATTTTTACCATTTATTTAAGCTTCATAGTACATCAGCTTTGAACCTGCTCTTAATTTTGGCTTCTGAATATCTCAGTTCAGAACCCGTTTTACATTGCATTATGACTTCTGAATGCTTCAATTCAGAACTCGAACTTAAACTGTTTCAGCTTCATATAAGAAATATGTGTGTTAGGAATTACAAATTTCAATGGTCAATCCAAAGCCGAAAGGACCTACCTATGAAATACATCCCTAGGTTAGATATCTTGAAAGGGTATGATTAAATTAAAATTGAGTGCTTGTGAGATAAAAGAAAAAATGGGAGAGTGTTACAAGACTTAAAAGAAAATATTTGGTCTTCACCAAACCTAAACAGTTAACAGGGTAGCCACACAATCTATTCATTCTCGATTCTTTGGTGATGAATATTGAAATAGACATGGACCCAGTATCGATAATTTGTGTCACCCCACCCAACTACTCAAGTATCTCCCAAAAAATTCTTCTTTCATATATCACGGAGATTTAGCATATCATCTATCTATTCTTCACTCGAAAGATTTAGATATTGAAACAAGAAGAAACACCTCCGGTCTTCGAACTTCATATTTTGTGCACATCGAGTCTAATTTTGAGCAAAAAATTATAAAAATATTTTTTTCTACACTTGCACGAGTCTTTGGGATTCAACTTGCATATCTTCGTATTATGCCGGAACAGTTTGAGAAGTTAGTTTAATAACATACTTATGTGATAACTGGAAGTCCTATCAGTGCCAACCCGCTACCAACACTGACTATAGGCCACTTAATTAGTGAGAATAGTTGCTTTTCGTGCTTCAATATTAGCCTTTTACCCGATATTCCACAATGCTTAATGTCTTCCGCACTCACATTTAATCACTTGCGATTAATGTCTTTGATAAAATTATAATGCTTCAGATTCTCCTTATCATTTTGAGGGGGAGAAAAAGTGTATCAAAGACAAATGCCTGTTATGAAGGGGAGAAAGATAATTGTTTCTGCTTATTGAATCATCTTAAACACTTAGAAAATTTAAAATTTCCAAATGTTTGAAGACTTGCCGACTCCCATTGAACCGACATGTTTTCTTGTCGCGTCCCAAAGGATAGACATCCATGCCTAAGTGTTTATTTCGACTCATTTAGATAATCCGACAGCATCAAGATATCGCAACATTCTTTTGTCTCTTTCATCATACGACAAAGTTCTACTCAAAGAAAGATTTACCCTACGACATCGCAGCTCCTTCGACTTTCTAATTGTAAACGTTATATTAAGGGGGAGCTACGACATCGCAACTCCTTCGACTTTCTATTCATTGGGGGATCAAAAGATTCAGGATAAAGATTTGTTGACAAAATTTCATCGTCCTCAAAAAGTGCGGATTTGCTGAATTATAATCTCGAATACAAAGGAGGAAATTGTTAGGTCTGAAAATATTGTATCTGAGATGACAGCTATTGAAGACATGAAGGGCCAAAGCGTAATAATAGAGATCATGAAATAGCTTCAAAGGAGACTGGGTTCTAAAGCTACATAGTTCAGATTTTCTGAACTAGTTCTGAAGAGACAAAGGAAGAAAGCTTAGAAGTCTAAAGTCTGAAGTCAAGTTCTTAGTAGTAAAGAAGTCAAGGAAAGCTTAAGGCATAACTTCTGAAGTGTGTACTTCAGAAGTTCTGAAGATTCTGAAGAAGTTTTGAAGAGGTTCTGAAGAACTTCTGAAGATAGTTCTGAAGAAGTTCAGAAGTGGTTCTGAACTTTAAGCTGTACACTTGTATAGATTCTATAGGCCTGTCATGTAGCCACCTGTTATTTTAGAATCTCTACTTGTATATAAATAGAACGTTAGTTGGTTTGTTAAAACTAACATTCATAGATCTTGTACTTTCATTACATATTCTGTATTTTAATCTTGATCAGTTTCAATAACACATCTGATTACGTTGTTCCAATCTTGTTCTTAATTCATTCAATCTTTCTATATCTTGAATCTTGGGATCTATCAATTGGTATCAGAGCCAATTCATCTGACTTGATAATTCTGTTTAAGAATCTGTCAGATCTGACAAGATTCTTGAAACTCTTAATTGATATTTTCTAAGATTGACTTGATCATTTTTGTGATTCAATTAAGGTGAATTGTCGATCATCAAAATTCAAGATGTCGAAAGAATTCGTCTCCGTCGGTTCTGAAACAAAGCCACGTACTCTGTTCTTGGGCGAATATCATCAATGGCGAATTCGCATTATACAATTTTTGGATAACATTGATGAAGCATTAATGAAATCTATCAGAGATGGTCTCCTTGAAGTATATGTGGAAATCGTTGTTGTTCCAATAACAGAAACAACTCCTGAAATTTCAGCTACACGGATAAAGAAGAGTCCTGGTATGTATAATAATGTTGAAAAGGAGCAAGCCAAGGTAGATAAAATGGCACTTACTTTACTAACTATGGCTATCCCAAATGAAATATTCAACACGACTTATAGTTTAACTTCTGCAAAGGCCATGTGGGATGAAGTTGAGGCTCAGATGCAGGGGAGCACTACAGCTTAAGCTTAGAGACTGAACATATGTGTTGGAAACATGTGAGAATTTCAGATATAAAGAGGGTGAAGCAATTACTGATACTTATCACAGATTTAACAACATTCTGAATGATTTGAGAAGGAATGGAGTTCAGAAATCAAATTCAGAAATTAACAATAAGTTTCTGAATAATCTTGGAAGTGAATGGTCGAGTTTTTCTGATAACATGGTCACTAGAAATTTGTCCAGAAAAACTATTCATGATGTCTATGAATTCTATTTCAACAAGAGGACAAAATTAAATATAGACAAAATGAGCAAAAGAAATCAAATGATACTCTGTCCCTTCTAAAAAAAGATAAATAACTCAATGACTATTCCTTCAAAGAATAAGATCTGTGAGATTCCAGAAGTTGTTCTCTATGGTGATGATGAATCTGATGAAGAGATGAAAAGAACTTCTGAGGGCATTTGCTTTTATGACAAAACAGTTCAATAAATGATATAATCAAAAGTATAAAAGTAAACCCAAATCAGAAGATGGAGCTCAGAAGTTAATGACAAATGATGTTGTTCAGAAAAATGATGCAGAACCAACTAGATGTTTTAACTGTGGAAAACCTGGTCACTTTGACAGATAGTGCAAAATGCCTAAGGTGAATTTTTTTGGATATTATGAGAAGAAGCACGCACTAGAAAATAAGAAAGAATTAAATCCAATTCTCCACTCAAAATATAAATAAGATTGGCTGAACTGGAATGAAGATGACCATGATGAGGAGGTTGCTCACTATGCATCAAATTGCTATATTAGTCAATTAGATCCAGAAAACACACACAGTCATGAAACTAAGGTACAAATTTCTTCTAAATCTATTTCTGAATCTATTTCTGAAATTGACATGCAAGAACAAATTCAGAATATGAATTCTGAATTTGAAACTCTAAAGAATAGAATCAAAGGTGAAAGAATTTTGGTAAATAAGTTTAGAAAAGAAAGTCAAATCTATAAACTCAATTGTCAAAATGCTGAGGAAATTCTTGAGAAAGTTTCAAATGAAAAATCCTTGTTAAAAGAAAAATTGGACATTATGAAAAAGGAAATTCAAAATGAACAATCTAAAAAAAGTTTTGAATGTTAAAATGAACTTTCTAAATCAAGAAACACTTGAATTGTATAAATAGATCAAGGAATTAGAAGATCTAAATTCAAAAGAGGCCAAACTGAACAAACTCTTAATATTCTTACAAGTCAGGCTAGAAACTCAAAATTTTATAATGTCAAAACAGGTTTGGGATACGATGAAAATCAAATTTTTTAAAGAAAGAACCTTCAAATCTCTATGATGAAAAAATCAAAGGTGTTACCAATAAACCTGTTGATCAAACTTTGCCAGAAGGAATTCCTTTTATTAAATCAGAGCTTTTGTATTCAGATGAAAAACTGAATCAGAAACAACTTCTGAGATTACTTCAAAAAAAATCTTCTAAAGATAGTTCTCATTTGATTTCTGAAGAAACTTCTGAAGTTACTTCTGAATATATTTCTGACTCAAATTCTGAAATTAATTCAAAGGAAACTTCTGAAACTAATTATGAAATAAAAACAAATGATTTTTAAAAAAAAATTAAAATAATCTGAGTATTAAATCTGAAGATAAATCTGAGGAATTTTATGGAGAATATTCAGATAGTGATATTTCAGTTCATAATGCTGAATCTTCAGAAATATTATTTGATAATTCAGATGATGAATCTGCGGAAGTTTTTATGAATGATAAGAGTTCTAAAGAAATTTTTTCAAAACTAAATGATTTTGCTTCAAGCATGACTGAGGAAAAAAATTCAAATTTAGTGCATGCCTCAGACACTGGATCTGAATATGATGATCCTACGGTAGAAGTTATAACAAAAGAAGAATATGCTGTATTCAAATCAAAATCTTCAATGGTTGAAGGAGAAATTTTTAAATCTGAAAGACCCAAGTTACCTTCAGAAATGTTTGATTATGTATTCTTAAAAAAAGAATATGAGGAATTAACTATTTCTGAATGTAAACCACAAACTTCAGACTCAAATACTCCTATTGATTCAACAAATTCTTCTTTGAAATTTGATAAAAATTCTATCACTGGAAAATCTAAATTGTCATCTTCAAACTTTACATCAAGGGTTAAACAGTTTGAAAAGGGTCAATCTTCTACTCGTACTTCCAAGTCAAGTATTGAAAAGAAAGGTCATACAAGAAATTCTTATACTAATCAACATTTGCTATCCTTTTCAGAGCTGTCCACTTTAGTATGGAAAAGAAAAGATGAAAGCATATCAAAGAAAGACAAATTAGATACTTTTCATTCTTTTAAGAAAAATGATGTACACAAACACATTTCAATGAATAAAAATTCTGCTTCTGTTTCTTGCTTATGTTTGATTTATTACAAGTTCTTAAAACTCATATTCATTGTGTGCAATGTGGACATCATAATTTCCAACCAAATTCCATGGGTAACAAGGAATTACTAACTGGCTATCATGAGAGAAATGGAAGAGTTAGTTTTGGAAATAATGCAAGAGGCTATATAAGAGGATATGGAAATTTTTCCAAAGGAGATGTAACTGTCATGAAGGTTTTCTATGTTGAAGGACTTAAACATAATCTATTCAACATAAATCAGTTTTGTGATAAGTATTGGACTGTTCATTTTTAATATAGATTTTTGTAACATTCTCAACTCTGAAAAGCAAAACAAATTAACAGCCTACAGGGATGGGGATATCTACACTGCAACATTTACTGAAGATGGTAAACTAAGGGAATTTACTATATTTCTACTCCAATGAAAGAAATGAGTTGGTTATGGCACAGAAGGATGTCCCGTCTAAATTTCAAGTCCATTTCTGAATTAGATAGGCACAAATCAGTCAGAGGTCTGCCAAAGATTAAATTTCAAAAGAATTCATTATGTTCTGCTTGTGAACTTGGAAAGATAAAAAGAAGCTCAAATCCTTTGAAGATGTCTTCTACATGTAAAGCTCCACTTGAAATGCTTCATATGGATTTATGTGGACCAATGAAGACTCAGAGTTTGGGAGGCAAAAAGTATATCTTGGTCATTGTTGATGAATATTCTAGATATACTTGGGTAGAATTTCTGAGGCAAAAATCTGATACTTCTGAGGTATTAATTCCTTTTCTGAAAAGGATACAGGTTCTTCTGCAACTTCCAATCCAAAAGATTAGAAGTGACAATGGTACAGAGTTTACAAATTCTACACTTCAGAACTTTTTGGAATCTGTTGGTATTACCCATAATTTTTCCGCTGCAAGAACTCCATAACAAAATGGTGTTGTTGAAAGAAAGAACAGAGCCTTGGTTGAAGCTGCAAGAACGATGCTAGCTTATTCAGAACTACCTTTATCTCTTTAGGTAGAAGCTATATCAACAACTTGTTTTACTCAGAATAGAACTATTCTGAATAGGAAATATCTTAAAACTCCTTATGAATTAATCAAAAACAGAAAGCCTTCTATTGATTATTTTAAAAAAATTGGACGCAGGTGTTTTCTTTTAAATGACAGAGAAAATTTAAGCAAATTTGATCCCAAAGGATTAGCTGCCATCTTTGTTGGTTACTCACAGAGATCAAAGGCTTACATAATTCTCAGAAAGAAAACAAGAACTATCATAGAAACATCAAATGTTAGATTTAATGAGCCATTAATGACTTCTGAACAAGACAGTTCAGAAGTCAAGCTTAACCCTATTTCTGAACAACTAAATTCAGAAAAGACCATTACTAACAAATCTTCTGAATCTGATTCTTTACTTAAAGCAAAATTAGATTTACTTTGTCAAGATTTATTTGATATTTCTATTAATGTTTCTGCAGATTTTCAGAATCCATCACTTTTAAGATCTGTTCCAGACCTGTTTCCAATAGAAACCTCAATTACAAAAGTATTTTGTCCACAAATTTCAACCTCAAATTCAGAAACTTTCACTTCTGAACATATTCAAGTTCCTTCTTAACATATTCAAGTTCCTTCTGAACCAGTTTATGTTCCTTCTGAATCTGTTCAAAATATTTCTGACCCTGTACAAGTTACCTCTGAACATATCCAAGTCACTTCTGAACCTATTTCTGAACCAGTGACCATGACTTCTGAACCTGTACAGAATTCTCAAATTGAAGGGAGACATCTGATTTACATTCTGAAATCAATCCAGCATCTGAAATACAAGCAATTATTGATGATTCTTTGAACAATGTTTCCTCTGTTCAACCATTACCAAATGTGACCAAGTGGACTTCAAGTCACCCCATTCATCAAATCATAGGTGATGCCTAAAGGTGTACAAACTAGATCAACAACAGCCAATGAATGTCTGTATGTGAATGTTTTAAGTAGCATGGAACCCAATAAACCATTTGAAGCTCTCCAAGATCAAGATGAGCTAAATCAGTTTGAAAGGAACAAAGTCTGGAGATTGATTCCAAGACCTAAAGGAAAATCTATCATTGGAACCAAATGGGTATTCAGAAATAAAAAGGATGAAAATGGAATTGTTGTGAGAAACAAAGCAAGACTTGTTGCAAAAGGATATTGTCAACAAGAGGGCATAGATTATGATGAAACTTTTGCTCCTGTGGCTAGGCTAGAAGCAATCAGAATCTTTCTAGCTTATGCAACTCACAAAAATATGGAAGTCTTTCAACTGGATGTTAAATGTGCATTTCTGAATGGAATTCTTCATGAAGAAGTATATGTTGATCAACCAGAAGGATTTGTTAGCTAAGAGTTTCCTGATCATCTTTATATCTTAGACAAGGCTTTATATGGCATAAAACTGGCACCAAGAGCATGGTATGACACTCTCACAACTTTCCTTCCAAATTCCAAATTCAAAAGAGGTACAATTGATACTACTTTATTTCTGAAAAAGGAAGGTGAAGATATGATTTTAATACAAATATATGTGGATGATATTATATTTGGCTCTACTAATTCAAATTTCTGTAAAAACTTTGAGACTATCATGCAAACTGAATTTGAAATGAGTATGATGGAAGAATTAACCTTCTTTCTTGGTTTTAAAGTGAAACAACTTCCCACTGGAATATTCATTAATCAATCTAAGTATCTTTCTAACCTATTTAAGAAGTATGATATGTCTGATTGTTCAAGCATTCAAACACCAATGGCTACTGTTACTAAACTTGAACCAGATTTGTCTGGAAAATCTGTTGATCAGAAAAAGTACTGGGGAATTTGTCACACCCCGCTAAAACGGAAACACGAGGTGTGATAGCGCAAGATTTCATAACAATAGGATAAAAACAACAACAACCATCCATTCAAGTAAACAACAGTTTAAGTTCAAAATTTACATCGTATCAACTCAAAAGTTCTAACAAAATAAAGTAAACCAAGTGTTTCAACTAAACAGTTTTCAAATAAACAAGATGGTTGATGTCGACGCGCCCACATAAAAGAAAGATTCGGTTAATCTTTTCTTACCCCTGAAAAGCATGATAAAAACAAGACAAGGTCAACTACAAAGAGTTGGCGAGTTCACAGGTTTTCAATATTTAAAAAAAAAATATCAATTGTGTGAGTGAATATGAGCAAAATAAATTTTTGGCACTTATTGATATCTTAAAACGTTAAGGCATTATGTACTCTAATTTTTGTATATAAAGAGCCACCACTAAACCTTTCGACCACAAAACAATATTTTTAATTCTACCTTAGCGGTGGGACTAAAACCCCACATATGTAGAACCTTCGTTTTTATAGGTATAGTGCACCCCTACCTGTAGTTTCTAGGTGGGATTGCTATCCACACCCCTACTTTGTCGGTTTTTAGGTGGGATTGTCCGTCCAAATAGCGCTATCCACAAATACCCTCGGCTCCTCACTTGAGTTAATAGTAGTGTACAAACTTTTGTGTTACATTTTACTCAATATAACTATTAGTGTACATGCCTTAGTGCCCACAACATCAAATTTAACAAGATTTCATAATCATAATGACATGGCTCATAAAACACATTCAATCATGCTTTTCACCCCAAAACGTATAAAACACTTTGAAAGAGGGGCTGTGAATACTCACCTTATAGCAACGCTCCGCAACGCAAACAATACAATTCGAATCTCCGCACAACTACCTAACGCTTCCCTATCAAAGAGTAATACTCAAAACCGTCACTTATAGGTCTAATACTACTTAGAGGTGAATAAATCTTAAGCCCATAAGTGTCTATATATGTCCAATTATACAAAATGCCCATATGCTCATTAATATCGTAATTTATACCGAAAGTGATCTTATTATCCATCACATGATCAATATTTATAAAAATCAATTAAGTCCAGAATTTCTCTTCTGGACAGAAACTAATTGTCCTAAAAAAGATCAGTTTTCAAGGGCTTCCAAAATGATCTAGTTTCCTATATTTTTATATAAGATAAATTACTGAGTTATGTTCTTTGTGACCAAATTTCATGCCTTTTGGACATGTACAAGTGGTTCAAATAGTTCATGCAAAATATTATATCACAACCGGTAAAACAGATTACACCATGTTAGTGAATCACTCACTTAAGGAGTTATACTCAGTGTTTTCTAGAATTTCCAGTTGGATTAGAATCATAACTCATAAAGGAAACTTTTGAGATAAGATTCACTGATTTTCAAGAAGTTATGAAGGAGGTATGACACTACAAAGTTGCATGCACAATTCTGCCATTAGCTGACAGATTGCACACTTAACTTAAATAAATTGGTTAGTGCCTCAAAACTTCATATTTTTGCATGAAACTGGATCCATATGAATCCTAACTCATAAAATGAAGTTCTAGAAAAAGAATCATGCATTAAAGACAAATAACAAAGGAGATACTAACACACAAAGTAGAGTTTAGCTGCTGGTGGTTTCACAGATTGCACACCTAAAGTATTTTAGGTGTTTGGAGGGCCAAAACTCCATATTTTTAAGTGATTCCACTTGCAAACTGAAGATAACTCATAAATATAACTCTCAAAAGAAAAATCATCCTTTTTCATTGGGTTTTGAAAGAGATATGACCATTTGAACATGCATGCACAAATCTGTCAGCTTTGGACAGATTGCACACTCATTTTGTTTTGAGGAGTTGAAACCTCAAATAACCATATTTTTGAATGAAATCAGATGCATATGAAAGGTAAATCATTAAGCTAACTTCCAGAAGAAAAATCAAGTGATTTGGAGGAATATTCAAAGAGTTATGGTCGTTCAAAGTAGGGTTTACCTACTGTTGAACTTCCAGATGCACATGCATCTTGTTATGAGCATTTGGGGGGTCAAAACTCAATGTTTTTGAGTGAGACCACTTGGATTAGAACCCCAACTCACTAAATAAACTTGTAGAAAGAAGATTCATGATATTTGAACATAAAAATTGTATGAAATTGACGATTTACACACATGCATGAATCTGCCAGAACCAAAATAACCATTTTTGTTCAAGAACACATAAAATCATGATTTTTCCCCTATTCTCTTGAGTTTTATTTGTGTAGGTCATAGATTATCACCATTTTATAAACATTTTACATGTTTTGGTGTAAAATCTCTCCACAAACTCAGAATTTTTGGATATTAGAAGAAGTAGCTAAAAAAATGTAAGAAAAGTGGTGTTTTCACCCAAAAATGGTAAGAAAATGAGGGTAAAGTTGTTACCTTGTTTGGATGATGATTAGAGCTTCTAAATCCTTGTATGAACTTGATCTTGATGATGATTTGAAATGAGAAATGGCTGGAGTTTTTGTTTTAGAGAGGGAGAAAATGTCTCTTCACTTCTAGAGAGAGAGAGGTGAGAGCAAATTTTGAATTTTGAACATGCAAAATGAGGAGAAAAATGAAAAAAAAATGTATTTATATGGGGGTTTAGAGAGGAGGCCGGCCATGGGGGCCCACTCCTCTCAAAATCATATATTTGTTTTATAAATAAAATAAAACTCAAGCCCAATTAAGAATACAATGTCATTTTCTCAATTTTTGGTCCTTTTTCCTCAAAATGTAAGCCCAAAAGTGATAAAATTCTATAAAAATAGAAGTTTTATATTTGAAACATTAAAACTATATATTTTATATACATTGGGTATAAATTAGAGCATTTGGCACTGTATTGGAAGTTTCGGACAGTTACGGGTCGGAACCGGACATTTTTAAGCGACTACCGGAAATGCTAGGGGTTTTTCGGCCATTCTAAACCATCTATTTCTTAATCTTAAGATTTAAACTATATAAACACTAATAAACTTAATTGAAGCTAACCTGAAAGCTCGAATTTTGACAGTTGTCACAGTCTTCCCCCGTTAAAGAAATTTCGTCCCGAAATTTAAGAAGTGGCTTTCTCCGGGGTGTTCGTGAATAAGCTGGGATATTTTTGCTTCATCAAATCTTCACGTTCCCGTGTATATTACGGACCATGTTTCGCATTCCAACGGACCTTAATAATAGGGATTTTCTCGCGCCTTAACCGTTTAACTTCTCGGTCCAAAACCTCAACTCGGTTCTTCAACGAAGTTTAACCGATCGTTAATGCGAACGTCGTCTATGGGTAACATCAACGTTTCATCTGCTAGGCATTTCTTTAGATTCGACACATGAAATGTGTCGTGGATTGCGCTTAGATTTTGCGGTAACTTCAACTTGTACGCCACTGGTCCGATTCTTTCGAGTATTTCGAATGGACCAATGTATCTGGGACCCAACTTGCCTCTCTTCCTCGAAGCGTACCAGTCCCTTCCATGGGGACACTTTTAATAGCACTTTATCTCCCACTTGAAACTCCAACGACTTTCTCCGATTATCCGCATAACTTTTCTGACGGTCTCTTGCTGTCTTGAGTCTTTCTTTGATGATTGAGATCTTATCAGTGGTTTGCTGGATAATATCAGGCGTTGTCAGCTGTCTATCTCCGACTTCTACCCAGCTAAGCGGCGATCCGCACTTACGTCCGTATAGAGCTTCGTACGGTGCACATTGTATCTTTGGTATGATAGCTGTTGTTATAGGAGAATTCAACAAGTGGCAGGTGGGTATCCCAACTTCCACCGAAATCTATTGCGCAAGCCCGTAACATATCCTCTAGCGTTTGAATAGTTCTTTCCGATTGTCCATCCGTTTGAGGATGATAGGCGGTGCTATAATCCAAACGTGTACCCAATGCCTTTTGGAGTGATTGCCAAAAACGCGATGTAAATCGTGTATCTCTGTCCGAAATAATGGAAATAGGCACACCATGACGTGTAACTATTTCATTAATATAGATTTGCGCACGCCTTTCCATACTGAAATCTTTGCGAATGGGGATGAAATGAGCCGATTTGGTAAGTCGGTCTACTATAACCCATATTGTGTCGTGCCCCTTTCCGATTACGGGTAATTTAGTTACGAAATCCATTGTTATTTGCTCCCACTTCCACTGTGGTATTTCAGGTTGTTGGAGTAAACCAGATGGTTTCTGATATTCAGCCTTTATCTTAGCACAAGTCAGGCACTTGCTTACGAATACAACATCTTTCTTCATTCCCGGCCACCAATAATACTCCTTCAAATCCTTATACATTTTATCTGCTCCTGGGTGAATCGAATATCTGGATCGATGGGCTTCATCCAAAATGGTTGACCGTAGATCACCAACCTTCGGTACCCATGCTTTATTCTTGAAGTAATACACACCATCCTCTTGCATTTCAATTTCTTTCTCTAAATGTTGCAAAGTTTCATTCTTCCTATTTTCTTCTTTTAAAACTTCTCTTTGTGCTTCAATAATTTGAGTTTTTAAACTCGTCTGGACCATTACTCCCATAGCACATACTCTTGTTGGTTTTACTCTTTCCTTTCGGCTTAACGCGTCGGCTACCACATTAGCTTTTCCCGGATGGTACTTTATTTCACAGTCGTAGTCACTAAGTAGTTCCACCCATCTTCTCTGCCTCATATTGAGCATTTTCTGGTCAAGGATGTGTTGGAGGCTTTTATGATCAGTGAAAATGGTGCACTTGGTGCCGTATAGGTAGTGTCTCCAAATTTTGAGTGCGAACACCACCGCCCCTAATTCCAAATCATGAGTGGTGTAATTCTTCTCGTGAATCTTTAGTTGTCTCGAAACGTATGCAATAACTTTGTCTTTTTGCATTAACACGCAGCCCATTCCCTGATGTGAAGCATCACACTAGACTACGAAGTTTTCGACTCCTTCAGGTAGAGCCAGAATTGGTGCGTTGCATAACTTGTGTTTGAGCGTCTGGAAGGCTTCTTCTTGTTTCTCTCCCCAAATAAACTTTTTATCTTTTTGTGTTAGAGTCGTTAGTGGTTGCGCGATCTTAGAGAAATTCTCGATAAATCGCCGGTAATAACCTGCCAATCCCAGAAATTGGCGGATCTCAGTCGGTGTCTTCGGGGCTTCCCATTTCTTAATGGCCTCAATCTTAGCTGGATCAACTTGGATTCCCTTTTCATTCACCACATGGCCAAGAAAGTGTACCTCACGAATCCAGAATTCACATTTAGAGAATTTCGCGTACAACCTCTCGTCTCTGAGCAATTTCAATATCAACTTCAAGTGTTGCTCATGCTCCTTTTTGTCTCGCGAATAAATGAGTATATCATCTATAAATACGATCACGAATTTGTCTAGGTATGGTCGACATACTCTATTCATCAAATCCATGAAGACTGCCGGTGCGTTTGTTAGACCAAATGGCATGACTAGGAACTCGTAGTGACCGTATCGAGTCCTAAAGGCCGTCTTGGGGATATCTTCTTCTCGCACTCTCATTTGATGATATCCAGACCTAAGATCGATCTTCGAGAAGTACGTTGCACCTTGAAGTTGGTCAAACAAATCATCAATCCGGGGAAGGGGGTATCGGTTCTTAATTGTCAACTTGTTAAGTTCCCTATAATCGATACACATTCGAAAAGATCCATCTTTCTTTTTAACAAATAAGATTGGAGCTCCCCAAGGTGAAGAGCTGGGTCTGATGAATCCCTTATCGAGTAACTCCTGAAGTTGTTCTGACAGTTCCTACATCTCAGATGGCGCTAACCGGTATGGTGATTTCGCCACGGGCGCAACTCCAGGAATTAAATCGATGTGAAATTCAACTTGTCTTGGCGGGGGTATTCCAGGCAAGTCGTCTGGGAATACTTCGGGAAAGTCCCGAACTATAGGAATATCTTGAACGCGTTTTTCTTGACTTTCTTATTCTTAACGTGAGCTAGAAAGACAATACCGTCCTTTCTCAAATGCTTTCGCATTTTCATACACGTTACTATTTTAACACTCCTTCTAGTTTTCTCGCCGTGTTCTTCGAGTTTTCCCCCTTCGGGTAACGGAACTCGAATGATCTTTTTGGAACAACAAATTTCAGCTCGGTTTTTGGACAACCAATCCATACCCACGATTATGTCGAAACTTCCCAATTTAATCGGTATTAGATCTATACTAAAATCTCTATTGGCCAAACTTAAGGTGCAGTTCATTAATATGTCTTTAGCCCTACATTCTTGTCCGTTGGCATATTCAATGACATATATTTCTTTCAATTTTTGAGGTTTTAAATTTATCTTTGATCTAAATTCTGTCGCCACAAAACTCCTATCTCGCTCCCGGAATCAAATAGTACGGACGCATAATGATTATTCGGAAGAAACGTACCGTAACGACATCCGGGTTTTGCCTTGCTTCCTCTTGCTCCAATCTCAAACACTCGACCTCTTGCCGGACCTCCTTGATTTCCTCGGTTGGCCGGTCTTGCTTGATGAGTGTTCGGTCTACGATTCCATCGTGGACATGTATTCCGAAAGTGATACGGGCTTCCACACTCAAAACATGCCCGCCTTCCCGTGCTCCCCGCAATCCTTGGCGTAATGACCTCCTTTGTTGCATTTTTGACGGATAATACATTGTCCGGTATCTTTGTCTATTGCATTTGTCACATTTGGGATAAGGTCCTTTCCCTTTCTCTGAGGTTGAGTTTGAATTCCGTAGTTACTGTAGTTCTTTGTTCCTTGCTTGTCCTTTTTCCAAACTCGCTTTCTCATTCGTTCATCCAGTTTTCTCTTCCCTTGTGCCTTATCCCTTACAAACAATCCCGAGCGAGTAGCATTGTTTGTGAGTCCGGTTGCCGAACTTATCGCCTCTTGTAGAGTTTTTGGGTTCTTTGAGGTAACATCCCCGCGTATCTCCGGAGATAATCCCCAAATATACCTATCAACGCGGTTCTCTTCGGGCGTTACCGGATGCGGTACCATTTTTGCCAATTCATGAAATCGGGCGTGTGTAGGAGTCGATATCATTCCCTCTCATTTCATGATTCCACAATTCCGCTTCCAGCTTCTGAATTTCGCTTCTTGGGCAGTATTCTTCTTTCAACATTTTCTTGAAATCCTCCCACGTAAGACTGTTAGCAGCTTCTCGACCACGGGTTTGTACTTGTATATTCCACCATGTTAACGCTCGTCCTTGTAATAAGCATGTAGCAAACTCTACCTTCTTACCTTCGGTACATTTGCTAATATGGAGCACAGACTCCATGCTCTCTATCCAAGTTAATAATCCCACGGCTCCCTCGGTTCCATGAAATTCTTTAGGGTTACAGCTCCTAAAGGATTTATATGTACATTCTCTGTTTCCAGACCCTTGACTGTTGTTTTGATTATTGTTCAGGCCAGCTGCCACTTGACTAACAATGTTCGGAAGTGCAGCCATGAGTTGTTCGGACACAAGTCTCGCAACTTCGGAATTCTCTCTTCTTGGAGGCATGGTTCTAAACACGATTTTAAATTGAGTTTTAGTCAATTTTGTGTTACAATGGCCATTATAAATCTACTTACTAAATCATACACATCTTATAACATACATCCAATACTACTCACGAACACATACATTTCGAAACAACATGAGATAAATAGATAACTTACATAATTATAAAAAATAAACAAAAGTAATTCAAACATAAGTTTTAAAGTACAACCCAAATAACATAAAATTGTTTAATCTTAAACATCTAGGCTACAAGCCTCAAAAGCAAATATGGTCCTCCAAAAGATTCTTAATAACAGAAGTTCCCTAATGGATCATTACCCAAATCAATACTCCTATCATCACCATCAGTGCTCCTAATGCCCAAAACAGATATGTGTACAGCCTCCGAGTAGCCCTCCCGGCCTCATGTGCGATCACCCTGATCCCCGTAGTGATCTCGTCTTGAGTGTGCAAGACTGTAAGAATGCTTTCTAAGGCCTGCTTAAACTCTTCTAGTCTATCTCGCTGTCCCTATATCTGAACCTCCAATCCTGTGACCCAGAGGTTCTCGGTTGCCGTCATCCCTTGAGGCTGCGGCTCTGGAACTCTCACGGCCGGAGACGGAGGTGTCACGCTTCGCGATCGAGATCGCGATCCAGCTGGTTCGCCCGACGGGTCGGACGGAACCGTGAATACCACCCTTCGGCCAGGGAGGACACGCTTTCGGGCTGTCCGAATAGTCCTAGGTCCGCGTGACGGTCCAGCCACATTGACCGGAGGTGGCGCAGGTACAGAAGTCTCCACAGAAGTCTCTCGGGTGGCCGCGTCACTTTCCTCAGACGGATCACTCTCTTCAAGCATGGGCTGGTTCCTCCTAGGGAGGCTAGTAAAGTACCCGGATTCGTCGGGGGAGTGATCGGGAGTGGAAGAAAAGCTAGACATTTTAAACTACGGCAGTAACAAATTTAATTACTAAATGCACTTTATAATAAAAAAAAAATTAAAATACTTATGCAAACTCACACTTATGACCATGCTTTCCATTTGGGCAAGAAGTTCCCAATATAATTGTTCCATGTTTCCCCTATACATATTGAATTAGACATAGGTGATCAGGCTTTGCCTAATATCAATATGCTAAGTCGACACTTATTCCAATTATACTAGTACTTTATAAAAACAGTTTTCGAAAACTTTTGGTTATAGTATTTGTTTAGAAAAACCGGTGTTCTCTATAACCTATGGCTCTGATACCAAGTCTGTCACACCCCGCTAAAGCGGAAACACGAGGCGTGATAGCGCAAGATTTCATAACAATAGGATAAAAACAACACCAACCATCCATTCAAGTAAACTACAGTTTAAGTTCAAAATTTACATCGTATCAACTCAAAAGTTCTAACAAAATAAAGTAAACCAAGTGTTTCAACTAAACAGTTTTCAAATAAACAAGATGGTTGATGTCGACGCGCCCACATAAAAGAAAGATTCGGTTAATCTTTTCTTACCCCTGAAAAGCATGATAAAAACAAGACAAGGTCAACTACAAAGAGTTGGCGAGTTCACAGGTTTTCAATATTTAAAAAAAAAATATCAATTGTGTGAGTGAATATGAGCAAAATAAATTTTTGGCACTTATTGATATCTTAAAACGTTAAGGCATTATGTACTCTAATTTTTGTATATAAAGAGCCACCACTAAACCTTTCGACCACAAAACAATATTTTTAATTCTACCTTAGCGGTGGGACTAAAACCCCACATATGTAGAACCTTCGTTTTTATAGGTATAGTGCACCCCTACCTGTAGTTTCTAGGTGGGATTGCTATCCACACCCCTACTTTGTCGGTTTTTAGGTGGGATTGTCCGTCCAAATAGCGCTATCCACAAATACCCTCGGCTCCTCACTTGAGTTAATAGTAGTGTACAAACTTTTGTGTTACATTTTACTCAATATAACTATTAGTGTACATGCCTTAGTGCCCACAACATCAAATTTAACAAGATTTCATAATCATAATGACATGGCTCATAAAACACATTCAATCATGCTTTTCACCCCAAAACGTATAAAACACTTTGAAAGAGGGGCTGTGAATACTCACCTTATAGCAACGCTCCGCAACGCAAACAATACAATTCGAATCTCCGCACAACTACCTAACGCTTCCCTATCAAAGAGTAATACTCAAAACCGTCACTTATAGGTCTAATACTACTTAGAGGTGAATAAATCTTAAGCCCATAAGTGTCTATATATGTCCAATTATACAAAATGCCCATATGCTCATTAATATCGTAATTTATACCGAAAGTGATCTTATTATCCATCACATGATCAATATTTATAAAAATCAATTAAGTCCAGAATTTCTCTTCTGGACAGAAACTAATTGTCCTAAAAATGATCAGTTTTCAAGGGCTTCCAAAATGATCTAGTTTCCTATATTTTTATATAAGATAAATTACTGAGTTATGGTCTTTGTGACCAAATTTCATGCCTTTTGGACATGTACAAGTGGTTCAAATAGTTCATGCAAAATATTATATCACAACCGGTAAAACAGATTACACCATGTTAGTGAATCACTCACTTAAGGAGTTATACTCAGTGTTTTCTAGAATTTACAGTTGGATTAGAATCATAACTCATAAAGGAAACTTTTGAGATATGATTCACTGATTTTCAAGAAGTTATGAAGGAGGTATGACACTACAAAGTTGCATGCACAATTCTGCCATTAGCTGACAGATTGCACACTTAACTTAAATAAATTGGTTAGTGCCTCAAAACTTCATATTTTTGCATGAAACTGGATCCATATGAATCCTAACTCATAAAATGAAGTTCTAGAAAAAGAATCATGCATTAAAGACAAATAACAAAGAAGATACTAACACACAAAGTAGAGTTTAGCTGCTGGTGGTTTCACAGATTGCACACCTAAAGTATTTTAGGTGTTTGGAGGGTCAAAACTCCATATTTGTAAGTGATTCCACTTGCAAACTGAAGATAACTCATACATATAACTCTCAAAAGAAAAATCATCCTTTTTCATTGAGTTTTGAAAGAGATATGGCCATTTGAACATGCATGCACAAATCTGTCAGCTTTGGACAGATTGCACACTCATTTTGTTTTGAAGAGTTGAAACCTCAAATAACCATATTTTTGAATGAATTCAGATGCATATGAAAGGTAACTCATTAAGCTAACTTCCAGAAGAAAAATCAAGTGATTTGGAGGAATATTCAAAGAGTTATGGTCGTTCAAAGTAGGGTTTACCTACTGTTGAACTTCCAGATGCACATGCATCTTGTTATGAGCATTTGGGGGGTCAAAACTCAATGTTTTTGAGTGAGACCACTTGGATTAGAACCCCAACTCACTAAATAAACTTGTAGAAAGAAGATTCATGATATTTGAACATAAAAATTGTAAGAAATTGACGATTTACACACATGCATGAATCTGCCAGAACCAAAATAACCATTTTTGTTCAAGAACACATAAAATCATGATTTTTCCCCTATTCTCTTTAGTTTTATTTGTGTAGGTCATAGATTATCACCATTTTATAAACATTTTACATGTTTTGGTGTAAAATCTCTCCACAAACTCAGAATTTTTGGATATTAGAAGAAGTAGCTAAAAAAATGTAAGAAAAGTGGGGTTTTCACCCAAAAATGGTAAGAAAATGAGGGTAAAGTTGTTACCTTGTTTGGATGATGATTAGAGCTTCTAAATCCTTGTATGAACTTGATCTTGATGATGATTTGAAATGAGAAATGGCTGGAGTTTTTGTTTTAGAGAGGGAGAAAATGTCTCTTCACTTCTAGAGAGAGAGAGGTGAGAGCAAATTTTGAATTTTGAACATGCAAAATGAGGAGAAAAATGAAAAAAAAATGTATTTATATGGGGGTTTAGAGAGGAGGCCGGCCATGGGGGCCCACTCCTCTCAAAATCATATATTTGTTTTATAAATAAAATAAAATTCAAGCCCAATTAAGAATACAATGTCATTTTCTCAATTTTTGGTCCTTTTTCCTCAAAATGTAAGCCCAAAAGTGATAAAATTCTATAAAAATAGAAGTTTTATATTTGAAACATTAAAACTATATATTTTATATACATTGGGTATAAATTAGAGCATTTGGCACTGTATTGGAAGTTTCGGACAGTTACGGGTCGGAACCGGACATTTTTAAGCGACTACCGGAAATGCTAGGGGTTTTTCGGCCATTCTAAACCAACTATTTCTTAATCTTAAGATTTAAACTATATAAACACTAATAAACTTAATTGAAGCTAACCTGAAAGCTCGAATTTTGACAGTTGTCACAGAATTATTGGTTCGTTGCTTTATTTAACAGCTAGTAGACGAGAGATAATGTTTGCCACATGTATTTGTGCTAGATATCAAGCTAATCCCAAGGAATCTCATCTTCTTACTGCTAAAAGAATTCTTAGATATCTAAAAGCTTCTCCTTTGTTGGGACTTTGGTATCCTAAGAATTCTGGATTTGAACTAACAGTTTTCACAGATGCAGATCATGGTGGTTGTAAATTGGATAGGAAAAGCACATCTGGATCATGTCAATTTTTAGGAGAAAGACTTGTTAGTTGGTCTTCTAAGAAGCGAGCTTGTGTATCTACTTCATCTTGCGGAAAATTTGAATATGTAGTAGCTGCAATGTGTTGTTCACAAGTGATCTGGATGCAAATTCAATTAAAAGATTATGGCTATACTTTCAAGAAACTACCACTTTATTGTGATTCAAAAAGTGCTATTGCCATAACAGCAAATCCTGTTCAACATTCCAAAACAAAACATATTGATGTCAGATATCATTTTATTAAAGATCATGTTGAGAAACGCAATATAGAAATGTTTTTTGTACAGACAGATTATCAATTGGCTGATTTGTTTACTAAAGCTCTTGATGAGAAAAGATTTAATTTTTTAGTAAGCAAATTAGGCATGATGAATCTTTCTAGATAAGTTAATCTAATAGGTTTAAGTGTTTCTGTTTACTTATGAACTATACTTATGTTAAATTCTGAAAATCCAACTTCAGAAGTTCTGAGGTTTGATTCTCAGAAGTTAACATCTTATATTTCAGAAGTCAACTTTTTACACTTCTATTTTTTACTTTCTTATTTTCACATTTTTTATAGCATTTTTCAAAAGGAATTTTTTTTCCATGCATGATTCAAGGGGGAGTAATTACAATTCATCATTTGTTACTAATGGTTTATTCAATCTTATTACATCTCAAACAAGATCCGAACAAATGGACACTCATTCTGGAATTACATATCTTGGAAGTATGGACAAACTTCTAATGATACTTAACCATTTTTCGAATTGTTCAAACTACTTCTGACATACCAAACTGTTTTACATATTCAGAAGTATGTATTTTTAAATGTTTTTCATGGACTACAAGATATATCATTCAAGTTCTGAAAGAAATTTGCAAGTTCTGAAACATTCGCTTAAACTTCTGAACTCTTTCTCAGAAGTTCTGAACTTCCCGTTGAGAAGATGATTTCATTCACGCGTGTGACACGTGTTTTAATTTCATTTGAGAAGCAATAACCACGTCGCAAAACAGTTCATTAATCAAAATAAATCATGATTACTTTTCTAATCATCATTACTTTTTGCTGTTTTTTCTGCCACGTGTCCTAACCCGATCATCCACATCGTAAATCCCATGGATTCGTCATCTTCTTCTTTTTTCAGCAAATTTTCCCTCCGAAATTTGTTTTCTGATATTCTGGAAGTTGATTATCACTCAAATCTTCAACTTCTTTCAACAATGTGGACTTCTAATGTTGATCAACCCATTCAAACTGCGAAATCATGTTTCAATGACAGTGATGCATCGTCAAATGGAGATTCGTTCAAAATTGTTCCTAAAAAGCTCATGATTGGTTCTATGGAAGTGACTCTGAATGATGATCCAATGCTCGAAGATACTGCCATGAAAGGAAATACTGAAGCTGGTCCTTCGAACCCCAATCCAAACCCTAACCCTAACCCTCATTCAACTACAATTGGGGGAACATAAGTTGAGCCAATAGAAGTTGTTTCTGAATATGTTGGAGGTGTGAACGATTCTCAATCGATTGTTGGTACTGCTTAAGAAGAAAGTTATGGCCTTGATCTTGCAAAACTGTATCTTCCAGAGAACAAGAGATTGGAGATAAAGAAAAATAATTGTGCTCTCAATCTTAGATCAATAGATTTCAATGATGACCAGAAGATTTTAATTGAAATCTTAAAGAAACATCATTTTCGAGCTCTGCTTACTAAATATTTTTTGGTTCCTGAGTCATATTTGCAACAATGCTGGTTCTATGCAGAAATTGATGAAGAGGAAAATGATATTTCTTCATATGTCCATGGTTACAGGTTTTCTATTAAGGATTCAGATATCAGGGAGATATTAGATCTTCCAAAGGCCAAACCAGTAGTTGGAAAGTCTACCTTTGATGTTATTCCTTCAAATTCTGAACTTATTGTAGACAAAATGAAGTTAGGATATTCAAAAACTCTCACTGCACTTAGTTCTTTCAGAAGAAAGTGTCTTCCACCAATTTGGAATTCCTTGTTTACCATTATAAACACTTGTTTATCTGGTAAGAATTCAAGTTTGGATCTAGCATCAACAAATGTGAGAATCATCTTCCATGGGATTGCTCAAAACAAGCATTATGATTATGCTTCTCTGATCTTTGTAGAATTGAAGATAACCATTTCAAAGAAGTCTACCTATTCCTATATCCCATACCAAAGATTCTTTCAAATTTTTATCAAAGGAGCTATATGAAGATTGTTGAAGACATTCCCAGACTGGATAATAAGGTATTTGTTCCACTATTCTCAATGGATAACTTAAGACCAACAAATGCCAAACTTAGATTTCCAAATGCAGTTCCTCTTCCAGCAGAATTATTGGCCTATGTAAGTTCAAAAAATAGGTATTTGATTGAGTACTGTGAATCTATGGAACTACCTAAACCAGTAGTCTCTTCCCCTGATTCAACCCAGAGTGGTGAGAAAGGTGAGGGGTCTAGACTCTATAGTGAGAGAGGGGAGGAAGTTCAAGGTGGGGAACAACCTCAGAGTACTAAGAGGCAAAATGTAAATGAGAGACAGGATAGGAAGGTGAGAAAAAGAATTGATGAGGGGATATCATAGGAAATAAAAAAGGAATCTTGTGCACTAATTGTTACAAGCCGGGAAACCACACAATCTATTACTCCACATTATTTGGTGGGTAATATTGAAACAGCCAGTGGTCCCATGACAACTTTTGTTAACCCCCTAGCCACTCACTCATCTCTCAACAAAAGGGTGTTTCAACAACACTTATTGGGCACTCAGCTAATCTACCATTAGATACCCACATGGAGGAGCCTAATGTTGAAAATGAATGATATATGTCCCCCCTTCACACCTATGAGCACATAGAGTCTGAAAGTCCACTCAATGTTGAGCCCAATGCACCACATGATGTGGGATTCCTTTACACAAGCACATATCTTTCAGATATACCAATGCAAAGTGTGTATCACATTGCAACAACTTCAATAGATATACCTACTTCAGGATATCAAGGATTTGAAGGAAGTCCTGGTGGGGTGAACATATCCAAAGCCCATTCACTGAATCATTAATGATTCATGATGTGGTGACATCAACAGGCCAGCCTACTTATGTAGGACTGCAAACAGGACCATTTGTTGGTCTTGGTTCTCTTAACCAATCTTCTGAATTCTCTGAATTCAAAGATTTATGTACTTCTGAATTTGAAAAGATTCATAAAGACATCAAGAAGTTGTCTGAAATATCTAATAAGGTATTGGAGGATAGGCTGGAGAGTCAGGAGAAGAAGCTAGATGAGAGACTAAGTGAATTAAAGAAAGTCTCTGTCTCTACCAATGATCTTAAAGCCTTTCAAGAGGTCATTCTAAAATCTTTCTCTGAAGTTGTTTCAACAATGGCAAGTCTCAGAACCTCCTTGCCATCTACATCGAAACAACCAGATCTGTCCCAATTAGCCACAAAAGATGAAATTCAACTTATTCTGAATAAATTAACTTCTATTCAGAATACTCAAGTAACTCTTGATCAAAGGATCTCTGCTTTAGAATGCAGACCACAGGCTGACACTTTAAAGAGAAAGCATGATGATCAGGACTCTGATGATCATGAGGGGGAGAAAAGGAGAAAAGTGTTTCATTCTGAAGATACCCTTATGATAAAAGCTCAGACTTCTAAAATATCTTCTGAAGATGTTCAGAAAAATGCTGGTGCTGAAGAGGTTTCCGAAGCAATTGAAGATATTTTATCTTCTGAACCTGAATATCAAGAAACTCCTTGTTTTGAACATATTCATGAAGTTGTTCTTGTTATAAATGAGCCTATTGTGGCTGTTTCTGAAGAATTTGTTGCTGACAAAGTAACTTCTGAAGAAGTAGATGAAGGATATGAAACTGAAAGATCATCTATTAATTCTGAAGATAAAGCTGGTACAGATGATACAGATATCAATCATGATTCAAATGAAGAAATGCTTAATGAGTACTTAGCTTTTGAAGAAGAGATTAGAGAACCAGGTGATCTATCAGATGTCATTATGTTTGATGATGAAGAAGAAGTAATGAAATAAGGGATATAGTTGTGTGGAGACCTTTTGTGATTAATAGAAGAGAAGATGAAGAACTTCTGAATATTATGTGGTGGTTAGTAAGTCAAATGCTTATGAAGTATGTATTTCTGAATTCACCAAGGAATCTGGAGTGTAGGTTCTTGGATGAAAGACTGTCTATATTCAGAGATTTTTATAATCAACAAAGCAATTATGCATATGTGATAGTTGATCTATGTCATATGAGTGATGTTGGATTCTCTGATGAATTGTTAATGGCTTATGTTGGTGAAATTGAAGTCAAGTACAAAGAAAACATTCAGATTCCCTGATTCAATTTACCACTTCTTGAAGAACCCATCATTGATCAAGTTTTCACAAAAGACAGAATCTTTGATGAACTTAAACATGTTATCATTGTCTTTCCTGAAGATACATATGTTTACTTGTATAAGAAGAGTTTGAAGTTTGCAACTCTAGAAAGTTTTATAAGTGATCAATGGGATAAAGAATTTGCTTCTGAAGTTCAATCTTTTCATCCGAGACATGGTATTCAACACATGCATGATTCTGTTCCAATCAAACATTTCAGAAGTATTAAAAGATCAATTGAAGAAGATTTAAACAATGTTAGGTTTGGTGCTGAAAGAAGAGATGGTACTTTAATAGAGTTCACTCAGTTTGATTTTTATAATATAAGGTTGCATGATAATCTCTCTCTTCTGAACTTTTGTGTGAAAAGAGAGGACTCAGATATGGTACAAGAATTAAGAAGAATAATTGGTATCTATCTCAGAAACTTTGTGAAGCATGATTTCCAACTTGCAGTGGAACATGGATTAAAGAAGGTGAACTTATTGGAACCAGCTACAGTTAGTCTTGAAGGGATCTCTACTGTTTTCACCAAACCAGAACTTGGTTTTCATTATGAAGCAAAAGGATTAAACAAAAGAACCTTTATTGTTTCTGACATTCCAAAGTACTCTTCTACAACTTTAAAATGGTTTTGTAAGTGCATGGATTGGATTGCTGGTCCTAAAGACTTGATGGATGAAACTTTGTATCTGATCAAAGAAAGAATAAATTTTAGAGAACTGGTGAGAAGAAGTATATCTGTTGGACATCAACAGATACATTCAATAAAAGATGCAGATTATCTGTTAAGCAATGTTTATGACTTTCATATTCGTGCTAAAGAACAAGTGGTTGAATTTGAAATTTTAGAAGAAAATCAACCTTCAGAAGTTTCTGTCTCTAAACATGTTGGTACAAGTTCTGAGAAAAATAAAGACAAAAGTGTGGAAGTTTTTGAGGAACAAATGCAAACAACTCAAGTCTCTGAAGCTGAACAATTGCAACTAAGTAGAATTGTTGAACATGCTTATACTTTATTTCTTGAATATGTTCATCCTGAAATATTCATGGAACATGAGCAAAGGTTCAACTACATAGATTGCTGGTTGGATAAATCATTTGGATGGAAACATTGGTATAGTAAAATAATCCAGAAGTTGAAATTACCAAGCTAGAAAAGAGGGTCCCATTATGAAAGTAATAAATGCTGATCAAAAGACAAAGTTGAATTACAAATATTCTTATTTTACTGTGGAAAGAGAAAGTGGAGAAGGGTGTACATTTTCTGAGGCAGATTTTCAAAATGTACATCTAAGGGATTTAGTCAAGGTCTACAAAAGACTTAATCCATTTCATGATAACATTGCCATATTCAGAAAAAGTATTTCTTGTTATAGAAGGGGGGAATTTACAGAGAATTCATATGGGCAGCCAAGAAAGATTTTCAAGTTGCTTTTGTGCTTGGTAAAGAAAAGGTGAATCTGAGTAGGCCAAATTTTGAACTTCAAGGAACTGATTCAATTAACAAGGGTACTTTGATAGTGCATCCTTCTGGTTTTGTGTGCAAGTTCAATTCAAAGAAGCTTTTTGTCAGATATGAAGAAATCCATTATTGGCAATTAGTGAAAGACTTGTCAATTAGTTCAAATCAAGTGTAGTAATGGTACATTATTGGCAATTAGTGAAAGACTTGTCAAGAGACAGAAGCACAGGTTAAAGAAGCTAAATGATGATGAACGGAGTGAATATAAAAAGCTTCCTAAAGATATGCAAAAAAGAATAGAACAGTTGCTTGAGTATAGGAAATTAATTATGGGTGAAGTCAGAGAAATTTTGATGTATTGGGGGTATAACTTGATTTTTTGAAGCTAAGGGGGAGATTGATAGAGATCATGAAATAGCTTCAAATGAGACTGGGTTCTAAAGCTACATAGTTCAGATCTTCTGAACTAGTTCTGAAGAGACAAAGGAAAAAAGCTTAGAAGTCTAAAGTCTGAAGTCAAGTTCTTAGAAGTAAGGAAGTCAAGGAAAGCCTAAGGCATAACTTCTGAAGTGTCTACTTCAGAAGTTCTTAAGATTCTGAAAAACTTCTGAAGATAGTTCAGAAATGGTTCTAAACTTTAAGCTGTACACTTGTATAAATTCTATAGGTTTGTCATGTATCTACCTGGTATTTTAGAATCTCTACTTGTATATAAATAATAGGTTAGTTAGTTTGTTAAAACTAACGTTCAAAGATCTTACTTGTGCTTTCATTATATATTCTGTATTGTAACCTTGATAAGTTTCTATAACACATCTGATTACGTAATTCCAATCTTTTTCTTAATTCATTCACTCTTTCTGTATCTTGAATCTTGGGATCTATCACGTGAAGTCAACAAAGTCATAAATATGGAAAGGTTTAATTCTTAGGAAGCTTTTACAATTAGGAAGGTTTATTTGTTACCTTATTCTAGATTATTCCTAGTATAAATATATTGTAATAGCTAGGTTTTCATAAAATTTTAGACAAAGTCATATTAGGTTCATCATTGTAATAACGAATTCCACAAGTTAGATATATGACATATTGAAGGTTTTCAACGTATTCATCATATTGTTCATCTTTACTACACGGTTACCTGATCAAACTGGAATCTACACTTTCATTGCCTGCTCATTGGTAGTGGTGTCATTTTTCACTGTTTAAAGATCAGTGGAGAGATTGCTGATAGTAGCCTTCATGCCAGGGACCCCAACCACCTGCTTGAAGATTTCTTCGAGGCTAGCATCAGTGTGTCTGCTCGACGCCTTGTGAGTGCACATTCATTCACCAGGAAACAATTGTTGGGAATGAAGGAGGAGGCAGAGAGATCTATGGCACATCAATTGGGATGGAAGGAAAGTTGGGAAGAACGTTCTCCTTCTTTACACCCCTGAGATCAGCAGCTTTAGGCACCATAGATGAAGTGGCCTTGCAGATCGGAGTAGTGGTGGAGGTGACGACAGTTGCTGAAGTAAATAGAGGTGCATAGACACCTGTATAAAACAAAGAAAGACTTGCCAAAAAGAGCTCAGGGTTAGCAGAAATGTAACTCCTTAGGCAGATCCCATATCGGCCGTGGATAGGAGTGATGTTGGGTTCATAAGTAAACCTTGGCCTTCCTAAACACAATGCGTTTTGGGGCCACATGCAAGGCAGGTTCTTGGAACTCTGTGGTTAAGCGTGCTTGGGTGGGAGTAGTACCAGGATGGGTGACCCCCTAGGAAGTCCTCGCCAGGTCGCCAGAAACAAATCCGTGCGGCTTAGGCCAAAGCGGACAATATTGTGTCGTGGTAAGGCGGGATGTTACAAGTGGTATCAGAGCTGCTCCTGTGCCGTTCGGGATGTGGGGCAAACCTCATCGAGGACGATGAGTCCCTAAGGGGGGTGTTTGTAACACCTTATGCAGAACCCATATCGGCCGTGGATAGGAGTGATGCTAGGTTCATAAGTAAACCTTGGCCTTCCTAAACACAATGCGTTTTGGGGCCACACGCAAGGCAGGGTAAACCATGGCCTTCCTAAACACAACGCGTTTTGGGGCCACACGCAAGGCAGGTTCTTGGAACTCTGTGGTTAAGCGTGCTTTGGTAGGAGTAGTACCAGGATGGGTGACCCCGTGGGAAGTCCTCGCCAGGTCGCCAGAAACAAATTCGTGCGGCTTAGGCCAAAGCGGACAATATTGTGTCGTGGTAAGGCGGGGTGTTACAAGAAAGAAGTGGGTAGGTAAGGTGTTTACACATGGGTGCCTTGAGAGTATCTAAAGGATTACTCTCAGGGATGTTATATGCTACGGTAGCGTCCTGAGGATCCCTGACCTGTTTCTGAGAATGCTTAAGAGAAACATTTTCAGGTCCTGTGCATGTTGCTTTCTAAAGATCAGATTGTCGAAACAAAACTGATGTCTGAATAGCAGGTTGCTCAATCTCATTAGGAATGGAGACAACATACATGAATCATGGATTGATGTGAGGAACAAAGAAGAAAGGATAGAAGAGGATAAGAAGGTAGTGCAAGTGATACCTGATACAACCTCAGCATGGCTGACTATTACAGTTTCAGAGACCTAGGTCACTGAAAAAGGAGGTAGAACTGATGAAGTGGCAACATAACCAGAAGCTGTTGTTGTGGTTGTAGGGATGGCTGAAGTTGTAAATGAGGTAGGGATAATTCCGAAATCAGATAGAGTGCTGGACTGAGTTGCACTCTTCTTGAATTTCTTGGGGGCCGTCTTTTGGGCGATGGACTTATGTTCATCAGTAGGTTGCCTTCGCTTGCCGGGGGAGGAGGTGCCTTGGTTAGTCACTGATGGGATTTTCAGTGACGTAGGCACTGCATCTACCTGAGAGGTATGGATGGAAGATTCAGTCATAGCACCTTGAATGATTCGCATCATGTATAGGGTATAAGGAGCATCTCCTTCTTTCTCATCTATTTTGAGGGCCTTCTTCCCAATCTGAGAGAAATATTAATTTCCCTCAGAGGGGTATCCCTCATAGATAGTTGCTAAGGGAATAGCAACAAATCTAGGAAAAGCGATAGCTTTGTCCCTTTTCTGGGCCTTAACTCTGTTGAACAGTTCGCTGAATATATAATCAGCGAAGTTAAGTTTCCGGTCCGTGCAGAGAGCGACCGCCATTTCTTGGGAAGGCTTGCTTGCCTGATTCTGCGAGCCGAACTTGGAGCTTAAGCACTGAATAATGTGCGTCCATATGTATTGCCATCTAGCTGGCATTCGCTTCTTTTCCACCTTTGTGATGGACTTCGTGATCTGCTTCGCTTCCTTATCAACTGGCCATACGTAGCCAGTGGCATCCAGGAATGCCTGAATTTCTTCAGTAGTTGGAAGATCAGCCCATCGCTCATTTCTTTCCTTAGTTGGAAGTCGGAGAGTAGTCCTTATCATTCCAGAAGTGATAGCAACAGTTCAAAGAGCAGTGGTGAAGTGAATTGCAGGGAGCTTCCTACCCTTATCATTGGTGACGGTAGTGCAGTGGATGGTATGGCAAAATTCCTGAAGATGTGCAGTTATCCCAACGGGTGCGTGGACGAAGGCATACTTCAGCTAACATTGCTTGATAAAGCAAGCACCATCCTTCAAGTAAGCATGTTCAGCGGGGATGTCAGTCATAGCAACATAGTTGTTTGGTTTGACCAGAGCTTGTTTAGGGGGAAAGCTTGCTTTAGGTGTAGCGATGAAGTTTGTGACCGGAATGCCTTCTGTTTCAGAGAGAAGGACGTTGCTTGGACTTGCCATTTCTGTTTCAAAAATGGGCACACCGAATAGAAAATTCATGGCTTAATACAAAAATGTATAAACCAAAGTGATTTTGGTACAAACGATACCAAATTAAGAACGTAAAGAGGACAAGTGTTTTGATGAACAAAGTCAAAATACTTGTTATTTGGTTGGTTTTAAAAAATATGTTTTAAAAAAAAATTAAACAAGCAGACCAAATCTTCGTGATTTTGGTAAAGTAAATATAGAAAAAAACAAGTATTTGAAAGTTTAGAAGAAAATTTCCGATTAAAAAGTGTTAGACATTGAAAGTACTGTTAGGACCCAAACAATCAAGATATCAATATATGAAAAGATTTTGACAGGAATGATGATAGCAAAATGTAATATGTATTGATTGAATATACAGTATTACAGAATATGTCTTTACAAGGCTTATGAAAAACGTTAGTTCTAACAATCTAACTAACTATCTATTTTATACATACAATAGAAAGACTAAAGTAACAGAGCATTCATAACAGACAAGTTCAGAACAGATTCTGAACTCCTTCAGATCTTCTTCAGAAGTGTCTTCAGAACTTCTTCAGAACCTCTTCAGAAGTGTCTTCAGAACTTCTTCAGATCTTTATCTCTTCAGAAGCCAGTGCCTTTTGAAGCTATTATGATATCTCTATCAATCTCCCCCTTAGCTTCAAAAGTTCAGATCATACTTCCAGAAATTCAGAATTTCTCTTACATCCTTCAGAATTAGTCTTCTGTATTCAAGTAAGTACTCAGCAACTCTAACCATTTCTTTTGCAAGTTTCTTGTGCTTCTCCCAATCTTCATTGCTTAGATTCTTTGGTCTTCTATTCTGTCTTTTTACCAAACAATCTCTGATTGCCATAAGAGTTCCATTGCAACATTTGTGGAGTTCTTCAAATCTCACAAATAATTGTTCCTGAAAGCATTTGAGAACGAAGCCAGGAGGTTGAATTACTAAAGTGCTTTTCTTCAAATTCTGAATATCTGGTAGACTCAGATTTGGTTTGCTCAAGTGTACTTGTTTCTTGTTTAGAACATAAGCAACTTGGAAATCAGTCTTTGCAGCCCATATAAATTCTCTGTATAATCCATTTCTAAGCACTGGAAATGATTTTCTGAACTTGGTGATTGAGTCATGGAAGGGATAAAGACTTCTGTAAACTCTGATTAGATCTCTGAGATATATATTCTGAAAATCAGCTTCAGATAAGGTAGAAACTTCACCATTTTGTCTTTCAACAGTAAAGAATGCATACTTATAGTTTTGCCTTGTTTTCAAGTCAGCATTAATTACTTTGATCACTGGGTTCTCCTTTCTGGCTTCATTGATTGGAATCCTTATCTTTCTGATGATCTCTGAGTACCATTGTTTCCAACCAAAAGATTTATGAATCCAGCAATCAATATAGTTGAATTTTTGTTCATACTCCATAAATATTTCTGGATGAAAATATTCAAGGAACATGGTTAAGGCATTTTCTTCACTCCTTTGTTCTTGAAGATGTTCCTCTTCAGATACTTGTTTTGTAGGAACCAGCTCTTCAGATATAGCTTCAGAAATAATTTCTTTACCTTTCTCTTTTTCTGTTTGACTTAGTTTAGAAGAATCCATATTCAGAGAAAACTTCAGAATTTCCTCCATGTCTTGCATCTTTGAGTGAATTTGAAAATCGTAGGCATCACTTAGTAGATAATCAGCTCCTCTAATCTTGTTTTCTCTTTTATGAACAGCAAGATAACTTCTTTTTACATTCTCTCTGAAGTGAATTCTTTCTTTTATCAGATAAACGATTTCTTCTTTAATGTCTGATTCTCCAACATAATCATTTGAATATTCAAGAAACCAATTCAGAGTTGAATTGGAGTATTTTGGAATATCTGAGGCCAGAAAGGTTTTATTTCCATTCTCCGTATATCTGAAACCAATGTCTGGACAAGTGAACACTCTAGCTATTGCTGAATTTTCAAGGTTTACAAGTTCCAACAAATTCGCCTTTGATAAACCAAATTCCAGAGTTAGTTGAAAGTCATGCTTTATAATGTTTCTTATATAGATTCCCAAAACTCTTCTGACTTCATAAACAAGTTCTGCTTCATTCTTTGCAACACAGAAAGAAAGAACTGTCAATTTGTCTTGCAGTCTTAACTTGTATACGTCATATTGAGTAAACTCACATAAGGATCCATTTCTCCTTTCAGCTCCAAATCTATATATTAACAAATCATCTACAACAAATTTAGAAAGGCATCTGATCTTCTTTATGAGAGTTGAATCATTTAGATTCTGAACTCCATACTTCTGAATAAAATTTCTGACTTGAAGTATTTGATCTTCAGACCATTCATCATTAACAAAGTCTTCCAGAGTTGCAAACTTCATACTTTTTCTGTACATGTAGAGATAAGTTTCTTCAGGAAATTCCAAACTTGTTTCTCCAGAACAGAATATATCTTCCTTTTCATATACTTGATCTAAGATGGGCTCATCAAGAAGAGGAATATCAATCTTTGGAATAGAAATGCAGGGTCTGACTTTTACTTCAAATCTTCAGAGTAGATCATTAAAATTTCATCTGCAAGCTCAGTTCCTTCCATATGGCCTAGATCAACTTCAAGTTCAACAACTTCATCTGGTTGATCAAGAAAATCTCTGAAGATACAAAATCTGTTATCCAAAAGTCTATACTCCAGACTTCTTGGTTTATTAAAAAATAAATGTACCCAACAGAACTGATTCAGAATATTCCATAATCTTTCAGAAGCACTTCTAAACTCTTCACTCAGAAGTTGTTGAGGCTTCCAAATTACTAAAGCTTTTGTCTCTTCTGAGCTTTCTCCCATGTTTGCACCAATCATATCCTGTTCAAACATGATCACATTAGAAAGATTACTTGGTTCTCCAATGACATCTTCAAAAGCAAGGTATTCCCTTAGCATTTCTTCATTAGAGTCTGGAATTATATCTGTGTTATCTGAGCTTAGGTTTCCTTCAGAATCAAAATATATCTTCTCTGTTTCATACCCTTCCTCTACTGTATCTTCAGAAGAATGAACAATTTCCTCTTGACCTTCATGTTCTGCAAATAAAATGTCTTCTATTGCTTCAGAAACTCTATTAGATGCTTCACCAATATTCTGAGCATCTTCAAAAGTTTTCTCCGAGCTTTGTTTCTGAACATTTTCAACATTCTCTGTTTCAGATACTCTCTGTCTTTTCTCCCCCTCTTGATTATCAGGATCCTGATCATCAAGACTTCTTTTAAAAGTATCTGATTGAGATCTGCATTCTAGAGCAGCTAATCTTGTGTTGAACTCTGTCTGAGAACTTTTAATGGATGATAGTTGATTGAGAATCTGAGAAATATCATCTTTTGTTGCATAAACTGGTTGAGCAGAAGAAGAAGAAGAAGAAGGCTGAGAAGCTTTCAGAGAAGAAACAGATGAAGCCACTTCAGAAAAAGCTGACAGAAGTGCTTTTTAAAAATATTCAGATCATTAGAAGATTGCAGTTGAAAATCATTCAGCCTGTTCACCATACTTTCCCCATGTTGATCCAACCTATCCTCCAACACCTTTTTGGTAGTATCCGTCAATTCCTTGATATCTTTCTGAATTTTTGCAAATTCAGAAGTGCATAAATCTTTGAATTCTGAGAATTCAGAAGATGTGGGTAAGTTGCCAAAATCAACAGATGAACTTGTTTTCAGACCTTCAGAAGAAGGCTGCCTGTATGAGCCACAAAGGCATCCTGAACCACATGTGATTCTGTGAATGGAGCTTTTGTGATGTTCACCCCACCAGGACTTCCAACTAATCCTTGATATCCAGAGATAGGAATATCTATAGTTGTTGATGCAATGTGACAAACACTTTGCTTAGGAACATCTGAAAGATGTGTGCTAGTGTGAATGGATGCCACATTAAGTGGTTCTGAAGGCTGAAAGTTGAGTGGACACTCAGACTTAATGTGCTCAAAACTATGAAGGGGGACATATATCCTTTAGTTTCAACAAAAAGGAACCTCCAATTGGGCTCCTAATGGATTATAAGCTGCTTTCCCCATTTGTGTTGATGAAACACCCTTCTGTTGAGAGATGGGTGAGTGGCTGGGGGGGTTAACCAAGGTTGCCATGGGCTCACTGGCTGTTTCAATATTATCCACCAAAGAATGTGGAATAATAGTAGATGTGGGTGCCCGGTACAGTAACGGTGGTTCACGTGTGTTTGTTTTTCTTTTACCTGTGTTCTCCCCTCATCAATTCTTTGTCTTACCCTTCTACCCAGTCTCTCAGTTTCATTTTTCCTCTTCACTTGCTGAGGTTGTTCTCCCCCATGAACAGCCTCCCCTCTCTTTCTAGTAATTCTAGACTTTCTTGCATGATCACCACTCTGGTTTGAATCAGGGGAAGGGATTACTGGTTGAGGTAATCCCATAGATTCTAAATGCTCACTCCCAATCCTAGATGATGTACTTACAAGATCAATTAAATGAGAAGGTAGTGAAAGTGCATTTGGAAATTGAAGTTTTACATTTCGTGGTCTTAAACAGTCCATAGTGAAGATAGGAACATGTACCTCATGAGCTAGAACAGGAATTTTTGAGACAACCTTCATTGCTCCTTTGATGAGTGTTTGAAAAAATCTCTGAAATGGAATGTAGTTGAATGTGGACTTCTTCAAAATTGCAGATTTGAATTCATCAAAAATGAGACTAGCATAATCATAGTGTTTGTTGAAGGCAACTCCATGAAAGATAATCCTCCCATTTGCTGAAGCTTGATCTAAACTTGAGCTTTTTCTAGATAAGCAGGTATTCAGAATGGAAAATAAGCAATACCAAATTGGAGGTAAACATTTTATTCTAAAAGAGCTCAAAGCACTAAGATTTTCAGAGTATCCCAAACTCATGAAATCTGAGATCATTTCTGATGAAGATGGAATTGAATCATAACAGGTTTTCCCAAGAACCTCATCTGGTTTTGGCAAATAGTGAAGGCTCCTAATATCATCTACAGAGATGCATACCTTGTAAGCATGGACATAGGAGATAATTTCATCTTCAGTTTCATCAACCTCAGCATAATACCAGAATTGTTGAAGATAAGAAGCAGGAACAGAGAATTTCCTAGAAAGTAAAGTGCGCAGGGGATGTTTCTTCAGAATATTAATCAACATTACTTGATCATCAATGAAGTCTTTGGACTTGAAGTTCAGAGCACAGTTATTTCTTTTGATGTCTAGTAATTTCTCAGCAGGTACATAGAGTTTCGACATATCACTACTTTCATCACGAGTCTGGGATTCACTTTCAGCAACATTTGATTCAGAAACAACATCAATTGGTGTAACTTGTGTTTCCCCAATTTTAGCAGTTGTCGGGTTAGGGTTAGGGTTTGAAGGTCCGCCTTGATTAGTTGCAGTTGTGGCTGTATGTTGAAGCATTTGATCATCATTCAGTGGGATTTCCAGTGATCTAACCATTAATTTTTGAGGCACAATCTTGAATGAACCATCACTTGATGATCCATTGTTATCATTGAAACTCGAGGAAGCAGAAACCATGGCATTTGAAGTAGACATGATGTTGGAAGAACACGGATTGGTAATAGAAAGAAGATCAATAAACACAGAAAGATTTCTCAGAGAAAAGTTGCTAAAAAATGAAGATGATGAAGAATCCATTGATTTATATGACTGGATAATCGTTGAAGGACACGTGGCCAAAAAGTAAATGTGATTAGAGTAGTAATCATCATTTATTAGGATAAATGAACCGTTTAATGGTCGTGTTTAAGAAAGATCCAATCAAATTAAAACACGTGGCACACGCTTAAGTGAAAAAATCAACGGGAAGTTAAGTTCTGAGAACAAGTTCAAAAACTTCAGAATTTGTTCAGAACTTCTGAGAATAAGTTCAGAAGTCTGAAAGAAGGAATTCAGAAGAACTGCAGAATGTGGAAGTCTAGTTCAGAACTAAACTTGGATCATCTTGTAAGACTAAAAATCATTTAAAAATACAAACTTCTGAAAAATATAAAACATTTTGACAATTCTGAAGTAGGTTTGAACAAACAGAAAATTGATTTTATCTAAGGAAGCTTGTTCATACTTCTTAGATATAAAGTGCAAGACTTTATTTCATCAATGCAGATTTGTTTTGTAGGAAAGAGTAGTGTAGAATTTTGAAATTAATACCACTCCCCCATGAATCATTAGCAATTATGATTCTCCCCCTTAAGCATCGCAACTTTATCAAAGAAACAAGCAAATATTAGAGAAATGAGAAAAAAAATATGAAAAGTATTAAAATACAATTCACCTAGATACAGAAGAAATATACTTCTGAGTTTGAAAAGAAGCAAAGATCTGAATGTTGAACTTCAGAATATGCAGAATAATTCTGAAGAGCAAATTATTCAGAATTTGATATAAAAACCTCAGAATGTAACTTCTAGAGTATAGGTGATGTGTAATACTTACATAGACATGTTCATCGTGCCCAATTTACTTACCAAGAAGTTAAATCGTTTTTCATCAAGTGCTTTGGAAAATAAATCAGCTAACTGATAATCTGTCTGAACAAAAAACATTTCAATATTACCTTTTTCCACATGATCTTTGATAAAATGATATCTTACATCAATATGCTTGATCTTTGAATGTTGAACAGGATTGGCAGTGATGGCTATGGCACTCTTTGAATCACAATACAAAGGAACCTTTTTGAAAGTGTAACCATAGTCTTTTAGTTGAATTTGCATCCAGATCACTTGTGAGCAACATATTGCAGCTGCCACATACTCAGCTTCTGTTGTAGAGGTAGAAACACAATTTTGTTTCTTTGAAGACCAGCTAACCAGTCTATCACCCAAAAATTGACATGATCCAGAAGTACTTTTCCTGTCTAATTTGCAACCACCATGATCTGCATCTGTAAATGCTGTTAGTTCAAAACTAGAATCCTTAGAATACCAAAGTCCCAATGAAGGAGAACCTTTTAGGTATCTAAGTATTCTTTTTGCAGCTAGAAGGTGTGATTCCTTAGGATTTGCTTGATATCTGGCACAAATACATGTAGCAAACATTATATCTGGTCTACTAGCAGTTAAGTAAAGCAAAGATCCAATTATGCCTCTGTACTTTTTACGATCATGATTTTCCATTTAGATCAGGTTCTAACTTAGTTGCAGTGGCCATTGGAGTTTGAATACTTGAACAATCAGTCATGTCAAACTTCTTAAGTAAGTCTGAGACATACTTAGATTGATTAATGAATATGCCAGTGGGAAGTTGTTTAACTTGAAGACCAAGGAAAAATGTCAAGTCTCCCATCATACTCATTTCAAATTCTGTTTGCATGATTTTCTCAAAATTTCTACAAAATTTTGGATTAGTAGAAGCAAATATAATATCATCTACATAGATTTGTATCAAAATCATATCATCACCCTCCTTTTTCAGAAATAAGGTTGTATCAACAGTACCTCTTTTGAATTTAGAATTCAGAAGAAAAGTTGTAAGAGTATCATACCATGCTCTTGGCGCTTGTTTAAGTCCATATAAGGCTTTGTCTAAAATGTAGACATGATCTGGGAATTATTTGCTTACAAAGCCTTCTGGTTGTTCAACATACACTTCTTCATGTAAAATACCATTCAGAAATGCACATTTCACATCCATCTGAAATACCTTCATGTTTTTATGAGCAGCATATGCAAGAAAGATTCTAATAGCCTCTAATCTAGCAACAGGGGCAAAGGTTTCATCATAATCAATTCCTTCTTGTTGACAATACCCCTTAGCTACAAGTCTTGCCTTGTTTCTTACAACAATTCCATTTTCATCCTTTTTATTTCTGAACACCCATTTTGTGCCAATGACAGATTTACCTTTTGGCTTTGGTATCAATCTCCAGACCTTGTTTCTTCCAAATTGATTTAACTCATCCTGCATGGCTAAAAATCCAGTCTAGATCTTGAAGTGCTTCATATGGCTTTTTGGGTTCCATGCTACTTAAGAAATTTACATACAGACATTCATTTGATTTTGCAGATCTTGTTTGAACACCTTTTGATGCATCTCCAATTATTTGATATACTGGATGACTGCATGTCCATTTGTTCACATTTGGCAGTGGGTGAACAAATGAAACATTATTCAGAGAATCATAATCATCAATAATTGGTTGAGTTTCAGTATCATGATTGATAGCTGAATGTAAATCTGAAGACTCCCCCTCAAATGGAAAGTTCTGAATTGGTTCAGAACTTTGATGTACACGTTCAGAAATATTTTGAACTGGGTCAGAAGTTGCATTTTCAGAAGTTGGATTTTCAGAAGTTGCATTTTCAGAAGTTGGAAGTTCTGAATTTGAGGTAGAGATTTGTGGTGCTGATGTATTTGAAATTTGTATTTCTGAAATGTCTTGATCATTTGTGTTTCTGAGAAGAGAAGGATTTTGATAATCTGTAGAAACATTTACAGAAATATCAAATAAGTCTTGATATAAATTGTCTATATTGGATTTAAGTAAAGGTTGAGATGCAGAAGTAGAGTTTGTCTGATTATGTTCTGGGTCCAAACTTTCAGAAATTGGTTTATGTTCGATTCTGAACTGCTTTGTACAGAAGTCATCGTTGGCTCAAGAAATCTGACATTTGTAGTCTCAATGATTCTTTGAGTTCCTTTAATGAGTAGTCTATAAGCTTTGTATCTTTGAGAATAGCCAACAAAGATACAAGCTACACCTTTTGGTGCAAATTTGTCAAGATGTGGAGTATCATTCTTTAGAAAACACCTGCAACCAAAGATTTTAAAATAATCAATAGAGCGTTTTCTTTGTTTTAACAATTGATAAGGAGTTTTAAGAAATTTTCTATTTAGAATGGTTCTGTTCTGAGTAAAACATGCAGTAGCAATAGCTTCTACCTAAAGAGAGAGAGGAAGTTCTGAATATGCAAGCATGGTTCTTGCAGCCTCTACCAAAGTTCTATTCTTTCTTTCACTTACCCCATTTTGTTGAGGAGTTCTTGCAGTGGAAAAATTATGTGAAATACCAACAGATTCCAAAAAATTCTGAAGTGTAGAATTGGTAAATTATGTTCCATTGTCACTTCTGATCTTTTGAATTGGGAGTTGAAGAAGAACTTGAATTTTCTTCAGAAAGGGTATCAGTCTTTCAGAAGTATCAGACTTGAGTCTCAGAAATTCAATCCATGTATATCGTGTATATTCATCTACTATGACAAGAATGTATTTCTTTCCCCCATGCTTTGAGTTTTCATTGGGCCACATAGATCCATATGTAGCATTTCAAGTGGAGCTTTGCATGAAGATAGCATTTTCAGAGGATGAGAACTTCTTTTGATCTTCCCTAGTTCACATGCAGAACAAAGAGAGTTCTTTTCAAATCTGATCTTTGGTAGTCCTCTTACAGATTGATGTTTGCCTAGTTCAGAAATGGCTTTGAAGTTCAGATGTGACATTCTTCTGTGCCAAAGCCAACTATCATTTTTCATTGATGTAGACATATAACATACACCTTGTAGTTGACCAGTTGCAGTGAATGTTGCTGTGTAGATATCTCCATCTCTATAAGCAGTTAATTCATTTTTGTTTGCTGTACTCAGAACATGACAGTAATCTATGTCAAAATTAACCTTCCAGTATTTGTCACAGAATTGACTAATACTGAAAAGATTATGTCTTAGTCCCTCAACATAGAAAACTTTCATTACTTTCACATCTCCTTTAATGAAAGTGCCATATCCTCTTACATATTCCTTTGCATTGTTTCCAAAGCTAAATGTTCCTTCATATCTTTCATGATAATTAGTTAGTAGTTCTTTGAAAGGTGTCATGTGTCTTGAACATCCAGAATCTAAGACCCACACATGACATATCTGCAAAAGAGATTATTGAGTTTTAGGTATCCATTTCAGAATGGGTCCTTTGTGATTAGTAATAAAATTTGAAGTTCTGAACTTTTTCTTCAGGTTTTTCAATTCAGAAGTTTGTTCAGAACTTTGAGATTTATCTTTCTTAGTTTTATTTTTATTTCTATTTTTTCGTTTAATTGAATTTGTCAATATAGTTGAACATTTCTGAATAGATTTCATCAAATTTTTCTTGTTTGTTTTGGAGTTAAGATGAAAATTATGATGACCACAATTAATACAGTGAATATGATTCTTTAATGTATTTACAACAGTATTAGACATATAAGAATCAATAACAATAGATTTTTCAACAAAAATTCTTTTATTCACTTTCTTTGATTTAGGTACATCATTCTTCTTTAAAAATGAAAAACTCTCTAATTTGTCATTCTTTGACAGTCTTCCATCTTTCTTTCTCCATACTAAAGTGGATAGCTCTGTAAAAGATAAGAAATGAGGATTAGTATAAGAAATTCTTTTGTTCACTTTAGGTTTATCTTCAGAATTGGAGTTAATTTTCTGAACTTCAGAGAGAGAATTTGAGGATTGTCCTTGTTCAAAATTTTTAACTCTGATGTTGAAGTTAGAAGATGTTACTGAACATGGTGTTGAATTTAATGAAATGTTTGTATTAGTAGGAGAAAAATCTGAATTCTGATATTCTGGTTTTAAAAACACAGGATCAAACAATTCTGAAGGTATCTTTGAAACCTCAGATTTTAATTTTTCTCCTTCAGTCATACATGATTGAGATTTATAAACCAAATAGCCATTTTTATCAATGACTTGCACCATATGATCATCATCATCTTCTGAATCAGAAGCATTTATTAGATCTGAAAGTTTATTTTGAGTCATACTTGTTGCAAAAATATTTGAAATTTTTGTTGTTGTAGACTCATTATCAGAATTATCAAAAAATATATTGGATTTCTCATCAACATCCTCTAAAGATTCAATATCTTAGTATTCATCATATTTTTCTTCATGTTCTGATTTATTATCAGAAGTATCTTTTGAAATGACTTCAGAATTAAATTCAGAAGTTATTACAGAAGTAACTTCAGAAACAATTTCAGACTTAATAATTACTTCTAATTTTTCTTCAGAAATAATATTTGATTCAGAAGATTTACAAATATTTGAAATTATATTCATTTCTTCTGTTTCAGAGATTATTTCTGGTTCACCAGTTTTAAGAGGTGTTTCTTCTGAAAACAAGGTCTTTGAGAAGACACTTGGAATGAGAATGGGCCGCTTATCAATATTCTCTCATACCGTTTTATAAATGGGCATGGTTTTCGTAACAATTCTACAGTTTCAGAGTTTATGCAAAATTTCGGAAATGCATGGTCGGATGAGTGGGTCCATCGATATCCTCAACTGCAAAGTATTCAGATTACAAATCCTTCGGATGAGGAGGATGTATTCTTGTGGTTGGGTGCGAATCAAGTTAAACAATATTTCTCTGTCAAAGTAGCCTGGAAAACTATGGAAAACGTGGGTCCTTTGTTTCATTGGCATAAGGTTGTGTGGAATAAGGCGTACATTCCAAAACATGCTCTTTGTTTGTGGATGGCATGTCACAATCGCTTGCCCACCCAAGATCGGCTTATACAGTGGAAAGCGGAGCCGCCGGATATAAAGTGTGTATTCTGTAACCAGATGGTGGAAACTCATAACCACTTGTTCTTTCAGTGTTGTTTTTTCTGGAAATATTTGGAGCGCGGTCAAAAGTGATATTGGTATCCAAAACTGCCCGAATAAATGGGAGGATATTCTTAATCTGTGGGCTTCGGGAGATTGGAGGCGTTGGTCTACGGCTCATAGAGTGGCAGTTGCTGCCACGGTGTACCATGTGTGGAGAGAAAGAAATCGGAAATACTTTGATAATCATAATCAAGATGCGGCTAGAGTGGTGGCGAAAATAAAAAGGGAGATCCTCTTGCGGATGGCTTGGAAGACTAAGAGAAAATTACAGCAGATTAATGACACGTGATTGTGTTGCTTTGGTTTGGTATCGGTTTTGGAAGACTTCGGCGTTTTACACTTATGCTCTTTTTGTTGTTTGTTTACTTCGTTGGTGTATTTCGCTTTGTTTGTTTTGGCTGCTTGTGGCTTGGTTTGTGAGCCATAGCTGCCGTAGAGGCTCGAACTGACTTTGTTTTGGCGCTTTTCTTTGCCTTTTTCTGCTTATAATATTGCCTGGAGTACTATCTCCTTTCAGTAAGGTCTCTGATTTTACAAAAGGAATTCTTTCAGGCAAAGAATAGTTTACAGGTTTGGAAATGACACCTGTATTTGATTCATTGAAAATTTTCATTTTAGAATAATCATATAAGTTTGCAGGGGCCTTTTTTAAAATTTGACTGTCATTATATCCTAAACCTGCTTTTATATTGTAAAATTTTGAGTTCTGAGCCTGACTAGTTAAAATATTCAGAGTTTGTTCAGTTTATCCTCTTTTAAAATTTAAATCTTCTAGTTCCTTAATCTTTTTATAAAGATCAAGTCTCTCTTGATTCAGAAAATTCATCTTAACATTTAGAATTTCCTTTTCAGATTTTTCATTTACAACTTCTTTTTGTAAACTATCCATTTTTTCTTTTAAAACAAGTTTTTCTTTAGAAACTTTTTTCAAGAATCTGTTCAGCTGCTTGACAATTTTCTTTATATATTTGACTTTCAGCTCTAAATTGATTGACCAAAATTCTTTCACCTTTAATTCTGTTAATGAGTGTTTCAAACTCAGAAAACATGTTTTGAAATTGATTTGTCATTTCTGAATCTCTAGTATTAATTTCAGAATTATGTTCAGAATTTTGTTCAGAAGATGAAGAAGATACCTCAGTGTCTTGTTTGTTCTTTTCTGGATCCATTTGACACATGTAGCAATTGGTTGCATAGTGAGCAACTTCTTCATCATCATCTCCATCACTTCAGTTTAACCAGTCTTCTTCATACTTGGTTACTAAAGCAAGATTAAGCTCCTTTTTCTTTGCTAATAGATGCTTCTTCTCATAATAGCCTGAATTCTTGACTTTTGGCATCTTGCATTGTCTTGCATAATGTCCAGGCTTTCCACAGTTGAAGCATCTTGCTGGTTCAGATGTTTCAGATTGACCAGCCTCTTGACCTTTCTTAGGTCCAACTTCAGATCTAGGTTTATTCTGATATTTTTGATTGTATCTTTGTTTGAATTGCCTTGTCATGAAAGCAATATTATCATAAATCCTTTTAAGCTCCTCATCTGATTCATCCCCATCACAAACTGTTGTTGTCTCTGGGATCTCACAAACTTTCTTGGCAGCAATGGTCAAAGAATTATTGTAGTTCTTGCTCAGAAGGACAACTGTTTCTTATGTCTTCTTTTGTTCATGTTGCCTAACTTTGATTTTGTCTTCTTGTTGGAATAAGATACCATAAACATCATGAACAGTTTTTCTGGATAAGTTCCTTGTTACCATATTATCTGAAAAACTTGACCATTCATTTCCCAGATTGTTCAGAAATTTGTTATTTATCTCAGAATTTGATTTCTGAACACCATTTCTTCTTAGATCATTCAGAATGTTATTGAATCTATGATATGTATCAGTGATAGATTCATTTTCTTTGTATCTGAAATTTTCATATGTTCCTACACAGATATTTAATCTCTGTGCTTGAGCCTTGGTACTTCCTTGCATCTGAGCTTCTACTTCATCCCACATGGCTTTTGCTGAAGTTAAACTATCAACCCTATTGAATATCTCATTAGGAATTGCCATGGTGAGTAAAGTCAATGCTCTTCTATCAACTTTCATTTGAGCCTTTTCAGCTGGATTGTACATTCCAGGACTCTTCTTGAGTCTTGATGCAGGGATTTCAGGGGTGGATTCGATTCGGGAGGCTGCTTTGGAATCTCAACAAATACCTCTAGTGGGCCATTTGTGATAGATTGCATTAAGGCTTCATCTATGTTATCCAAGAATTGAATCATTCTCCATTGATGGTTTTGTTTCAGATCCGATTGAGACTATTTCTTTAGACATCTTTGATTGTTAGAAGATCGAGAATTCACCTGAGTTGAATTTGAATTTTGTAGATCAAGAACACCAAGAATTGTCAGATCTGACAAGTTCTTTCACAAATCTTCAAAAACAGATGAATTGGCTCTGATACCAATTGTTAGGACCCAAACAATCAAGATATCAATATATGAAAAGATTAGTATTACAGAATATGTTTACAAGGCTTATGAAAAACTATCTATTTATACATACAATAAAAAGACTAAAGTAATAGAGCATTCATAATAGACAAGTTCAGAACAGATTCTGAACTCCTTCAGATCTTCTTCAGAAGTGTCTTCAGAACTTCTTCAAAACCTCTTCAGAAGTGTCTTCAGAACTTCTTCAGATCTTTATCTCTTCAGAAGCCAGTGCCTTTTGAAGCTATTATGATATCTCTATCAAGTACGAACCATAAAATGAAGAACATGACGTGGCACAAACATCTAGCATGTCTACCCTTATACAGCTGATCATTTAGTTACACGCTCCCATCTCATACGTGTCAGTCTGTAATAGGTTAGGATATTGACTTTTGCATTTTGTTATTGTATAAATAGATCTTTTCTCTTAATGTAAAAGTTGTCGATCTGAGTACTTTCAATTGAAGAACATACTGTGCGTCATTCCAAGTATTTGTAATCGTGATTCAAGGTTATTAATACAAATTCCATCTGTTCTTCATCTTTCTTACTGTTCAAATTATTACTACTGTTAATTGATATTAAACTGCTTCCGCACATACTTTGATTCTCAAATATATCAATTACCTGTTGTAGAAAGGAATCTGGGTTCCAACAATTGGTATCAGGGCCATCTAATCAATCTATTGATTATTAGATCTCTTCCATTTGAAGAAATTCCTTTTCTATAGAACAGTACTTTTCAGTTTCAAACTATTGTTCATAATTCCATCCTGTTCTACGAGATTTTGTTAATTAATAACAATTTTTCTTCAAAATAGTGGTAATCGTGTTGAAATCTGAAGGATAAGTAAGATTAGCGACATGTTTTTCAATTCAATTGAATTTAATTGTTTTAAATTTCAATGAATCTTCATTTTATTTCTCGATTCTCTATTTTCTACGAATAAAATGGCAAATACAAATCTGAATTCTGTTTATACCTCTGGATCACTGACGGAACCTCCTACTCTCATACGTGATGAATATCCTCAATGGAAAATACGAATGGTAAATTTCTTCGAGGGACTGGATGCTGATCTATTTCCAATCATTCAAAATGGTCCTCTGGTTCCCATGACTACCATTCCGCGAATTCCAGCAACAGCCAATACTGATGAGATTCCTGCTAGTCAAGTTCCAAAGCTGAAGGGAAACTGGTCTGATGAGGAAAAAGACAAAGTTGAACTAGGCAAAAAGGCTAAAACTCTTCTTATCATGGCTATTCCAAATGAGATTTTTCAATCTCTAGATTCCTGTGATACTACCAAGGAATTATGGGATCAATTAGAAAATCTTCTGGAAGGTGGTGCTAAAATGAAGAAAAACCGAAGAGCTCAAGCTCTGAACGAATACAACAGCTTCCAGGCCATTGCCGATGAATCTCTGGAACAGACTTTTCATAGATTTAATAATCTGATAAATCTATGCAAAAGATGTGATATTGTTCGATCAAAGAAAGACAATAATGTCTTATTTCTAAAGAGATTAAATCCAGAGTGGTCAAACCTCTACGATTATACAAAAGAAAACAACTATAGGTGGACCTCTGGCTTTGATTTCTGAATCAAAGGGAACGACCAGAAGAAGAAGTGAAGATAGAAGAGTGAAAAGCAAGGCATTCATGTCAGAAGCTGCTCCAGAAGAAGATTCTGATTCTGATGATGAAATAAAGGCATTTGCTGATTCCTTGGCTCTTATAACCAAACAATTTACAAACCGTTTTGGAAATAGGTCGTTAATCAAGGAAATAGAAGGTTTGATCGTTCTTCTACCTATACTCCTAAGCAAGAGGTTCAGAGATCTGAAAAGACTGGAAAAGAGAAGAAGGAAGAGGAAATGAAGAAGAAAAAGGATGTATGCTATAGATGCGGAAAACCATGACACTACTCTAAGGAATTCAGAGGAGCTCTGGACAAAGACAAGACGTACTACAATAATAAATACAAGTACAATGTCACTGAAAGAGCTCATTATGCTGAAAAGGAGAACTGGTTAGGAGATGAATCTAGCGAATATAAAGCCATGTTTTGTGGGATGGCTAAAACGAATGAATCAGAAGATCAACCTTCTGAGTCACTGGTTAGTAATTTCTCTGAGTCATCTGAACTTGAGAATACAATTGTGCTTTTGTCAAATAATTTTGAGGAACTTAAACAAAAGCTTACAATTGAAAAGAAGTTACGAAAAGGTATTGAGAAAACTCTTTCCACAATACAAAGGGAAAGAGATATTTACAAAAGAGAAATGGATATCTTAACAGAAGAGAAACTGTAACTTGACACTGAAAAAGAAAAGATTTCTAAAACCTTGAAAGACACAGAAGTTTTGTTAAAAAAGGAGCACTAAGGTTTTAAGAAACTTTTGGAAGAAAAGGATAAGGAGATTCAAGTTAAGGAAAGTGACAGATTGAACTTCAAAACAAAACACACCAGATCAAAACATATCTGGATGCTCAAAAAGTTCATGAGAAAATAAGTACACAAGTAGGAAGATCTGGAATCAGTTTTGAAGATTTGAATCCCTATACTTGTGAAAAGAAGTCTTGTTTAAACTCTGTTTTTCGTATGGGACAACAACAGAAGCCTGTGTTTCCAATTCTTTATGAACAATCATGCTTTAAACGATCTACATATGAAAATGGTCATCATCAACGAAAACTCAAGTTTAAAAATATTATATATTCTTCTGAAAAGACTAACGTTGATCTAAATAAAATTCAGAAGAAGGATGATATTTTCAAGTTCGGTTCAAGTGTTCTTATAAAGATGAATCCAAAGGCTGATGCGTTTATTCCTACTCAAGCAGAGGAAGAATTAAGAGTTAGTTTGAAAATGATCTTCTATTGACTCTGGAAAATTGTTTTAAACTTGAAAATGACAGTAAACAAAAAGAGTTAGAAAACAATCCAGAGATTTTTCCTTGTTCCTTTATTGATTTAAATCTTTCTGAACTTCAAGAGGATTTAGAAAAAATACATATCCCTGGGAAAATGATGATCAAAGTGAGGATTTCTTTGACAATTCAGAAACATATCTTTCTCACTTTGAACATCAATCTCCTCCTATCTATGCTAAAACTCCAGAGGTAAAGACGCCCCATTTCTATTTACTAATGAATCTCTGGAGATAAGAGCTTCTGGAATGAATGTTTAGAAACATTCAAGTGGAATTCCGATTTTCTCTGTTCCTCCTGAACAACGAAAAACTGTTTTCATACATCCAGATTTTATAGGAATGTGTGTGAAAGATAAATCTTGTCTTGAACTTGAAAAAGAAGAAAAAATTAAAAAAGAAGATCCTTATCTAAACTCCTAAATCTTATCCTACAAAACTTTCTTATGTCCAGAAAGGTATATGGAAATCTAATCTCTTTGTTCCTGTTTCAGTAAATCCAAAAGCTTCTGAGAAGGTAAATCTGAAGAAATCACAATTGAAGAATATCTCAGATTCTAAACATACGTCTAGTCTAGATAGGAAGATCTTTAGAACAACTGATACTAGAAAAGACAGTCTTAAGAATAATTGTAATTATCATTATCGCAATGAAAATTCAATAAAATCTTCTATGTTTCAGAATTCTGAATGTTTTTCCTTATTCTTAAAATTAAAACAATTTTTCTCACGGACTTCAAATCCATCAACTGCAAACCATTCGTACTTCAATAAAAATAAAACAAAGAAAAACAAAAAAACGAAAAATACAAACAATCAGCCTTTATCTTCTGTTAAAACAAATCAAGAGCATATACAAAAGGCTGATAAAACAAAAACTAACATTAAAGGACCCATAATGATATGGGTACCTAAGAAACTCTGATCTTAATTGCAGAAACAGCGTGTGGATATCTGGTATCTTGACTATGGATGCTCGAGGCACATGACTGGTTCATGAAACTTACTCTCGCAATTCAAAGACAAAACTGGTGGAGCTGTAACGTTTGGTGATAATGGTAAGGGTCAGATTAAGGGCTATAGTACTTTACGGGAAGGTAACATTACCTTATCTAACGTAGGTCATGTTTCTGGAGTGAAACATAACATCCTATGTGTAAGTCAACTCTGTGATTCTAAGGTACTTGTAGTATTTGATGAAAAACATTGTTACTTATTTTCTAAGGCATGTGAGGAACTTTGGAGAGCAGATAGAAAAGGTAACCTCTACATGATGGTAAAGAAACCTTATGTCTTATCTCCAAAAAGAGTGAAGTTGCATGGCTCTGGCATCATAAAATGTCTCACTTAAACTTTGATAATCTTGAGATGCTTGTAAAACATAATTTGGTATCTGGACTTCCAGAAGTTCATTTTCAAAAAGATCACCTCTGCCCTGCATGTGAAATGGGAAAGATAAAACGAGCATCTCATAAAACAAAAAGTGATCACTCATGCATAAGATCTCTGCAATTGCTACATGTCGATCTCTGTGGTCCCATTGCAATTCAGAGTCTTTCTGGTAAAAAGTATATACTGCTACTTATTGATGAATTTTCCAGATATACTTGGCTTGCTTTTGTTCGACAGAAGTCAGATGTACCTATCGTACTCCAGCATATGATGACCAGAATTCAAGTTCTTCTACACCAAAAGACTCAACAGCTTAGAAGCGACAATGGTACTGAATTCAAGAATGCCAAGCTTGAAACGTACTTTGCTGCAAATCGAATTACTCAGAACTTCTCTGTTGTACGCACTCCTCAACAAAATGGTGTCGTTGAATGTCGCAACAGAACCTTGGTCGAAGCATCCAGAACGATGCTTGCAGCTTCTGGTCTTTCCATTCACTTTTCAGCAGAAGCTGTAGCCACTGCTTGTTTTACTCAGAATCGTTCCATAATCGTCAAGAGGCATCTCAAAACCTCTTATGAGCTTATTAACAAAAGAATACCATCTGTCAAATTCTTTCATATTTTTGGTTGCAGGTGTTTTATCTTAAATGACAGAGACAAACTTGGCAAGTTTGATCCAAAATCAGATGAAGCAAAATTCTTAGGCTATTCTTTAAATTCCAGAGCTTTTCGTGTTTTTAACTTAAGAACTAAAACAATTATGGAAAGCATTAACATTGATTTTGATGATCAAACACAACTGACTTCTGAATATTCCTCTTCAGAACTCAAACTTAATACTGTCACCTCTGACTATCTTTCAGGATCCAGAAAATCCAAGATTGATGCTATTTTTCAAGATTTTCTGGGCGAAGAAATATTGTCAGAACCAACTCCATCCTTAAGTATACCTGAAGTTCTTCATGCCTCTATCATAACTCTTTCTGGTCCTACTTCTTCATCAAACTCTTCCTTTCCTTCTGTCCAACATCTGATTGTCAAGAAGCTTCTTCTGTTCCATCATCTGAGGGGAGACGTTAGAAGCAAGAGACTCAGAATTAGTATCTCATGAAGAAGTCATTTCATCTTCTGACACAGAAGTTCAGGCTCAACCAATACCACAAACAAGGATGAAGAAATGGACTAAATCACACACTCCAGATCTTATCATTGGTAGTCCTTCTGAGGGTGTCAAAACACGATCTGCTACAGCAAATGAAGCTTTCTATGTCAACTTTCTTAGTATGATCGAACCCAAGCAAGTTCATGAAGCCTTAGTTGAACCTAGTTGGGTAGAAGCAATGCAGGAGAAGTTACTTCAATTTGAACGTAACAAAGTTTGGAACTTAGTACCATTACCAAAAGGCAAAGTTGCTATTGGTACTAAGTGGGTCTTCAAAAATAAAAAGGATGAAGACGGAATTATGATCAGAAACAAGGCTCATCTGGTGGCAAAAGGTTATTGTCAAGAAGAAGGCATTGATTACGATGAAACTTTTGCTCCTGTTGCAAGACTGGAGGCGATACGACTTTTTCTGGCATTCTCTACATACATAAACTTTAAAGTATATCAAATGGATGTTAAATGTGAATTTCTAAATGGAAATCTCAAAGAAGAAGTGTATGTTGAACAACCTGCTGGCTTTAAAGATGCAAGACATCCAGAATACGTCTATCTCCTTGACAAAGCTCTGTATGGCTTAAAGCAAGCACCTAGAGCCTGGTATGAATGTTTATCCAAGTTTCTGATCAGCAAAGGGTATGAGAAAGGTAAAATTGATTCCACACTTTTCATCAAAAGAGGCAAAGCCATGTTAACTATTGTTCAAATTTATGTGGATGACATAATTTTTGGCTCTACTCATCAAACAGAAGTTGAATTGTTTTCTAAATTGATGGAAACTGAATTTGAAATGAGTATGATGGGAGAACTAACATTCTTTCTATGACTCCAGGTTAAGCAAAGTACCTCAGGTATTTTTATTAATCAAGCAAAATATGTCTCAGACATGTTAAAAAAATTTCATTTTCAGAATTCATCACCTATGAAAACACCTATCTCTCCTAGTATGAAACTAGGTCCTGATCCTTCTGGGAAACCAGTTGATATCACGGGCTACAGAGGTATGATAGGTTCTCTTCTGTACTTAACTGCAAGTAGGCCTGATATTATGTTTGCTACTTGTCTTTGTGCTTGTTATCAAGCCAATGCTAAAGAATCCCATTTGGCTGCTGTCAAAAAATATTTTAGATACTTAAAGGGAACTTCTTCATTGGGTCTCTGGTATCCTAAAAACTCTGGGTTTGATTTAATGGCATATACAGATTTTGATCATGCAGGTTGTAAGCTGGACAAAAAAGTACTTCTGGTAGCTGTCAACTTCTGGGTAATCGACTTATCAGCTGGACATCCAAGAAACATAATTGTGTTTCAACATCTACCGCAGAAGCTGAATATGTTGCTGCTGCTAGCTGTTGTTCTCAAGTTATTTGGATGAAGACTCAACTCAAAGACTATGGTCTGATTTATGATAAGATTCCCATACTCTGTGATTCTGAGAGTGCAGTTGCCATTACTGAAAACCCAGTTCAGCATTCAAAAACGAAGCATATTGATGTCAGGTATCATTTTATCAAAGATCATGTAGAAAAGGGCACTATAGAAATGTATTTTGTCTCTACTGATTATCAACTTGCTGATATTTTCACAAAGGCTCTAGATGAGAAGCGTTTTAATTTCTTAATTAGGAAGTTGGGAATGCTTAATATGTAACATCCTTCACTTACTTTTTTTTATCAGAACTGTCCAGAGGTCTCTGATTAATTCTGGTCACTCTCCAGAAGCCATCAGAAGCTTCTGAACTCTTCTGACCTTCATTATCCAGATAATCTTTTTATCTTCCAAATGATGTCAGCAAAGCACATATTGCAAAATGCGACGGAAGAAGCTTAGTTTTATATAATCAAGGAGTCTTTGTGATTCAATCAAGGGGGAGTTCACCTTTCGAGGGGGAGTTTACTTTTCCAGAGGAGTTTACTTATCAAGGGGGAGCTTTTCAAAGTCTAACTCTGGTTAGCTGTCTTCTGAATGTTTTATCTACTTTAAATTTCTTCTGAATCTTCTTATTCTGTGTTTCTCTTGCCGTCAAGGTTTCTCAGAATTTTTATGATTCATTCCAAATTCATTTTAGATGATAATTCTACGTTGACATGTTTTTTAAAATTACTTTTCTATGAATCAATATTTTCTGAAATTTTTATTGAATATATATATTTTATTAACTCTTACCGTCAAGGTTATTCAAAATTTATATATCCAGTTTTAATTTTTTTTATTATTCTCTTCATGGAAAATTAAATTTTCATTTGGTTCAAAACATTTTTCTATTTACCGAACGACTGATTTTAAATTAAAATAAAAAGATTTATTACTCTCAAAAATTGTTTTAGTCAACTAAAATGACAATTTTATTTGATTAGTTAACAATTTTTTTTATTAATTTCTTTTTATTTACTTTTGGGATAATCAACCGATTTTAAGCCGATAACCTTCAGTTATATCTTTCAAATATCGTGCTTTAATCATCACTAGCTCACCTTCCTACTTTCCACGTGTCACCCAACGTGTGACTGCATGTATCCACGCCTACGTGCTTACATCATCACTTCTGAACCGTTTTCTCCTACTCCCAAAACTAAAACCCCTTCCCATTCCAACTTGTTTACATTCTCTCTCCTATAAAACCCCCAAAATTTCAGAAACTTATCTTCTTCTTCGCAACTGTTACTCACCAGCTTACCAAACTCTCATCAATGGCTTCTCGTCTTGCAAATCCAGCCCTCTACGATGACGAAGGACGTCTCGTTGATTCCACTGTAGATAGTGCACCATTTGTCAAACTGCCATTAAAAGCGAACAATGTGCAGGTTCTTCTTGATCCAAACACCTACCAGGCTGAGTTCAGGATCATGGTCGAATTCCTCTAAAAGCATCCACTTAATCGAGCCCTAACTCTGACAAACCCAAATGTCCCTGAAATTTATGTTCAAGAAGTTTGGCAATCGATGCACATTGGTGATGAAGAAACTTTGATTGGCAATTTCAGCCATCCAGATCAACCTGAAAATGCTGTGGAGATACCCATCATCAAGAAGAAATTAGCCAGGTATTTTCATTACCCCAATCACAGGTGCAAATTGATAGTCATTTAATGCCAAATCCAGCCCTAGAATCAAATTCATCTGCTGAAGCCCTGCTATCCTTCATCCATTTCCTTGGCTACAACGAAACCCTAACCAAATTGTCAAATTTAAGAGAAAGCAGTTACCCCCAATGTGGAATCTCCTTGTCTCCATTCTGAACAAGAGCCCCACATGTAAAATTGGGTCCCTCGATGAAGCTAGCAGAAACATTCTGACCATGATGTATGGTATGTATTTCAACCGCCCTTTGGACTATGCAAGCCTAATTTTCCAAGAAATCAAAGCTGCTGTGCACACAAAGGTATCTCATCAAACTCAAGGAAAACCTCTCCCAGCCTTAATGTTTCCACGATTTTTATCCCTGGTTACCTATCCTGCAATTGGGGCACTTAAAGCTCCATTAGTTCAACCTTTCTCAAAATCGCCTCAATGAGCTCTCATCAGCCAACCATCGACCGCAATGGGTATTTCTCTCCAAGGGAATATTCCAGGTACATGCTAAACCTAATTCCATCTAGCTCTTCTTATCTGAAATCTTATAGAAGCTCTATGATTTTCTCAGAACAGAGAATTCCTACCCCAGAGCATTTAGAGCCAGTTTTAGATGGTGAGGGGTCAAGTGAGGCTGAGGTTGAAAAGAATATAAGTGACCATCCGAGTGGTTCTACCCATGCCGACCTCTTGATGAAAGAGGGTACTGAAGATGTCCATAGAGACACATTTGAGCGAATCTCTCCTACATCCCAAAGGGTAACCTCATTTGCTGAGGTAGATGCTAACACATCTACACTCATTGACGAAGGACGACCCAGTCCAATCCACCCAGAAACCATCCATTCAGAGGATACTTCTCAATCCTCTGAATCAAGCACTGCCGTGGAAAGCACCTCGTCTTCATCATTCTCTCAAAAGGATGACGATGAAAATATAAGAGTTCCATTGCCCCAGAACTCGCCTATCCCCACACAAAATGTTGCTGTCTTTGTGACCAACAATGTCATAGGGACCTCAGAAGATAAGTCCATATCTTCTGATAGTTTAGAAGCTGATTCAAGGTTATTAATACAAATTCCATTTGTTCTTCATCTTTCTTACTGTTCAAATTATTACTACTGTTAATTGATATTAAACTACTTCCACACATACTTCGATTCTCAAATATATCAATTACCTGTTGTAGAAAGGAATCTAGGTTCCAACAAACAGGCCAAAAGGTCTTCTGTTCTAAGAAGAAAAGTGCTATGAACAGGTTATTGAGTTTTTGGTTTTAATCCAGAATTAAAGATGAAATCTTTATAACAAGACGTTATTGAATATTTTAGGATGAAGTAAGCAACATTCTAGTTGTTTTAGAAAAGAGAAGGGTTAGATCAAACCTTTAGACTAAAGAACTGGAGAAAAACGCACAAGTGCGTGTTCATGGTGTTCTTGAGAGACTTTGAAGATTTGAGAGCTTTTCTTTCTTTTGAAAATTTGAGCGCGTAAAGAGTAAAATGAGACATACTTTACTTTATATAGATATGAGACGGAAGGAGATGAAGACAAAACGACGGTTTTAGCTTTTTGAGAAAAGGTAATAATGACCTACTGCACGTCCCTAGAGTTTGATTGGATATTAAACATTGAGGTCGTTGTGTGTCAAAAAAAAAGTTCTGACGTGTCATCTTTGAAAAATAAAACTATTATCATTTAAATAGTTTTAATCAATATCTTTAAATTCCTTCTATCATTAACAACAAACGTATTCTTAGTGATGGGTTTTCTTTTTAGAATTCATTCTCTGAATAAAAAGACATTCAGAGAGTGTAAGAGATTCGAGGTCATACCTGAGTGATATCTTTTTAGAGTTCAGCGAATGACTAGAAAGTTTGATATTCATTTAAAATCACTAAAGGTGTTAATCACTGAAGAAGTTATTCTTCCATGTTTAACATTCCTAGTTCGCTGATTAACATATTAAATCTTGATTCTTCAAGAGGTTTTGTAAAAAGATCAGCGAACTGGAATTTAGTGGGAATAAAATGAAGTTCATCTTCACCATTCATGACATAATCTCTAACAAAATAATATTTGATTTCGATATGTTTGGTCTTAGAGTGAAATACAGGGTTGTTTTCAATTGCAATAGCACTAGTGCTGTCACAATATATAGGAATTTTTTATAGCTGAACAACATAATCAGCAAGCTGATTTCTCATCCCCAGTATTTGAGCACAACAACTCCCTGCTGCAACATATTCAGCTTCAGTAGTTGAGGTGGACACTGAATTTTGCTTTTTACTAGTCCAACTGATCAACTTTCCACCAATGAGCTGACACCCACCAGTAGTGCTGTTCCTATCAATTTTGCATCCTATAAAATCACTATCTGAATAACCCATTAGATCGAGCCATAAGTCTTTGGGATACCAGAGATCAAGATTAGGAGTCCCTTGAAGATACCTGGAGATTCACTTTACAGCGATAAGATGGGATTCTTTGGGTTCGAATTGATATATAGCACAAAAAAACAGGTGGCCTACATGATACCAGGCCTACTAGCAGTTAGATAAAGTAAAGATCCTAGCATTCCTCTATATGCAGTGACATTAACAGGTTTACCATCAGGGTCCTTATTTAAAGTTAGAAGAGGGGCCATAGGAGTTTTCATTGAAGAACTCTGAGTTAAATCAAATTTCTTCAGCATATCGTTAACATATTTACGTTGACAAATGAAAATTCCTTTTACAGATTGACCAAGAAAATATGTTAGTTCATCCATCATACTCATTTTATATTCCTTTTTCTTGCGTCTACCAAAACGAGTGCAAAGTTTAGGATTCGTGGAACCAAGGATAATGTCATCTACATATATCTGAGCAAGAATGATATGTCCCTTATGTTTTCTAAGAAAAAGGGTTTGATCAATCTTACCATGAACAAACTTTTCAGCGAGAAGATATTTATAGACAGCCTTACCATGCACGGGGAGCTTGTTTCAACCCGTAGAGCGCCTTATCTAGTTTATAAACATAACCTAGATGTCTTGCATCAGAGAAGCCAGGAGGTTGTTCAACATAAACTTCTTCCTTCAATTTGTCATTCAGGAAGCCACTTTTGACGTCCATCAAATAGACTTTGAAATTTTTGTGGGCATCGAAGGCTAGGAACAATCTGATTGCTTCCAATCTTGCTGCAGGGGCAAAAGTTACATCATAGTCTATCCCTTATTCTTGTCTGTATCCCTGAGAAACAAGTCGAGCCTTGTTGTGGGTTACAATGCCGTTTTCGTCGAACTTGATACGAAACACCCATTTGGTGCCTATAACGGTTTTGTCAGAGGGTCTGCGAACATGCTTCCAAACTTTCTTTCTCTGAAACTCAGATACTTATTCTTGCATGGCAATGATCCAATCTGGATCAAGGATAGCTTCATTGATCTTCTTAGGTTCATTAACAAAAATAACGTTTACATAGAGACATATGTTAGCCATACTTCTTCTTGTCTGAACACCTACATAGGGATTACCAATTATTTGATCGATGGGATGATTTTGGGTCCATCTTTCAGCTGGTAGCTGAGGATTTAGATCAACTGAAGATTCAACAGCCTGTTCAGGAGTTGATGAAGATAATTCTGGGTGTCGTTCTTCATTTTCTCTAATTGTCTCAGGAGGAGGTCCTGAGGGAATTTCATTTCTCAGGGAGGAGGAAGACGCTTACCAATAGAGGGACTGGATGGAGGAATTTGATTTAATGTAGTAACATTCATCCCTGATTATCAACTATTACTATTCAGCGATGTGGCGATGAGAACAGGACCATCATCATCATTATTCTCACTGACATGAGGTGTACTGAAATAAGATTCAGGTTCCCCATAATGAGATTTCATCCAATTATTCAGTTCTTCATCTTCTTCAAGGATGGGAGCAGAACTTTAAAGACGAGATTCATCAAACTTTACGTTGAAGGTTTCTTCTACATGCTGTCTTCGTTTGTTGAAGACTTTGAATGCCTTGGATAAAGAGGAGTACCCAAGAAATATACCATCATCAGCTTTGGGACCAAATTTTCCGATCTCTGTCATTCAGAATGTAACAATTACATCCAATGTTTTATTGAGGGCGTCTTCTCATGAAATAAATCATAAGAAGTTTTCTTTACTCATTTTACAATTAGAGATCGATTCTGAGTGTAACAAGCAGTATTAACTGCTTCAACCCAGAATTGAGTTGGAAGATGTGATTCGCTGAGCATTGAGCGAGCGGCTTCGATAATAGTTCGGTTTCTTCTCTCAGCAACACCATTTTGCTGAGGGGTCCTTACGGAAGAAAAATTGCGAGTAATGCCTTTTTCGCCAAAGAAATTAACCAGGATACTGTTTTTGAATTCAGTACCATGATCACTTCTTTTGAAACGAACTGGAACACTGTTCAGCAACTCAATCTTCTTGATGAAAGAAATTATTTCATCAGGGGTATCACTCTTAGATCGTAGAAAGAACACCCATGTATATCTGGAATATTCATCTACAATAATAAGAGTATATTTCTTCCCTGATATGGATTGGACATTGACAGGTCCAAAAAGATCCATATGTAGTAAGTGAAGAGGAGTGGTTATTGGGGATACTTTCTTAGATTTAATAGTGTCCCTTGTCAACTTACCTTTTTCACACGTTGAACAAAGAGATTCCTTTGCAAAGCCATGTTTAGGTAGACCTCTGACAAGTTCCTTTCTTGATAAATCATTTATCATTTTGATGTTAAGATGAGAGAGTTTCTTATGCCAAAGCCAATTGACATCAGAGGAAGCTCTTGAAAGAAAGCACACATTGTCAGAATGAGTGTTGTCCATATTAAAGACATATACGTTCTCTGATCTTTTGCCTTTTAAAGCAAGCAAATCATTTTTTTATCAGTGACCGCACACCTAGTCTTTGTGAACAAAACTTTAAAGTCTTTATCACATAGTTGACTAACGCTCAGTAAATTGTGCTTTAGGCCTTCAACATATGCAACCAGAGAGAAGGAAGTCGCTCCATTGGATTGAATGCTATAACCTCTAGTGTATCCTTTGCCATTTCCACCAACGGTCACTGATGGACCATTTTCCTCCTTATATTCAGTGAGCAGGGCTTTTCTGTCTATCATGTGCCTTGAGCATCCACTATCTAGATACCAGATACCTTTAGCACTCTGAAAAAAATAAGATGATCAATTTTTCATAGGTACCCATACCACTATGGGTCCTGCATTGTTAGTAGAAATAATAAGAGAACTAGAAAAGGTACTAGCTGAAACTTTATCCTTTGTGGTTTGTCCTGACCTAGTTGTTTTTACCAATTTTGACAGTTTTTCCCTTCGCTGATTTCACAGCTTGGGCTATTTTCTTTCCATGTGTTAATTTTTAAGCTTTGATGGCATTTTCACATTTTCTAGCAACGTGGGTAGTCTCACCACAGTGATAGCACTCCGATATTTCAAAATAGGTTTTGAACTAGAAGTATGTTGATTGGAGGTCACATTTTCAGGACCGGGTCCAAGAATTCGTTTTTCCATAGACGTGGGAGGAACCACTTGTTTCTCAGGCTTAGATGGAGTTAAGTCAATCTTAACCCGAGGAGTTGGTCTTTGAGAAAAATTAGGGACCTTCTTCTTGGATTTATAAGGCGGACTCGCTGAAGGAAAAGAAGGATTTTTCTTCAGTGAAAGGAGTTTCTTGTTCTGTGGAATTTGACTAATGAACTTGATAGAGATAATAAAATAGCTTCAAAAGGAACTGGGTTCTGAAGATGGTAAAGATCTGAAGATAGAAACATCCAGAACTTAGAAGACGAGGAGAGAAAAGCCTAAGGCATAACTTCTGAAGTGGCAACTTCAAAAGTTCTGAAGATTCTGAAGATACTTCTAAAGAAGTTCTGAAGATGTTTCTAAAGAAACTTCTGAAGAAGTTCTGAAGAAGTTACAGAAGTAATTCTGAACATGTCTGTCATATTTTGTGCTGTAACTTTAGCATTTCTATTATGTATATAAATAGAAAGTTTGTTAGATAGTTAAAAGTGAGTTAATACGTTAGAAAGAAAAAGAGATTGTAAAGACATATTTTGTAATACAGTTCATCTGATCAATACAATATACAACATTCAGTGTTATAATTCTTGTTCTTATACATATATCTTTCTATATCTTGATTGTTTGGGATCTAACAATTGGTATCAGAGCCTATTCATCTGTTCTTGAAACAATTTCTTGATCGATAAATTCAAGATTCAATATCAGGTGAATTCTCGATCTAAATCAAATCAAGATGTCTAAAGAAATTGTCTCCATCAGATCAGAAACAAAACCACCAACCTTGTTTCTGGGCGAGTATCATCAATGGAGAATTAGAATGATCCAGTTCTTGGATAACATCGATGAAGCTTTAATGCAATCAATCCTAAATGGCCCTCTAGAGGTCTATGTGAAAATTCATGCTGTCCCGAGAATCAAGAAAAGTCCAGGTATGTATAGTACTGCTGAGAAGAATCAAGCTAAAATCGACAGAAGAGCATTAACCCTACTTACTATGGCTATTCCAAATGAAATCTTTAATAGGGTAGATAGTCTAACATCTGCCAAAGCTATGTGGGACGAGGTTGAAGCTCAAATGCAAGGAAGCACTAAAGCTCAAGCTCAGAGGTTAAATATCTGTGTTGGAACATATGAAAACTTCAGAAATAAAGAAGGTGAATCTATTACTGATACATACAACAGATTTAACAACATTCTGAATGACCTTAGAAGAAATGGTGTTCAAAAATCCTACTCAGAAATCAACAATAAATTTCTTAATAACCTGGGTCAAAATAAAGACAAGAGGACAAAATAAAGACAAGACAAACTGAGATGAAAAAGGCAAATGATACTGTGGCCTTACTTAGCAAGAAACTAAATAATTCAATGACCATCTCATCAAAAAACAAGGTGAGTGAAGTTTCTAAAGTCTCCTTGTGTGATGGAGATGAATCTGATGAAGAACTTAAGAGAATTTATTATAATATTGCTTTTATGACAAGGCAATTTACTCAAAGATATAATCAAAAATATCAAAATAAACCAAAGTCTGAAATTGGTCTCAAGAAAAGTCAAGATGCTGGTCAAACTGAGACATCTGAACCAGTAAGATGCTTTAATTGTGGAAAGCCTGGTCATTATGCAAGACAGTGCAAAATGCCCAAAGTAAAAAACTCAGGCTACTATGAGAAAAAGCATCTTCTTGCTAAGAAGATGGAGCTTAATCCAACTTTGGTAACCAAATATGAAGAAGATTGGTTAAACTGGAGTGATGGGGAATATGATGAAGAAGTAGCTCACTATGCCTCAAACTGCTAGATGTGCCAAACGGATCCAAAAGACAAACATGCACATGATTCTGAGGTAATTTCTTCATCTTCTGAACTAAATTCTGAAATAAATTACTCTTCTGAACCAAATTCTGAACAACATTATGGAGATTCTGAAATGCAAAATCAAGTCCAGAATATGTATTATGAAATTGAAAATCTCAGAAACAGAATTAAAGGTGAAAGAATATTAGTAAATCAATTCAGAGCTGAAAGTCAAATCTATAAACAAAATTACCAAGTAGCTGAACAATTTCTTGAGAAAATTTCTGAAGAAAAATCTTTGTTAAAAGAAAAGATGGAAAGTTTACAAAAAGATATCATAAATGAAAAATCTGAAAAAGAAATTCTGAATGTTAAAATGAACTTTTTGAATCAAGAAAGGCTTGATCTTTACAAAAAGATTAAGGAATTGGAAGATCTGAACTTTAAAAGAGGACAAACAAACAGACTCTGAATATTTTAACAAATCAGACTCAGAATTCAAAATTTTACAACATCAAGGAAGGTATGGGATATAGTGAAAGTCAAATTCTGAAAAAGGCACCTGCAAATCTTTATGACTATTCAAAAATGAAATTTTTTAATGAAACTAATACATGTGTCAAATCCAAACCTGTTAATCTCTCTTAGCCTGAAAGAATTCCTTTTGTAAAATCAGAGACTCTATTTTCTGATGAAAAATCTCTCAATTCTGGTAAAACAGAGACAATTTCATCAATATCATCATCTGATTTTGCAACCAGAATTAAAAGGTTTGAAAAAGGACAATCTTCAAGTTCAACTTCTAAAGTTCAGAATTCAAATCCTAAATCTGAAGTTACATCTAAAGTAAGTAAAAGAAGTTCTTATACTAATCCTCATTTCTTATCTTTTACAGAGCTATCCACTTTAGTTTGGAGAAAGAAAGGAGAAAGACTATCAAAGAAAGACAAATTAGATAGTTTTTCAAAGAAAACTGATGTACCAAGAGTTAATAAAGTAAATAAAAGAAATTATGTTGACAAATCAAACAATGTTGATTCTTGTTCATCTATTGGTTTAGTAAATATTTTGAAGAATCATATTCACTTCATTAACTGTGGTCATATAATTTTCATCTAAACTCCAAAACAAATAAGACTAATCTTGAGAAATCAATTCAGAAAGTTTCAGCTACATTGGCAAACAAATACAAAAAGAAAAAGAAATCTCAATGTAATACTAAAATTGACAAATTCAAAAAGTCTGAATTAACTTCTGAAATTCAGAAGATTAAGTCAAAATTCAAAGATTCAAAATTTTTGACTAATCTCATAGGACCCATTCTTAAATGGGTACCTAAATCTCAATAATTATTTTTGCAGATATGTCATGTGTGGGTCTTAGATTCTGGATGTTCAAGACACATGACACCTTTCAAAGAACTTTTAATTGATTATCATGAAAGATATGGAGGAACAGTTAGCTTTGGAATTAATGCAAAAGGTTATGTGAGAGGATATGGAACTTTTTCCAAAGGAGATGTTAAAGTAATGAAAGTTTTCTATGTGGAAGGTCCTAAACATAATCTCTTCAGTATAAGTCAATTCTGTGACAAATATTGGAAGGTAAATTTTGATATAGACTACTGTCATGTTCTGAGTTAATCAAACAAAAATGAGTTAACTGCTTATAGAGATGGAGATATTTACACTGCAACTTTCACTGAAAATGGTCAATTACAAGGAGTATGTTACTTTTCCACAACTATGAGAAATGATAGTTGGCTTTGGCATAGAAGAATGTCACATATGAACTTCAAAGCCATTTCTGAACTGGAAAGACACAACTCTGTAAGAGGACTACCAAAGATCAGATTTGAAAAGTGTTAGGTCTATTATTATTTAATTGTGACAAAATAAGGAAAGGATATGCTTTATAGTAAAAGGAAGTTTATAATTCCTTAAACTCTTGTTTCCTTAATTAGACTAGACCTAGCAATATATATACAAGGTTAGGGTTTTACTTTCATAGTAAGTCGATTCATATTTTATAGAGAGAGAGCTGAATCTGATTGTAATTGATACACATACGTTCAAGAGATATATGACTACGTAAGTTCCTTAAATCATTATTCGTGTCATATTACTTTGCTATTAATTGTTTATTGTCATTGTGCTTGTTATAATGGGATCAACAAGTGGTATCAGAGCCTGAGATCACGAGTTTTTACGATTTTCTGAGCAAACCACGAAACATAAGGTACTTTTTTCTATTTCTACAAGATCTACTGTTCATTGAATTTTTGTCGAGTCATACTGTGTCACGCTTTATCCGATAAAACTTCTTATTTTTTTTGTCGACAAACTCATATCTGCTCAATCAATTTTTCTCGATCATTATATCAGTTTCTGTGTGTTATTCTCGATTAAATATATCTGTGTTCTTATCGATTTAAATTTTTCTCTCGACTTATTGAATTTTTATCGAATATCTCTTCTGTTGATTGAATTTTTATCGATACAACTGTTTAAATCTTCAATTTTTATCGACTCCTGTATAAAATATTTAATTCTGTTTAGTTAAAATTACTTTAGTTTATTTTATTTACTTTTGAATATCTTTACATAAGAAAACTCAGGAACTTGTGACTCCTGCAGCTTTTCTTACTAAAGATTTCCTTAGTAAAAATCATAAACTCTCGTAAATTTGATATTTTCTGTGATTGAACAAATAAGAAACTCGAAAACCCAGACAATCTTGTCCATAAAAAGACTAGTTCTTTTTAGTCAAGAACACCGTGTTTTTGTTTTCTGGTTTTTCAATAAACAGAAAACTCAGAATTAAGAATTTTTTTGTCGAGTCCTATTGAATCGAGAAATTTTTTGATCGAGTATGTCAGTGTTCGATAAATTTCTTTAATCAATTTGTTTCTCGAGTATTGTTCACTCGAGAATTGTTTTTAGATTCTATTTAATTCGACAATTTTTTTATCGAGTCTTGTTCACTCGATAACTTTTTATATCGAGTCCCATTCAATTCGACAACAATTTTTATCGAGTCTTGTTCACTCGATAATAATTATTATCGACCCTTAGTCACCCGATAACAATTTTCATCGAGCACCTCACACCCGATAAAATTCCTTTATCTCGATATTTTTTTTCATCCTCCTTTGTCACTCGATAATAACGTACTGTTTCAAGCGTCAACTCAGAAATTTTTAAAAACTCATTGATCGAGGTCCAACCAAAAAGTACAATGACCACCCGAGAAGCAATGGCCATTGGATCAGACACCAAGCCTCCAATTCTCTTTTCGGGAGAATATTCTCAATGGAAGGATAGATTCCTTGATTTCATTGAACGCCATGACTATGCCGATGAGATCATGAGTTCAATCAAAGAGGGTCCTCCTCCACCTTTTTATCAGGAGCATCCTGCTATGCCAAACAACACTCCTCCTACGCCCGCACGAAGGGAAGTTAAACTCAAAAATTCATGGGATGCAAACGAGAAGAGGATAATGAGAGGTGACCAACTTGCCCGTTCTTATCTACTTATGAGCCTTCCAAATGAGATCTACATGAGCATTGATAGCCACAAGAAGACGGCTAAAGAAATGTGGGAAGTCATAGAGAAATTCATGTTTGGAACGAAGATTGGCACACAACTCAAAATCACCAACTGCATTTCTCAATATGAAGAATTCAAGGCAAAAGATGGAGAAAGCCTTACGAACACATATACCCGTTTTGTACAACTGGTGAACAAACTTAGCAAAAACGAAATTCGTAAGACAAATATCGAAAACAATGTTAAATTTGTTAGCAATCTTCAACCGGAATGGCGCCGGTTTGCTAATCAAATCAAACACAGCAAATATCTTGCTGACCTTGACCTTCATGAAGTCTATGAAACCCTTCAACAAGATGAAGAGGAGGTTCTCGAACTAATGGGGTTAAATTCAAAGAAGAACCCGGATCCAATCGCATTAATGGCAAAAGAGTCCTCTTCCGCTCCTCAAGAGATGTTTCCCGAATTAGAAGACGAAGATTTTGACTATGATCCAGAAATTGCCAAACTTCAACATCAACTGGCCTTCCTTACAAAATCTTTTCAACAAAAGTTCTCACGTCGCTCAAATCCCAATCAACAAAGGTATGCCTCGAGATCTAATAATCATGAGCGAAAGGCCATGTTTGAACCTAAACCAAGAAAAGAAGAACCTCGCCCTACACCCAAGCCTGAAGACAAGTTCAAGGGTGAAAGAAGTCTGTGCTACAACTGCGGAAAATCTGGTCACTACGCAAGGGAATGTAAGAAGCCAATAGTGAAGGACTCTAACTACTTCACTTACAAACTGATGTTGTCCAAACAAAAAGAAGCCGGTAAAGTCCTTCTAGCTGAAGATGAACAATGGCTTAATCAAGATGATGAAGATGACATGGAAGGGGATACTCAAGCACATTTCAGCTTAATGGCTTACTCTGATGACACTCCTTCTCACGCTTCCGACTACACACCCGAGGTAAGCCCGTCTGACTATGACTCTTTTGTATCTCAAATGCATGATTTAATGTGTCAATTAAAGGAATTACACTCCAAATTGAAAACCGAGAAACTCTTGGTTTCCAATTTAGAAGCAAGCCTTGAAAATAACCATAAACAATTGCTTCTTATGCAAACCGACCTTGTCACTACTCAAAGTATAGCACAAAATCTCGAAACGGAGAAAATGGTTTTAAAAGAAGAAAATGATCTTTTCCAACAACAAATATCTGATCTCACACTCTAACTTCAAACATCTAGGAATGAGACTGCCAAATTTTCATCAAAGTTTGACTTTGTCAGTTTTCAAAGACAAGATTTATTAGAAAAACTTGAAACGTTGGAATTAAATCTTTACAACCTTGGTCAAACTGAACACATTATTCACTTAAATGCACCGAAAGATTTAAGCTCCAAAGCCGGATTAGGTTTTGAAAACCCGAAACAATTAGCAAAGGCTATCTATAATACTCTGACGATTTATAAATTCGAATATCTGAACCTTGGTCCAGATTACCAAATTCAATTTATGAAACCGGACCCTAGTATTGAGGAAAGAGAAGATTGGAAGAGACAAAACAAAAACTATTTTCGAATACCTTTCTGCTATCCTCAAATAGTAGAAGAGGAATCTTCAAGTGAATCTCTTCCAAACAACTACTTTCCATCTTATTCAGCCGAAGAACTTCAAAACAAGATTCCTGAATGTAAACCGTACATTCCCACTCTATTTTTAGAAAAGAAAATTATTCAACTCGAACAAGTGTTGGAATCTGAACGTTCTTTGGCGGAAAAGGAAAAGGAATCATTTTTATTTAAAATACAACAACTTGAGAACGAGACTTTACAATTGAACAGAACTCGTGAAAACGATACTATTTCAAACGTTTCAACTTGTAAAGCCTTCGTTAGCAATTATTTAGATAATTGTGAAGAGTTGTTCAAAATGGACCCAAATTCCAATCTTCCAAAACAAAAGATCAAGAGGACGATACACCAACGGTTGAAAAGCCTGCGGATATCGAATTCGAGAGTACAGCCGAACCTACTGAACCAGCCGAACCTGCCGAACCCGAACAAAATGAAGAACGAGTTGATGTTCAACGTCTGCGAAACTCACTTCAAAACTGGTTCCGAGATCCGTACGAACCAGTACTTCAAGAGCAAGACTATGTGAACTTGAGGCATACAGCAAGAAACTATGCCTTAAGGGAACAAAACGAACCAAGACTCCTACCTCATCAGATTCGGTTTCAAAGAATGTTAACGGAAAGTAAATCCAAATGGGTGAATCAGCAGATCCGTGTGCCATATCTTGAGGAAACCATGGAGAAGATCTTCCGCAATGAAGCAAAACCTGATGATCTGGCACACATTCATCTCGTGATGAAAATGGACCCTGCTCAGGTTAGAGAGTATCTCCATATCCTGAGGATTAGAGCTTTACCTCAAGCTGAAGTGGTCTCAAGGCACAGGGTTGTCGGGATTTTGAAGATAGACACTGCAAGGATCTTCCAAGTCGAGTACCCGGTTTTCACTATCCAAGGAGAAGATGGTAAAACGTACTCCTTCTCTGAAGCTGATTTTGCAAATCTCGATATTATGGACTTGGAGGTCATCTACAACGATCTGAGAGACAAGCGCAACCGAAACGTACACGAGCAAAGGGCATTAAGGGCAGTGTTAAGACATGTTCAGAAAGAGCTTCGGTACAGTTGTCTTCATGATCTTCAACGAGGGATCGAAAGCGAGCAAAAGAAGATACACATTACTAAGCCTGATCAATCATTGCCTATACCTTACAGTACTTTGGTCGCCACTATCATCACTCGTCCTGAACATGGTGTAGTTTGGATGCATGCTTCTAGAGAAAAGCGATTTCTCAGATTTCACGAAGTGGTTGCATATTCTGACGGTACATTATGGGGAATCCGAAACAGGCTTGCGTTAGAACTTGCTACAGATAGAAAAAGCGCACAAGGATGAGCAATGACAAAAGAAACACTCTCTTAGAAGCGATCAAGATAATCGACGACATAATTATTTATCGACAACCCCTACGAAGATTTGAAGGCATGTTCAGACTAAGAAGATGAAGACTCATTTTGCCACAAAGGGGGAGATTGTTAGGTCTATTATTATTTAATTGTGAAAAAATAAGGAAAGGATATGCTTTATTGTAAAAGGAAGTTTATAATTCCTTAAACTCTTGTTTCCTTAATTAGACTAGACCTAGCAATATAAATACAAGGTTAGGGTTTTACTTTCATAGTAAGTCGATTCATATTTTATAGAGAGGGAGCTGAATCTGATTGTAATCGATACACATACGTTCAAGAGATATATGACTACGTAAGTTCCTTAAATCATTATTCGTGTCATATTACTTTGCTATTAATTGTTTATTGTCATTGTGCTTGTAATAATGGGATCAACAAAAAGAATTCTTTATGCCCTGCATGTGAACTAGGGAAAATCAAAAGAAGCTCTCATCCTCTGAAAATGCTATCTTCATGTAAAGCTCCACTTGAAATGTTACATATGGATTTATGTGGACCAATGAAGACTCAAAGCATGGGTGGAAAGAAGTATATTCTTAAGGATAAAATCTGATACTTCAGAAAGACTCATTCCTTTTCTGTAGAAAATTCAAGTTCTTCTTCAACTACCAGTTCAAATGATCAGAAGTGATAATGGCACATAATTTACTAATTCTACACTTCAGAATTTTTTGGAATCTGTTGGTATTTCACATAATTTTTCTGCTGCCAGAACTCCCCAACAGAATGGTGTTGTTGAAAGGAAAAACAGAACTTTGGTAGAAGCTGCAAGGACCATGCTAGCATATTCAGAACTTCCTTAATCTCTTTTAGGATCCAAAGAATCCTATGAATTTGGATCCTATGTTTGAAATGTTTTGTAAAGAAAAGAACTTCAGAATCTGAAGATCAAAAGTTCAGAAGTTCTGAACTAGTGCTAGAAAGATAAATAAAGTCATCTTCAGAAGTGCAAAATATATATTCAGAAATTCTGAAGAAGTTCTGAATAGGTTCTGAAGTGAAAATTCAGAAGTTCTGAACACAGTTCAGAAGTGGTTCTGAAGAGCAAAGTTTAGAATTCTGAAGACAGTTCAGAAGTTCTGAAGAACTTCTGAATAGAGTTTTTGATGACGTGTCTCATTGTTATTGGGCTGTGATTTAAAAACATGTAATTGTAGCTTTACTTTTGTAGTATATATAGAGAGTTTGTTAGACTGTTAGAAGTTGAATATTAATAGAACACCACACATGAGAGTCGTTTAAAGGTGTAAGTGTGTGTTTCTCTATAAAGCTTTCTACAGTTCTAATAAAATGAGGATTCATTGACCATTCTATATTAGATCTGTTGTAATATGGGATTAACAATCTCTCTGGGCAGAAGCAATTGCAACTGCATGTTTTACTCAGAACAGGACAATTTTGAATAGAAAACTACTTAAAACTCCTTATGAAATTATTAAACAAAGAAAACCCTCTATTGACTATTTTAAAATTTTTTGTTGCAGGTGTTTTCTTCTGAATGATGCACAGCATCTAGATAAATTTGCACTTAAGGGTACAGCTGGTATCTTTGTTGGCTATTCTCATAGATCCAAAGCTTACAGAGTGTTAATTAAAGGAACTCAAAGAATCATTGAGACATCAAATATTAGATTTCATGAACCAACATTGACTTCTGAACAAGACAGTTCAGAACTCTCATTTAATCTAGTTTCTGAAAGTTTGGATTCAGAACTTAACAAGACAAATCACACTTCTGAATCTCAAACTTTACTTAAATCAAATTTGGATTTCTTATGACAAGATCTATTTGATATTTCTGTTAATGTTTCTACAAATTATCAGAATTCGTCTCTTCTTAGAAGCACAAAAGAACAAGATATTTCAGAAAATCAAATATCAAATATGTCAGCACCACCAGTCTCAACCTCAAACTCAGAAATTCTTATTTCTGAATCTGTACAAGTTACTTCTGAAACAGCCCAAATAATTTCTGAACCTATTATTCCTGTTTCTGAACCTGTGACTACAACTTCTGAACCAATACTGAATATTCAATTTGAGGGTGAGCCTTCAGATCTACATTAAGCTGAAATCATGATGCTGACACCCAAGCAATCATTGATGATTATGATTATTTGAACAATGTTTCATCTGTTCAACCATTGCTAAATGTGAACAAATGGACATCAAGTCATCTAATTCACCAGATTATTGGTGATGCATCAAAAGGTGTACAAACAAGATCAACCACAGCAAATGAATGTCTGTATGTGAATTTTTTAAGAAGTATAGAACCCAAAAAGCCATATGGAGCACTTCAAGATCCAGATGGGATTTTAGCTATGCAAGATGAACTAAATCAATTTGAAAGAAACAAAGTCTGGATATTTATTCCAAAACCAAAAGGTAAATCAATCATTGGCACCAAGTGGGTTTTCAGAAACAAAAAGGATGAACATGGAATCGTTTTGAGAAATAAAGCAAGACTTGTTGCTAAGGGGTATTCTCAACAAGAGGGCATTGATTGTGATGAAACTTTTGCTCCTGTTGCAAGACTAGAAGCTATCAGAATCTTTCTTGCTTATGTTGCTTACAAAAACATGAAAGTTTTTCAAATCGATGTTAAGTGTGCATTTCGGAATGGAATTCTTCATGAAGAAGTATATGTTGAACAACCAGAAGGCTTTGTAAGCAAAGAGTTTCCAGATCATGTTTACATTTTGGACAAATCCTTGTATGGACTGAAACAAGCACCAAGAGCACGGTATGACACTTTCACAACTTTTCTTCTGAATTCCAAGTTCAAAAGTGGTACTGTTGATACAACTTTATTTCTAAAAAAGGAAGGTGATGATATGATATTAATACAAATATATGTAGATGATATTATCTTTGCTTCTAGAAATCCAAAATTTTGCAGAAATTTTGAGAAAATCATGCAAACTGAATTTGAAATAAGTATGATGGGGGAGTTAACATTTTTTCTTGGTCTTTAAGTAAAACAACTACCCACTGTCATATTCATTAATCAATCTAAGTATATCTCTGATTTACTTAAGAAGTTTGACATGACTGATTGTTCTAGTATTCAAACTCCAATGGCCACTACAACAAAATTAGAACCTGATTTGAATGGAAAATCTATTGCTCAGAAAAAGTACAAAGGCATTATTGGATCTTTGGTTTACTTAAAAGCTAGTAGACCTGATATAATGTTTGCTACATGTATTTGTGCTAGAAATCAACCTAATCCTAAGGAATCTCATCTTCTTGCTGCTAAAAGAATCCTTAGATATCTCAAAGGTTCTCCTTCATTGGGACTTTGGTATTCAAAGGATTCTGGTTTTGAGCTAACATCTTTCACCGATGCAGATCATGGTGGTTGCAAACTAGACAGAAAAAGTACATCTGGATCCTGTCAAATTTTAGGTGATAGACTTGTGAGTTGGTCTTCAAAGAGGCAAAATTGTGTTTCAACTTCTACTGCAGAAGCTGAATATGTTGTTGCTGCAATATGGTGCTCACAAGTTATTTGGATGCAAACACAATTAAAAGACTATGGCTACACATTCAAAAAGATTCCTCTTTATTGTGATTCAAAAAGTGCAATAGCAATTACTGCAAATCCAATCCAACATTCAAAGACTAAGCACATTGATGTCAGATATCATTTTATCAAAGATCATGTTGATAAAGGTAATATTGAAATGTTTTTTGTTTAGACTGATTATCAACTAGCTGATTATTTACCAAAGCACTCGATGAAAAACGGTTTAATTTTTTGGTAAACGGTTTAATTTTTTGGTAAGTAAATTAGGCATGATGAATATGTCTGTGTAAGTATTGAGTATCAAATTAATCTTCAAAATTTTATGTTCGTCGTTTATTTCCTTCAAATTCTGAGAAATCTTATCTTCAGAGTTTCTGTAGTTAAGCTTTCAGAATTTTTTTTTAACTCAGAGGCATAATTTTTCATAAACAAAGTGAATGCTTTCTAATACTTACAATTTTTTTTTTCATTTCTCTATCGTTTATTTCTAACAATTTTTGATGTCTAGCATTGTTTAGAGAGGGAGAATCAAAATGGTTCTTGATTCAAGAGGGAGTTAACACTCTAATTCAAGAATTTCTCACTGCTCCATCACATTCAAGATCTGAAATGGTGGATACCACATTCTGTGGTGTACATCTAAAGAATTTGACCAAAATTCTAAAGATAAACTATTTTTCATATTGTTCAAACCTACTTCTAAATTATTCAAATATTTTATATTTTTCGGAAGTTTGTAGTTTTAAATTAGTTTTGTGATTTTGAAGGATTTCAACTCAAGTTCTGAACTTATTTCGAAAGTTCTGAAGTATTTCTGAATCATCTCATTCAAACTTCTGAACCTATTCTCAGAAGTTCTGAATTTTTTCTGAAATTTTTTGAACTTGTTCTCTGAATTTTTCTTCCTGTTGTAAGGACTAATCGTGTGCCACGTGTTTTATCTTCATTGGCTAATTCTTAAATACGTCGATTAAACGGTTCATTTATCCGAATAAATGATCATTACTACTCTAATCACATTTGCTTTTTGGCCACGTGTCCATATCCGATTATCCGGTCATATTAATTCGATGGATTCATCATTTTCTTCACTTTTCAGTGATTTTTCCCTCCGAAACCTCTCTTTGCTTATTGCTTTTCAAACCAATTCGAATCGTTGTCCATTTCCAGTAATGTCGACTTCAAATATCATGGTTTCTGCCTCATCAAGTTTCAGTGATAATGATGGTTCTTCAAATAATGATTCATTCAAAATTGTTCATCAGAAAATAAAGATTGGGTCAATGGAAATTCCTTTGAATGAGGATCAAGTGGTCCAAGACACGGCCACAACTGCCTTTGATGAAGCTGGTCCTTCAAATCCTTTTCCTGTTCAAACTTCTAACCCTAACCCTAACCCTAACCCTAACCCTAACCCTAACCCGAGTACTGATAAATTTGGGGAAACTCAAATTAAGCCTATTAAGGTCATTTCTGAATCCAATGCTGGTGATAGTGAGTCTAAATCTCGTGCTGAAAGCAGTGATGGACCTGATATGTCCAAATTATATGTTCCAGAGGAGAAGCTACTCGAAATCAAGAAAAATAATTGTGCTCTGAACTTCAAATCGACAGATTTTGCTCTTGATCAAACGATTTTGATCGAAATTCTGAAGAAACATCCCCTTCGTGCTCTACTCTCAAGAAAATTTTCAGTCCCTGCTTCTTACTTGCAACAATGGCGGTATTATGCTGAAGTTGATGAAACTGACAATGATATTTCTTTTTATATTCATGGATACAGGGTATGTATTTCTGTGGAAGATGTAAGAAATATTCACTATCTTCCAAAAGAAGATGAAGTTCTTGGGAAAACTTCATATGATCCAATTCCATCAACCTCTGAGATAATTTTAGATTTTATGAGTTTGGGCTATTCTGAACAACTCAATGCTTTAAGTTCATTCAGAAGGAAGTGTTTACCTCCAATTTGGTACTGTTTATTTTTAATCTTAAACACTTGCCTTTCTGGAAAAAGTTCTAGTCTAGATCAAGCTTCAACAAATAGAAGGCTCATTTTCCATGGAGTTGCATTCAACAAGCATTATGATTATGCTTCACTAATTTTTGAAGATCTGAAATCTGCTGTTCTGAAGAAATCAACTTACGACTATATTCCTTTTCAACGATTTTTCCAAACTTTTGTCAAAGGTGAAATGAAGGTTGTTTCTGTCATTCCTGATCTTCCTCATGAGGTACATGTTCCTATTTTTTCAATGGATAATCTTCGACCACCCAATGCTAAGCTGGTATTTCCAAATGTTGTGCCATTACTTGCTCACTTACTTGAACTTGTAAGTCAAAGCAATGAGATTCTAATTGAGTACTATGAATCAATGGGACTACCTAAACTTGTAGTCTCTTCCTCTGATTCCAACCAGAGTGATGAGTATGGTAAGGTGTCTAGAATACCTAAGAAGAGTGGTGAGACTGTTCAAGGGGGAGAACAATCTCAAGGTGTGAAGAGAAAAAATGAAAATAAGAGACTGGGTAGAAAGGTGAGACAAAGAATTGATGAGGGGAGAACACAAGGAAAAAATAAAGAAATTTGTGCACTACATGTTCCAATCCGAGCACCCACATCATCTATTACTCCATATTCTTTGGTGGGTAATATTGAAAAGGCCAGTGAGCCCATGGAAAATCTTGTTCACCCCCCTAGCCACTCATCCATCTCTCAACAGAAGGATGTTTCATTAACACAATTGGGGCAAGCAGCTAATCTACCATTAGGACTCCACTTGGAAGTTCCTTTTTTGAAAAAGAAGGACATATGTCCCCCCCTTCACTGTTTTGAGCACATAGAGTCTGAGAGTCCACTCAACCTTGAGCATCAAGAACCACTTAATGTGGAATTTCTTCACACCAGCACACATCTTTCAGATGTAAATAAGCAAAGTGTTTGTCACATTGCCTCAACAACTATAGATATTCCTAATATTGGGTATCAAGGATTAGTTGGAAGCCCTGGTGGAGTGAAAATCACCAAAGCTCCATTCACAGAGCCTTTTATGATTCATGATGCTGTGGCATCTACAGGCCAGCCTTCTTCTGAAGGACTGCAAACAAGATCATTTGTTGGTCTTGGCAATTTACCCACATCTTCTGAATTCTTAGAATTCAAGGATTTCTGTACTTCTGAATTTGCAAAGAAGGAAACTATGGTCAATAAGTTGAATGACTTTATGCATGATAACTTCTAGTGATCTTAAATCTTTCAAACAAGCTATTCTGAATGCTTTCTCAGAAGGGGTCTCTGCAGTATCTTCTCTGAAATCTTCTCAGCCTTCTTCATCTACTACTCAGCCTGAAGTATCTCAATTTGCATCAAAGGATGATATCAATCAAATTCTGACTCAACTATCTTCTATTCAGACTTCTCGGTTAAACTTAGATACAAGATTATCTATTTTAGAGTGCAGACCACAGGCAGATACTTTGAAACGTAATCTTAATGATCAGGATCCTGATAATCAAGAGGGGGAGAAGAGACAAAGAGTATCTAAAAATGATGAAATTGCACATGGTCAATCTTCTGAGAAGACTTCTGAAGAAGCTCAGAAAAATGGTGAAGATACAAATAGAATGTCTGAAGCAATAGAAGATATTCTTATTGCTCAAAATGAAGGACAAGAGGCTGATAATGCTTCTTCTGAAGAATTCATTGATGAAGGATATGAAACAGAAAAACTGTCTTGAGTTCAGATAAAACAGATGTGATTCCAGATTCGAATGAAGAAATGTTAAGAGAATATCTGGCATTTGAAGATGTAATAGGTGAACCAAGTGATCTATCAGATGTAATTATGTTTGAAGAAGATGCAGACAGATATGATGAATCTGAAGCGAATATGGAAGAAAATTTGAAGGTGAATGAAAATAGAGACTTGGTGATTTGGAAACCAAAACAACTTCTGAATGTTGTTTATAGAGAAATATCTGAAGATTTATGGAGTTTGTTAAGTCAATTTTGTTGCGTACATTTATTTCTAAATAATCCATGAAATCTGGAGTGTAGATTTTTGGATGATAGATTGATTATCGTCAAAGAATTTCTAAATCAACCAGATGAAAGATTTAACATAGAGATTGATTTAAGCCACATGGAGAAGCTTGATGTGACAACTGTCAAAATTCGAGCTTTCAGGTTAGCTTCTATTAAGTTTATTAGTGTTTATATAGTTAAATTTTAAGAATAGGAGTTAGTTGGTTTAGAATGGCCGAAAAATCCTTAGCATTTCCGGTAGTCGCTTAAAATGTCCAGTTCCGACCCGTAACTGTCTGAAACGTCCAATACAGTGCCAAATGCTCTAATTTATACCCAATTTATATAAAATATATGGTTTTAGTATTTTTATTATAAAACTTTTATTTTTATTAGAAACTAACCAAAATGGGATAACAAAGTTGAGAAAAAGGCCAAAATTGAGAAATTGGAATTCAAATATCACATTTTGGGCTTAAATAAAGATTTTAAGGAAATATTTTTGGGTTTTGGGTGGGGCCCATCACCATGTGCGCCCCCCCCCCTCTAATCCACATAAAACTTATTTTTTTTGTATTTCCCCTCATTTGCAACATTCAAAATTCAAATCTCTCTCTCTCTCTAGAACTAAAAAGCCATAATCACTTCTCTCTTCTTCCTCTCTTTCTCTCCAAAAACTCCAGCCATTTCTTTAATCAAAAACTCATCTTAGTGCAAGAACATTGAAGATATTCAACACACAATCATCCAAGTAAATACAAAACTTCATCTTCTTCATTTTCTTATCATTTTTGGGTGAAAACCCCACTTTTCTTGCATTATAAGCATTCTTCTTCTAAACCTTTGAATTTTCTGAGTTTATGGAGAGATTTCACACCAAAAACATGTAAAAATGTTCATATAATGGTGGTAATCTATGACCCAAACAATAAAACTCAAGAAAATGGGTGAAAATCATGATTTTATGTTTTTTAAACATCAATGGAGACTTTTGGTGCTGACAGATTCAATGCATGTGCATAAATCGTCCATTTCTTGTAAATAATATGCTAAAAAATTTAGTGAGTTGGGGTTCTAATCCAAGTGGTCTCACTCAAAAACATTGAGTTTTGACCCCCCAAATGCTCATATCAAGATGCATGTGCATCTAGAAGTTCAACAGTAGGCAAATCCTACTTTGAACGACCATAACTCTTTGAATACTCATCCAAATTACTTGTTTTTTCTTCTGAAAGTTAATTTAATGAGTTGCCTTTCAAATACCACTGATTACATTAAAAAATATGGTGATTTGAGGTTCCAACTAATTGAAATAAAATGAGTGTGCAAACTGTCAACCAATGACAGATTTGTGCATGCATGTTCAAATGACCATATCTCTTTAAAAACTCAATGAAAAAGAATGATTTTTCTTTTGAGAGTTAGTTTTATGAGTTATATTCAGTTTGCAAGTGGAATCACAAAAAAAATATGAAGTTTTGACCCTCCAAACAGCTAAAATACTTTAGGGGTACAATCTGTGAAACCACCAGCAGCTAAACTCTACTTTGTGTGTTAGTATCTCCTTTGCTATTTGTCTTTAATGCATGATTCTGCTTCTAAAACTTTCTTTTATGAGTTAGGATTCATATGAATCCAGTTTCATTCAAAAATATGAAGTTTTGAGGCATTAACCAATTTATTAAAGTTAAGTGTGCAATCTGTCAGCTAATGACAGAATTGTGCATGAAACTTTGTAGTGCCATATCTCCTTCATAACTTCTTCAAAATCAGTGATTCTTATCTCAAAAGTTTCCTTTATGAGTTATGATTCCAATCCAACTAGAAAGTCTAGAAAATACTTAGTAGAACTTCTCAAATGAGTGATTTACTAACATGGTGTAATCTGCCATGCCAGTTGTGACCCTTTGCATTGTATAAATTATTTGAATCATTTTTACATGTCCAAAATGCATCAAATTTGGTCACAATCACCATAACCCAGTACCATATCACATATAAAAATATGGGAAGCTATGTCATTTTGGAAGTCTCTAAATTTTGATCATTTTGAGTACTACAAGTTTCTGTCCAGAAGTGAAATTCTGGAATTTCTTGATTTTAACAATTATTGATCATTTGATGGTTTATAACACAATTTACGGTATAAATTACTATATTAACGAGCATAGGTGCATTATGTATAATTGGATACAATCAAGTTGGATGCATGTGGACATTTATAAACTTAAGACTTATTCACCTCCATAAGTAGTTTTAGATCCATAAGTGATGGTTTTTGGGCATTTCTCTTGGTTAGGGAATCGGTAGGCCTTTGAGTGGGGGATCATATCGTGCTTCGGAGTAGCGGAGCTTTGCACAAAGGTGAGTATTCACGGCCGTTCTTTTAAATGTTTATTTCGTTTTGGGGTGTAAAGAATGTTGAATTAAAAGAAAGTGAATTGATTTATATGATTGAATGAAAATTATATAAATTGTTAGGATGAGCAAATTGATAATTTACAAATGATATGTTGAGTTATGTGAACTCCCCGTGCTACACTACTATTTAACTCTGTTTATTTGAGCCGATGATATTTGTGGATAGCGCTATTTGGTTGACATACCCACCTAACTGGCAAGTAGGGGTGCACTTTATCAATTAAGAATGCTCTACACATGTGGACTTTAGGTCCACCGCTGAGGTAGTTCGTGGGGCATAGAATGTCGTTTAGGCTTAGTAGTTGCTCAATAATTAAATATCATGTGTAAAAGTAATTTGCATATTTGCTCATAAGAAAAATTGAAATGTTTAATATTGATTTCGCTATGTTTATACCTTGCATATAAAATATTTTTTGTGCATTCGAAAACCCGTGAACTCACCAATTCTTTGTAGTTGACCCTTCCGTTTTATCATGCTTTACAGGAAAATAGAGGTAACCGATCAAGAGTAACTTATTTTGTGGAACACCAATCAAGATTTTATATGTATCTTTTATTTCGATGTAATTTGTTTGTTAAGACAAAGTTGTCGAATTATAAACTTTTAAACTGTAAACGTTGATGTTTTATTTATGAATGTATGGTTGGTGTTATTATTCCTACTGTTGTGAACTTGAACTGTCTTATCCTGTGTTTCCGCTTTAGCGGGGTGTGACAGACTTGGTATCAGAGCCTTAGGTTATAGAGAACACCGGTTTTCTAAAAAAAACCATGCACTATAACAAAAATTTTATTTTCTTAGAAGAACGTAAAAATTTAAAAACCTACTACTAGTATAACTACAATAAGCATCGTTCTAGCATATTATAATTAGGCAAAGCCTGATCATCTATGTCTTAATATGGTATAAGTAAGAAGGGGCTTGAACTAGTTATACTAAAATTAACATAGATCGGAAAACTTCTTATTTCAAATCGAAAAATAGCGTGAGTTTGCATAAGCATTTTATAAATTATTATTTACTAAAGTACATTTAGTAATTAAATTTGGTACTGTCGCAGTTTAAAAAATGTCTCACTCATCCTCACTTCCCGAGCATTCCCCCGACGAATCCGGGTATTTTACTAGCCTCCCTAGGAGGAACCAAGCCATCCATGATGAGAGCGATCCGTCTGAAGAAAGTGACGCGGCAACCCGAGAGACTTCTGTGGAAACTCCTGTACCCTGCGCCACCTCCAGTCGATGTGGTTGGTCCGTCCCGAGGACCTAGGACAATGAGAACCGCCCGAAAGCGTGTTCTCCCTCCTAGGAGGGTGACTATTGCAGTTCCCTCTGAACCTCCGAGCGAGCCATCCAGATCGCGAACTCCATTGTGAAGTGTGACTCCTCCTCCACCCGCAGTCGGAGTACCTGTGCCCCGGCTAGAAGGAATGACCGCAGCGGAGAACTACTGGGTCTCGGGTATGGCCAACGAAATACATACTCATCCGCTGAGGTTGGACCATTTCCAGCAGTCCATAGACGGCATTTTTACAGCCCTGTACTCACAAGATGAGATTACAGATAGGATCATGGAGATCACCTCCGAGTCTAGGAGGGCGATTAGGAGGCTGTACACTTATTTGGCTTGGGCATTAGGAGCGTTGATGGTGATGCTAGGAGTCTTGATTTAAGTTTTGATGCATTAGGAGACTTCAGTCTTTATGAATCTTTTGGATAACAATGGTTATTTTATTTTGAGGCTTGTAGCCTAGTTGTTAAGTTTAAACACTTTATTGTTTTGTTGGTATTGTATTTTGAATTTTTCTTTTTATGTTAAATTGTTATGGTTTATATTGGAGTTATGCATGATAACTATTACCGCATGATTGTTCCCGTATGAGTTTATTTGATTATTGTTGAATGAATGTTATAAGATACGCATAACTTAGTATGTAGACTATATGTGACCATAGTATTAGAATCTGACCAAGACTCCATTTGAAATGGTGTTTTAGAACAATGCCTCCAAGGAGAGAGAACCCAGAAGTTGCACGACTGGTATCCGAACAACTCATTGCTGCACTTCCAAACATTGTTAGCGAAGTAGCAGCTGGCCTAAATTCTAATCAAAATAACAATCGTGGACCGGGAGATAGAGAATGTACATATAAATCTTTCAGGGGTTGTAACCCTAAAGAATTCCACGGAACTGAAGGAGCCGTCGGTTTACTGACCTGGTTAGAGAGCATGGAGTCTGTTCTCCACATTAGCAAGTGTACAGAAGGAAGGAAGGTAGAGTATGCTGCTTGTCTTTTACAAGGGCGAGCATTAACTTGGTGGAACACTCAAGTACAGACACGAGGGAGGGAAGCAGCAAACAATCTTACATGGGAAGACTTTAAAAGAATTCTGAAGGAAGAATATTGTCCGAGAAGTGAAATTCAGAAATTAGAAGCAGAATTATGGAACCATGAAATGAAAGGAAACGACATTGATACTTATACTGCCCTTTTCCATGAATTAGCCAAGCTAGTACCACATTTGGTAACACCTGAGGAGAATAGAGTTGACCGATACGTATGGGGTTTGTCTCCGTAAATTAGAGGGACGTTACTTCAGCTGATCCAAAGACACTTCAAGCAGCAGTAAACGTAGCAACACGACTTACCAACAATGCAAACCGTACAGGGACGTTTGCAACCAACAAGGCATTGGGAAAGAGAAAGGTGGATGAACCTGCAAGAAGACAGTTTGGGAAGAGGTCGGGTAAGGATCAAAGAACATCAGAAAATTATGGTATTCAGGCATCGGCAATGGGGAAAGGAAAAGGGTCGTACCCGAAATGTTATAAATGTAATAATCATCATCAGGGAAGATGCATTACTTGTCTCAATTGTAATAGGAAAGGCCATGTTGCAAAGGATTGTCGAATGGGTGAGAAGCGGGTGTGTTATGAATGTGGAAGCCCGGATCACTTCAGGAATAAATGTCCAAAAAAGAATTGGAGGTCAGATGCCAGGCAAGCGCAACCAACAAACCAAGGAAACCAAGAAGGACTGGCCAGAGGTCGAGTGTTCGAGATTAGAGCTGAAGAAGCAAGGCAGAATCCAGATGTCGTTACAGGTACGTTTCTTTTGAATAATCATGATGCATCTATACTATTTGATTCTGGAGCAGATAGGAGTTTTGTGTCATTAGATTTTAGACGAAAGATAAATCTAAGGTCTCAAAAGTTGAAAGAATCATACGTAATTGAATATGCCAACGGTCAAGAGTGTAGGGTCAATGATGTAATAATGAACTGCACTATAAATTTGGCTAGTAGGGATTTCCGTATAGATTTAATCCCGATTAAACTAGGAAGTTTTGACGTGGTTGTGGGCATGGATTGGTTATCCAAAAACCGAGCCAAAATTTGTTGCTACGAAAAGATCGTACGAATTCCGTTACCCGAAGGGGGAAAACTCAAAGTACACGGAGAGAAACCTAGGAGGGGTATTAAAGTAGTGACATGTATGAAGATGCGAAAGTAGTTGAGAAAGGATTGCATTGTTTTTCTAGCTCACATCAAGGATAAGAAGGCTGAAGAAAAACGCGTTCAAGATATTCCTATAGTTCGGAATTTTCCTGAGGTATTCCCGGACGAATTGCCTGGAGTACCCCCACCAAGACAAGTGGATTTTCACATAGAATTAATTCCTGGAGCCGCGCCAATCGCGAAAGCACCATATCAATTAGCACCATCAGAGATGCAAGAGCTGTCGGAACAACTTCAGGAATTACTCGACAAAGGATTTATCAGACCTAGCTCTTCACCTTGGGGAGCCCCAATTTTATTTGTTAAGAAGAAATATGGATCTTTTCGAATGTGTATCGATTATAGGGAACTCAACAAGTTGACAATTAAGAACCGATACCCCCTTCCCTAGATTGATGATCTGTTTGACCAACTTCAAGGTGCAGCGTACTTCTCGAAGATCGATCTTAGGTCTGGATATCATCAAATGAGAGTTCGAGAAGAAGATATCCCCAAGACGGCCTTTAGGACTCGATACGGCCACTACGAGTTCCTAGTCATGCCATTTGGTCTAACAAACGCATCGGCAGTTTTCATAGATTTGATGAATAGAGTATGTCGACCATACCTAGACAAATTCGTGATCGTGTTCATAGATGATATACTCATTTATTCTCGAAACAAAAAGGAGCATGAGCAACATATTGATATTGGAATTGCTTAGAAACGAAAGGTTGTACGCGAAATTCTCTAAATGTGAATTCTGGATTCGTGAGGTACACTTTCTTGGCCATGTGGTGAATGAAAAGGGAATCCAAGTTGATCCAGCTAAGATTGAGGCCATTAAGAAATGGGAAGCCCCGAAGACACCGACTGAGATCCGCCAATTTCTGGGATTGGCAGGTTATTACCGGCGATTTATCGAGAATTTCTCTAAGATCACGCAACCACTAACAACTCTAACACAAAAAGATAAAAAGTTTATTTGGGGAGAGAAACAAGAAGAAGCCTTCCAGACACTCAAACACAAGTTATGCAACGCACCGATTCTAGCTCTACCCGAAGGAGTAGATAACTTTGTAGTCTACTGTGATGCTTCACATCAGTGAATGGGATGCGTGTTAATGCAAAAAGACAAGATTATTGCATACGCATCAAGACAACTGAAGATTCACGAGAAGAATTATACTACTCATGATTTGGAGCTAGGAGCGGTGGTGTTCGCACTCAAGATCTAGAGACATTATCTCTACAGTACTAAGTGTACTATATTCACAGATCACAAGAGCCTTCAACATATTCTTGACCAGAAAATGTTAAACATGAGGCAAAGAAGATGGGTTGAACTACTTAGTGACTATGACTGTGAAATAAAGTACCATCCAGGCAAAGCTAATGTGGTAGCCGAAAGGAAAGAGTAAAACCAACAAGAGCACGTGCTATGGGAATGATGGTCCAGACGAGTTTAAAAACTCAAATACTGGAAGCACAAGGAGAAGCTTTGAAAGAAGAGAATTTAAAGAATGAAACCTTGCAGCACATAGAGAAGGAATTTGAAATGCAGACAGATGGGGTACATTACTTTAAGAATAAGGTATGGGTACCGAAAGTTGGTGATCGTCGATCAATCATTTTGGACGAAGCCCATCGATCCAGATATTCGATTCACCTAGGGGCAGATAAAATGTATAAGGATTTGAAGGAGTATTATTGGTCGCCAGGAATGAAGAAAGATATTGCCGTGTTCGTAAGCAAGTGCCTGACTTGTGCTAAGGTAAAGGCCGAACATCAGAAACCATCTGGTTTACTTCAACAACCCGAAATACCACAATGGAAATGGGAGCAAATAACAACGGATTTCGTTACTAAGCTACCCAGAACTGGAAAAGGGCACGATGCTATATGGGTTATAGTAGATTGACTTACCAAATCGGCTCATTTCATTCCCATTCGCGAAGATTTCAGCATGGAAAGACGTGCACAAATCTACATTAATGAAATAGTTACACGTCATGGTGTGCCTATTTCCATTATTTCGGACAGAGATACACGATTTACATCGCGATTTTGGCAATCTCATCAAAAGGCTTTGGGTACGCGTTTAGATTATAGCACTGCCTATCATCCTCAAACAGATGGTCAATCGGAAAAAACTATTCAAACGTTAGAGGATATGCTGCGTGCATGTGCAATAGATTTTGGTGGGAGTTGGGATACCCGCCTGCCACTAGTTGAATTCTCTTATAACAATAGTTGTCACACCAGCATACAATGTGCACCATACGAAGCTCTATACGGACGTAAGTGCAGATCACCGCTTAGCTGGGTAGAAATCGGAGATAGACAGTTGACAACGCCCGATATTATTCAGGAAACCACTGATAAGATCTCGACCATTAAAGAAAGACTCAAGACAGCAAGAGATCGTCAGAAGAGTTATGCAGATAATCGGAGAAAGCCATTGGAGTTTCAAGTGGGAGATAAAGTGCTATTAAAAGTGTCCCCATGGAAGGGACTGGTACGCTTCAGGAAGAGAGTCAAGCTGGGTCCAAGATACATTGGTCCATTCGAAATACTTGAAAGAATCGGACCAGTGGCGTACAAGATGAAGTTACCACCGAATCTAAGGCCATCCACGACACATTTCATGTGTCGAATCTAAATAAATGCCTAACAGATGAAACGTTGATGTTACCCCTAGACGACGTTCAGATTAACGATCGGTTAAACTTCGTTGAAGAACCAGTTGAGGTATTGGACCGAGAAGTTAAACGGTTAAGGCACAGTAAAATCCCTATTATAAAGGTCCGCTGGAATGCGAAACATGGTCCAGAGTATACTTGGGAGCGAGAAGACTTGATGAAGCATAAGTATCCTCACCTGTTCGCGGATACCCCAGGGCAAGCTAATTCCTAAATTTCGGGACGAAATTTCTCTAACAGGGGAAGACTGTGACAACTGTCAAAATTCGAGCTTTCAGGTTAGCTTCTATTAAGTTTATTAGTGTTTATATAGTTTAATTTTAAGAATAGGAGTTAGTTGGTTTAGAATGGCCGAAAAATCCCTAGCATTTCCGGTAGTCGCTTAAAATGTCCGGTTCCGACCCGTAACTGTCTGAAACGTCCAATACAGTACCAAATGCTTTAATTTATACCCAATTTATATAAAATATATAGTTTTAGTATTTTATTATAAAACTTTTATTTTTAATAGAAACTAACCAAAATGGGCTAAAAAAGTTGAGAAAAAGGCCAAAATTGAGAAATTGGATTTCAAATCTCACATTTTGGGCTTAAAATAGAGATTTTAAGGAAATATTTTTGTGTTTTGGGTGGGGCCCATCACCATGGCTCAAAACTCCAGCCATTTCTTTAATCAAAAACTCATCTTAGTACAAGAACATTGAAGATATTCAACACACAATCATCCAAGTAAGTACAAAACTTCATCTTCTTCATTTTCTTATCATTTTTGGGTGAAAAAACCCACTTTTCTTGCATTATAAGCATTCTTCTTCTAAACCTTTGAATTTTCTGAGTTTATGGAGAGATTTCACACCAAAAACATGTAAAAATGTTCATATAATGGTGGTAATCTATGACCCAAACAATAAAACTCAAGAAAATGGGTAAAAATCATGATTTTATGTGTTTTTGAGCAACAATGGAGACTTTTTGTGCTGACATATTCTATGCATGTGCATAAATCGTTCATTTCTTGCAAATAATATGCTCAAAAATCATGAATCTTCTTTCTACAAGTTTATTTAGTGAGTTGGAGTTCTAATACAAGTGGTATCACTCAAAAACATTGAGTTTTGACCCCCCAAATGCTCATATAAAGATGCATGTGCATCTGGAAGTTCAACAGTAGGCAAATCCTAATTTGAACGACCATAACTCTTTGAATACTCATCCAAATTACTTAATTTTTCTTCTGAAAGTTAATTTAATGAGTTACCTTTCAAATGCCACTGATTTCATTAAAAAATATGGGGATTTGAGGTTCCAACTAATTGAAACAAAATGAGTGTGCAAACTGTCAACCAATGATAGATTTGTGCATGCATGTTCAAATGGCCATATATCTTTCAAAACTCAATGAAAAAGGATGATTTTTCTTTTGAGAGTTAGTTTTTATGAGTTATATTCAGTTTGCAAGTGGAATCACTTAAAAATATGGAGATTTGACCCTCCAAACACCTAAAATACTTTAGGTGTGCAATCTGTGAAACCACCAGCAACTAAACTCTACTTTTGTTATTTGTCTTTAATGCATGATTCTTCTTCTAAAAATTTCTTATATGAGTTAGGATTCATATGAATTCAGTTATATTCAAGAATATGAAGTTTTGAGGCATTAGGCAATTTATTAAAGTTAAGTGTGCAATCTGTCAGCTAATGACAGAATTGTGCACGCAACTTTGTAGTGCCATATCTCCTTCATAACTTCTTCACAATCAGTGATTCTTATCTCAATAGTTTTCTTTATGAGTTATAATTCCAATCCAACTGGAAATTCTAGAAAATACTGAGTAGAACTCCTCAAATGAGTGATTTACTAACATGGTGTAATATGCCATGCCAGTTTTGACCCTTTGCATTGCATAAATTATTTGAATCATTTTTACATGTCCAAAATGCATCAAATTTGGTCACAATCACCATAACCCAGTACCATATCACATATACAAATGTGGGAAGCTATGTCATTTTGGAAGTCTCTACATTTTGATCATTTTGAGTACTACAAGTTTCTGTTCAGAAGTGAAATTCTGGAATTTTTGATTTAACAATTATTGATCATTTGATGGTTTATAACACAATTTACGGTATAAATTACTATATTAACGAGCATAGGTGCATTATGTATAATTGGATTATAGACAATCAAGTTGGATGCATGTGGACATTTATAAACTTAAGACTTATTCACCTCCATAAGTAGTTTTAGATCCATAAGTGATGGTTTTTGGGCATTTCTCTTTGTTAGGGAATCGGTAGGCCTTTGAGTGGGGGATCATATCGTGCTTCGGAGTAGCGGAGCTTTGCACAAAGGTGAGTATTCACGGCCCCTCTTTTAAATGTTTATTTCGTTTTGGTGGTGTAAAGCATGTTGAATTAAAAGAAAGTGAATTGATTTATATGATTGAATGAAAATTATATAAATTGTTAGGATGAGCAAATTGATAATTTACAAATGATATGTTGAGTTATGTGCAGTCCCCGTGTTACACTACTATTTAACTCTCTTTATTTTAGCCGATGATATTTGTGGATAGCGCTATTTGGTTGACATACCCACCTAACTGGCAAGTAGGGGTGCATTTATTTATCAATTAAGAATGCTCTACACATGTGGACTTTAGGTCCACCGCTGAGGTAGTTCGTGGGGCGTAGAATGTCGTTTAGGCTTAGTAGTGGCTCAATAATTAAATATCATGTGTAAAAGTAATTTGCATATTTGCTCATAAGAAAAATTGAAATGTTTAATATTGATGCGAACATCCGTTTCGCTATGTTTATACCTTGCATATAAAATATTTTTTGTGCATTCGAAAACCCGTGAACTCACCAACTCTTTGTAGTTGACCCTTCCGTTTTATCATGCTTTACAAAAAAATAGAGGTAACCGATCAAGAGTAACTTATTTTGTGGAACACCAATCAAGATTTTATATGTATCTTTTATTTCGATGTAATTTGTTTGTTAAGACAAAGTTGTCGAATTATAAACTTTTAAACTGTAAACGTTGATGTTTTATTTATGAATGTATGGTTGGTGTTATTATTCCTACTGCTGTGAACTTGAACTGTCTTACCCCGTGTTTCCGCTTTAGCGGGGTGTGACACTTGAAATTTCAGATGAAATTCTTATAAATTTCTCTAAAAAGGTTGAAGTAAGGTTCAGATCATGTATTGCTATTCCTGCTATTGATCTTCCAATGCTTGAAGAACCAATCAGGGATCAAGTTTATAACAAAGAGATTCTTTTCAATTCTGAAGACAGTCAGATTATATTTCCAGAAGATACTTATTGTTTTATGTACAGAAGATGTATGAAATCTGCAACATTAGAAGATTTTCTGAATGATGAATGGTCTGAGGATCATATATCAAATGTAAGAAGTTATCTTCAGAAGCATGGAATTCAGAATTGACATGATTCGACTTTGATAAAAAGGATCAGATGTTTTACCAAGAATATTGATGATGACTTGGTCATAGTCAAATTTGGAGCTGAAAGAAGGGATAGCACTTTATCTGAATTTACTCAGTTTGATCTGTACAAGCTAAGACTGCAAGATAAGCTGGTAACTTTAGCTTTTTGTGTCAACAAAGAAGAATCTGAACTTGTTTCAGAGATTAGACGAATTTTGGGTATCTATATTAGAAATCTGATTATGCGTGATTTTCAACTGGCTTTGGAATTCAGATTATCCAAAGTGAATTTGTTAGAGCCTGTTTGTATTGAAAGATCAGGGCTAAAAATATTATTCACTAATCCAGACATCGGTTTTATGTACTTTGTGCAAGGAGTCACTAAGACATTCATTGCATCTGATATTCCAAAGTATTCTACATCCACCCTTAAATGGTTTCTAAACTATATGATAGATTTTATAGAAGACTGATATCAAAGAAGAGATAATCTATTTGATCAAAGAAAGAGTAAGTTTAAGAGAATTTATAAGAAAGAGTTATCTTGCAGGGCAAAAGAGAGTGAATAAAATTAGAGGTGCTGATTATCTTCTAAGTAACACTTATGACTTTCAGATCCATACGAAGAAACAAGATATGGAAGAAATTCTGAAGTTCTCTCTGAATCCTGAAAGTTCAGAAGCTAGTCCAAAGAAAAAAGGAAAACAAAAGGTTTCTGAAGTTGTTTCTGAAGAGATTGTTCCTACAAAACAAGTTTCTGAAAGAGAACAACAACAAGAGTAAAGAATTGAAGAGAGTGCATTTACCATATTTCTTGAATATTTCCATCCAGAAATGTTCATGGAATATGAACAAAAATTCAACTATATTGATTGCTGGATCAAGAAGTCCTTTGGTTGGAAGCAATGGTGTTCTGATATAATAATAAAGTTGGGAATTCCTGTGAGTGAAGTCAGAAAGGAAAGTCCAATTGTTAAAGTGATTACTGCTGATGTGAAGACAGTGAAAAATTACAAGTATGCATTTTTCACTGTAGAAAGGAAAGATGGTGAAATTTCTACTTTCTCAGAAGCTGACTTCCAAAATGTCTATCTAAGAGACATGCTTAGGGTGTACAGGAGTCTTTATCCTTTCCATGATTCAATTGCAAAATTCAGAAAATCCTTTCCTGTTTTCAGAGATGGTTTATTTAGAGAGTTCATCTGGGCGTAAAAACTGACTTTCAAGTTGCTTAAGTACTGAATAAGCAGAAAGTTCATCTGAGTAGACCAAATTTCAGTTTACCAGATATTCAGAATCTGAAGAAAAGTACTTTGGTTCTTCAACCTCCAGGATTTGTTTGTAAATGCTTTGAAGAACTACTTTTTATAAGATTTGAAGAACTTCATAAATGCTGCAATGGAACTCTGATGGCTATAAGAGATTGTTTGGTAAAAAGACAAAATAGAAGACCAAAGAATCTGAATGATGATACTGGGAAAAACACAGGAAGCTTGCAAAGGAGATGATCAGAATTATTGAAACTCTGTTGGACTACAGAAGTCTCATCTTAAAAGATGTTAGACTGTTAGGTCTGAAAATATTGTATCCAAGATAACAATTATTGAAGACATGAAGGGTCAAAGTGCAAAAGTCATCAAAGTTGTTAATTAGGAATGTTTAATTATTGGAAAAGATCTTATTGTGTAAAAGGCAAGTTGATAATGCCTATCTTATTAGTTTCCTTATTGTGGTAAAAGTCATATCATATAAATAGAGGGTTAAGGTTAGCATAAAAGAACACGTTAATTCATATAATTCTAGAGAGAGCTTATTAGAGATATCATTGTAATCACGATTCATCAAGTTAGATATATGACAAAAGGTATTCTTCATATTATTCTTGATGTTACTCGGTTACCTGATCAAACTGTGATCCACAAGTGGTATCAGAGCCTACGATCAGAGTTTTTTCGACTTTCTGAGGATACCCACGAAACAGAAGGTATTTTTCTCGATTTCTGCGATTTTTGCTGTTCTTTGCGTTTTTGTCTATTCCTTCATACTAATACTTTACCCGACAAAACTTCAAACTGATTTTTATCGACTCACTCATATTTGTTAATCTCTTTCTCGATCTTTATATCTGATTCTGTGTGTGTTTACTGATTATTGCTTCTGTGAGTTAATCATCTACTGCATAATTTTTTATCGAATCATACTTCTGTCTATTGAATTTTTATTGATTCACTGCTGATTTCTTGAATTTTTATCGACTCTCATAGTTAAAGTTACTTTAGTTTATTTTATTTACTTTTGATTCTTTTTACATAAGAAAACTCAGGAACTAGTGACTCCTACAGCTTTTCTTACTAAAGAATTCCCTAGTAAAATCATAAACTCTAGTAATCTTTTTTTGTAACTGAACGAATAAGAAACTCGAGAACTTAGACATTTTTGTCCATAAAAATACTAGTTCTTTTTAGTCAATAACCCTTTGTTATTGTTTTCTAGTTTATCAATCAAAGAAAACTCAGATTAAATTATTTGATTTTTAGTCGAGTCCTATTGAATCGATAAGAATTTTCATCGAGCCATCATAATTCGATAAAATTTTTGATCGACTCTTTATCTGATCGAGTCATATAATTTTATTATCGAATAGTGTCTAATCGAGAAAAATAAGGTTATCGATCGATAAAACTCTGTTTATCGATTCAAATTTTTCTAAATAATTTATATCGAGTCTCACACACCCGACAAAAGTCCTCATCTTTCAGACCCATATTGATTACTTTATTATCGATCCTTTGTCAATCGATAAAAATCTACTGTTTCGTGAGACTATCCAAAATTTTTTCAAAACTCACTGATCAAGATCACTTTATCAGGTAACCCGTGCTTTCACGATGAGTTCTCAAAATCAACTTTCTAAGCTAAATGCACAAATTTCTCAACTTGAAACCAGACACACAAACAACATGCAAGTGTTGGATGAATTTTTAAGAAAACATGTCACTCTAAAATCTAAGTTTAATAACTCAGAAGAATCAAGAAAAGTTTTACAAAATCAAAATGAATTTTTGGAAGCACAACTCACCGAGTATTCTAGAAAGACATATCATACATATGATGAATTTTGCAAAAAGACAAATCTGATAAAAATAAATTTTGATCTAAAATCCAAAATTTCTGAGTTAGAAAATTTTTTAGATCATGAGACATATAGTGTGGTTCTTAAAAGAATATTAACTGAATTTTTGGAATGTGAGAAAGAAATGATTTTAACTTCTGACGAGAAACACAAATTTGAGTCTGAACGAAAAGATTTTGAAAGCAAAATTAACACTTGTGAATTGACCATTCAAAAACTTTTCTAAACAAGTGTCTGATTTCGAACAAATTGTGATTTTAGAAAGAAAATCATCTGAAACGAAATGTCTAAAACTATCAAAGCAACTTTCTGAACATCAAAATCTTTTAAAAGCTGAAAGAAAAGTGTTTGAAACTGATAAGACGGATTTAATCAAAAAAAGTGTTTTGATCGTTGCTAAAAGCAAAAATTCGGAAAAAGTTTTTGAAAACGAAAGAAAAACTTTTGAAGAGAAAATCAGTAAACTTTCAAACAAATTGTCTGTTTTAGAAACAACTCTTGTGAATGAACGGAAAATGAGATCCGAATCTCAAACAAAAATTTGAAGTGATTTTGGAAGAAAGAGATCATTTATTGTGCAAAATTAGAAAACTTGAAAGTTCTACAACTGCTTCATGTTCAATTTTTCAGTTGAATTCTCTTTCTAAAATAAATGCCTGTAAGAATAACTCGTGTTCAAGTGTCAAATCAAACAGTTATTCTAACAGCTCCAAATCATATAATTCTCCAACTTCCCGGACTCATAATTCTACTTTATCTCACAATGATTTTGTTGCTAATTCTGGTAATTCTAAGAAGTTTAAAATGGTTTGAAGGAAGAAATCAACTACAGATGATAGTGTTGGAAACATGTCACATACATCTCCTGTAGTTGATACAAGATCATTTGTTTCCAACACTAATTTGCCTAATTTTGTCAAATCAATCAATTAGCTAATTAGTCTAAGTGCCACAAAGATTTGTTGTTCTACATGTGGAACAAATGATTTTGTCAATCAAAATTTCAATCATAAATGGTATGGTACTTACAGTTTCCCCACTTCCCCATTTGTTGTGTCTAAAGCTAACCTCCGAGGATCCAACAAAACTTGGGTACCAAAATATTTTTAATCTGTTTTGTAGATACATCATGTGTGTTCTAAATTCCGAATACTCACATCACATGACAATCTTTCAAAAGGTTATATTACATTTGAGGGGGAGTACCACATTTTTTTTCCATTTTTTTTAGTTTCATAGTATCTCAGCTATGAACCTGCTCTTAACATTATGACTTTTGAATACATCAGTTCAGAACTCGGACTTCAATATTTCAAACTCTTTGTGCGTTAGTAATAGAAGTTTCAATGGTCAATCCAGAGCCGGAAGAACCTGCCTATGAAACAAATCCGTAGGTTATAAATTTTGAAAGGATATATTGAGTGCTTGTGAGATAAAAGAAAATTGAGGGTGTGACAGGACTTAAAAGAAAATTGGTCCTCACCAAACCTAAACAGGTATCCGGGTAGCCACTCAATCTATTCATTCTCGATTCTTTGGAGATGAATATTGAAATAGACATGGACCCAATGTTGATAACTCGTGTCACCCCACCCAACTACTCAAGTATCTCACAAAAGATATTTGTTTCATAGATCACGGAGAATGAGCATATCTGCTATCTCTTCATCACTCGGAAGATTAAGATATTGAAAAAGGAAGACACACCTCCGGTCTCCGAACTTCACATTCAATGCACATTGAGTCTGTGAAATGTATTTTCACATTTTGAGCCTTAAAATTAGCATTTAATGCATAAATTCTTTCTACACAGTGCACGAGTCTTTGTGATTCCTCAAGCATATCTTCGTGTTTATGCCGGAACAGTTTGAGAAGTTAGTTTTATAACTTACTTCAATGATAACTGGAAGTCCTATCAGTGCCAACCCGCTGCCAACACTGCATATAGGCCACTTAATTAAAATTTATTTTGATTAAGTGATAACAGTTGCTTCACGTGCTTCTGTATGTTAGTTTTACACGCTTCATTAGTTAACTATATTTTTTTTCTTTGGTTATTCATAATGATTCGGATTCTCCTTATCATTCTGAGGGGGAGATATTGTATATCAAAGACACAACATGAGAAAAGGAAGATGACAAATGATGATTTGTTGAAGATAAAGTTGAAGACTTATCGAGTGCTTAAGACCCGACATAAATTTTCATCGACTTATCTTGGCCCGACATCAATTCTTGTCGAATCTTCTTGGCATGAGATCTTTTTATGTCGACATCACCTGACCCGACATGCTTTTTGACCCGACAAGTTTTATACCCTACGACATCGCGGCTCTTCGATTTTCTTTTCATGAAAATGTTAAGGGGGAGCTACAGCGCTTACAAGAGATCGTTTTCGTAGGGGGAGCAATAGAATCAAGAGGAAAGATTTGTTGACACAAGTTCCATGATCTTCAAAAGAAAAGTGCTGATTTGCTGAATTGTAATCTCGAATACAAAGAGGGAGATTGTTAGGTCTGAAAATATTGTATCCGAGATAACAATTATTGAAGACATGAAGGGTCAAAGTGCAAAGTCATCAAAGTTGTTAATTAGGAATGTTTAATTATTGGAAAAGATCTTATTGTGTAAAAGGCAAGTTGATAATGCCTATCTTATTAGTTTCCTTAATGTGGTAAAAGTCATATCATATAAATAGAGGGTTAAGGTTAGCATAAAAGAACACGTTAATTCATATCATTCTAGAGAGAGCTTATTAGAGATATCATTGTAATCACGATTCATCAAGTTAGATATATGACATAAGGTTTTCTTCATATTATTCTTGATATTACTCGGTTACCTGATCAAACTAGGATCCACATAGACAAATCTTAAACTTTTGGAGTTATGATCTGAACTTTTGAAGCTAAGGGGGAGATTGATAGAGATAATAAAATAGCTTCAAAAGGAACTGGGTTCTGAAGATGGTAAAGATCTGAAGATAGAAAGATCCAGAACTTAGAAGACGAGGAAAGTAAAGCCTAAGGCATAACTTCTGAAGTGGCAACTTCAGAAGTTCTGAAGATTCTAAAGATACTTCTGAAGATGTTTCTAAAGACACTTCTGAAGAAGTTCTGAAGAAGTTCAGAAGTAATTCTGAACATGTCTGTCATATTTTGTGCTGTAACTTTAGCATTTCTGCTATGTATATAAATAGAGAGTTTTTTAGATAGTTAAAAGTGAGTTAATACGTTAGAAAGAAAAAGAGCTTGTAAAGACATATTTTGTAATACAGTTCATCTGATCAATACAATATACAACATTTAGTGTTATAATTCTTGTTCTTATACATATATCTTTCTATATCTTGATTGTTTGGGTTCTAACAATTGTCTTTAGTCATTTTCCCTGAATCCTTGGGAATAGGTTCAGAAGGTCTTGTCTCTGAGGTTGAAGCATTCTGAGATAAGGGGTCAAGGATAGAAGAAACAAACATTCCAAATTTTAGCATGGAACGGTCAGTGTTAGTTTCTTCTTGGTCATAAGAGTATCCGAGACTACTCTTGACCTTAATAGGGATCTGAGCATTTATGATCTTAGGTACCTTATCCGAAGATTTACACCAGCTTTTAATGGTGGCTTCCTCAGCCTTAAGATCAGCGATGGCTTTTTTGCGCTCATTGATAGCTTGTTGTCTTTCAACACATATGGCTTGATTTACATAAACTTGATTTTTAAAGTCTTCTTCGATTTTAGAAAGTTCCTTAATTCGAAGGTGGCACCTTTTAAGCTGTTCAGTTAAATGTATATTTATTTTTTCAGCTTTGGTTTTACCATTTTGAGCATTGTTGGAACCCAGATCCCTTTAAACTCAATTAAGCAATAGATTTAATGAACAATATATGAGCGGAAGCAATATAAATCTATGATTGTAACTAGAACAATATATGAGCGGAAGCAATAGAATTAATGAACAATATATGAGCGGAAGCAATATAAATCTATGATTGTAACTAGAACAGTAATTAAAATAGTGAAGATCAATTGAGAATTTGTATTTAATAATCTGAAGATCGATTATAATACGTGGAATGAAAAACACTATTTCTCCCTAAGATGATCGACTTCATTACAGTGATAACTAACTCTATTTATGCTATTACAAATAGAAAGTCAACAAGCTAGCCTATCAGTGAGTGACACATCACCAGTACTACTAACAGAATTTGTTACGCACGGAAAGTGTGACTGCCACGTCATCTAAAAGCTCTTGTGGAATGACAATTGAAATCCAGAGGGTCTTCAAGTCTCTGGGCGCTTCTGGATGACAGAGATCAGAAGATAATCTTTTTGGTTTGTCTTCTGGTTCATACTTACACAAAATAAATTTTAACAATCTCCCCCTAAGTATGAATTCCAGAACTAAGAAATATATTACAAAAACAGAAGTTTATTTCTTAATAGACAAACAGCAAAAGAATTACAATGTAAAGGTTAAAACGGAGCATTAGGATGGAATGTTGTAATCTTGTGGATTTGATCTGTGATTTTCCTAAGCTTTACGATTATATTAAGTTGTTTATCCATCCTTGCCGCTACAATTCTGTCGTGAGCCTCTTTGCTTCTATCTTCTGAAGAGATGCATACCCTTTGACTATTTCCACCATACTAGCGGAATACTTGTAAGCTTCTTTTATTCTGGAGAAACTCTTTCTTGTTAGTCTCTTGAAGACATTACCATCTTCTGCTTCTGTCAATATTTGCCCAACTGGGAGATGTTCAATGCATTCTCTTTCTTCGTTTGGTGCCGTCAAACTCAAGAAAGTTACTTTATGATCAAGTCCGGTTTGAAATCCACCTACATTCTGTATTTTATAGAGGCTTCGATACAGTTAATGATTCTGAAGAAGGCTACTTTGTCTTGACTATCATTCCGTTGATTCATCTTATTCTTCATGAACCTTCCCAGTGGTATCAAATCAGAAGGATTGATTGACATGAGATCATTATCATAGAAGTAATGTTTCTTATCATCTTCACTTTCTACTTCATATATTGTATATACCAACTCTGTGTTTTCAAATTTTACGTGCTTGACCCAGTTATTCGTTTGATTGGGGAAGTTGTGAAGGCATCTTTCCTCATTTGCCTGTGATTCATGAATCTTGTTTTGACATCATCGCTTACTTTGTAATTGTTGGCAAAATTTGGAAGCATCAAATAGACCTTTTGTTTAGTTGTTGCATACATGCACCTGTGCTTAGTTTCTATTGAAGTAGGTATTCAAAATGCATCATTTTTCCTTATTTCCTCCCGTATGCTCGCCTTCCTTTTATCCGGTATCTCTTTCTTCAGTCTTTTTGCTTGGGCATTAAGTTCGGATTGATCTTTCGTAGGTTCAGAGATATAAGCTTGTGAGCTTGATTCAGAGACAGGTGGTTTTGTGATAAAAATTTGAGGGATAGTTGCAGAGGGTGCTGGATATGCTCTGGTTCTTGCATTGTAGATATGGGTTCGTTTGTTTGAGCTTGAGGTTTTGGAGGTTGTGCCTTGTGGATGTTTGCAGAAGGTGTTTGATCAGAGGGTTTTGATGTGGGCATTTGAGCTTGGGTTTGGTTGGTCTTTTGAGTCTGGATTTCTTGCTTTCTCTTCTTTCCGAGAAGTTCGAGTATGAATTCTGCCATGTATGGATCTTTGGGAAGCGTACCAGAATTAACAGCCAGAGGTGTTGGTGAAAAAGCTTGTTTTGTTGATGATGGTGGGGTAGAGGGTGTAGATGCAGAGTCTTCACCTGCGTTCTGAGCTTGGGCTTTTTCAAAATTTTCCATCTTTATCTTCTTAGCTGCATTCTCCCCTTTCTGAGAATCAGGATCATGATCCTCAGACCTTTTCCTTTTCAACTCAACCTTTTTTGCAGGCTCTGGCTTCCTTGGGATTTTTCTTTTCCTCAAAATCTGCAGAGATTGAGCTAACTAAGGAAGTTAGCTTCGAGACAAAGGTTTCTAAGGTGGATACCTTTTGTGCTAAGTCATTCGAGCTCGAGTTGTTCTTGCATATGAACTTAGCATTCATGGCATTGAATTTGTCCATTATAACCTTTTGGAATGATGCTAAGTCCGATTGGCGTATAAGAGCAGAGGTGTTTGAGGTAGAGGCTTCTGGAGGAACTACAACATGGATCAACTTCTGGATGTCAGCTACAAAGGATCCATATTCATCAGCAGAGATAGTGACTTCTAGAACATGGATATCATCTGAAATATTAAAAATAGCTTCGCATTGGCTTGGATTCCAGTATCCATTTTGTTGAAGTGGTCAATTGTAGAATTCTTCTGTGCTTTTGTAGTGTCATTTATCAGCTTTTAAGGTCTTCCAGAGCTTGAGTGTGTTCTTTTTAAGTGCTCTGAACTTGGCAGATTAGGAAATTTTAAGCTGTGATCTCTGATTGAAGATTTGACTCAGCTGTGTGAACGGTTTGTTTTAGATCCCCTATAGATCCCTGAATTTGATTAACAAATGCATTGAACGCTGCATTTGTGACAAACTCAAAAGGTGTAACCGGTGCATCTCCAACACATGGAGCCCCTGTCTCTCGCGTTCAGTGAGGCCCTCGCTCCCCCCTGTTTGGACGTTGAGCGTGGAGGGACATCTATCCTGTCTTCGAGGGCTCCTAAGAGACATCTCTTCGGATGTTCTGACGTTATTGGCTTTATCTCCAACATCAGAGGGTGGAGAGTCAATACACGTGTGCTTACCTTTGAAGAGTCCGAAGACTTCAGTAAGTGATTCATCCTCTTGTTGTAACCCCTTTGATATGATTTCATCAGCTTTTACTCTAGGAGAAGGTATGGACGTACCCTCTGTATTTCCTAAGTTTTCGTTGGTCACAGAGACGTCAACGTGTGTGGGAGGTGGCGAGTTCTGGGGCGACTGAACTCTTATTTCCTTTTGAGAGGATGATGAAGATGATGTAGTTTCCCCTGTTGTGCTTGATGTGGAGAGATGAAGAATTCCTTCCACATGGTTAGGTTGAAGGTTATGGTTTGGACTGAGCGGTCCTGTTTCAATGAGTCAAGATGTGTTGCCATATACCTCAGTATTTGTGGTTGCTCTGGTTGAACTCGGCGAGATACGCTCATACGTGTCTCTATGGACATCTTCTTCACTGTCTCTTAAAAATCTCTCGGTTGTAGACTCAGATTATTTTCATCCTCTGGCTCACTAAACCCCTCACTTTCTACTCTGGGCTCTAAATGCTCTGGGGTAGATATTCTCTATCTGAGAATACCAGTGAGCTTTGTTGGTTCCAGATTCCTTTAAACCGATTGTTAATTGAGAGTATTGAATCTGAGTGAATTGCGGAAGCAGATCAATTAACAATTTAAATCAATAGAACAGTAAACAGAATGAAGAACAAAGATTATGAAATGAATTACGCACAGTATTCTTCAAAATGTAAATGTATTAATCGACACTTTTTACAAACACAATACAATGCTATTTATACATATACAAAGACAGAAAGTCAAAATGCTAGCCAATTACAAAGTGCCATGTGTCATAAAGGGAGTGTCTAACAACAATTAGTTATAACAAGAAGTGTGTGTTGATATTTGTAGACATCTCTTCTTTGACTCATACTTTAATATCTAACATTCTCCCCCTAAGTATGAAGTTAAAAAAATTTTCTTCAGAGAGGATCAACAGCAGCGATGATACTTGAAATATTATTGATAAGCTCTCTGTTCTTCTGAAGTCCATCAAGTCTTTTCTCTATTTTCTTTGCAACTTCTGGATTTGTCGTGTCTAAGCCAAAGAAAGCACTTGATGATGTAGACTACCTCGGAAGAGTATTTGTGAGCTTCTTTGATGCGAAAGAAGCTCTTTCCATTTGGTCTTTTGAAGATGATTCCCTCTTCGGTTCGGTAAGAAGTCTACCCACTCGAATTTGCTTATCCCTTCAAGTTCCTCATTTGGTGCGAGAGATAGCCGGATTATCCATTTTGAAATTTAATCCAATGCGGAAGTCGACCTCGCCTTTTGTATCTAATGTATGATTTCATACACGAATAATTCTAGTGTAGGCAACCCGGTCTTGTGGATCTTTGCGTTCGAGAAAATTTGTGTCTTCATAAATTCTTCCGGAAAAATGAGATCGATTTGGATGGATGGACAACGGATCATTATCACATATGTAATAACTTTTGTTGTTTGATGCCGACTATCTCGTAGATTGTGTACCAAATGGGTGTATCTTGAAACTGCTTATGTTTCATGGCTGTTATCTTTGTAATTGGAACAGTAGTGAAAACTGTCTTTCTGTCTTGTTTATGAGCCATGAAGTTATCTTTAACTTCACTGCTAACATTGTATTGGTTGGCGAAGTTAGGCATCATGAGATAAATCTTCTGATCTGTTGGAGCATACATGTGCCTTTTCTCAACTTCAATTGTTGGAAGTTCAATGTTTCCAACAATGTTTCCAACTTTATTTAATTTTTCTTCAAATTCTTCTCTTCTGATCTCCTTCTGCTTCTGAGCGGCCTCTGCTCTGACTCTTGCTCTTTCTTCAGCTTCAAAATTTTGTCTCTGTAGTTCTTCTTTAAGTCTAGCCTTTTCTCTTTCCAGATTCTCTTTTTCAGCCCTCTCTATCTCTATTTGTTCTTCAACTATTAGCCTCTGGCGTATTATCTCTTCTGCTCTCTCTTTTTCAGCTCTGAACACTTCCTCATCCTCCTCTCTGGCCCTTTTAGCTCTTTCCTTTGCAGCTTTAGCTCGTTCTCGTTCTTCGTGAGCTCTGACTACTTCAGCCCTTTCAGCCGGAGAGCTCGGGATTCTGCTTTTTCCCATAAGATCCAGAATAAACTTAGCTAGCTCTGGATCTGTGGGCAGAGGACCGAATGCGTAGCCGGAGGTGTTGGAGTGAGTGGCACTTGTTTTGAAGAAGAGGGTTGTTGTGATGGTGTTGGCGTTGAAGAGTCAGCAGTGGTCGTGTTTGTTTCTGGTGGTGTTTGTTTGGCTTGCTTAGGCTCAGAACCTTTCTCCCCCTTCTGAGAATCAGGATCCTGATCCTCAGAACGTTTTCTTTCGCCCGCCTTTCGCAAGCCCTTTCTTCCTTGGCTTTCTTCTTGGAAGTAAACGCCTCAGCAAGAGAAGAAACCAGAGGCACAAGTTGAGAGATAGTAGTTTCGAGAGCGGCAAGTTTCTGGTCAGTTGACGATGTGGAGGGCTTGGAAGAGTACTTTGAAGCGATGGTCGACATTCGCTCAAGAATAATCTTCTGGAAAGAGGCGAGGTCAGATTTCTTGACAAGCGTAGACACAGAGGGATCATCAGAAGTGATGATGGTCTTGACAATCTTCTGTATATCGGCCACCAGAGAGCTGTAGTCTACAGAGGCACGTAAAGATTCTGGAAGTTGAGATATTGCCTCTGTATTTGCTTGAAGACCATTATTCAAGAGCAAAAGTTGTTCAGCAAGATAGGCCTTCTGATCTTCTTGAGAGGTACTCATTTGGCGCTGAAGATCTGCTAAAAGAGAGTTTTGCCTTTCAATTTGAAATTGAAGGCTCAGAAGAATAGAATGATTAGTTGTGACGGATAATTTTAGATCTTCCACAGATCTCTGAATTTGATCAGCAAATGCCAAGAACGCTGCATTAGTGACAAAATCAGAAGATGTAACCGGTGCATCTCCAACACATGGAGCCCCTTTACCCTCGCGTTCAGAGGGGCCTTCTACACCTGTTTTGACGTTGAGTGTAGAAGGACTTCCAACCGTCCTTGAGGGCTGTTATGCACAGGCTCCTCTTCGGTTGTTACGATTGTTTCAACAGTATCCTCATCATCAGAGGATGAGGTGCTGAAGACAGTATGCTTACCTTGATGAAGTGTAAACACTCCGGTAAGGGGTGCATTCCTAGGCTGTAACCCCTCTGATGGGAATTCATCAGCATCTATCCTAGGAGAGGATGTGGACGCATCCTCTGTGCTTATTGGTATGTCAGTCACGGAGACATGAACATGTGGTGAAGGAAGTGGCGAGTTCTGGGGCGAATGAACTCTTATATTATCATCATCATCCTGTTGGGAGGATGATGAAGTGGAGGTGCTTTCCCCAGTTGAATTTGATTCAGAAGAAGAAGAAGTATCCTCTGAACGGCTGGTTTCTGGGTGGTTTGAACTGGGCTGTTCTAAGTCAATGAGTGGAGACGTGGTGACGTCAACCTCAGAAGTTGTGGTTGCCCTTTGGGGAATTGGAGAGGAACACTCATATGTGTCTCTGTGGACATCTTCTGTACCTTCATTTAATAGAAGGTCGGCATGGGTAGAAGCACTCGGATGTTCACTCCTAGTTTTTTCAATCTCATGCTCACCAGACCCCTGACCACCTACACCTGGCTCTAAGTGCTCTGGGGTAGGAATTCTCTGTTCTGAGAAAACCATAGAGCTTCTATAGATTTGGAGATTAGAAGAGCTAGATGGGATTAGGTTTAGCATGTACCTGGATAGTTCTCTGGGTGCAGAGTAGCCGATGCTGTCAATGGTTGATCGATGGGAGCTCATTGATGCAATTTTGCAGAATGGCTGAATCAGGGGAGCTTCGATTGCCCCAATTGCAGGATGAGTGATGAGGGATAGAAATCGTGGGAACATGAGTGCTGGTAGTGGCTTCCCCTGACTTTGATGGAGCACCTTAGTATGCACAGCTGCTTTGATCTCTTGGAAGATGAGACTTGCATAGTCCAAGGGTCGATTGTAGAACATCCCATACATAATCGTCAGAATGTTTCGGCTAGCTTGATCCAAAGAACCTATTTTGCAGGTTAGGCTCTTGTTGAGTATGGAGACGAGTAGATTCCACATTGGGGGCAACTTCTTCCTTTTGAATTCGGACAGCCTGGTAAGAGGTTCATTGTAACCTTAAGATTGATGAAGGCTAGGAGGGCTTCTGTGGAAGGGTTTTCTTCTAGGGCAGGATTGGGAATGGTTTGCCCGTCGACTTCGATCACTGATAGGGGAAGATGAAAATATTTGGCGAGTTTTCTTTTGGTGATTGGGATTTGAACAGCAATTTCCACTTGTTCAGGATGGGTGACAGAACCGGCGAGTGTTTCATCATTTTTGATGATCATTGTTTGCCACAGTTCTTGGACATAGATTTCAGGGATGTTTGGGTTGGTTAGGGTTAGGGCGCGATTCAACTGGTGCTGTTGTAGAAACTCGATCATGATGCGAAATTCCGGTTGATAAGTGTTAGGGTTGAGCAGTACCTGCACATTGTTCGCCTTCAATGGCAGTTTTACAATGGGAGTACTATCAGCAGTGGAATCGATGATTCTGTCTTCATCATTGTTGGTAGGATGGGCACAGTTGGAAGCCATTTTGAACTTTTGAATGCTTGACAGTAGAACACTTTGTCTTTGCAATGAGAATAAACACTGATTTAGGGAATATTTGCGAGGAAGAAGATGAAGGTTGAAATTGGGGGTTTTATGTGAGAGAGAAACTGTAGAATGGGAAGGGGTTATTCAGTTTGGGGAGAAACAAAAAACGGGTCATTTGAGCTGAGGTAAGCACGCGGATATACACATGCAGGGTTTCGATTGGAGACACGTGTACGACGAGACACATGTATGATGATGATTTAGTAGCAGATGCGATTTTTCTTAAAAGCAGAAATAAACAAAATTAATAATAAAAAAAAAACTGTTTAATTAATCAATTAATTTTGAATTAATTGAAGAAACACAGAATTTAGTCTTAATTTTATTTATTTAAGTGTAAAAATCAGTCAAGTGAGAACAAAAAAAAAATCACATGAGAGTTTAGTTTCTATAAAAGAATAATAAAGAAGAATTTGCATTAAACATATAGATTTAAACAACCTTGGAGGCAAGAGTTGATTGAATTTATATATTTAATGGAAATTATAAGAATTATCAATTTATAGAAAATTTAGTTGAAAAACATGTCGACTTGATTTATATTTTAAAAAAATTTTGAAATGAATCAAAAGTCTAAGAGACCTTGGCGGCAAGAGAAACTCAGAGCAGATAGATTCAAATAAAATTTAAGTAAAATAGTAAATCAGAAGACAGCTAACCAGAGTTAGACTTAGACGAATATCTTCATCATTGTGAAACTCCCCCGTGAATGGTAAACTCCCCCTTGAATGGTAAACTCCCCCTTGAATGGTAAACTCCCCCTTGAATGGTAAACTTCCCCTGGAATGGTAAACTCCCCCTGTAGTAGCTTCTTTACCTCGTTTCTCAATCTGTACTTTATGATATGTCTTGAAAGAAGAATATTATTATGAAACAGAAAAGCAGAGTAATTCAGAGGCTTCTGAAGTGTTCTGAAGAGTTCAGACAGCATCAGAGACTTCTGATGACTTCTGAAGTATCGTCAGAATAGTTCAGAGGCTTCTGGATGCTTCTGAAGAAATCATTGTTACATATTAAGCATTCCCAACTTGCTAATTAAGAAGTTAAAACGACTCTCATCAAGAGCTTTTGTGAAAATATCAGCAAGTTGATAATCAGTAGAAACAAAATACATTTCGATTGTACCCTTCTCGACATGATCCTTGATGAAATGATACCTGACATCGATATGCTTTGTTTTGGAATGCTGAACTGGATTTTCTGTAATGGCGATAGCACTTTTAGAATCACATAGGATGGGAATCTTATCGTATATCAGACCATAATCTCTGAGTTGGGTCTTCATCCAAATAACTTGTGAACAACAACTAGCAGCAGCAACATATTCAGCTTCTGCTGTAGATGTGGATACGCAGTTTTGTTTCTTGGATGTCCAACTTATAAGTCGATTTCCCAGAAGTTGACAGCTACCTGATGTACTTTTTCTGTCAAGCTTACAACCTGCATGATCAGAATCTGTATACGCCATTAAATCAAATCCCGAATTTTTAGGATACCAAAGGCCCAACGATGGTGAACCTTTTAAGTACCTAAAAATTCTTTTTACAAACAGCCCAAATGAGACTCTTTAGGATTGGCTTGATAACGAGCACAAAGACAAGTGGCAAACATAATATCGAGTCTACTTGTCGTTAAATATAAAAGAGAACCAATCATTCCTCTGTAGCTGGTAATATCAACAGATTTACCAGAGGAGTCAGGTCCTAATTTCATACCAGGAGAGATGGGTGTTTTCATGGATGATGAGTTTTGAAGATGAAACTTTTTAAGCATGTCAGAAACATATTTTGCCTGATTTATAAAGATACCAGAGGTACTTTGTTTAACTTGAAGTCCTAGGAAGAAAGTTAATTCTCCCATCATACTCATTTCAAATTCAGTTTCCATCAACTTAGAAAACAAATCAACTTCTGTTTGATGAGTAGAACCAAATATTATGTCATCCACGTAAATTTGAACTATAGTTAACATACCTTTGCCTCTTTTGATGAACAGAGTTGTATCGATTTTACCTTTTTCATATCCTTTGCTGATCAGAAACTTCGATAGTCGTTCATACCAGGCTCTTGGGGCTTGCTTTAGACCATACAAAGCTTTGTCAAGAAGATAAACATATTCTGGATATTTTGCATCTTTGAAACCATCAGGTTGTTCGACATACACTTCTTCTTTTAGACATCCATTAAGAAATGCACATTTAACATCCATTTGGTAGACTTTGAAGTTTTTGTATGCAGAGAAAGCCAAGAATAATCTTATTGCTTCTAGTCTTGCAACAGGAGCAAAGGTTTCATCATAATCGATACCTTCCTCTTGACAGTAGCCTTTAGCCACCAAACGAGCTTTATTTCTGACAACAATTCCATCTTCATCCTTTTTGTTCCTAAATACCCATTTTGTGCCAATGGCAACTTTGCCTTTTGGTAAAGGAACAAGACGCCAAACTTTATTTCTTTCGAATTGAAGTAGTTCTTCCTGCATAGCATCCACCCAGCTTGGTTCAACTAAGGCTTCATGTACACGTTTAGGTTCGATCATACTAAGAAAATTAACAAAGAATGCTTCATTTGCAGTAGCAGATCGTGTTCTGACCCCCTCAGAAGAACGACCAATTATAAGATCTGGTGTGTGAGATTTAGTCCATTTCGTCATTCTGGGTTGAGAAATTGAATGGGTTTTTGCATTTGACGAAATGATTTCATCCGGAAACACAAAATCTTCTTTATTTTCTTACGTATGTTCTTACGATATCCGTTTTGTCACTCCGTCCTTGTGTCTCCCCCTCGGATGATGGAACGAAGTAGCGTCTTGATCGCGGATGTAGTAATGGGAACTTCGGAAAAATAGACGTGTCGAGAGGAAACGAAGAAGCGAGGACCGAGAGAGAGTAATGCCTGAGGCTTGGAGAATATCTGGTATCTGCAAATGTGGAGGTGACATAGCTTCTGACACAACTTCGTCGCCCCGAAAATCATGAAAAATAGCATCAATCTCGGATTCTACGGAACCCGAAAGATAGTCGAAGTAACAGATTAAGCTTGAGTTCTGAAGTAGAGTGTTCAGAAGTCAGTTGAGTGTTATCATTGAAGTCAATGTTGATGCTTTCCATAACAGTTTTTGTTCGTAAGTTAAAAACTCGGAAAGCTCTTGAATTTAACGAGTAGCCTAAAAATTTAGCTTCATCGGACTTCGGATCAAATTTGCCAAGATTATCTCTCGTCGTTTAAGATAAAACATACCAAAGATATGAAAAAATTTTACAGATGGTTTTCTTTTATTAATCGGCTCATAAGAGGTTTTGAGATGCCTCTTGACAATAATTGAACGGTTTTGAGTGAAACAAGCGAGTAGCAACAGCCTTCGGCCCCGAAGTGAATTGGGAGACCGAAGTCTGCGAGCATCGTTACGTCGCTTCAACCAAGGTTGTTGCGACGTTCAACTACACCGTTTTGTTGTGGAGTGCGAACGACAGAGAAGTTTTGAGTAATTCCTTGTTCAACAAGATACGATTCAAGCTTGGCGTTCTTGAATTTCTGTACCATTATCACTTCGAAGTTGCCGAATCTTCGATGTAGAAGAACCCGAATTACGGTCATCATATTCGTAGTACCACCGGGACTTCGACTTTTGACGAACGAAAGCAAGCCAAGTATATCCGGAAAATTCATCAATTAGTACCGTAATATACTTTTTACCGTATAGACTACGAATTGCAATTGGACCACGAGAGATCCACATGTAATAATTGCAGAGGTCTAGTACAAGAATGATCACTTTTTGATTTATGAGATGCTCGTTTAATTTTGCCCATTTCACATGCGGGCGAGAGGTGATCTTTTTGAAAATGAATATCGGGAAGTCCGGATACCGGTTTGTTTTTAACAAGCATCTCAAGATTATTAAAATTTAAGTGAGACATTTTATGATGCCGTAGCCACGCAACTTCACTCTTTTTGGAGATGAGACATAAAGTTTCCTTACCATCCTTAGAGGTAAAATTCATCATATACATGTTACCTTTCTGTCTCGCTCTCTCCAAAGTTCTTCACCCGCCTTAGAGAATAAATAACAATGTTTTTCATCAAATACTACTAGTATTTTAGAATCACAAAGTTGACTTACACGAGGAGGTTATGTTTCAAGCCAGAAACATGAGCTACCTTTGATAAGGTGATATTACCTTCTTGTAGAGTACCATAGCCTTTTATTTGACCCTTACCATTATCACCAAAAGTTACTATTCCACCTGATTTGTCCTTGAATTGGGATAGTAAATTTTGGGATCCGATCATGTGCCTCGAGCATCCAGAGTCAAGATACCCGGATATGCACACGCCGTTTACGCAATCAAAAATCGAATTTCTTAGGTACCCATCGCATAATGGGTCCCGTTATGTTAGCTTTTGGAGTATGCTCGTTTTTTGATTTAACGAGAAGGTAAAGACTTTATTTTTGGTTTTTGGTGTTTTTGAGTTTTATTCTTTTTGTGATAAACATCTTGTGAATTGGAATGATCGAGGTTTGCGAGAAAAATTGTTTTAACTTTAAGAACGGTGAAAAACATTCGTAAGACCGAAACATAGAAGATTGAATTGAATTGTCATTGCGAGAATGGTAATTACAATTATTCTTTCTAAAGTCTTTTCTAGTATCAGTTGTTCTAGAGAACCTATCTAGACTAGACTTTTGTTTTAGTTCTGGCTTTTTCTTCTCTGTGTTCTTCCTCTGATCTACTTTTGCAGAAGCTCTGTTATTTACTGAAAAATGAACATAAGTATTAGAGGATTTCCATTTGCCTTTTTGAATATTAGTAAACTTCGGAAGAGTAGAGTTTAAAATCTTTTGATTTTGCACTTTGGTTTTGAGTTACGCCTCTTTCTCAAGTTCAAGACATGTTTTGGCTTTGAGACACATATCGAAGAAGTCTGGATGTATAGATACTGATTTTCTCGGTTCAGGAACAGAAACAGGAAGAATAGGTATACCACTTGAAAGTTTAGCACAATCTCTATCAGAAGCTCTGATTTCTTGAAATTTATCAGTATACAAATAATCATCCTTTTTATCAATAATTTACGAATTATTTGTGATAACTTTTGATGATTTAAAAGAATTAATTTCTAAATTTGAAAGGTAATTTTCGAGTTATCAAAAAATTCTTCATCATTATTGTCATTTTCCCATGGATACGTAATCTCAAAGCAAAGCTTTCTTGTGTTTCGTAAAGATGTAAATCTTCAAATGAACAGGGAGTGATCTCTGGATGATTCTCACAAAGAGTTTCATTTCTAAAACACTTATCGAGTAGAGAGAATATCGTTTTCAAACATAAGTCGTAGATCTTCTTCTGCCTGACTTGGAACAAAAATATCAACCTCTGGATTCAAAATTGTATGTTTATTTGAACCAAAATTGAAAATATCATCTTTCTTCTGAACTTTATTTAGATCAACATTTGTTTTACAACAATATTCAATATTTTCGAATTGAAGTTTGCTTGTTTTATGATGATTTTCATATCTAGATTTTTTAAAAATAGATTTTTCATACAAAATTGGAAACTTTGGCTTCTGTATTTGTCCAACACAAAAAAACGATTTCGTATCCGACCTTTTCTTACACGTGTAGGGATCTAGGTCCTCGAAACCAAGTCCAGGATCTTCCTACTTGTGTGTTAATTTTGTCATGAACCTTACGTGCATCCAGATATGTTATAATCTGTAGCTTTTTCTGTTGAAGTTCAATGTGTAAAAATTCTCTCTCTTTCTGAAAATAGTTTTTAAGTGCTACAGAGTTGAGTCTATCACTCTCTTTGTCTCTGATTTCTTTCCTTTTTTCTTCCAGAAGTTTATTGAGATTCAAAATTTCCTTTTTAAGTTTTTCTTCAGAAAGTTTTAAACTCATGGAAATTGTTTCCTTTGCAGTATTTAATTCGAGTTTTTCTTCTGTAAGTAAATCCATTTCTCTTTTGAAAATATCTCTTTCCCTTTTGATTGTAGAAAGAGTTTTCTCAGTACTTTTTCGTAATTTCTTTTCGATTGTGAGTTTCAGTTTTAGTTCCTCAAAATTGTTTGATAACATCACAATCGTTTGTTCAAGCTCAGATGATCCAGAGAAATTACTAACCGGTGACTCAGAGGGTTGATCCTCTGATTCGTTTGTGTTTGCCATTCCACAGAACATGGCTTCATCACCGCTGGATTCATCTTGCACCCAGTTTTCTTTTTCTGCAAAGTGTGCTCTTTCAGTGACATTGTACTTATATTTGTTTTTGTAATAAGTTTTATCCTTTTCCAGAGCTCCTCTGCAATCTCTCGAGTAATGTCCGGGTTTGCCACATCTGTAGCAGACATCTTTCTTCCTTTTTAATTCTTCTTCTTTCTTTTCTTCTTCTGTTTTCTCTACTCTCTGTACTTCTTGTTTAGGAACATAGGGACGATCAAATCGTTTATTTCCTTTCAAAGACCTATTTCCAAAACGATTAGTAAATTGCTTGGTTATTAAAGCCAGAGAGTCAGCAAACGCTTTAATTTCATCATCTGATTCGAGTCATCTTCCGGAGCGGTCTACGATATGAAGGCCTTCGATTTCTTCTGTCATCACTTCGTCTTCTGATTCCTTTTGTTTCGAGATCAAAGCCAGAGGACCTCCGATGTTTGTTCTTTTCTGAACAACTTCTTTTTCATGAGCTTGCAGTGTACCGAATACATCATGCAGCGACCATTGTTCAAGATCCTGATTGGCTTGTAGTGACATGGATAGATTTGACCATTCAGGGTTTAACCTTTTGAGAAATAGAACATTGTTGTCTTCCTTTGATCTAACAATGTCACATCTCTTGCAGAGATTAATCAGATTGTTGAATCGATGAAATGTTTGTTCCAGAGATTCATCAGTCAGTGCTTGAAAACTATTATATTCATTTAGAGCTTGGGCTCTTCTGTTCTTTTTCATTTTCGCACCACCTTCTAAGAGATTCTCCATTGATCCCATAAATCTTTTTCTTTGTGTCACATGAGTCCGAGAGATTGAAAAATCTCATTTGGAATGGCCATTATCAACAGAGACTTAGCTTTCTTAGCTAATTCCACCTTACCTTTTTCTTCATCGGTCCAGTTATTCCTTGACTTCTGAACCAGTCTTGCTGGTACCTCATCTGAATTTGCAGTGGCTGGAATTCTGGGAATAGTAGTGGTGGGAACAAACGGACCGTTTTGAATAATTGGATATAACTCAGCATCCAATCCCTCATAGAAGTTAACCATTCGAATCTTCCATTGTGGGTATTCATCACGTACAAGAGTTGGAGGTTTAGTCGGGGACCCGTACGTATAAACGGCATTCAAGCTCGAATTTGTCATTTGAGTATGATAGAAGAGAAAATTTGAAGATTTGAAAGAAATTTAGAACAATTAAATCTTAAGAAGAACAAGGTCGATAATATCACTTGTTTCTTCGCATTACAAAATGAATGACTCAATTTAAGAGAAGATTGTTAACGTTTCAACGAATTTCGTAAAACGAGTGGATTGATAAACAAATTTTGAATGCGAGAAAATACCGTTCGATTGAAAGGAATTCTTTCAATGGAAGAGATCTAATAATCAATAGATTGATTAGAAGGCTCTGATACCAATTGTTGGTTCCAGATTCCTTTAAACCGATTGTTAATTGAGAGTATTGAATCTGAGTGAATTGCGGAAGCAGATCAATTAACAATTTAAATCAATAGAACAGTAAACAGAATGAAGAACAAAGATTATGAAATGAATTACGCACAGTATTCTTCAAAATGTAAATGTATTAATCGACACTTTTTACAAACACAATACAATGCTATTTATACATATACAAAGACAGAAAGTCAAAATGCTAGCCAATTACAAAGTGCCATGTGTCATAAAGGGAGCGTCTAAAAACAATTAGTTATAACAAGAAGTGTGTGTTGATATTTGTAGACATCTCTTCTTTGACTCATACTTTAATATCTAACAAGCTTCTATAAGAAAAAATATTGGGAGCGGTTTGAGTTATAAGGTCAAGCATATACCTGGAGAGCTCGCGCTGAACCGTGTATCCGTTGTTATCAATTGTTGGTGTTTGTCCCTCAGGAGTCTATAAGAGTTCTCAGATATAGAAACAGTTTGTAGAAGGGGGGGGGGAGTTGAACACAAACACACATATTTTTTGGTTTTTAAATGAGTTTATATTGCATAAACAAATTTACAGTTACAAGAGGAATTAGAACAAGTTTTAACCTACTCTATTGTAACTAAGAACTCACTAAGATTGATGCACAAGAAGGAAGCAAGATAGAATGCAGAAGGTTGAAGAAAGAAAGTAGCATGTACACAGATGAAGAAGATATATTCATCTTATTTATATCCGTTTGCATTTAATGCAAGACAAAAGGTATATGCCACCTGGCAAGCATCCATAGGAGGGTTGTCCTTTGCTCAGAACACAACCATGTTTTTGGCCGCATTTGAACAGTACCATATCATATTTGATGGGGACATAAGAGACAATCCGTACATCCTTCTCTAACACAGTATAGGGTTTGCCTTTTGTGCATCGAGGATAAGGTCAACGTTAATCTTGTATGAGAAGCTTCACTTGATCGCTGAGACTGAATCTTCGAGGATGAACTTTCAGTATCGCTGAGGCTTCACAAGACTTCACACTTCAGATAGATAATCTTTGCTATCGCTGAACCGCTTCAGGTCATGTGGCTGATTATCTCTTTCTTCAGCTTGGTCTTCGAATTTTACTGAATGGTCATTTGGTGTGATCGCTGATCTTTAGATCTTCAGAGATACGCTTAAGGCTCCTTGATCTTCAGCAATCGCTGATGGCAGTCAGCGTATCCTTATCGCTGAATTTGAACTTAAACTTAAAAATTGTATTTCACTAAGTGTAAAAAGGAATCATATTCAAATCCCTGAGAGTAGTTATGATCAACAATCTCCCCTATTTGGTTATGATTAAGTAATATGAGAAAATTACTTGAAGGGATTAGTAAGGACTTAAGAAATAATCAAGTAAAAATTTCTAAGTACTAATATGTGAGATCTTTTTTAGCTAATTTATTATAGCCATTGAGTTTCAGTTATAAAGATATGAAAACACAATTTTTACAAGTAGATGCCTTAATTACATTCATTGATTTAAATTTCAGAGAGAAATATCAGTGAGTAAGGAGGTATGTAAAGAAGTTAGAACTCTTATGTTCATTGTCCCATTTACTGTTTTCAGGGATCTTTTCAGTACACAGTTGAAGTAGAGTACTTCATTTGAAATTTCATTAATAATCTGAAGACATTGCATTAACAATGAAATTACAAATTTTTAAGTAGAGAGAAGTACAATACACTGAAGAGTAATATAAAGGAAAAGACAACTATATATTATTCAGAGATTTTCATGTCTTCTTCGTATTTCATTTTCATAGAGCCTCTTCTGTCGATTCATTAGCGGATCATCTGACCAACAGTAGTGATGCATGATCTTGATGAAGGCTGATGGAACTTTGCTGACTTCGCTGTTTCTGAAGAGCCCTAGGAAACCATCATTATCCAAGAAAACCATACCAGGTTCAGGGAAGGTGATGATTTCATTTTCTTCATATTTTCTATTTTGAGGGAGAGAGACGTTCAACATTGAGATGTTAGGAATTTCCAGATGACCAAGAATGCTTTCGTAGTTGAATTTGGTTTCATGATCACTTTTGGAAGATGAACCTCCTTCAGCATTAAATCTTCTCTTTCTTGTAGGCTCAGGGAGAGGCGAAACTTGTACATGTTGTGACATCCTCTGAAGAAGCTGATCCAATGCTTTTTCCACCACGTCTTTAAACTTTGATTTGGAACCCTGAATGGCATCTCTGATTTCAAGCCATTCCGAGTATCCATAGAACTTTAAGAACTTGGCTTCTTCTTTTTCAGCATTCGCATGTCTGTACATTCTAACAAATACCTTCAGTCCATATCTTTTGGAAGGACGTCTTTCGATCGTTGCTCGAATGATTTTTGAATCAGACCTCCGAAAATTGAATCTTTCAGTGCACCAGCGCAGTTCTTTTTCTCTGTGGCTTGGTTCTTCATTGGTTAGAGCATTCAGGATCTACTCTTGAGCGAGGATGGGATTCACTTTGATATTTTCTTCATTCAGTTCCTTTTGTGCCAGAGCTTCAGAGACTCTTTGGTTTTTCTCGATCAGCTCCTTAGTCGCCTTGTCTTTAGCAGCATCCTCCCTGAGTATTCTTCTTGCAAGCTCTAGATCAATCTCTGGTTGCTTCATGTTTTCATCCCTCATTCTTTGAGCTTCAAGTGCTTGTGCTCTCTCCTCCTTTGATAGAAATTAGAAGTCATCCACCACGCTGATAGGAATTGGACATTCTGGTTCAGCAGAGGGCAACTTTATTCTTTTGGCTTCGAGTTCTTTTAAGAAGTTTATTCACCTTTCTTCCTCTTCAGGCTTGCTTATTAGGGGTCTCTGAGTGCGGCGTCTAGGAATGAGGCCTTCTTCATCTTCAGAGTCAGAGTCAGATATGTACACAAACTGCTCCTCAGATGAAGGTTCCTTCCAAAAGGTGGAGTCCTTTGGGGGACTAGACTCACTGAGAATGGGGGATGGAGAGAGAGGTTGGTCAGCACCAAAATTTGGAGGAGAGTAAGAAGGATATGTAGGAGGTTCAGAGATTGGAGCAGAGAGGAGAATGAGAGGAAGAGATACCTCGACAGTGGTCTCCCCCTAAGATATAGGGATAGTAGCATCAAGATTTCCCACGTCCTTTCCTTTGCCTGAGGGACCGGATTGTCCCTGAGAGGGATGTTGTCCGTCCCCCAAAGGCTCCTGATGAAAGACTTCAGACATGGAGTTGTCTGGTCTTGACGTTTTGAAATGCTCCAAAGCACTTCCAATATCATCGTCATCGTCATCATCAATAACTCCCCTATAGTGAGGGATGTCATCTTCTTCATCTTCATCATCATCATCATCTTCTTCTTCTTCTTCTTCTTCTTCTTCTTCTTCCTCCACTATTCCTTCAGTGAGGGAAGGCTCTGCATGCTTGATGTACGGAGAAATTTTATCAGCAGGAAAAGTGGCATTATGCTCCGTAATTATGTCGTCAGCGAACTCTTTGGCACATCTCTCCCCCTCGATATTGTCAGCAGGGAGACAATACACCATCAGCATTCGTACATTCGCTTGAATGTCCTTCAGCTTGTTTTCGTGGGGAGCCTGGTGCTGAAGGACCGAATTTAGTGATGTCCGATCAGCAGTGGAGAAAGAGGAGCCAGTCTCAGAGAGCTTTGTTAGCATCTGCATCATGTCGGATTGAGTCTTTTGAATAGACTGAAGCACCAGATTCTGGTCATCCACCTTCTTCTCCAGACGGGCAATGGACTAGCCATGTGTCCGATTGTCTTCCTTCAGGGACTCGATGTCGGTGAGGATATTGCTGACAGAGGTCTTGATCCCTGGAGTCCCAACCACGGTGCGGAAGATGAATTCAGCAGACTTCTATAGATGGTCTACCTTAGCCCTGGTGAGAGCACATTCCTTGACTAGAAAGTCAATGGCAGGGAATGTAGGACTAGGAAGAACAATGGAAGGAAGCTCAGCAGGGCAGGAAGGGAGTTTGGGAGCATTCTTCTCTGTTTTGACGTCCATGAGCTTGGCATATGTCCGTGGTTGCTGAGGAGATTTCCCTTTATCCTTGCTGAGAGGAGTAGTGGCACCCTTGGTGGTTGCGGTTGTTGTTGTCGCTATAGTGAAGAGAGGAGCGACACCTGGTGACAATAGAGACAGAGCAGCCAAAAAGAGCTCTAGGTTAGACGACGGATGAGAAGGCATATTATAAACCTTGAGAGCATCATGAGGATTACTCTCAGGGACCACTTGTGCAGAGGTAGGGTCATGAGGATCACTAGCCAGTGTCTTAGAATGTCTGTGAGAGACATGCTGAGGTCCTGTGATATGGGCCTTCCAAATTCAGAGTGTCTAAAACAACACTGAGGTTTGGACTACGTGCATTTCAGCATCATCAGAGATAGGGACAACTATATGTGAATCATTTGTTGATGTGAGGACCAAAGAAGAGGGGATAGAAGAAGAGTAGAATGTTGTGAAAGTATTACTTGATACAGCTTCAACGAAGCTCACTAATACACTTTCAGTGACCGTAGTCGCTGAATGTGGTGGTAGCGCTGAAGAACCAACAACGGAAGAGAAAACCGTTGAAGTAGCCGGGGCAGCTGATGGTGTTGGCAGTACACCAGAATTTGAGAGGGTAGTCTTTTGAGAGACCACCATCCTTGGCTTCTTTGGTTTGGTTGTGATAGCCTTTTCTGACCATCGGTTGGTTTTTTTCTCTTGGGGGCAGAAGTGTCAAGGATACTCATTGATGGGTTTTTCAGTGAGCTAGACACTGAAGCAGGGGCTCCAATTATCTTCAGCATGTACGGGGTAAAGGGAGCATCACTTGGACGTTCCTCAATGTCCAGGGATTTCTTTCCCACCATTGAGAAAGAGTGGTTGGCCACCTTAGGATACTCATCCCCGAAGGCATGCTCCAAGATGGTTGCGAAGAATCTTGGGTAGGGGATGACAGAGTCCCTGTTTGCAGCTTTCACCCTGTTGGACATATCACTAAAGATATAGTCAGCAAAGTTTAGCTAGTAGCCCGTGTAGAGAGCGAAACCCATGTGTTGAAAGTGCTTGCTGGCCTGATCATGCGACCTAGTCTTGGATCCCAGGCACTGAATGACCTGAGTGAAGATATATTGCCAGCGAGCAGGCAAGCGTTTCTTTTTCAGCTTGGAGCCGACAGTCTTCAGAGAGGTGTTTTCCAATGCATAGCCAATGGAGTCCAAGAAAGAATCGATCTGCTGCTTTGAGGGTTCAGCGGCCCACTTTTCATTCTTGCCACGAGCAGGGAGGCGAAGAGCCTGCCTTAAGAATCCAGAAGTGAAGGCGAAGTGGCCGAGAGTGGGATGGAAAAACCAATTGCAGGGAATTCTTTGCCTTTATTAGTGGTGCAGGTGGTACATTGAGTCGTGTACCACAGGGCTTGTAGATGAGAGGAGATGCCAACAGGGTTGTGAACAAAGGCATACATCAGCGGGCAAACTTTGATGAATGTTGCACCCTCAGCGAATTTTGGACGCTCTGCAGGGATGTCCACCAGGGCAAGATAGTTGCAGGATTTGAATGTTGGTTGTTCCAATTGAAAGTGGCAAACTGCAGCAGCACCCAAAGTGTCAGCGACGTGGGTAGTTTCAGCAACCTTGCTAGAAGAGGTCATTTTTGTAGCATCGATGGGAATAACAAATAGAAAAATCATGGTTTAATATAAAATATATAAACCAGAGTTTGGTATAAAGAATACCAAATGTAAGGAGCAAAGAAACAAGTATTTCGATGAACAAGATCAAAATACTTGTGGTAGAAAAACAATTAAAATACCAAATGTATTAAATAAGTTTGGTATATAAGAAATTTTAGGTATAAAATATAAAAGATGGATTTATCAAACAAAAAAAATATCTTCTGTTCTTAAGGAAAAAACTTAGAACATTGTTTTGATATTTAATCCAGATTTTTATTTTATTTGCCCTAGATTTTTTTTGTTTAGATTATAAGAAAAGTAAAGAGAAGTGAAACAAGATGTTTCCAGAATAGTGTGTAAGGTTAGATCAAACCTTAGTGAAGTTCGAGAAGAAAAACGCACAAGTGCGTGTTCTTGGTGTTCTTGAGAAAAATTTTGAGAATCAAAAGAGAATCCTTGCCTTTTGGAAATTATGAGAGCGTAAAGAAAGAAATGAGGCAAAGATTTGCTTAAATAGCATGAGGAGAGAGAAAAGGATAGCTAAACGACGGTTTTAGCTTTTTGAAAAAAAAATGATAGCCTGGCCCACATCCCTAGAAAGGAGTTGGAAAGGAAACGTCGTGGTCCGTCTTGTGTCAGAAAAGGTCTGACGTGTCCTTTTCTTATTTTAAAAAAAATATAATGATAATTATCCATTTGGAAAGATTAATCATTATCTTTTAAAATCTTCATTGAAAACAATAAAGGATTGCCAGTGATGAGTTTTATCTTTTCAGATTCATTCCCTGATTAAGGAAAAATCAGTAAGCGAAAAGGTTTAGAAGATGATACCTGAGTGAGAAAGTACAGATATTGCTGAATCAGAGTTTAGCGAATGGTAATAGAAGACTTTGTTTGTAATACTATTTGTTGTTAGCTGAGTAATAATTATTCAGCGTTCAACATACCAAGCTTGCTGATGAGTAGATTGAATCTAGTTTCATCAAGAGGCTTGGTGAAAATATCAGTGAGCTGATATTTAGTGGGTACAAAGTGAAGCTCAATTTCACCATTCATCACATGATCTCTGATAAAGTGATATCAAATCTCAATTTGCTTGGTTTTAGAGTGAAGTACAAGATTGTTTGCAATTGCAACAGCACTAGTGCTATCACAATAAATGATATCTTAGAGAGCATGATATCGTAGTCTCTGAGTTGATTTCTCATCCAAAGGATTTGAGCACAACAACTTCCAGTGGCTCGTATTCTGCTTCAGCGGTAGAGGTGGACACAAAATTTTGCTTTTTACTTGTCAACTAATCAATTTACCACCTAGTAGCTGACATCCACCAGTGGTGCTCTTTCTATCTATCTTGCAACCTGCAAAATCACTATCAGAATAACCAATTAGATTGAATGCTAAGCCTTTGGGATACCAAAGACCCAGATTAGGAGTTCCTTTCAGGTATCTGAAGATTCGCTTTACAACGATGAGATGGGATTCCTTTGGTTCAGCTTGATACCGAGCACAGAGAGATGTATAATACATGATATCAGGTCTACTAGCTGTAAAATATAGCAGAGACCCAATCATCCCTCAATAGACAGTGACATTTACAGGTTTCCCATTAGGGTCCTTGTTCAGAGTCATAGGAGGTGCCATAGGAGTCTTCATCGCTGAGCATTGATTCATATCAAACTTTTTCAGCATATCTTTAATGTATTTGCTTTGACAAATAAAGATTCCTTTGTCAGATTGTTTTATCTGCAAGCATAGAAAATACATTAGTTCACCCATCATACTCATTTTATATTGTTTTTGCATTCTTTCAGCGAAACGAGTACATCATTTGGGTCTTGTGGAACCAAAGATAATGTCATCGACATATATTTGAGCGAGTATAGTATGACCTTTATATTTTCTTAAGAAGAGAGTTTGGTTAATTTTTCCACGAATGAAAACATAACAAGGGTGGTTAGGGCCTGAGAAACCCGGGGGTTGTTCAACATAAATTTCCTCGCTGAGTTTTCCATTTAGAAAAGCACTTTTAACATACATTTGAAAAACTTTGAAGTCTTTACGGGCATCATAAGCTAAGAAAAATCTTATAGCTTCTAAACGAGCTACAGGTGCGAAGGTTTCATCGTAGTCAATACCTTCTTCCTGTCTGTATCCTTGAGCGACAAGTCTAGCCTTATTGCAAATAACAGTCCCATTTGGTTCCAATCACTATTTTACCAGAGGGTCTAGGAACAAGATTGCAAACTTTGTTTCTACGAAACTCAGTTAGTTCTTCTTGCATCGCTGAAATCCAGCTAGGATAAGAGATAACTTGATCTATCTTTTTAGGTTCAGAGAGAGAGATGAAGTTAACATAGAGACATATATTACCTGTACCTCTACGTGTTTTGATACCTGCATTAGGATCACCAATAATCTGATTTATTGGATGATTTGCAGTCCATCGTTAAGCTGGTGGTTGAGGAGAAAGATCAATCGCAGATTCAGCGAATTGTTCTTCTACTTCAGGGACAATACTTGTTGTTTCAGCAATAGGTACTTAATTGTTTAAAATCAATTGAGGAGACTCAAGGGATTGATTTGCAGAGGATGATACTTGATTATTCACTTAGAATTTCCAAGAGAGGCATCAATAGGAGGAATCTGATTGAGAGGAGTAACACTAATCCCTAAAGATGGATCATTGCTAGTAGGTATTTCAGGTATTCCATCATCACTTGATTCAGCATGAGGTTGATTGTTGAAATAAGTTTCAGGTTCCCCATAGTGAGACTTCATTCATGCATTTAATTCTTCATCTTCTTTAGGGATTGGAGAAGTAAGGGTAGTACGGGATTCATCAAAATTGACGTGCATGGATTCTTCAACGTGTTGTCTTCTCTTGTTGAAGATTCTGAAAGACTTAGATACAATGGAGTACCCAAGAAATATTCCTTCATCGGCTTTTGGATCGAACTTTCCCAAACGATCTCTGTCATTAAAAATGTCGCATTTGCATCCAAAGATGTGAAGATACTTCATAGTTGGTCTTCTTCCATGAAATAATTCATAAGGGGTTTTCTTGAATCGTTTCACAATCAGGGATCGATTCTGAGTAAAGCATGTTGTATTAACCGCTTCGGCCCATAATTGAGTTGGAAGACGTCATTCGCTGAGCATTGAGCGAGCTGCTCCAATGATAGCTCGGTTTCTTCTTTCAGCAACACCGTTTTGCTGAGGATTCTTACTGAAAAGAAGTTGTGAGAGACACCTTTTTCTTCAAAGAATTTTATCAGAGTATTGTTCTTGAATTCAGTACCATGATCACTTCTCATGGAACGAACAGTCAGATTGTTCAGAACTTCCATCCTTTTGATAAAAGAGATTATCACATCAGGGGTGTCACTTTTGGATCCAAGAAAGAATACCCATGTGTATCTGGATTATTCATCAACAATCACAAGAGTGTATTTCTTTCCAGATAGAGATTGGAAATTGACAGGTCCAAAGAGATCCATATGGAGTAGCTAAAGAGGTGAGGTTACTAAAGAAACTTGTTTAGACCTGAAAGATGCTTTTGTCAACTTTTCCTTTTCACACGCTGAGCAAAGAGATTATGTGGATCCCAGTATATGCAAGCACAATGATTATATTGAATAAAATGATAAGAACACGGATATTAAAGAAGCTTCGTAGTCAGATATCTCACTTATATTGAATATCGGTTACAATAATATTATCTAATAAGCTCTCTCTAATGATATGAATTAATGTGTTCTTTCTAATTGCTGGCCCTAACACTCTATTTATATGTATAGAAAATACGGTATAAGGAAACTAGGAGATTAAGGCATTATGAACTTGCCTTATTTACAAAAAGGAATGTTTCCTTATATTTAAACATTAAACATTTCCTAAATAATGACTTTGATGACTTTGCACTTTGACCCTTCATGTCTTCAATATTTGTGATCTCGGATACAATCTTTTCAGACCTAACAGATTCCTTTGCAAAGCTATGATTTGGGAGGTCTCTGACAAGTTCCTTTTGAGACAATTCATTAATTGTTTTAAAGTTGAGATGAGAGAGTCTTTTATGCCATAACCAATTGACATCAGAGGATGCTTTAGAAATAAAGCACATGTTCTTAGAGTGAGAACTATTCATATTGATGACGTATACATTTTCAACTCTTTTGCCTGTTAAGGCAAGCTTATCATTGCAGTCAGTGACAACACATCTATTCCTTAAGAATAGAACTTTGAAATATTTGTCACATAGCTGACTAACGCTTAATAGATTGTGCTTTAGTCCTTCAACGTAGGCAACTCGACTAAACGAGGTGGCTCCGTTGGACAAAATTCCATAGCCTTTAGTGTATCCTTTGCCATTTCCACCAAAGGTCACTGATGGACCAGCTTCTTCTTTGTAGTCAGAGAGCAGAGATTTTCTGCCAGTCATGTGCCTTGAGCATCTGCTATCGAGAAAGCAGATACCTTTAGCACTCTGCATACAACAAAGAGATTAATTTTTTGAAGGTACCCATATTACTATGGGTCCTGCTTTGTTAGTGAGAGGAGTGGTGGAGGAGCTAGTTGCTGAAGAACTCTCTTCAGTGGATATCTTCACCTTTGTTGGTTTTGCAACCTTGGTGTATTTTACTCTTGCTGATTTATCAGCTTGAGCTACTTTCTTTCCATGAGCTAGTTTATCAGCTCTAGTAGCATTAGGACACTTACTTGCAATGTGGGTAGTTTCACCAAAGTAATAGCATTTTCTATATTTATAAGGTTTGGAATTCAAAGCTTTCAGGGACAGGACCAAGAATTCCTTCATCTATTGTTCTTGGAGATATGACAACCTCTTCAAGGACAGGAATGAGGTGAATCTTAATTTTGGGGGTTGACCTCTGAAAGATTTAGAGATTTTCCTCCCAAGTTTAGTATTGCTCTCTGAGGAAGTAGAGGATTTCTTGTTCTTCTTTTGAATGTTTTTCTTTCTAGGAACTTGGTCAAGAACCTTGTTTTTGATCACTTTCTTAGAATCGAAAGATTTTAACACATGAGTCTTCTCATTAGAGTGAGGTCTCTGAGAAGAAGAGGAAGGATCAGGGATAGAGGAGACAAACATTCCAAATTTAAGCATGGAATGGTCTTTTTCTGTTTCTTCCTTTTCAAGGTTAAAGCCTAACCGACTTCTTACTTTCATAGGGATCTGGGCATTGATGATCTAATTTACCTTAACAGAGGCTTTGCACCTTCCTTCGATGGTAGCCTTCTCAGATTTAAGATCAACGATGGCCTTCTCTCTTTCAGCGATAGCTTGCTGTTTTTTTTCAATGCTAATTGTTTGATTTACAAAGACTTGGTCCTTTAAGGTTTCCTCAATCTTTGAAAGTTCTTTGATTTTTAGATGACAATTTTTTAATTGTTCAGATAAATCAGTGTCAATTTTCTCAGCTTTGATTTTTCCATTTAGAGCATTGTAAAAATCAACAGTCATAGCATCGAGCGCAGATAAGTTATCACTCTCAGATATTAAGGAGATAGAAGGAGACTCAGAGGAAGAAGTTTCAGATACTTCTTCAGCGTCTTCTATTCTTGCCATAAGACATAAGAAGGCAAGATCTTCTTCATCTGTGTCTGACTCATCAGAGGTCTTGGCCCAGTCACCTTCATCATCCCAATCAACTTCTTCAGCGACAAGACCTTTGCCTTTTGGCTGGTTTTTCTTCAGATCTCTGTATTTGTTTTTTTAATTTCAAATGCTTCTCTTTCTTATCAGAGGTCTGCGAGATAGTGGGGGCTGCAACTTTCTTGCATCTACATTCACTAGCAAAGTGACCCTTTCGCTAACAATTGTAGTATATGGCTGAGGCTTTCTCAGCTAGTATAGTCTTTAATTTATCAGAGTCAGTGAGAGTCGATGTTCTTCGAAAGTTGCTCTTTCTGGCGAATCTTTTAAAGTTATTAGTTAATAGTGCCAGAGAGTTATCGAACTCTGAGATGTCAGCATCAGTGAGTTGATCTTTTGAATCTGTTTGACCTAATTTAGTGATAGAAGTAATAGTGGAAGAGAAAGTATTTTTTAAAGGATTTACCTCTGAGGACACGAGTGCCAAAGAGTTCATTGATGAGGTTTTTCCTCAAAACTTGGGATTGCTCTTCATTTAAAAGCATTCCATACAAATCACTTAAAGAAAGAGTTTCAAGATTCTTTGACAATTTCAGACATGTAATGCCTCCATGAACTTTGTCAGAATTTCAGCATTTGAATAGCGTCTGTTGACTGTTTTTAGATCAATCAACAGGAAGTTAAAACGTTGGTGAAGTTGGGAAAGAGTTTCACCTTAATGATGCATTAAGCTTTCATACTGTCTTACTAGATTAAAACTTCTAGTGATTTGTACTTCAGAGGTTCCTTCATATTGAATGCATAAAGTGTCCCACACGGCTTTAGAAGTCCTCATTTTCATTACTAAGTGATAGACTTCATCAGGGAGGGACATTGCTATTATAGATCTTGCTTTTGAGTCAATAGCAACTTCTTTCTTATCTTCTTCAGTCCATCGATTATGAGTTTTAATGATACTCCTTTCAGGGATGGCTGGAGTAGTAGTGGTGGCAGGAACACCAGCTACTATAGTTGTAGCAACAAATGGTCCGTTTTCTATATAATAAGGGATCTTTGGATCTTATCCTTCTAGAAACAGAGACATTCTTTCCTTCCACAATGGGAAATTATCATGGCTAAATCTTGGAGGTTTAGCTAAATCCATTGTCATTATAGTTTGTATTAGGATTTGCAATTTTTAAAATAGTGCTCTGACACCACTTGTTGGTCCCTAAAGAGTCTACATGAGTTCTCGGATATAGAAACAGTTTGTAGAAGGGGGGGGGGGGTTGAATACAAACACACATATTTTTTGGTTTTTAAATGAGTTTATATTGCATAAACAAATTTACAGTTACAAGCAGAATTAGAACAAGTTTTAACCTATTCTATTGTAACTAAGAAATCACTAAGATTGATGCACAAGAAGGAAGCAAGATAGAATGCAGAAGGTTGAAGAAAGAAAGTAGCATGCACACAGATGAAGAATGTATCTTCATCTTATTTATACCCGTTTGCATTTAATGCAAGACGAAAGGTATATGCCACGTGGCAAGCATCCATAGGAGGCTTGTCCTTTGCTCAGAACACAGTCATGTTTTTGGCCGCATTTGAACAGTACCATATCAGATTTGATGGGGACATAAGAGACAATCCGTATGTCCTTCTCTGACGCAGTATAGGGTTTGCCTTTTGTGCATCGAGGATAAGGTCAACGTTAATCTTGTATGAGAAGCTTCACTTGATTACTTAGACTGAATCTTCAAGGATAAACTTTAAGTATCGCTGAGGCTTCACAAGACTTCACACTTTGGATAGACAATCTTTGCTATCGTTGAACCGCTTCAGGTCACGTAGCTGATTATCTCTTTCTTTAGCTTGGTCTTCGACTTTTGCTGAATGGTCATTTGGTGTGATCGCTGATCTTCAGATCTTCAGAGATAAGTTTAAGGTTCCTTGATCTTCAGCGATCGCCGATGGCAGTCAGCGTATGCTTATCGCTAAATTTGAACTTAAACTTAAACAAGGAATTTCACTAAGTGTAAAAAGGAATCATATTCAAATCACTGAGAGGAGTTATGATCAACAGTTGGTTTGTGGGAGCTCGTCGTTGATATCTTGCAAAATGGTTGAAGGAATGGAACATTTGGATGTGATAGTGCTGGATGAATGAACAGGACCAAAAAACGAGGAAACATGAGTGTTGGGAGAGCTTTTCCATTCCTCTGGTTTAGAACCTTTTGGTTTACACCAGTACTCATTTCTAGAAAAATTAGGCTTGCGTAGTCCAGAGGGTCATTAAAGTACATCCATACATGATAGTGAGGATGTTTTTTCTTGCTTGGTCCAGAGAGCCAATCTTACATGTGAGGCTCTTGTTGAGTATGGACACAAGAACGTTCCACATTGGGGGTAACTTCTTTCTTTTAAAATCTGATAGCTTCGTGAGTCGTTTGTTGTAACCCAGAAAATTGATGAACTCCAATAGGGATTCTTTTGAGGGATTCAGAACGAGATCTGGATTGGATATATTTTCGCCTTCGACTTCAACAATGGGTTATGGTAAGTTGAAGATTCTAGCGATCTTCTTTTTTGTTACCGGAACCTCGACGGCTCGCTCAACATCGTTTGGTAGGCCAAAGCTACCCGAGAGTGTATTATCATCCTTGATATACATGGTTTGCCAGAATTCCAGGACATACATTTCAGGGACATTTGGGTTGGTGAGGGTTAGGGCTCGGCTCAGGCTGTGGTGTTGTAGAAACTATATCATCACTCGATATTCATTGATATACGTATTTGGATCAAGAAGTACTTGGAAATTGTTTGGTTTCAGGGGTAGTCGGAGAACAGGGCGTTGTCAGCAGTGGAATCGATGATTCTTTCTTCTTCTTCTTCTTGTACATTCATGATTGGGTTTTGATATGCCATTTTAGAATTTGGGGATTTTGAAACTCGAAGTTGCAGGTTTGCAGGTGCACAGTAAGATCGAGAGGTTGAAGAGGGTGAAAGCTGAATTTGCGGTTATCTTCGAGTTTATATAGTAAGAGTGAAAATGAACTCGAGTGTTTTTTTATTAGCAAGGGTTTATTTGATTTAGGGATAGGGAAAGGTTTTTAGATGGTGACATAAGAAATTGAGTGTGCACTCATGCAAACGGTCGATTATTGACACGTGGCGGAACTTTCTAGAGTGTATTAGTGGATTAATGACGCTTGTGATGTTTGATGAGTCACTTAAGGGTTTGTCGTTCGTTTTCGATCAGTACCAGTTCCGCTTTTGTGACAACTGTCAAATTTGAACCTCCTGGTTAGCTTTAATTAAGTTTATTAGTGTTAATATAGATTAAATATAAGAATAGAAGTTAGTTGGCTTAGAATGGCCGAAAAATTCTAGAGTTTCCAGTAGCTGCTTAGAAAATCCGGTTCCGACCCGTAACTGGCCGAAATGTCCTATATAATGCCAAATACTCTAATTTATACCTAATTTATATAAAATATATATAGTTTTAAAATGTTAAATATAAAACTTTTATTTTGTTAGAATTTAATCAAAATGGGCTTACAAAATTGGAGAAAAACGTCAAAATTGAGAAAAATAGCATTTTAACAATTTTGGGCCTTACACTTTATTAAAAAAAAAATTGGGCTTGGGCCCCCTCATGGTAGGCCACCCACCTTTGATTTACATATAGTATTTTTTTTTTCATTTTCCTCTCATTTGCAATTCAAAATTTGAATCAAAACTCTCTCTCTCTCTCTCTCTCTCTCTAAAACCAAGGGTCATAATCAAGAAACTCTCCTTCCATCCCCATTTGCAACCGATTTCAAGGCAAAACAACATCAAAAATTCAAGATTTTTCAAGAAATAGAAGTTCTATACATCACCCAAGTAAGTACAAACATCATCTTACTTTTTTCTTGTCAATTTTGAGTGAAAAACTCAGTTTTCTTGCATTTTATTACCACATTCTTCTAACCTCTGAATTTTCTAAGTTTTATGGAGAGATTATACACCAAAAACATGTAAAATGTTAATATGATGGTGATAATCAATGACCCAAACAATAAAACTCAAGAAAATAGGTGAAAATCATGATTTTATGTATTCTTGAACAAGAATGGTGATTTTTGGTGCTGACAGATTTATTGCATGTGCATAAATCGTCCATTTTTTGCAAATAATATATTCAAATATCATGAATCTTCTTTCTAAAAGTTTATTTAGTGAGATGGAGTTCTAATCCAAGTGGTCTTACTCAAAAACATTGAGTTTTGACCCCCCAAATGCTCATAACAAGATGATGTGCATCTGGAAGTTCAACAGTAGGTAAGCCCTACTTTGAACGACCATAACTCTTTGAATGTTCATCCAAATTACTTGATTTTTCTTCTATAATTTATGTTAATGAGTTACCTTTCAGATGCCACTGGTTTCACTTAATGAGTGTGCAAACTGTCAACCAATGAGAGATATGTGCATGCATGTTCAAATGACCATATCTCTTTCAAAACTCAATGAAAAATGATGATTTTTCTTTTGAAAGTTAGTTTTATGAGTTATATTCTGTTTTTCAAGTGGAATCACTTGAAAATATGGAGTTTTGATCCTCCAAACACCTAAAACATTTTAGGTGTGCAAACTGTGAAACCACCAGTAGATAAACCCTACTTAGCATGTAAATATCTTTTGAATATTTGTCCATAATGCGTAATTCTTCTTCTGGAGTTTTCTTTTATGAGTTAGGGTTCATATGAATCCTTTTTCATTCAAAAATATGAAGTTTTGAGGCATTAACCAATTTATTAAAGTTAAGTCTTTTATGACAGAAGTGTGTATGCAACTTTGTAGTGCCATATCTTCCTCATAACTCATTCAAAATGAGTGATTCTTATCTTAAAAGTTTCCTTTATGAGTTATGATTTCAACCCAACTGGAAATTCTGGAAAACACTTAATATAACTCCTCAAATTAGTGTTCTACGAACATGGTGTAATCAGCCATACCGGTTGTCACACATTGTATTGCATAAATTATTTGACCTCTTTTTGCATCTTCTTAAAGCTTGAAATTTGGTCACAACGGCCTTAACTTAGTAAGGTATCATATATAAAACAATTAGGGATTTTTTCATTTTATAAAGTAGTTTATTTTGATCCTCTTTATACCCTAAAGTTTCTGCCAGAATATGAAATTCTGGAAAGTTTGAGTTGTTGAACTTAAATCATTTAAAGACCATTATTGGCACAAATATAAGTATAGATGGTAAAATCAATGGTTTTAAACTAATAAAAAAAAGGGCATAAGTGCATTATATATATGACGGACAAAATGGTTAACCGAGTTGGACAACTATGGACATCTATGGACATAAGACATATTCACCCCCATAATTAACTTTTAGACACTTAAGTGACCGATTTGGGTATTTCTCTTTGATAGGGAAACGTTAGGCCGACGAGTAGGTGCGGATCGTGTTTTGTTAATTGGAGCTTTTGCACTTAAGTGAGTATTCACAACCCCTCTTTTAAAGTATTTTATACGTTTTGGGGTGAAAAGCATGATTGAATGTGATATATGAGCTATTTTCATTACGAATGTGGAACTTTGTTAATTTGATGTTGTGGGCACCAAGGCATGTACACTAATAGTTGTATTGAGTAAAATGTCTTATAAAAGTTTGTACACTACTATTAACTCAAGTGAGGAGCCGAGGGTATTTGTGGATAGCGCTATTTGGACGGACAATCCCACCTAAAAACCGACAAGTAGGGATGTGGATAGCAATCCCATCTAAAAACTATAGGTAGGGGTGCACTATACTTAAAAATAAAGGTTCTACATATGTGGAGTTTTAGTCCCACCGCTAAGGTAGAATTAAAAACAGTTTTTGTGGTCGAAAGGTTTAGTGATGGCTCATTATATACTTAAAATTAGAGTACAAATTGCCTTGAACATTCCAAGACTTTCAAGATACCAAAAGTGCCATAAAAATTTAATTGCTCATTATTCACTTATGCAAATGATGTTTGTAATATTGAAAACCTGCGAACTCACCAACTCTTTGTAGTTGACCTTGTTTTTATCATGCTTTTCAGGGGTAAGAAAGGGTAACTAAAATGCTTGTGTTTGGGGTGCATCGACAACAACCATATTTAAATTTGAAATCTTTTTGTTGAACACTTTGTTTCTTTTATGTTGGTTAAAACTTTGGACTTGTATGTTGTAATGTTCAGTTTTATTTAGTTATGTATTTGAATGGATTATTGGTGTTGTTTCCGCCTCTCGCTATGAAATCATGAACTATCACTCACCGTGTTTTCCGCTTTAGCGGGGTGTGACAGCTTTCTTTATTTTGAATATTCCCTCCCAAAAAAATTAAATAAAAGTCGATCAATTGATCAACAAAAAAATTGTGGATTAAAGGAAAGTTTTTAGAAATTATTTTTGAGAAAAAAATGTTTAAAGACAGTAAATTGATTAACTAAAACATTTTTGGATCAAAAGAGGGTTTTGTGTCCTATTAACAGTATTTCAGAAGAAATTTTATTGAATTAGAGAATTCTGGATAACCTTGACGGCAAAAGTTGTCTCAAAACTAACTTATTCACAAAACAATGAGTTAGGCTAACATGAGTTAGGCTTTAAAACTTCATTAATTCTCCCCCTTGAATGAATCAGTATTCAGTACGCCCCCTTCAATCTTGCATGTAAAGCTCCCACTTGACTTCTGCATGTAATGCTCCCCCTTCACCTACACTTGGATCATAGAATGTGAAAACAAGTATTTTTTTGCGAACAGAGGCATCAAGAGGCTTTTGAGTTTCTCTAATTCATTTTTCTTTTGACAGAGGTATCCAGAGACTTCTTGGTGTCTCTGGTTTATTTAGTAAAATCAAAATTTTTGTAAGTATAAAAACAAAGATATACTAAATAAGTAACTAAACATAGATTATAAAAGACTTTTAAAATCTAAGTTACTTACATGTTTAGCATACCCATCTTGCTAATTAGAAAAGTAAATTTTTTCTCATCCAGAGCTTTTGTAAATATATCAGCAAGTTGGTAATCAGTGGAGACAAAATACTTTTCAATGGTCCCTTTCTCCACATGAACCTTTATGAAATGATACCTGACATCAACATGCTTAGTTTTTTAATGTTGTACCGGATTTCCTGCGATGACAATAGCACTTTCTGAGTCATAGATGATGGGAATTTTGTCATATACCAGACCATATTCTCTGAGTTGAGCCTTCATCCAAATAACTTGTGAACAACAACTAGCAGCAGCAACATATTCTGCCTCTGCGGTGGAAGTTGAAACACAATTCTGGTTTTTGGATGTCCAACAAATCAGCCTATTTCCCAGAAGTTGACAGCTACCAGAAGTGCTTTTTCTGTCTAACTTATATCCTGCATGCTCAGAGTCAGTATATGCAATTAAATCAAATCTAGAATTTTTAGGATACCATAGACCTAGTAAGGGTGTTCCTTTTAGGTACCTAAAAATTCTTTTTACAGCAGCCAAATGAGATTCTTTTGGATTAGCTTGAAATCTCGCACAAAGACAGGTGGCAAACATTATATTTGGTCTGCCGGCACTCAAATACAGAAGAGATCCAATCATACCTCTATAGTTCGTAACATCAACTGTTTTCCCAAAGAGATCAGGATCAAGTTTCGTACTAGGAGAGATAGGAGTTTTCATAGTAGTGGAATTTTGAGGTTTGAATTTCTTTAACATGTCAGAAACATACTTGGCTTGATTTATAAAAATGTCAGAGGTAGTTTGTTTGACTTAGAGCCCAAAGAAGAATGTTAGTTCTCCCATCATGCTCATTTCAAATTCACTTTCCATTAACTTTGAAAATAAATCAACTTCTGCTTGATCAGTAGAGCCAAATATAATGTCATCCACATAAATTTGAACCACAGTTAATGTACCTTTGCCTCTTTTGATGAACAAAGTGGTATCGCTCTTACCTTTCTCGTATGAGTTATCAGGAAATTTGATATGCATTCATACCAGGATCTGGGAGCTTTGCTTAAGCAATACAGAGCTTTGTCTAGAATATAGACGTGATCTGGATGTCTCAAGTCTACAAAACCAGGAGGTTGTTGAACATACACTTCTTCTTTGAGATCTCCATTTAAAAATGCACATTTGACGTCCATCTGGTACACCTTGAAAGCTTTGTATGTTAAGAAGGCCAGAAAGAGTCTTATTGCTTCAAGTCTTGCTACTGTAGCAAAAGTTTTCATCGTAGTCAATTCCTTCTTCTTGATAGTGTCCCTTGGCCACCAACATTGCCTTGTTTCTGATCACAATTCAATCTTCATCCTTTTTGTTTCTAAATACCCACTTAGTACCAATGGCGACTTTATCTTTAGGTAGAGGTACTAATTTCAGCACCTTGTTCCTGTCAAATTGAAGAAGCTCTTCTTGCATTGCATCCACCCAGCTTGATTCTTGTAAAGCTTCATGAACCTTCTTTGGCTCAATCATGCTTAGAAAATTACAAAGAATGCTTCATTTGCTGTTGCAGATCTGGTTTGAACCCCTTCAGATGGATCTCCAATTACTAGATCTGGAGTATGACACTTTGTCCATCTTTTCATCCTTGTTTGAGGTATTTGCGGCGCTTGGAATTCTGTATCCGAGGGTTGGATAACGTCTTCTAGTATGAGGAGTGGTTCTGGATCTAGATGAGAACCTAACGTCTCCCCCTCAAATGAAGGCACAGAGGTTACCTCTGCACTGTCATTTGTTGATTCAGAAGAAGGACCAGAAAGAGTTATTCCAGAAGCTTGAAGTACTTCAGGAATATTCAATGGTGGATTAGTTGGTATTCTCTCTGAAGGTATTTCTTCTCCCAGAAAATCTTCAAATACAGCATCAATATCGGATTCCTTGGTGACTGAAAGATAACCAGAGGTGACAGTATTAAGTTTGAGTTCTTAATCAAAATAATCAGAAGTCAACTGAGCTTGATCATCAAAATCGATGTTTATGCTGTCCATTACAGTCTTAGTTCGCAAATTAAAAACCCTAAAAGCTTTTGATTTTAACGAGTATCCCAAGAAATTGGCTTCATCGGATTTCTTGTCAAACTTGCCAAGTTTTTCCCGATCATTTAGAATAAAACACCTGCAGCCAAAAATATGGAAAAATTTAACTGAGGGTATTTTGTTATTTATGAGCTCATAAAAGGTTTTAAAATGCCTCTTAATTATGATTGATCGATTCTGGGTGAAACACGCCGTGACAACAGCTTCTGCCCAGAATTTGGTGGGTAGCTCAGAAGCTGCAAGCATTGTCCTTACTGCTTCAACTAGTGCTCTATTTCGTCTTTCTACTACACCATTTTGCTGAGGAGTGCGTACAACAGAGAAATTTTGAGTAATGCCGTTATTAACAACGTATTCTTCAAGCTTAGCATTCTTCAATTCAGTACCATTGTCACTTCTGAGTTGCTGTATTTTCTGTTACAGAAGAACTTTTGTATTCTTGTCATCATATTCCTTAATACTATTGGAACTTCTGATTTTTGTCGAACAAAAGCAAGCCATGTATACCTGGAAAATTCATCTATTAGTACCAAGATATACTTTTTGCCAGAAAGGCTCTGAATTCCAATAGGACCACAGAGGTCAACATAAGCATTTGCAGAGGCCTAGTGCACGAATGATCACTTTTGGTTTTGTGAGATGCTCTTTTTATTTTGCCCATCTCACAAGCAGGTCAGAGGTGATCCTTCTGGAAGTGTACCTCTAGGAGGCCTCTAACCAGGTTATGTTTGACCAGAAGCTCAAAATTTTGAAAATTTAAATGTGAAAGTTTATGATGCCATAGCCAAGCAACTTCACTCTTCTTAGAGATAAGACAGAGGGTTTCTTTACCATCCTTGGATGTAAAATTCATCATATACAGATTACCTTTTCTGTCGGCTCTCCATAATTCTTCACCTACTTTAGAGAATAAGTAACAATGTTTCTCATCAAATACAACAAGCATTTTAGAATCACAGAGTTGACTTACACTTAACAGATTATATTTCAGTCCAGAAACATGAGCTACTTTGGATAAGGTAATATCACCTTCTTGAAGAGTACTGTAGCCTTTTATTTGACCGTTATCATCATCACCAAACGTTACTGCTCCACCAATTTTATCTTTGAATTTGGAGAGTAAGTTTTTCGTTCTAGTCATGTGCCTCGAGCATCCAGAGTCAAGATACCAGATATGCACACACTGTTTCTGCAATCAAAATCAGAGAGATTTAGGTACTCATTTCATAATGGGTCCTTTGATGTTAGGTTTAGGTTTTTGATTTATCTTTTCTTTTTTTAGCATAATGATGTACAGGTTTTCCAGAGCCTGCTGGTTTTCCTGTTTCGTTTGAATTTTTTCTTTTGTTTTGATTTTTAAATTTTGAATGCTTACGATTATCAGAGAAATAACCAGAAGGCCTTGAGAAAAACTGTTTAAGTTTTAGGAATAAAGAGAAGCATTCAGAGTTCTGAAACATAAAAGAATTCATTGAACTTTCATTACTAGAATGATAATTACAATTGTTCTTATTTCTGTCTATTCTAGCATCAGGTGTTCTATTGAACTTCTTATCTAGCCTAGACTTATGCTTTGGAACATATTAATTCTTCTGTGGAGGTTTCTTCTATGGAGAATTCTCTGGAACTTCAGGTTTTACTAAAACAGAAGTATAAGAGTTAGCTTTCTATTTCCCTTTTTCAAGGCGAGTAAACTTCAGTGACTGAGATTTCAGAGACTGGTACTTAAGATTTTCTTTCTTTTTGAGATTTGTCTCATTTCGAGTTCGAGACAGGTCTTAGCTTGTAAATACATCCCAAGGAAATTTGGATGGATCGAAACCTCTTTTCTTTGTTTTTTAGGAGGAATAGAGGTTAGTGGTATTCCACTTGAAAGTTTTGCAACATTTGGTCCAGCAGCTCTAATTTCTAAAGGTTCATTTGTGTATAAAATCGGAGCATTTCTGTCTTTAATAACCTCTGGAACCTTTGTAAAATTAGGAGGCAAATGATTTTCAAGATTTGAAATATATTTTTCTAAATTTTCGAAAAAATCATCATCATTTTGATTATTATTTTCCCAGGGATAACTAATAAACTAATGATTATCTTCGACTCCACAAGGAATTAAATCTACAAAAGAACTAGGGAAAATCTCTGGATGGTTTTCAGAAATTTGTTGTTTGAGATTTGTTTGATCTGATTTAAAACACTCATCCAGAGTTGTAAGAATGTCTTTTTAAAAACCGAGTCTAAGCTCTTCTTCTGCATGTACAGCTATGAAATCGTCAACCTCAGGATTTAAAGTTATACGAATGAATGAACCAAAATTAAAAATATCACCCTTCTTGCAAATAAGTTTTAGATCAACTTGAGTTTTCTTTCCAGAAGAGAATTTGGTATTTTTATATTTATATTTGATTTTTTTTAACATGATGTCCATTCTCATATTTTGATTTTTTGAAGGATGATTGTTCATATAGAATTGGAAATATAGGTTTTTGTTCTTTACCTATACAAAAGACAGAGTCTAGGGTAGATCTCTTTTTACACGTGTAAGGATCCAGATCCTCGAAACCAAGGCCTGTTTTCCCTACTTGTGTATTTATCTTCTTATGCACCTTCTGAGCATTCAGATACTTTTTTAATCTGTAGCTCTTTGTTTTGAAGTTCAATGTGCAGAAATTCCCTTTCCTTCTGAAAGTAAGTTTTAAGTGCTATAGAGTTTAATCTGTCACTTTCTCTAGCTTTAATCTTTTTGTCTTTTGTTTCTAGAAGTTTACTGAAATTCTTGTTCTCCTTTTTGAGTTTGACTTCTGTTGTTTTTAGAAGTCTTAGAATCTTTTCATTTTCAACAGAAAGTTCAAGTTTCTAATTTGTCAACATTTCCATCTCTCTTTTGATGATATCTATTTCTTTTTTAACATTAGAAAAAGTTTGTTCAAGATTCTTTCTTAGTTTCTTTTCTATAAAAAGCTTTTGCTTCAGATTTTCAAAGTCATTTGTTAGAATCATAAGGTGTTTTCCATTGAGGATATTCATCTCGAATTAGAGTTGGAGGTTTGGTTAAGGATCCAGAAGTGTATATGGCGTTTAGATTTTGATTCGCCATTTTTGCAGAAAACAGAGATTTATAATCTACAGGAAATACTTTTGAAATTTAGATCAATTAAACTTCAAATGAGTCGAAACAAAACGATTAGCTTACTGATTTCAGAATTAAACCATAATTACCATTGATTTTGAGAAAATTATATGAAATTGACAATATCTCGAAAAACAGGGTAGAATGAAGAATAGTGGTTTAAAACTAAAATTAAATGCTAGTTGAGTGGGGATTTCTCCAAACTGGACGAGATCGGATAATCAATAGAGTGATTATCCTACTCTGATACCAATTGTTCGAACCCAGATCCCTTTAAACTCGATTAATCAATAGATTTAATGAACAATATATGAGCGGAAGCAATATAAATCTATGATTGTAACTAGAACAGTAATTAAAATAGTAAGAACAATATGAAGATCAATTGAGAATTTGTATTGAATAATCTGAAGATCGATTACAATAAGTGGAATGAAAAGCACTGTTTCTCTCTATAATGATCGACTTAATTACAGTCATAACTAACTGAATTTGTTTCGCACATAAAGTGTTACTGCCACGTCATCTAAAGCGCGTGTGGAATGACAGTTGAAATCCAGAGGGACTTCAAGTCTCTGGGCGCTTCTGGATGAGAGAGATCAGAAGATGAACTTCTGGTTTGTCTTCTGAAGTTAATGACCTGGACAATTCTGGTTCATACTTTCAAAAAATAAATTCTAACAAGCATTGTAAAAATCAACAGTGAGAGAGTCGAAGCCCATCAAGCTATCAAATCCACAGATAGAGGAGGTTTCAGCGATAGGTACCTGAGTTGAAGGACTTTCTGTAGAAGCAGTTTCAGAGGCTTCTGCATCTTCTTCAATTCGTGCCATAAGACATATAAGAGTTGTATCTTCTTCATCTGATTCAGATTCATTAGTGGATTTATCCAATCGTCTTCTTGATCCCAATCTGCCTCTTCAGCGATAAGGCCTTTTCATTTTCGCTGGATATTTCTCAGATTCTGATATTTCTCTTTTAACTTAGAATATTTTTCCTTTCAAGATTTATCAGAGATCTGAGAGGTAGTGGGAGCAGGTACCTTCTTGGATATACATTCACTTGCAAAGTGTCCTTTGCACTGACAGTTGAAGTAGATAGCTGATGCTTTATCAGCAGGTCTCTTTGACTTTTTAGATTCAGGGGCAGCAGAAAGCCTTTTGAAGTTGCTCTTTCTGGTAAACTTCCTAAAGTTGTTAGAAAGAAGAGCCAGAGTATTATAAAAGTCATATAATTAGGCATCAGTGAATTCTTCTATGTTAGATGAATCTAATTCAGTGATAGAGGTAATAGAAGAAGATATAGTTTTAGAGGGTTCTATCTCTGAAGATACTAAAGCCAAAGTAGTTTTTTTGGTAGATTTAGAGTCTCTGATGAGATTCCTTTTTAAGGCCTGAGATTGTTGATGATTGAGCAGGATCCCGTACAATTCACTTAGAGTACGAGTTTTATTGTTTTTGGAAAGCTTAAGACATGTAGTAAATAAGTCCCAATGTTCAGGAAGAGATTCCATGAACTTGGTTAGTACTTCTGAGTTAGAGTACTCTCGATTAACTGATTTAAGATCGATGATCAAGCAGTTAAATCTTTGGTGGATTTGAGAGAGAGTTTCATTCTTGTTGAACATGAAACTTTCATATTGTCTCAGCAGATTTATTCGGCGAGTAATCTGAACTTCATTTGTTCCATCATATTGAACACATAAAGTGTCCCACATGGATTTTGAAGTCCTCATTTTCATGACTGAATGGTATATGTCATTTGGAAGAGACATTGCAATAATGAACCTAGCCTTATAATCAATGGCTAGTTCCTTCTTATCTTCCTCACTCCATTGATTTGGAGTTTTGGGAATTTGTCTCTCAGGTATAGCTGCAGCAGCAGTAGTAGCAGGAACAAAAGGAGTAATAAGCATCAGAACAAATGGTCCATTTTCAACATAGTATGGGATTTTTGGATCTCACCCTTCAAGAAAGAGAGTCATCCTTTCCTTCCATACAATGAAGTTATCTTTGCTAAATCTAGGAGGTTTAGCTAAGGAACCATTGTCAATGTAGTTTGCATTTGTATTAGCCATTTTAAAACAGTTTGAAGAGAAGTTTAATAAAAAAAACACTGCGCTGATACCACTTATTGGTCCTTAAGGATTCTACAAGAGTTCAAAGATATACAACAGTTTGTAGAGGGTGGGGGGGGGGGGTTGAATACAAACACAAGTCTTTTTTGGTTTTTAAATGAGTTTATATTAAATAAACAAATTTACAGTTACAAGCAGAATAAGAACAAGTTTCAAACCTATTCTATTGTAACTTAAGAAAACAGAAAGTTGATGTACAAGGAAAGAAAGAAATAGCAGCAGAGGTTTAGGGAAAGAAAGTAGCATGCATAAAGATAGAAAAGAGTTTCCCATCTATTTAAACCTGTTTGCATGTAATGCAATGCAAAATGGTTTGTGCCACGTGTCAAACATGTGGAGGATGTTTGTCCTTTGGTTAATAGAATGGCCATACTTTTAGCCACCCATGAACAGTACCAAATCAGATTTGATGGGGACATAAGACATAATCCGTACGTCTTTTTCTGACAAGGTATGGAGGTTTGACTTTTGTGCATCGAGGATAAGATCAACAATAATCTTGCTAAAAGCTTCACTTGGTCGCTGAACCAATAACTTCAAGGATGAAGTCACTAAGGTATCGTTGAGGCTTAACAAGATTTCACACTTCTGACTTAGATGAGCTTTGTTATCAATGAACCCCTTCAGATCACTAGTTGTTCATCTCTATCTTCAGCTTGGCCTTCGACTATTACTGAAAGGATTTGTATTGTGAATGTTGTTCTTCAGATCTTCAGAGGTGAGGTCAATGCTCCTGATCTTCAACGATCGCTGAGTGGCTATCAGCGTATGCTATCGCTGAATGTGAAGAGTAACTCGTCCATGGAATTTTTACTAAGTATAAAAGAATCATATTCAAATCATTGAAAGGAGTTTGGATCAACATAAACCTTCTTGATCGAAATATTTTCTTTGACTAGATCACCATACCCCAATATAGGAGAAAAACGATCGTTTCCAAAACACACTTTCCAGCAATATTTTGCAATATAATTATCGAGAATCTCCTTTTATCCAGTCATGTGTTTTGAGCATCCATAATCCATTATCCACACATGACTGGTCTGCAAAACATAAATAAGCAGCCCTCTTTGATTCCATCATGGAGAGTATATATATCAAAAGGGTACGCACATTAGTGATGAGAGTGGAGAGATCCTCAGCTTGTGCCTTCTGAGTTTGAGAGATCAAACTCAGGTTCCCTCTGTCCGCTTCAGTGAATGAGGGGATGATGGCTGACAAGCCTTGAACAGGGCGTAGAATTTCAGCAAGTGTCTTCTCTTGTTGATCAACCCTTTCAGCGAGACGGGTGATGGAACGCCCATTGGTAGCATTATCGTAAGTCCTTCACCGTCTGAACATCCGTGAAGATGTTAGAGATCGTGGCCTTCATACCCCCCGTCACTCCTACCGATTGAATGGTCCAGTGAAGTGTTAATATCGTGGCGACGTGGGCGGTTCGCCGCCAGCGACGTCGCGAGAATCCCACTGAACCTTATCATTTAGAGGAAAGAGAAGTCGTAACAAGGTTTCCGTAGGTGAACCTGTGGAAGCATCACTGTCAAAGCCTGCACAGCAGAACGACCCGCGGACACGTAATCAAAGCAGGGCGCCGGGGTGTTCGGTCGTGAGTCCGGTGCAACCGATGCCTCGTCGACGTGCGTCTGCGATGCCCTGTTTCGAGGCGTCGTGAATATGGGTCCTTTGAGATTAGTAGGGGATTTAGGAACCCATTTGACCTTTGCTTCCTTTGAAATTTTCAAAGTTGAAGCATTTTTAGACAACCTTGTTGACTTAACCCAAATGAATTTGGATTCCTTTGAAATCTTTGAAAGTTTAGATTTTGTACCCATTTGAAATTGGGCCATCTGTGTTTCAAATACTGTGTTAGATCCCAAACAATCAAGAATGTAGAAAGATTAAAGAACAAGAACAAGAATTAGATCACTGAAGTTGTATGTAGTATTGATCACTTAACTATATTACAATATGTGTATCTTTACAAGCTCTATCTATCAACGTTAATTATAACAGCATATAAAACTATCTATTTATATACAAATGGAAAAGCTAAAGTTACAGTACAAAAATAACAGACATGTTCAGAACTGCTTCTGAACATCTTCAGAACTTCTTCAGAAGTGTCTTTAGAATCCTCTTCAGAACTTCTTCAGAATCTTCAGAACTTCTGAAGTAGTCACTTCAGAAGTTATGCCTTAGGCTTTACTTCATTTGTCTTCAGACTTCTGAATTTTTCTTTTTCAGAACCTAGTCTTCTTTTGAAGCTACTACTGATATCTATCAATCTCCCCCTTAGCTTCAAAAGGTTAAGTCATACTTCCAGAAGTTCAGAATTTCTCTAACATCTTTAAGAATAAGCTTCCTGTACTCCAATATAGATTCAATGATCCTTATCATTTCCTTTGCCATATTTCTGTACCTATCCCATTCTTCATCACTAAGCTTCTTTTGTCTTTTATTTTTTTTCTTCTCCAGTTTATCACTTATAATCATAAGAGTTCCATTATAGCACTTGTGTAGTTCTTCAAATCTTACAAATAATAATCTGTCAAAGCATTTACACACAAAACCTAGAGGTTGAATGACTAGAGTACTCTTTTGAGATTTTCAATATTTGGTAAGCTTAGATTTGGAGCACTCATATGAAATTTCTCTTTGCTCATTACATAAGCCACTTGGAAATCTGTCTTAGCTGCCCAAATAAATTCTTTGTACAGGCCGTCTCTAAGAACTGGGAAAGCTTTTCTGAACTTGGCAATAGAATCATGAAAGGGATACAAACTTCTGTATACTCTTAGCAAATCTCTGAGATAGACATTTTGAAAATCAGCTTCTGTAAAAGTTGAGATCTCACCATCTTTTCTCTCAACAGTAAAGTAAGCATGCTTGTAATTGTTTTTCTGGTTCAGATCAACAGTGATTACTTTCACTATTGGGCTTTCTTTTCTTACTTCACTTACAGGAAGTATGATTTTTCTAATGATATCTGAATACCATTATTTCCATCCAAAAGACTTCTGAATCCAGCAATCAATATAATTGAACTTTTGTTCATATTCCATGAACATTTCTGGATGAAAGTATTCAAGAAACATTGTCAAAGCATGTTCTTCAATTCTTTGCTCTTGTAATTGTTCAGATTCAGACTTCTGAGGAATACGAACAATTTCATCTAGAGTATTTTCAGAAACATTTTCTTTTCCTTTTTCTACTTCTTTAACTTCTGAACTTTCCATCTTCTGAGAGAGCTTCTGAATTTCTTCAATGCCTTGTTTCTTTCTGTGAATCTGAAAGTCATAGGCATTGCTCAGAAGATAATCAACTCCTTTGATTTGATTTATTCTTGTATACCCAGCCAAAGAACTCTTTCTTACATAATCTCTGAAAAATATCCTTTCCTTGATCAAGTAAATTATTTCTTCTACAACATCAGATGAAGGAACATATTGTTTTGCATACTCTATTAACCATTTCAGAGTATAGGTTGAGTACTTTGGTATGTCTGAAACAATGAATGTCTTTAAATGATCTGCTCCTATTCTGCAAGTGAATCCCAAATCTGGATTTGTGAAGATCTTTGTAATTTCCTGTCTCTCAATACTTTCAGGCTCCAAGAGATTGACATTTTCTAATCTGAATTCTAATGCCAGTTGAAAATCATGTTTAATTAGATTTCTGACATTGATCCCTAGAATTCTTCTTATCTCAGAAACAACTTCAGAATCTTCTCTTTTGACACAAAAATTCAGAACAGTGAGTTTATCCTGCAACCTCAACTTGTAAAAATCAAATAAAGAGAATTCTGTCAAAGAACCATCTCTCCTTTCATCTCCAAACTTTATTATATACAGATCACCTTCAAAAGCTTTAGATATACATCTGATCTTCTTGATTAAAGTTGACTCATTCAAAACTTGTACCTCATGTCTTTGTACATAAGACCTAACTTTTGAAATATAATCCTTAGACCATTCATCATTACATAGTCTTCTAAGGTTGCATACCTGAGATTTCTTCTATACATGCCAAAGTAAGTATCTTCAGGAAAGATAAGCTGACTTTCTCCAGAGATTTCAAAAATCATATCACTTTCATAGACTTGATCAACTATGGGTTCTTCAAGAATAGGAAAATCAATCAGAGGAATGTTATGCAGCTTCTGATTCTGACATGTGGCTTATCTGTTGCAATCATCAAAATTTCATCTGTAAAGTCAAAAGCTTCCATATGACTTAAATCAATTTCAATTTCAAACCACTCAGCAGGTTGATTAAAAAATTCTTAGAAAATTGTTAGTCATCCAAGAATCTACACTCCAGATTCCTTGGATGATTTAAAATGATGTATCTCCAACAATATTGACTAACCAATATATACAAATTTTCAGAAACTTCATTACTTTCAACTATTCTTAGAACTTGAGGTTCCCATATAATCAGATCTCTGTTCTCATTTATTTCAACCATTCCTTCATTCACTTCCATCTCTTCATCAAACAGAATTACATCAGATAAAACACTTGGCTCTCGAATAATGTCTTCAAAAGCAAGATACTCATTCAACATTTTTTCATTTGAGTCAGGAATAACATCTGTGTCTTCAGAACTGAGTTTGTTTTCAGAATCAAGAGACACTTTCTTAGTCTCATATCCTTCTTCCATAGTTTTTTCAGAAGTGATTTTTCAGCTTCTAGACCTTCATCTTCTGCATGTAAAATATCTTCTATTGTTTCAGAAGTTCTATTAATTTCATCATTTCAGTGTTCTGAACTTCTTTAGAAGTTTTCTCAGAAGATCGTTCAAAAGTTTGAACTTGAGCTTCTTCAGAAGATTTTTCAGAATTTTGACCTTGTGGAATTTCAACATCTTCAAAGACTTTCTGTCTCTTCTCCCCCTCTTGATTATAAAGATAATCTTGATCATCAAGACTACGCTTTAAAGTCTTTGCCTAAGAACCGCACTCCAATGCAGAAATACGATTGTTCAAGGAGACTTGAGAATTCTGAATAGAAGTTAATTAATTCAGAATCTGAGATATGCCATCCTTTGTTGCAAATTCAGAAGATGCTATCTGAGTAGAAGAAGTTGGCATAGAGGTCTTCAAGGATTGAACTGTTGAAATAACTTCAGAAAAAGAATCCAGAATATCCTTTTGAAAGTTGTTGAGATCAGAAACAGTTACAAGTTGGAATTCATGCAATTTATCCATCACTTTCTTCTCCTGTCCATCCAACCTATCTCCATCACCTTACAGTTTTTATCCGTCAATTCCTTAATGTCCTTCTGAATCTTTGCAAATTCAGAAGTACAGAAATCTTTGAATTCAGAAAATTCAGAAGATGAGGGAAAATGTCCAAGACCAACAAATGGTCTTGTTTGCAGTCCTTCCTAAAGAAGGCTGGCCTGTAGATGCCACAACATCATGAATCACTTGTGATTCTGTTAATGGAGCTTTGGTGATGTTCACTCCACCAGGTCTTCCAACCAATCCTTGATACCCTGTAATAGGTATATCTATGGTTGTTGTGGCAAAATGACTAACACTTTGCTTGTAGACATCTGAAAGATTTGTGCTGGTGTGAATAAAATCCACATTAAGTGGTTCAGAAGGCCCAAAGTTGAGTGGAATCTAAAAATCTTAGTGCTCGAAACTGTGAAGGGGGGACACCTTCTTTTTCAACAATAGGTTCATTCCAAATGGGAACCTATTGGTAGATTAGCTGCTTGCCCCATGTGTGTTATTGAAACACCCTTCTGTTGAGAGATGGGTGAGTGGCTGGAGGGGTTAACAAGGTTTGCCATGGGCTCACTGGATTTTTCAATACTACCCACCAAAGGATGTGGAGTAATAGATGATGTGGGTGCCCTACTTAGAACAGGTAGTTCACAAGTTTCTTTATTTTTTACTTGTGGTCTCCCATCTAGAGTTCTTTTTCTCACTCTTCTACCCAACCTCTCATTTTCATTTTTCCTCTTTATACCATGAGGTTGTTCTCCCCTATGAACAGCCTCCCCACTCTGCCTAGGAATTCTAGACACCTCAAAATGCTCACCACTCTTGTTAGAATCAGGGGAAGAGACTACTGGTTTAGGTAGTCCCATTAATTCACAGTACTCACTCAAAAACCTATTTGATGATTTTACAAGTGCAAGTAAATCAGTTGGTAATGGTAAAGCATTGGGGAATTGCAGTTTAGCATTTGGTGGTATGAGATTATCCATTGAGAAAAGGGGAACATGTACCTCATGAGTCAGAACAGGAATAGCAGGAACAACTTTCATTGCCCCTTTGATGAAGGTTTGAAAGAATCTTTGAAAGGGTGTATAGTTGTAAGTAGACTTCTTCAAAACTGCAGACTTGAGTTCATCAAAAATAAGTGAAGCATAATCATGATGCTTGTTGAATGCTACTCCATGAAAAATCATAATCATGATGCTTGTTGAATCAAGAAACATTATGATTCTCCCCCTTAAACAATGCTAGACATCAAAATTGTTAGAAATAAAAGATAGAGAAATGAAAAAAAAATTGCAAGTATTATAAGACAATCAATTTGTTTGAAACATTATGCCTCTGAGTTAGAAAAAAATAAAGTTCTGAAAACTTAACTACAGAAACTATGAAGGTAAGATTTCTCAGAAATTTGAGAAAAATAAACTCTGAAGTCTCCCCCTCAAATTGAACATTCTGTATTGGTTCAAAAATAATTGGCATATGTTCAGAAACAGGGATAACAGGTTCAGAAATGACTTGCACTATTTCTGAAATAACTTGTATAGGTTCAGAAGTAGGAAATTCTAAATTTGAGGTTGAGATAGGTGGTCCAGAAATATTTGATATCATAGGTTCTGTAGATGCTTGTGCTGGAATACTTCTGAGTAAAGAAGGATTTTGATAATCTGCAGAAACATTCACAGAAATATCAAATAAGTCTTGACATAAGGTATCTAAATTTGATTTAAGTAAAGTTTGAAATTCAGAAGTGTGATTTGTCTTGCTGTTTTCTGAATCCAAAATCTCAGAAACTTGGTTAAGCTTGAGTTCTGAACTGTCTTGTTCAGAAGTCATTGTTGGCTCATAAAATCTAATATTTGAAGTCTCAATGATTCTTTGTGTTCCTTTGATAAGTACTCTGTATGCTTTGGATATTTGAGAATAGCCAACAAAGATACCAGTTGTACCCTTAGGTGCAAATTTATCCAGATGCTGTGTATCATTCAGAAGAAAACACCTGCAACCAAATTTTTTAAAATAATCAATAGAGGGTTTTCTTTGTTTAATAATTTCATAAGGAGTTTTAAGTAGTTTTCTATTCAGAATTGTCCTGTTCTGAGTAAAACATGCAGTTGCAATTGCTTCTGCCCACAGAGATAAAGGAAGTTCAGAATATGCTAGCATGGTCCTTGCAGCTTCTACCAAAGTTCTGTTTTTTCTTTCAACAACACCATTCTGTTGGGGAGTTCTGGCAGCGGAAAAATTATGTGATATACCAACAGATTCCAAAAAATTCTGAAGTGTAGAATTTGTAAATTATGTGCCATTATCACTTCTGATCTTTTGAACTAGTAGTTGAAGAAGAACTTGGATTTTCTTCAGAAAAGGAATGAGTCTTTTAGAAGTATCAGATTTGAGTCTTAAGAATTCAACCCAAGTATATCTTGAATATTCATCTACAATCACAAGAATATACTTCTTTCCACGCATGCTTTGAGTCTTCATTGGTCCACACAAATCAATATGTAGCATTTCAAGTGGAGCTTTATATGAAGATAGCATTTTCAGAGGATGGGAGCTTCTTTTGATCTTCCCTAGTTCACATGCAGAGCATAAAAAATTCTTTTCAAATCTGATCTTTGGTAGTCCTCTTACAGAGTTGTGTCTTTCCAGTTCAGAAATGGCTTTGAAGTTCAAATGTGACAATTTTTCTATGCCAAAGCCAACTATAATTTCTCATAGTTGTGGAAATGTAACAAACTCCTTGTAATGGACCATTTGCAGTGAAAGTTGCAGTGTAGATATCTCCATCTCTATAAGCAGTTAACTCACTTTTGTTTGATGAACTCAGAACATGACAGTAGTCTATATCAAAATTTACCTTCCAATATTTGTCACAGAATTGACTTATACTGAATAGATTATGTTTAAGACCTTCCACATAGAAAACCTTCATTACTTTAACATCTCCTTTGGAAAAAGTTCCATATCGTCTCACATAACCTTTTGCATTGTTTCCAAAGCTAACTGTTCCTCCATATCTTTCATGATAATCAGTTAAAAGTTCTTAGAAAGTTGTCATGTGTCTTGAACATCCAGAATCTAAGACCCACACATGACATATCTGCAAAAATGATTATTGAGATTTAGGTACCCATTTAAGAATGGGTCCTATGAGATTAGTCAAAAACTTTCAATTTCTGAACTTTGACTTAATCTTATGAAAGTCAGAAGTTTGTGCAAAATTTTTTAATTTGTAATTTTTAGTATTATTTTGAATTTTCTTTTTATAATTATATTTGTTTGCCAATGTAGCTGAAAATTTCTGATTTGATTTCAAGAGTTATCTTATTTGTTTTGGAGTTCAGATGAAAATTATGATGACCACAGTTAATGAAGTGAATATGATTCTTCAGAATATTTAATAAAGCAGTAGATGAACAAGAATCAACATTGTTTGATTTGTCAACAGTAGTTCTTTTATTCACTTTATTAATTTTTGGTACATCAATTTTCTTTGGATTTGAAAAACTATATAATTTGTCAGTCTTTGATAGTCTTTCACCTTTCTTTCTCCAAACTAAAGTGGATAGCTCTGTAAAAAATAACAAATGAGAATTAGTATAAGAAATTCTTTTACTTACTTTAGTTTTAGCTTCAGATTTAGGATTTGAATTATGAACTTTAGAAGTTGAATTTGAAGATTGTCCTTTTTCAAACTTTTTAATTCTGGTTACAAAATCAAATGATGATATTGAAGATAAAGGTGTTTTTGTGGATATAGGAGTATCATTTGATGAAGTAGAAGAAGTTGCAGTCTTTGATAGTCTTTCACTTTTCTTTCTCCAAACTAAAGTGGATAGCTCTGTAAAAGATAAGAAATGAGAATTAGTATAAGAAATTCTTTTACTTACTTTAGTTTTAGCTTCAGATTTAGGATTTGAATTATGACCTTTAGAAGTTGAATTTGAAGATTGTCCTTTTTCAAACTTTTTAATTCTGGTTACAAAATCAGATGATGATATTGAAGATAAAGGTGTTTTTGTGGATATAGGAGTATCATTTGATGAAGTAGAAGAAGTTGCAGTTTTCAGAAATTCTGGTTTCAGAAAAACAGTATTAAACTTGTCAGAAGGAACTTTTGGTGCTTTTGATTTTAAAATTTCTCCTTCAGTCATATTTGATTGTAATTTATACACCAAATATCATCTTTATGAATAATTTGAACCATAGGATCTTCATCTTCTTCTGAAGTATTCATTAAATTTGAGAACTTATCTTGAGTCATGCTAGATGCAAAAGATTTTTGATTTAAAATATTTTCAGACTGATCATCAGAATTATCAAAAATAATTTCTAAATTCTCATTCTTATCTTTTAGAGATTCAACATCTGAGAATTCATCATATTTTTCTTCATGTTCTGATTTATTACCAAAATTATCGACTTTTAGAACTTCAGATAATCTTTCAGAAGTGAGTTCAGAAGATAATTCAGAAATTTTCTCACTTTTAATAGATGGTTCAGATTTTTCTTCAGAAACAGCTTTTGATTCAGAAGTAAGTTCAGAAATGTTTATAATGTTTTTATGCATTACTTCTGTTTCAGAAATTGTATCTGTTTTACCAGAATTAAGAGATTTTTCATCAGAAAATAGAGTCTCTGATTTTACAAAAGGAATTCTTTCAGGCAAAGAGAGATTAACAGGTTTGGATATGACACCTGTATTAGTGTCATTAAAAATTTTCATTTTTGAATAGTCATAAAGATTTACTGGTGCCTTTTTTCAGAATTTGACTTTCATTATATCCCAATCCTGTTTGTCCTCTTTTCATTTATTTTGAATTTTGAGTCGGGTTTGTCAAAATATTCAGAGTCTGTTCTGTTTGTCCTCTTTTAAAGTTCAGATCTTCCAATTTCTTAATCTTTTTGTAAAGATCAAGTCTTTCTTGATTCAGAAAGTTCAGAATTCTATCCTTAATCTTTTTGTAAAGATCAAGTCTTCCTTAATCCAATTCCTTAACATTCAGAATTACTTTCTCAGATTTTTCATTTATGATATCTTTTTGTAAACTTTCCATCTTTTCTTTTAACAATAATTTTTTTTCAGAAAATTTTTCAAGAGATTGTTCAGCTCTGAATTGATTTACCAACATTCTTTCACCTTTAATTCTGTTTCTGAGACTTTCAAATTCAGAAAACATATTCTGAACTTGATTTTGCATTTCAGAATCTCCAGAAAGTTGTTCAGAAATTGGTTCAGAAGAGTAATCTATTTCAGAATTTAGTTCAGAAGATGAAGAAATTACCTCAGAATCATGTGCATGTTTGTCTTCTGGATCCATTTGGCACATATAGCAGTTTGATGCATAGTGAGCTACTTCTTCATCATATTCACCATCACTCCAGTTTAACCAATCCTCTTCATATTTGGTAACCAAAGCTAGATTAAGCTCCTTCTTTTTAGCAAGAAGATCTTTTTTCTCATAGTAGCCTGAGTTTTTTAATTTGGGCATTTTGCACAGTCTTGAATAATGATCAGACTTACCACAATTAAAGCATCTTGCTGGTTCAGATGTCTCAGTTTGACCAGCATCTTGACTTTTCTTGAGACCAAGTTCAGATTTTGGTTTGTTCTGATATTTTTGATTATATCTTTGAGTAAATTGCCTTGTCATAAAAGCAATATTATCATAAATTCTCTTAAGTTCTTCATCTGATTCATCCCCATCACACAAATTTGTTTCTGGGATCTTACAAATTTTGCTCTTAGCAGAAATGGTCATAAAATTATTATACTTCTTGCTCAACAAGGCTACTGTTTTATTTGCCTTCTTTTTTTCATTATGTCTAGTCTTGATTTTGTCTTCTTGTTGAAACAGAATGCCATAGACATCATGAATGGATTTTCTAGAAAGATTTCTAGTAACCATGTTGTCAGAAAAACTTGACCATTCATTACTCAGGTTGTTCAGAAATTTATTGTTTATCTCAGAGTTTGATTTCTGAACACCATTTCTTCTCAGATCATTCAGGATATTGTTGAATTCTATGATAAGTCTCTGTAAAAGATTTATTTTTTTTATACCTGAAGTTTTCATACGTACCCACACAGATATTCAATCTTTGTGCTTGGGCCTTTGTACTACCCTGCATTTGTGCTTCAACCTTATCCCACATGGCTTTGGCAGATGTTAAACTATCTACCCTATTGAATATCTCATTTGGAATGGCCATTGTAAGAAGAGTTAATGCCCTTTTGTCAGTTTTAGCTTGAGCTTTCTCAGCAGTACTGTACATACTTGGGCTTTTCTTAATTCTCGATGCAGGTATCTCAAGAGTTAACTCAGTTCTTGGTACTGATGGTATTTCCACATAGACCTCCAGAGGACCATTTATGATCGATTACATTAAAGCTTCATCGATATTATCCAAGAATTGAATCATCCTGATTCGCCACTGATGATATTCACCCAAAAACAGAGTTGGTGGTTTAGTTTCTGATCTGACGAAGACGATTTCTTTCAACATCTTTGATTTGAAATAGATCGAGAATTCACCTGAAATTGAATCTTGAATTTATCAATCAAGAAAATCAAGAACTGTCAGATCTGACAAGATCTTCTCTGAATGTCAACAACAGATGAATTGACTCTGATACCAATTGTTAGATCCCAAACGATCAAGAATGTAGAAAGATTAAAGAACAAGAACAAGAGTTAGATCACTAAAGTTGTTGGTAGTATTGATCACTGAACTGTATTACAATATGTGTATCTTTACAAGCTCTATCTATCAACGTTAGTTATAACAGCCTATCAAACTATCTATTTATATATACAAATTGAAAAATTAAAGTTACAGTACAAAAATAACAGACATGTTCAGAACTGCTTCTGAACATATTCAGAACTTCTTCAGAAGTGTCTTCAGAACTTCTTCAGAATCTTCAGAACTTCTGAAGTAGTCACTTCAGAAGTTATGCTTTACGCTTTACTTCATTTGTCTTCATACTTCTGAATCTTTCTTTTCAGAACCTACTCTTCTTTTGAAGCTACTTCTGATATCTATCATACTGATTTTTAAAATTCTTTGAAATAGATACAGATGAATCATTATTATAGAAAAAGTGAAGCAACAAAGTTATTCATCCCACATGTAGAACAACACATATTATCATGAGCAAATGAAAGTAATTGTCGTATTAAATAGATCACTTTTGGAAAAACAAAGCAACAGTGTTGATCAGTATATTTATGCTTTACATCATGACTAATATTGTTTTTCTTAACATTCGAAACAAAAACAAATGATTTTGCTTTGTCTACTTTAACAGTAGACTGCTTCATTCTCCATTCAGTCTTTATATTCTGCTTTAAAAATGTAAATTTATCTGAAATACAATAGACACGAGAATCAGTAACATGAGAAAGAGGTTTTTGTTTAGATTTACCAGTTTTCTTCTGTTTTTGAGAAGATTTTTTACCTTTTGATTTGTATTTAGTAATATTTTCAACAACCGGTTTAGTGTTTGAGCATTGGCCCGTTTCAAAACAAACTGGTATTTCTTTCAAAGATTGTTGAACAAAAAGATCTAAATGACTTGACTGTGTATGGGCAAAGTCAAACTGTTCAAGTTCTTCATGTAAACAAACATTTGAGTTCATGATTTTTGAGAAATCAACTTCAGATGTACAATCATCAGATAATCAAAATATTGTTCGTGTTCTTTCTTGATACGATCGGCACGACCAGGATACAGGAGTTCATTAAAATCTTTTCTGAATTGTTTTTCACTATCAAATGTGATATGATTTGGAATATTCTTTTGAAAATCAACAAATGAATCCGAAAAGTAAGAAGGCGGAAAATCAGATATAATATTATCAGATTCTTCTACAATATTCGAGTCATTTGAACCACTCTGTTTACTCTTGAAAAAGAAATTTCCTATAAAAGCTTTGCAAGAAGAGATGTCAGAATAAATGCTCATAGTTACACTTGATTCTGGTATATCTTCAAGTGTGACAGAAATATTCTTTTCTAAATCTGAAAGTTTTTGCTTTAAAATGTCATTTTCCTTTTCAAAATGTTGTCTTTCTTTAGATAATAATTTTTCAAGCTTAACGATTATACTTTGCAGCACAAGAGGTCGAACACATACCTTCCCTTCAATCGGTTCAACTTCAAATTGAGTAGCATAACTTGAAAAATAATCATTTGAAAGAAAAACTTAGTTGTCATTAGAATAACTTTCCTTTAATAATTCGTAGTTAAAAGGAAGCTTTAATTTTCCTGTTTTTGTTTCATATAAAGCCATTTCATACGAAGGTCAAAGATGGTAGGCTTTGACTATTTCTTTTGTTGCATCCAAAGCTAATTTGAAGTTTCATTGTCATACGAAGCTTCTATCAAATTTTGGTCAAACATGGTGTCTTACATTTTTGGTTTATTATCATCTGAAGCCACATGAAAGCTTGGTCACCTAAATACTTTGTGTTGATCATAACTCCTCTCAGTGATTTGAATATGATTCCTCTGTATACTTAGTGAAAATTCCATTTGTAAGCTTATTCTTAAAATCAGCAATAGCATACGCTGAATGTTATCAGCGATCGCTGAAATTCAGAAGCATCAAGTCTACCTCTGAAGATCTGAAGATCAACCATTACAACAAAACAACATTCAGCGAAAGTCGAAAACCAAGCTGAAGAAAGAGATAGTCAGCTAATGATCTAAAGCGGTTCAGTGATAGCAATGAATATCTAAATCACAGTATGAAGTCTTGTTAAACCTCAGCGATACTATGAAAGTTCATCCTTGAAGTTTCAAGTTCAGCGATCCAGTGAAGCTTTTCAAACAAGATTAAGATTAATCTTATTCTTGATGCACAACAGCCAAACCTTATACTATATCAGAGAAGGACGTACGAATTATCTCTTATGCCTATCATATCTAATATGGTACTGTTCACACGCGGCCAAAAGCATGGTTACTTTTGAACAAAGGACAAGATTCCTATGAAAGCTTGACACGTGGCATATACCTTTTGTCTTGCATTAAATGCAAACGATTATAATTAAGATGACGATGTCTTCTTCATCTTCATGCATGCTACTTTCTATTTCTATAACCTCTGTCTCTTTTTTCTCTTATTTCCTTGTGCATCAATCTGTGTGATTTCTTAAGTTACAATAGAATAGGTTTACTTGTTCTAATTCTGCTTGTAACTGTAAATTTGTTTATTCAATATGAACTAATTTAAAATCAAAAATCTGACTGTTTGTATTCAACCCCCCCCCTTTACAAACCGTTTCTATATCCTTGAAGTCTTATAAACTCCGTTGTTGGGACCAACAAGTGGTGTCAGAGCAGTGTTTGTCACTTATCTTTAAAATATCTTTAAACAAATCTATTTTAAAATGTCTAATACAAATACAAACTACATTGATAATGGATCTTTTAGGTAAACCTCTGTTAGGACCCTTAACAATCAATATAATGAAGAAAGTAGAATATGGAATTAGATCTGATAGCCAAATGTCATATGTATTGATCAAATGAAAGATATTACAATACTGTATTACAAGATTATGAAACGTTAGTTCTAACAGACTATCTAACAACTATTTATGCAAGAGAGAAAATGCTAAACAGACAGTACATTTGTGACAGACATGTTCAGAAATAGTTCTGAACTTCTTCAGAACTTCTTCAGAAGCACTTCAGAAGTATCTTCAGAAACATGTTCAGAACCTTCAGAACATCTGAAGTTGACACTTCAGAAGTTATGCCTTAGGTGTTTTCTGACTTTCTCTAAGTTCTGAGCTTCTATCTTCAGATCTGCATATCTTCAGAACCCAGTCTCTTTTGAAGCTATATACCTATCAACCTCCAAGATTTAGCCGTGATAACTTTCCATTATGGAAGGAAAGAATGACTCTATTCCTAGAAGGGTCAGATCCTAATATCCCCTACTATCTAGAAAATGGACCATTTGTTCCTACAACCCTAGTAGCTAGTGTACCTGCCACTACTGCCACTCCACCATCGCTGAAAGGAGAATAACCAAAACTCCAGATCGATGGACTGAAGAAGATAAAAAGGAAGTAGTTATACATGCTAAAGCTAGATCCATCATTGCTATGTTTTTAGCAGATGAAGTCTATCACTCTGTTATGAAGATGAGAATATCTAAGGCCATGTGGGATACCTTGTGTATTCAATTTGAAGGGACTGATGAAGTCCAAATCACTAAGTGTATTATTCTGGTAAGACAGTATGAAAGCTTTATGCACACAAAAGATGAAACTCTCTCTCAAATTTACCAAAGATTTAACTGTCTCTTGATTGACATGAAAACTGTCAACAGAGAATACTCTAACGCTGAAATACTGACAAAATTCATGGAGGCACTACCTGAACAATGGGGAGTGTACACTACATGTATAAAACTGTCAAAGAATCTTGAAACTCTCTCTCTCTCTCTCTGAGTGCCCTTTATGGAATGCTCCTTAATGAAGAGCAATCTCAGGTTTTAAGAAAGAACCTCATAAATGAAATCAAGGGTGCCAATAGTACTTCTTTGGCACTAGTGACTTCAGAGGTAGAACCATCAAAACTTGTTTCTTCATCCATCACCTCTATCACTAAATTAAATCAAAATGATTCAGAAGAACTCACTGATGCTGACATCTCTGAGTTTGATAACTCTCTGGCACTTCTTACGAACAATTTTAAAAAATTTGCAAGAAAAGGCAACTTTCGAAAATCTCCTGCTATCACTGACTCTGATATGACAAAATCTTTACCCGCTGAAAAAGCATCTGCCATATGCTTAACTGTCAGCGAAAGGGTCACTTTGCTAGCGAATGTAGATCCAAGAAAGTAGCTGCTCCCACCACCTCTCAGAACTCTGACAAAAAGGAAAAGTATTTTGAATTAAAAAATAAATACAGAGATCTGAAAAAGAACCAGCAAAAGGGCAAAGGTCTAATTGCTGAAGAAGTTGATTGGGATCAAGAAGAAGATTGAGCCAAGTCATCTGATGAATCTGGCTTCGATGAAGAAGATCTTGCCTTTCTCTGTCTAATGGCAAGAATTGAAGAGGCTGAAGAAGTCTCTGAAACTTCCAGCTTAGAGTCTCCTTCAACTCAGGTAAACATTCCTATAAACTTCTCTCTTCCTGTAAGTGATAACTTGTCCGCTCTCGATGCTATGACGGTTGATTTTTACAATGCTCTAAATGGAAAGATTAAAGCTGAACAAATTAATATTGATCTTTCTGAGCAATTGAAAAATTGTCATTTAAAAATCAAAGAACTGACAGAGATTGAAGATTCCCTAAAAGATCAAGTCTTTGTAAATCAAACAATTAGTATTGAGAGACAACAAGCTATCACTGAAAAGGAAAAGGTCATCGCTGATCTTAAGGCTGAGAAAGCTACCATTGAAGGATTGTGCAAAGCTCTGATAAAGTCAGCGAGATCATCAATGCTCAAATTCCTCTAAAAGTCAAATGTGGGTTAGGTTGTAACTCTGATAAAGAAGGATCGGAGAATGATCGTTCCATGTTGAAATTCAGAATGTTCGTCTCTTCTATCCCTGATCCATTTTCTTCTGAAAATTTTACTATTCTTAAATCTGATGATTCTAAGAAAATGATCAAGAACAACGTTCCTGACCATATTCTAAAAATCAAAAACTTTCAGAAACAAAAAAAAGAACTCCTTTGTTCCTTCTGTAAGTCATCCGAAAGCTGGGAAGAATATCCCTGGATATATTCAGCGATCAACTCCCAGAATTAAGATCGACATCGGACAAAGGAATTCTAGGCTCTGCTCCTGAAATTGTTTCTTCTCGCACTCTGAAATCCTTCAATTCCAAAATGCTATCACTGTGGTGAAAATACCCACATTGCCAGCAAATGTCCTAATGCTACTTGATAGATATCAGAAGTAGCTTCAAAAGAAGACTAGGTTCTGAAAAGAAAGATTCATAAGTCTGAAGAAAAGTGAAGTAAAGCCTAAGGCATAACTTTTGAAGTGGCTACTTCAGAAGTTCTGAAGATTCTAAAGAAGTTCTGAAGAAGTTCTGAAGATGATTCTGAAGACACTTCTGAAGAAGTTCTGAAGATGTTCAAAAGTAATTCTGAACATGTCTGTTATTTTTGTACTGTATCTTTAGCATTTCCATTTGTATATAAATAGATAGTTTGATAGGTTGTTATAACTAACGTTGATAGATAGAGCTTGAAAAGAAACACATATTGTAATACAGTTAAGTAATCAATACAATATACAACTTCAGTGATCTAATTCTTGTTCTTATTCTTTAATCTTTCTACATTCTTGATTGCTTGGGATCTAACAATTGGTATCAGAGTCAATTCATTTGTTCTTGATATTCAGAGAAGAACTTGTCAGATTTGAAAGTTCTTGATATTCTTGACCGATAAATTCAAGATTCAATTTCAGGTGAATTCTCGATCAATTTTCAAATCAAAGATGTCGAAAGAAATCGTCTCCATCCGATCAGAAACTAAACCACCGACTCTGTTTTTGGGTGAATATCATCAGTGGCGAATCAGGATGATTCAATTCTTGGATAATATTGATGAAGCTCTAATGCAATCAATCGTAAATGGCCCTCTAGAGGTCTATGTGGAGATACCATCAATACCAAGAACTGAGTCAACTCCTGAGATACCTGCATCAAGAATCAAGAAAAGCCCAGGTATGTACAGTACTGTTGACAAACCTCAAGCTAAAGTTGACAAAAGGGCATTAACTCTTCTTACAATGGCCATTCCTAATGAGATATTCAATAGGGTAGATAGTTGAACATCTGTCAAAGCCATGTGGGATGAGGTTGAAGCTCATATGCAGGGTAGTACAAAGCCCAAGCACAAAGATTGAATATATGTGTGGGTACTTATGAAAACTTCAGGTATAAAAAAAATGAATCTATTACAGAGACTTATCACAGATTCAACAATATCCTGAATGATCTGAGAAGAATTGGTGTTCCAAAATCAAATTCTAAGATAAACAATAAACTTCTAAACAACTTGGGTAATGAATGGTCAATCTTCTCTGATAACATGGTTACTAGAAATCTATCTAGAAAATCTGTTCATGATGTCTATGGCATTCTGTTCCAACAAGAGGACAAAATCAAAACTAGACAGAATGAACAAAAGAAGGCAAATGAGACAGTAGCCTTGTTAAGCAAGAAGTATAATAACTCTATGATCATTTCTGCTAAAAGCAAAATTTGTGAGATCCCAGAAACAAATTTGTGTGATGGGGATGAATTAGATGAAGAGCTTAAGAGACTTTATGATAATATTGCTTTTATAACAAGGCAATTTACTCAAAGATATAATCAAAAATATCAGAACAAACCAAAATCTGAAGTTGGTCTCAAGAAAAGTCAAGATGCTGGTCAAACTGAGACATCTGGACCAGCAAGATGCTTTAATTGTGGTAAGCCTAGTCATCTTGCAAAACAGTGCAAAATGCCCAAAGTAAAAAACTCAGGCTACTATGAGAAAAAGCATCTTCTTGCTAAAAAGAAGGAGCTTAATCCAGCTTTGGTTACCAAATATGAAGAGGATTGTTTAAACTGGAGTGATGGTGAATATGATGAAGAACTAGCTCATTATGCATCAAACTGCTATATGTGCCAAATGGATCCAGAAGATAAACATGCACATGATTCTGAGGTAATTTCTTCATCTTCTGAACTAAATTCTGAAATAGATTACTCTTCTGAACCAAATTCTGAACCAAATTCTGAACAACTTTATGGAGATTTTGAAATGCAAAATCAAGTTCAGAATATGTTTTATGAATTTGAAAATCTCAGAAACAGAATTAAAGGTGAAAGAATGTTGGTAAATCAATTCAGAGCTGAAAGTCAAATCTATAAACAAAAATTTCCAAGAAGCTGAACAAATTCTTGAAAAAAATTCTGAAGAAAAATTATTGTTAAAAGAAAAGATGGACATTTACAAAAAGATATAGTAAATGAAAAATCTGAAAAAAAGAGTTCTGAATGTTAAAATGAACTTTCTAAATCAAGAAAGACTTGATCTTTACAAAAAGATTAAGGAATTGGAATATCTGAACTTTAAAAGAGGACAAACAGAACAGACTCTGAATATTTTGACAAACCAGGCTCAGAATTCAAAAATTTACAATATAAAGGCAGGATTGGGATATAATTAAAGTCAAATTCTGAAAAAGGCACCTGCAAATCTTATGACTATTCAAAAATGAATTTTTTTAAAGAAACTAACATAGGTGTCATATCCAAACCTGTTAATCTCTCTTTGCGTGAAAGAATTCCATTTGTAAAATCAGAGACTCTATTTTCTGATGAAAAATCTCTTAATTGTGGTAAAACAGAGACAATTTCTGAAACAGAAGTAATCCATAAAAAACTTATAAACATTTCTGAACTTACTTCCGAATTAAAAATTGTTTCTGAAGAAAAATCTGACCCATCTATTAAAACTGAGAAAAATGACTGAATTATCTTCTGAACTCACTTCTGAAAGTTTATCTAAAGTTCTAAAAGTAGATAATTTTGATAATAAATCAGAATATGAAGAAAAATATGATGAATTCTCAGATGTTGAATCTCTACAACATAATAATGAGAATTCAGAAATTATTTTTGATAGTTCTGATGATAAGTCTGAAAATATTTTGAATCAAAAATCTTTTGCATCTAGCATGACTCAAGATAAGTTATCAGATTTAATGAATGCTTCAGATTCTGAAGATGATGATCCTATGGTTCAATTTATTGATAAAGATGGATATTTGGTATATAAATTACAATCAAATATGACTGAAGGAGAAATTTTAAAATCTGAAGCACCAAAAGTAACTTCTGACAAGTTTAACACTGTATTTCTAAAACCAGAATTTCTGAAAACTGCAAATTCTTCTACTTCATCAAATGATACTCCTATATCCACAAAAACATCTTTATCTTCAATATCATCATCTGAATTTGTAACCAGAATTAAAAAGTTTGAAAAAGGACAATCTTGAAATTCTAAAGTTCATAATTCCAATCCTAAATCTGAAGTTAAAACAAAAGTAAGTAAAAGTATTTCTTATACTAATTAGATAGTTTTTCAAATTAAAAGAAAAATGATGCGATAGATATCAGAAATAGCTTCAAAAGAAGACTAGGTTCTGAAAAGAAAGATTCAGAAGTCTGAAGACAAATGAAAAAAAGCCTAAGGCATAACTTTTGAAGTGGCTACTTCAGAAGTTCTGAAGAGGTTTCTGAAGACACTTCTGAAGAAGTTCTAAAGATGTTCAGAAGTAGTTCTGAACATGTCTGTTATTTTTCTACTGTAACTTTAGCTTTTTCATTTGTATATAAATAGATAGTTTGATAGTTTGTTATAACTAACGTTGATAGATATAGCTTGAAAAGATACACATATTGTAATACAGTTCAGTGATCTAATTCTTGTTCTTGTTTTTTAATCTTTCTACATTCTTGATTGTTTGGGATCTATCATGATGTATCAAAGATTAATAAAGTAAATAAAAGAACTTCTGTTGACAAATCAAATGATGTTGATTCTTGTTCATCTACTTCTTTATTAAATATTCTGAAAATCATATTCACTGCATTAACTGTGGTCATCATAATTTTCATCTGAACTCCAAAACAAATAAGACAACTCTTGAGAAATCAATTCAGAAATTCTCAGTTACATTGGCAAACAAATAAAAAAATAAAAAGGAACTTAAAAATAATACTAAAAATGATAAATTCAAAAATTCTGAACAGCCTTCTGACTTTCAGAAGATTAGGTCAAAGTTTAGAAATTCAAAGTTTTTAACTAATCTCACAGGACCCATTCTTAAATGGGTACCTAAATCTCAATAATCATTTTTGCAGATATGTCATGTGTGGGTCTTAGATTCTGGATGTTCAAGACACATGACACCTTCAACGAACTTTTAACTGATTATCATGAAAGATATGGAGGAACGGTTAGCTTTGGAAACAATGCAAAAGGTTATGTGAGAGGATATGGAACTTTTTCCAAAGGAGATGTCAAAGTGATGAAAGTTTTCTTGTGGAAGGTCTTAAACATAATCTCTTCAGTATAAGGCAATTCTATGACAAGTATTGGAAGGTAAATTTTGATATAGACTACTGTCATGTTCTGAGTTCATAAATCAAAAATGAGTTAACTGCTTATAGAGATGGAGATATCTACACTACAACTTTCACTGCAAATGGTCAATTACAAGGAGTTTGTTACATTTCCACAACTATGAGAAATGATAGTTGGCTTTGGCATAGAAGAATGTCACATTTGAACTTCAAAGCCATTTCTGAACTGGAAAAACACAACTCTGTAAGAGGACTACCAAAGATCGTATTTGAAAAGAATTCTTTATGCTCTTCATGTTAACTAGGAAAGATCAAAAGAAGCTCCCATCCTCTGAAAAGGCTATCTTCATGTAAAGCTCCCCTTGAAATGCTACATATGGATTTGTGTGGACCAATGAAGACTCAAAGTATGGGTGGAAAGAAGTATATTCTTGTGATTGTAGATGAATATTCAAGATATACCTGGGTTAAATTTTTAAGACTCAAATCTGATACTTCTGAAAGACTCATTCCTTTTCTGAAGAAAATACAAGTTCTTCTTCAACTACCAGTTCAAAAGATCGAAAGTGATAATGGCACAAAATTTACAAATTCTACATTTCAGAATTTTTTGGAATCTGTTGGTATGTCACATAAATTTTCCACTGCCAGAACTCCCCAACAGAATGCTGTTGTTGAAAGGAAAAATAGAACTTTGGTAGAAGCTGCAAGGACCATGCTGGCATATTCTGAACTTCCTTTTATCTCTGTGGGCAGAAGCAATTGCAATTGCATGTTTTACTCAAAATAGGACAATTCTGAATAGAAAACTACTTAAAACTCCTTATGCAAATTATTAAACAAAGAAACCCTCTATTGGTTATTTTAAAATTTTTGGTTGCAGGTGTTTTCTTCAGAATGATACACAGCATCTGGATAAATTTGCACCTAAGGGTACAACTGGTATCTTTGTTGGCTGTTCTCAAAGATCCAAAGCATACAGAGTACTTATCAAAGGAACACAAAGAATCATTGAGACTTCAAATATTAGATTTCATGAGCCAATAGTGACTTCTGAACAAGACAGTTTAGAACTCAAGCTTAACCAAGTTTCTGAAATTTTGGATTCAGAAACAAACAAGACAAATCACACTTCTGAATCTAAAACTTTTCTTAAATCAAATTTTGATACTTTATGCCAAGACTTATTTGATATTTATGTGAATGTTTCTACAGATTATCAAAATCCTTCTTTACTCAGAAGTATTTCAGAACAACAATCTATAGAACCTACAATATCAAATACTTCTGGACCACCAATCTCAACCTCAAATTCAGAAATTCCCATTTCTACATCTGTACAAATTATTTCAGAAACAGTGCAAGTTACTTTTGAACCTGTTGTTCCTGTTTCTGACCCTATGCACACTATTTCTGAACCAGTACAGAATATTCAATTTGAGGAGGAGACTTCAAATCTATATTCAGCTATCAACCATGATACTGAAACTCAAGCAATCATTGAGGATTATTACTCATTATACAATGTTTCATCTGTTCAACCATTACCAAATGTGAACAAATGGACATCTAATCATCCAATTCACCAGATTATTGGTGATGCATCAAAAGGTGTACAAACAAGATCAGCCACAGCAAATGAATGTTTGTATGTGAATTTTTTAAGTAGTATGGAACCCAAAAAGCCATATGAAGCCCTATAAGATCCAGACTGGATTTTAGCTATGCAAGATGAGCTAAATCAATTTGAAAGAAATAAAGTCTGGAGATTGATTCCAAAACCAAAAGGTAAATCAATCATTGGCACCAAATGGGGTTTCAGAAATAAAAAGGATGAACATGGGATTGTTGTGAGAAACAAAGAAAGACTTGTAGCTAAGGGGTATTGTCAACAAGAGGGCATTGATTATGATGAAACTTTTGCTCCTGTTGCAAGGCTAGAAGCTATCAGAATTTTTTCTTGCATATGCTGCTCACAAAAACATGAAAGTGTTTCAAATGGATGTTAAATTTGCATTTCTGAATGGAATTCTTCATGAAGAAGTGTATGTTGAACAACCAGAAGGCTTTGTAAGCAAAGAACTTCCTGATGATGTTTACATTTTGGACAAAGCTTTATATGGACTTAAACAAGCACCAAGAGCATGGTATGACACTCTCACAACTTTTCTTCTGAATTCCAAGTTCAAAAGAGGTACTATTGATACAACTTTATTTCTGAAAAAGGAAGGTGATGATATGATCTTAATACAAATATATGTAGATGATATTATATTTGCTTCTACCAATCCAAAATTTTGCAGAAATTTTGAGAAAATCATGCAAACTGAATTTGAAATGAGTATGATGGGAGAGTTAACATTTTTTCATGGTCTTCAAGGAAAACAACTTCCCACTAGCATATTCATTAATCAATCTAAGTATATTTCTGATTTACTTAAGAAGTTTGACATGACTGACTGTTCTAGTATTCAAACTCCAATGGCCACTGCAACAAAATTAGAACCTAATTTAAATGGAAAATCTGTTGATCAGAAAAAGTAAAGAGGCATTATTGGATCTTTGCTTTACTTAACAGCTAGTAGACCTGACATAATGTTTGCTACATGTATTTGTGTCAGATATCAAGCTAATCCTAAGGAATCTCATCTTCTTGCTGCTAAAAGAATCCTTAGATATCTCAAAGGTTCTCCTTCATTGGGACTTTGGTATCCAAAGGATTCTGGTTTTGAGCTAACTGCTTTCACAGATGCAGATCATGGTGGTTGCAAACTAGACAGAAAAAGTACATCTGGATCTTGTCAATTTTTAGGTGATAGACTTGTGAGTTGGTCTTCAAAGAAGAAAAATTGTGTTTCAACTTCCATTGTAGAGGTTGAATATGTTGCTGCTGCAATTTGTTGCTCACAAGTTATTTGGATGCAAACACAATTAAAGGACTATGGCTACACATTCAAAAAAATTCCTCTATATTGTGATTCAAAAAGTGCCATAGCAAATACGGCAAATCCAGTTCAACATTCAAAGACAAAGCACATTGATGTCAGATATCATTTTATCAAAGATCATGTTGAGAAAGGTAATATTGAAATGTTTTTTGTTCAGACTAATTATCAATTAGCTGATTTATTTACCAAAGCACTTGATGAAAACCGTTTTAATTTTTTGGTAAGTTAATTGGGTATGATGAATATGTCTGTCTAAGTATTAAGCATCAATTCCAATTTTAAAATTTTATGTTCTGAGTTTATTTCTTCAAATTTCTGAAAAATCTTACCTTCAGAATTTCTGTAGTTAAGTTTTCAGAACTTTATTTTTTCTAACTCAATCAAACTCAAATTCAACTCTTTAGCACTTCTCTATAACATCCAAGATCTGAAATGGTGGATAACACATTCCATTGTACACATCTGAAGATAAACTGTTTTTCATATTGTTCAAACCTACTTCTGAATTATTCAAAAAATTTAATTTTTTCAGAAGTTTGTAGTTTTAAATGATTTTTGTAATTTTGAAGTATTCCAAGTCAAGTTCTGAACTTATTTCGAAAATTCTGAAGCATTTCTGAATCATTTTACTCAAACTTCTGAACTTATTCTCAGAAGTTCTGAACTTCTTCTGAATTTTTTTGAACTTGTTCTCAGAATTTTTCTTCCCTTTATAAAGACTAATCGTGTGCCACGTGTTTTAATTTCATTGGCTAATCCTTAAGCACGTCGATTAGGCGGTTCATTTATCCGAATAAATGATGATTACTACTCTAATCACTCTTACTGTTGGCCTCGTGTCCATCCACGATTATTCAGTCATTTATAATCCATGATTTCATCTTCGTCTTCACTTTCTAGCAATCTTTCCGTCCAAAATCTTTCCCTGTTCATTGATCTTCACTCAAACTTAAGTTTCTCCTCATTTTCATCTATGTCGACTTCCAATGTTCAATCTGCAAAGTCTCGTTTCAGTGACAGTAATGGATCATTAAGCAATGATTCATTCAAAATAGTTCCTAAGAAGATAATGGTTGGATCAATGGAGATCAATCTAGACGATGAACAAATTTTAAAAGATACTGCTACTATTGTGATTTCTGAAGCTGCTCCTTCCATCCAAAACTCCATATCTGTCACACCCCGCTAAAGCGGAAACACGGAAAGTGATGGTTCATGATTTCATAAGGATAGGACAAGAACAACACCAATCATCCATTCAATACATAACAAGTTAAAACCGAAATTACATCATACAAGTTCAAAATTTTAACATAATAAAGGAAACAAAGTGTAAAAAGATAATGATTTCAAATTTAAAACGTGATTGATGTCGTCGCGCCTATAAAACAAGCATTTTTAGTTACCTTTTCTTACCCCTGAAAAGCATGAACAAAACAAGGTCAACTACAAAGGGTTGGTGAGTTCACAGGTTTTCAATATTATAAACATCTTTTGTATAAATGAATATTGAGCAAAATAACTTTTATGCCACTTGATAAATCTTTACATCTTAAAACGTTCAAGACATTTTTGTATCCTAATTAATAGTAAGTAATGAGCCACCACTAAACCTTCGACCACAAAAATATTTTTAGTTCTACCTCAACGGTGGACCTAAAGTCCACATATGTAGAACCTTCCTTTTAAATATAGTGCACCCCTACCTGTAGTTTCCAGGTGGAATTGCTATCCACACCCCTACTTGTCGGTTTTTAGGTGGGATTGTTCGTTTCGTAGCGGTATCCACATATACCCTCGGCTCCTCACTTGAGTTAATAGTAGTGTACAAACTTTTATGGAACCTTTTACTCAATACAATCTATTAGTGTACATGCCTTAATGCCCCAAAACAACAATATTCATAATATTCACATTCGTTAATGCAAATAGCTCAAATATTTCATTTAATCATGCTCTTCACCCCAAAACATATAAAATACTGTAAAATTGGGGCTGTGAATACTCACCTTTTGCAAAAGCTCTGTTTAAAGCACGATTCGTCCGCTAGCCGACCTAATGCTTCCCTATCAAAGTAAAATACCCAAAAAGGTCGCTTATGTGTCTAACGATTACTATGAGAGTGCTTATAAGTCCTAATATGTCCAACTTGGTCTACTATTATCCCGTTATACATAATGCACATATACTCTTTAAAGAAATAATTTATACCGGAAATGTAACATTATAGTCTTTCAAGTGATTAAAATTTATGAAATCAACCAGTTTCAGAATTTAACTTTCTGACATAAACTATAAGTCTTAAAAATGATCAAATTAATGTAACATCCAAAATGATAAAATTTTCCATCTCTTTATATGTGATGCATTACTGAGTTAAGGTCATTGTGACCAAATTTCATTCATTTTAGACATATAAAAAGGGTTCAAATAATTTATATCAAACAGTGTGTCACAACATGCATGGCAGATTACATACTGTTAGCAAAACAATCATTCATTTTTCAGAACTTTCAGTTGGATTATAAAAATAACACATAAAGGAAACTTTTAAGATAAGAATCACTCATTTTAAATGAGTTATGAGTAAGATATTGCATCACAAAGTTGCATGCACACATCTGCCATTAGTTGACAGATTGCACACTTAACTTTAATAAATTGATTAATGCCTCAAAACTTCATATTTTTTAATTAAGATAGATTCAAATTAACCCTAACTCATAAAAGAAAACTCCAGAAGATTAATTATGCATTATGGACAAATATTCAAAGAGATATTAGCATGTAAAGTATGATTTACCTACTAGTGGTTTCACAGATTGCACACCTAAAATATTTTAGGTGTTTGGAGGGTCAAAACTCCATATTTTTAAGTGATTCAACTTTCAAACTGAATATAACCCATAGAACTAACTCTCAAAGGAAAAATAATCCTTTTTCATTGAGTTTTGAAAGAGATATGGTGATTTGAACATGCATGCACAAATCTGTCATTGGTTAACAGTTTGCACACTCATTTTGTTTTTATTAGTTGGAACCTCAAATAACCATACTTTTGAATGAAATCAGTGGCATTTGAAAGATAACTCTTTAGATAAAATCCCAGAAGAAGAATCAAGTTATTTGGATGAGTATTCAGAGAGTTATGGTCGTTCAAAATACGGTTTGTCTACTGTTGAACTTCTAGAGGCACATGCATCTGATTATGAGCATTTGGGGGGTCAAAACTCAATGTTTTTGAGTGAGACCACTTGGATTAGAACCCCAACTCACTACATAAACTTGTAAAAAGAAGATTCATGATATTTGAACATATTATTTGCAAATAATGGATGATTTATGCACATGCATAAAATCTGTCAGTACTAAAATTCACCAATTTCATGAATAAAAACCCACATGCAATAAGTTTTTGCTTTGATTTCATAACCTCCATTTGTTTGGTCCATGAATTATCACTTTTATGAAGATATTTTACACATCTTTGGTGTATAATCTACCCTTGGAACTAAGAATTTCCAGAAATTCAAAAGAAGGTGATGAAAATGCTAGAAAAGTGGGGTTTTCCCCAAAAAATTTCAAGACAAAGATTAAATAAAGATTGTACCTTGTTATTTTGATAAAAATTTCCATATTCTTGTTATTTTGATGGAAAGAAAGAAGAAATTGGCTGGAGTATGAAGGATGAAGGAGGTGTTCTTGAGAGCCTCTTGAGTTTTAAGAGAGAGAGAGAGGAATTTTTGAGTTTGAAATTTGAAAATGAGCATTTTATGAAAAAAAATTAGTATTTATATGGGGGAAAAGGGGAGGAGCCAGCCATGTACATGGGCCCCACCCAAGTCCAAATTTTTTTTAAAAAATTTATTTCAAGCCCAAAATGAAATTACAAAGTCCATTTTCTCAATTTTGACATTTTTTTTCTCCAAATTGTAAGCCATTTTAGTTAAATTATAACAAAAATAAAAAATTTATATTTAACATACTAAAACTACATATTTTATATAAATTGGGTATAAATTAGAGCATTCGACACTATATAGGACGTTTCGGCCAGTTACGGGTCGGAACCGGACTTTCTAAGCAGCTACCGGGAACTCTAGAAAATTTTCCGCCATTCTAAGCCAACTAACTCCTATTCTTAAAATTAATCTATATTAACACTAATAAACTTAACTAGAGCTAACCTGGAAACTCGAATTTTGACAGTTGTCACAATATCAAAACCTAACCCTAACCCGCGAACTGACAAAATTGGGGAAACCCAAATCGAGCCTATTGAAGTGGCTTCTGAGTCAAATGTTGGTGTTTCCGACTTTCAATCACGTGCACAAAGCAGTGATGGTCCTGATTTGTCCAAACTATATGTACCTGAAGATAAACTACTTGAAATCAAGAAGAACAACTGCGCCCTGAATCTAAAATCTACTGATTTCAATGAAGATCAAATGATCCTAATTGAAATTCTGAAGAAACATCCACTTCTAGCCTTGCTATCCAGGAAATTTTTGGTCCCTGCTTCTTATCTGCAACAATGGTGGTTTCACGCAGAAGTTGATGAAGAATTAGATGATATCTCTTCATATGTTCATGGCTATAGAGTCTTCATTTCATTTGATCCTATTCCATCATCTTCTGAGATGATCTCAGACTTTATGAAGTTAGGATACTCTGAACATTTAAATGCATTGAGCTCATTCAGAAGGAAGTTTTTACCCCCAATCTGGTATTGGTTATTCACAATTCTGAGCACTTGTGTATCTGGTAAAAGCTCAAGTCTGGATCAAGCATCAACAGATGTCGGTGAGGATATTGTTGACAGAGGTCTTGATCCCTGGCGTCCCAACCACGGTGCGGAAGATGAACTCAGCAGACTTTTGTAGATGGTCTACCTTAGCCCTGGTGAGAGCACATTCCCTGACTAGAAAGTCAATGGCAGGGAATGTAGGACTAGGAAGAACAATTGGAGGAAGCTCAACAAGGGCAGGAAGGGAGTTTGGGAGCAGTCTACTCTGTTTTGACGTCCATGAGCTTGGCAGATGTCCGTGGTTGCTGAGGAGATTTCCCTTTATCCTTGCTGAGAGGAGTAGTGGCAGCCTTGGTGGTTGCAGTTGTTGTTGTCGCTGTAGTGAAGAGAGGAGCGACACCTGGTGACAATAGAGATAGACCAGCCAAAAAGAGCTCTGGTTAGATGACGGATGAGAAGGCATATTATAAACCTTGAGAGCATCATGAGGGTTACTCTCAGGGACCACTTGTGCAGAGGTAGTGTCATGAGGATCACTAGCCAGTGTGTTAGAATGTCTGTGAGAGACATGCTGAGGTCCTGTGATACTGGCCTTCCAAAATTCAGAGTGTCTAAACAACACAGAGGTTTGGACTACGTGCATTTCAGCATCATCAGAGATAGGGACAACTATCTCTGAATCATTTGTTGATGTGAGGACCAAAGAAGAAGGGATAGAAGAAGAGTAGAAGGCTGTGAAAGTATTACCTGATACAGCTTAAGCAGCTGACTAATACACTTTCAGTGACCGTAGTCGCTGAATGTGGTGGTAGCCCTGAAGAAGCAACAACGGAAGAGAAAACCGTTGAAGTAGCTGGGGCAGCTGATGGTGTTGGTAGTACACCAGAATTTGAGAGGGTAGTCTTTTGAGAGACCACCATCCTTGGCTTCTTTGGTGTGGTTGCGATGGTATTTTTATGACCATCGGTTGGTTGTTTTCTCTTGGGGGCAAAAGTGTCAGGGCTACTCACTGATGGGTTTTTCAGTGAGCTAGACACTGAAGCAGGGGCTCCAATTATCTTCAACATGTACGGGGTAAAGGGAGCATCACGTGAACGTTCCTCAATGTCCAGGGATTTCTTTCCCACAATTGAGAATGAGTGGTTGGCCACCTTAGGATACTCATCCCCGAAGGCATGCTCTATGATGGTTGCGAACAATCTTGAGTAGGGGATGATAGAGTGCTTGTTTGCAGCTTTCACCCTGTTGGACATATCACTGAAGATATAGTCAGCAAAGTTTAGCTTGTAGCCTGTGCAGAGAGCGAAGCCCATGTCTTGAAAGTGCTTGCTGGCCTGATCATGCGACCCAGTCTTGGATACCAGGCACTGAATGACCTGAGTGAAGATATATTGCCAGGGAGTAGACAAAAGATGGATTAATCAAACAAAAAAAAATGGATTAATCAAACAAAAAAAATGTCTTCTGTTCTTGTGGTAGAAAAACAATTAAATACCAAATGTATTAAATAAGTTTGGTATATAAGAAATTTTAGGTATAGAATATAAAAGATGGATTAATCAAACAAAAAAAATGTCTTCTGTTCTTAAGGAAAAAACTTAGAACAGGGTTTTGATATTTAATCCAGATTTTTATTTTATTTACCCTTGATTTTTTTTTTGTTTAGATTATGAGAAAAGTAAAGAGAAGTGAAACAAGATGTTTCCAGAATAATGTGTCAGGTTAGATCAAACCTTAGAGAAGTTCGAGAAGAAAAACGCACAAGTGCGTGTTCTTGGTGTTCTTGAGAAAACTTTGAGAATCAAGAGAGAATCCTTGCCTTTTGGAAATTATGAGAGCGTAAAGAAAGAAATGAGGCAAAGATTTGCTTAAATAGCATGAGGAGAGAGAAAAGGATAGCTAAACGACGGTTTTTGCTTTTTGAAAAAGAAATGATGGTCTGGCGCACATCCCTAGAAAGGAGTTGGAAAAGAAAACGTCGTGGTCCTCGTCTTGTTCCAATGGAAAGTGGCAAACCGCATAAGCAACTAAAGCGTCAGCGACGTGGGTAGTTTCAGCAACCTTGCTAGAAGAGGCCATTTCTATAGCATAGATGGGAATACCAAATAGAAAAATCATGGTTTAATACAAAATGTATAAACCAGAGCTTGGTATAAAGAATACCAAATGTAAGGAGAAAAGAAACAAGTATTTCGGTGAACAAGATCAAAATACTTGTGGTAGAAAAACAATTAAATACCAAATGTATTAAATAAGTTTGGTATATAAGAAATTTTAGGTATAGAATATAAAAGATGGATTAATCAAACAAAAAAAATGTCTTCTGCTCTTAAGGAAAAAACATAGAACAGGGTTTTGATATTTAATCCAGATTTTTATTTTATTTACCCTTGATTTTTTTTGTTTAGATTATGAGAAAAGTAAAGAGAAGTGAAACAAGATGTTTCCAGAATAATGTGTCAGGTTAGATCAAACCTTAGTGAAGTTCGAGAAGAAAAACGCACAAGTGCGTGTTCTTGAGAAAACTTTGACAATCAAGAGAGAATCCTTGCCTTTTGGAAATTATGAGAGCGTAAAGAAAGAAATGAGGCAAAGATTTTCTTAAATAGCATGAGGAGAGAGAAAAGGATAGCTAAACGACGGTTTTTGCTTTTTGAAAAAGAAATGATGGCCTGGCGCACATCCCTAGAAAGGAGTTGGAAAAGAAAACGTCGTGGTCCTCGTCTTGTGTCAGCAAAGGTCTGACGTGTCTTTTCTTATTTTTAAAAAAATATAATGATAATTAACCATTTGGAAAGATTAATCGTTATCTTTTAAATTCTTCATCGAAAACAATAAAGGATTGTCAGTGATGAGTTTTATCTTTTCAGATTCATTCCGTGATTAAGGAAAAATCAGGAACGAAAAGGTTTAGAAGATGATACCTGAGTGAGAAAGTACAGATATTGCTGAATCAGAGTTTAGCGAATGGTAATAGAAGACTTTGTTTGTCTCACTATTTGTTGTTAGCTGAGTAATAATTATTCAGCATTCAACATACCAAGCTCGCTGATGAGTAGATTGAATCTTTCATGAAGAGGCTTGGTGAAAACATTAGCGAGCTAATATTCAGTGGGTACAAAGTGAATCTCAATTTCACCATTCATCACATGATCTCTGATAAAGTGATATCGAATCTCAATGTGCTTGGTTTTAGAGTGAAGTACAGGATTGTTTACAATTGCAATAGCACTAGTGCTATCACAATAAATGAGGATCTTGGAAAGCATGAGATCGTAGTCTCTAAGTTGATTTCTCATCCAAAGAATTTGAGCACAACAACTTCCAGCGGCTACGTATTCTTCTTCAGCGGTGGAGGTGGACACAAAATTTTGCTTGTTACTTGTCCAACTAATCAATTTACCACCTAGTAGCTGACACCCACCAGTGGTGCTCTTTCTATCTATCTTGCGACCTGCAAAATCACTATCAGAATAACCAATTAGATCGAATCTTGAGACTTTGGGATACCAAAGACCCAGATTAGGAGTTCCTTTCAGGTATCTGAAGATTCGCTTTACAGCGATGAGATGGGATTCCTTTGGTTCAGCTTGATCCCGAGCACAGAGACGTGTACAATACATGATATCAGGTCTACTAGCTGTAAGATATAGCAGAGACCCAATCATCCTTCGATAGGCAGTGACATTTACAGGATTCTCATTAGGGTCCTTGTTCAGAGTCAGAGGAGGTGCCATAGGAGTCTTCATCACCGAGCATTGATTCATATCAAACTTGTTCAGCATACCTTTATCGTATTTTCTTTGACAAATAAAGATTCCTTTGTCAGATTGTTTTATCTGCAAGCCTAGAAAATACGTTAGTTCACCCATCATACTCATTTTATATTGTTTTTGCATTCTTTCAGTGAAACGAGTACATAATTCGGGTCTTGTGGAACCAAAGATAATGTCATCGACATATATTTGAGCGAGCATAGTTTGACCTTTATATTTTCTTAAGAAGAGAGTTTGATCAATTTTTCCACGAATAAATTTTTCTTTAAGAAGAAATTTAGAAAGAGTATCATACCAAGCTCTAGGATCTTGTTTCAACCCGTAAAGAGCTTTTTCAAGTTTGAAAACATAACCAGGGTGGTTAGGGTCTGAAAAACCCGGGGGTTGTTCAACATAAACTTCCTCGCTGGGTTTTCCATTTAGAAAAGCACTTTTAACATACATTTGAAAAACTTTGAAGTCTTTATGGGCAGCATAAGCTAAAAAAATTCTTATAGCTTCTAAATTAGCTACAGGTGCAAAGGTTTCATCGTAGTCAATACCTTCTTCCTGTCTGTATCCTTGAGCGAGAAGTCTAGCCTTATTGCGAATAACAGTCCCATTTTCATCTAGCTTATTTCTAAACACCAATTTGGTTCCAATAACTGTTTTACTAGAGGGTCTAGGAACAAGATTGCAAACTTTGTTTGTACGAAACTCATTTAGTTCTTCTTGCATCGCTGAAATCCAACTAGGATCAGAGATAGCTTGATCTATCTTTTTAGATTCAGAGAGAGATATAAAGTTAACATAGAGACATATATTACATGTACCTCTACATGTTTTGATACTTGCATTAGGATCACCAATAATCTGATAATGATTTGCAGTCCATCGCTGAGCTGGTGGTTGAGGAGAGAGATCCACCGCAGATTCAGCAAATTGTTCTTCTACTTCAGGGAAAATACTTGTTGTTTCAGCAACATGTACTTCATCGTTTAAAATCAATCGAGGAGACTCAAGGAATTGATTTGCAGAGGATTGTTAATCCCATATTACAACAGATCTGATAGATTGCTCAAGGAATCCTCATTTGATTAAGAACTGTAGAAAGCTTATACAGAGAAACACACACTTATACCTTTAGATGACTCTCATATGTGGTGTTCTATTAATGTTCACCATCTAACTGTCTAACAAACTCTCTATATATACTATAAAAGTAAAGCTACAGTTACATGTATTTAAATCACAACCCAATTACAATGAGACACGTCATCAAAAACTCTATTCAGAAGTTCTTCAGAACTTCTGAACTGTCTTTAGAATTCTGAACTTTGCTCTTCAGAACCACTTCTGAATTGTCTTCAGAACTTCTGAATTTCCACTTCAGAACTTATTCAGAACTTCTTCAGAACTTCTGAATATATATTTTGCACTTCTGAAAATGACTTTATTTATCTTTCTAGCACTAGTTCAGAACTTCTGAACTATTCATCTTCAGATTCTGAAGTTCTTTTCTTTACAAAACATTTCAAACATGGGATCAAATTCATAGGATTCTTTGGATCCTAACAATGATACTTGATTATTCACTGAGGAATTTCCAAGAGAGGCATCAGAAGGAGGAATCTGATTGAGAGGAGTAACACTGATCCTTGAAGATGGATCATTGCTAGTAGGTATTTCAGGTATTCCATCATTAATTGATTCAGCATGAGGTTGATTGTTGAAATAAGTTTCAGGTTCCCCATAGTGAGACTTCATCCATGCATTTAATTCTTCATCTTCTTTAGGGATACGAGAAGTAAGGGTAGTACGGGATTCATCAAAATTGACGTGCATGGATTCTTCAACGTGTTGTCTTCTCTTGTTGAAGATTCTGAAAGACTTAGATACAGAGGAGTACCAAAGAAATATTCCTTCAGCAGCTTTTGGATCGAACTTTCCCGAATGATCTCTGTCATTCAAAATGTAGCATTTGCATCCAAAGATGTGAAGATACTTCAGAATTGGTCTTCTTCCATGAAATAATTCATAAGGGGTTTTCTTGAATCGTTTCACAATCAGGGATCGATTCTGAGTAAAGCATGCTATATTAACTGCTTCGGCCTAGAATTGAGTTGGAAGACGTGATTCGCTGAGCATTGAGCGAGCTGCTTCAATGATAGTTTGGTTTCTTCTTTCAGCAACACCGTTTCGCTGAGGAGTTTTTACTGAAGAGAAGTTGTGAGAGATACCTTTTTCTTCAAATAAATTTATCAGAGTATTGTTCTTGAATTCAGTACCATAATCACTTCTCATGGAACGAATAGTCAGATTATTCAGAACTTCCATCCTTTTGATAAAAGAGATTATCACATCAGGGGTGTCACTTTTGGATCGAAGAAATAATACCCATGTGTATCTGGAATATTCATCAACAATCACAAGAGTGTATTTCTTTCCAGATAGAGATTGGACATTGACCGGTCCAAAGAGATCCATATGGAGTAGTTGAAGAGGTGAGGTTACTAAAAAACTTGTTTAGACCTGAAAGATGCTTTTTTCAGCTTTTCCTTTTCATACGCTGAGCAAAAAGATTCCTTTGTAAAGCCATGATTTAGGAGGTCTCTAACAAGTTCCTTTTGAGACAATTCATTAATTGTCTTAAATTGAGATGAGAGAGTCTTTTATGCCATAACTAATTGACATCAGAGGATGCTTTAGAGATAAAGCACATGTTCTCAAAGTGAGAACTATTCATATTGATGACGTATAGATTTTCAACTCTTTTGCCTGTTAAGGCAAGCTTATCATTGCAATCAGCGACAGCACATCTATTCCTTAAGAATAGAACTTTGAAATCGTTGTCACATAGCTGACTAACGCTTAATAGATTGTGCTTTAGTCCTTCAACGTAGGCAACTCGACTAAACGAGGTGGCTCCGTTGGACAAAATTCCATAGCTTTTAGTGTATCCTTTGCCATTTCCCCCAAAGGTCACTGATGGACCAGCTTCTTCTTTGTAGTCAGAGAGCAGAGATTTTCTGCCAGTCATGTGCCTTGAGCATCTGCTATCGAGATACCTGATACCTTTAGCACTCTGCATAATATAAAGAGATTAATTTTTTGAAGGTACCCATATTACTATGGGTCCTGCCTTGTTAGTGAGAGGAGTGGAGGAGGAGCTACTTGTTGAAGAACTCTCTTCAGTGGATATCTTCACCTTTGTTGGTTTTGCAACCTTGGTGGATTTTATTCTTGCTGATTTAACAGCTTGAGCTACTTTCTTTCCATGAGCTAGTTTATCAGCTCTAGTAGCATTAGGACACTTACTTGCAATGTGGGTAGTTTCACCAAAGTACTAGCACTTCCTATATTTATAAGGTTTGGAATTTAAAGATTTCAGAAAGATAGAAGGGACTTTGTCAGCGATAGGACCAAGAATTCCATTATCTATTTTCTTGGAGGTATGACAACCTCTTCAGGGACAGGAGTGAGGTCAATCTTAATTTTGGGGGTTGACCTCTGAAAAGATTCAAAGATTCCTCCCATGTTTAGGATTGCTCTCCGAGGAAGTAGAGGATCTCTTGTTCTTCTTCTAAATGTTTTTCTTTCTAGGAACTTGGTCAAGAACCTTGTTTTTGATCACTTTCTTAGAATCGAAAGATTTTAACACATGAGTCTTCTCATTAGAGTGAGGTCTCTGAGAAGAAGAGGAAGGATCAGGAACAGAGGAGACAAACATTCCAAATTTAAGCATGGAACGGTCTTTCTCTGTTTCTTCCTTTTCAAGGTTAAAGCCTAACCCACATCTTACTCTCATAGGGATCTAGGCATTGATGATCTCATTTACCTTATCAGAGGCTTTGCACCATCCTTCAATGGTAGCCTTCTCAGATTTAAGATCAGCGATGGCCTTCTCTCTTTCTGCGATAGCATGCTGTTTCTCAATGCTGATCGTTTGAGTTACAAAGAATTGGTCCTTTAAGGTTTCCTCAATCTTTGATTGTTCTTTGATTTTTAGATGACAATTTTTTAATTGTTCAGATATATCAGTGTTAATTTCCTCAACTTTGATTTTTCCATTTAGAGCATTGTAAATATCAACAGTCATAGCATCGAGTGCAGATAAGTTATCACTCTCAGATATTAAGGAGATAGAAGGGATGGATACCTGAGTAGAAGGAGACTTAGAGGAAGAAGTTTCAGATACTTCTTCAGCGTCTTCTATTCTTTCCATAAGACATAAGAAGGCAAGATCTTCTTCATCTGTGCCTGACTCATCAGAGGTCTTGGCCCAGTCACCTTCATCATCCCAATCAACTTCTTCAGCGACAAGACCTTTGGCTTTTGGCTGATTTTTCTTCAGATCTCTGTATTTATTTTTTAATTTCAAATGCTTCTCTTTCTTATCAGAGGTCTGCGAGGTAGTAGGGGCTGCAACTTTCTTGGATCCACATTCACTAGCAAAGTGACCCTTTCACTGACAATTGTAGCATATGGCTGAGGCTTTTTCAGCGAGTACAGTCTTTAATTTATCAGAGTCAGTGAGACTCGATGTTCTTCGAAAGTTGCTCTTTCTGGCGAATCTTTTAAAGTTAATAGTTAACAGTGCCAGAGAGTTATCGAAGTCAGAGATGTCAGCATCAGTGAGTTAATCTTCTGAATCAGTTTGACCTAATTCAGTGATAGAAGTAATAGTGGAAGAGAAAGTATTTTTTAAAGGATTTACCTCTGAAGACACGAGTGCCAAAGAAGTACTTTTAGAACCCTTGAGTTCATTGATGAGGTTTTTCCTCAAAACTTGGGATTGCTCTTTATTTACAAGCATTCCATACAAAGCACTTAAAGAAGGAGTTTCAGGTAGTGCCTCCATGAACTTTATCAGAATTTCAGCATTTGAATAGTGTCTGTTGACTGTTTTTAGATCCATCAACATGCAATTAAAACGTTGGTGAAGTTGGGAAAGAGTTTCACCTTTATGATGCATTAAGCTTTCATATTGTCTTACTAGATTAATACTTCTAGTGATTTGTACTTCAGAGGTTCCTTCATATTGAATACATAAAGTGTCCCACACGGGTTTAGAAGTCCTCCTTTTCATTACTAAGTGATAGACTTCATCAGGGAGGGACATTGCTATTATAGATCTTGCTTTTGAGTCAATAGCAACTTCTTTCTTATCTTCTTCAGTCCATCGATTAACAGTTTTAATGATACTCCTTTCAGGGATGGCTGGAGTAGTAGTGGTGGCAGGAACACCAGGTACTATAGTTGTAGGAACAAATTGTCCATTTTCTATATAATAAGGGATCTTTGGATCTGATCCTTCTAGAAACAGAGACATTATTTCTTTCCAAAATGGGAAATTATCATGGCTAAATCTTGGAGGTTTAGCTCAAGATCCATTGTCATTATAGTTTATATTAGGATTTGACATTTTTAAGATAGTTTTGAAAGAAAATATTTTAAAGATAGAAAACACACTGCTCTGATACCACTTGTTGGTTCGTAAGGAGTCTACAAGAGTTCTCGGATATAGAAACAGTTTGTAGAAGGGGGGGGGGTTGAATACAAACACACAGATTTTTTGGTTTTTAAATGAGTTTATATTGCATAAACAAATTTACAGTTACAAGCGGAATTAGAACAAGTTTTAACCTATTCTATTGTAACTAAGAAATCACTAAGATTGATGCACAAGAAGGAAGCAGGATAGAATGCAGAAGGTTGAAGAAAGAAAGTAGCATGCACATAGATGAAGAAGATATCTTCATCTTATTTATACCCGTTTGCATTTAATTTAAGACGAAAGGTATATGCCACGTGGCAAGCATCCATAGGAGCCTTGTCCTTTGCTCAGAACACAACCATGTTTTTGGCCGCATTTGAACAGTACCATATCAGATTTGATGGGGACATAAGAGACAATCCGTACGTCCTTCTCTGACGCAGTATAGGGTTTGTCTTTTGTGCATCGAGGATAAGGTCAATGATAATCTTGTATGAGAAGCTTCAGTTGATCACTGAGACTGAATCATCAAGGATGAACTTTCGGTATCGATGAGGTTTCACAAGACTTCACACTTTGGATAGATAATCTTTGCTATCGCTGAACCGCTTCAGGTGACGTAGCTGATTATCTCTTTCTTCAGCTTGGTCTTCGACTTTTGCTGAATGGTCATTTGGTGTGATCGCTGATCTTCAGATCTTTAGAGATAAGCTTAAGGTTCCTTGATCTTCATCGATCGCTGATGGCAGTCAGCGCATGCTTATCGCTGAATTTGAACTTAAACTTAAACAAGGAATTTCACTAAGTGTAAAAAGGAATCATATTCAAATCACTGAGAGGAGTTATGATCAACAGTTGGTTTGTGGGAGCTCATCGTTGATGTCTTGCAAAATGGTTGAAGGAATGGAACATTTGGATGTGATAGTGCTGGATGAATGAACAAGACCAGAAAACGAGGAAACATGAGTGCTGGGAGAGCTTTTGCATTACTCTGGTTTAGAACTTTTAGGTTTACAGCAATACTCATTTCTAGAAAAATTAGGCTTGCGTAGTCCAGAGGGTGATTAAAGTACATCCATACATGATAGTGAGGATGTTTTACATGTGAGGCTCTCATGAGTCGTTTGTTGTAACCCATAAAATTGATGAACTCCAATAGGGCTTCTATTGAGGGATTCAGAACGAGATCTGGATTGGATATATTTTCGGCTTCGACTTCAACAATGGGTTATGGTAAGTTGAAGATTCTGGCGATCTTCTATTTTGTTACCAGAACCTCAACGGCTCGCTCAACATCGTTTGGTAGGCCAAAGCTACCCGAGAGTGTATTATCATCCTTGATATACATGGTTTGCCAGACTTCCAGAACATACATTTCAGGGACATTTGGGTTGGTGAGGGTTAGGGCTCGGCTCAGGCTGTGGTGTTGTAGAAACTTTATCATCACTCGATATTCATTGATATAGGTATTTGGATCAAGAAGTACTTGGACATTGTTTGGTTTCTGGGGTATTCGGAGAACAGGGCTTTGTCAGCAGTGGAATCAATAATTCTTTCTTCTTCTTCTTCTTCTTGTACATTCATGATTGGGTTTTGATCTGCCATTTTAGAATTTGGGGATTTTGAAACTCGAAGTTGCAGGTTTGTAGGTGCACAGTGAGATCGAGACGTTGAAGAGGGTGAAAGCTGAATTTGCGGTTATCTTCGAGTTTATATAGTAAGAGTGAAAATGAACTCGAGTGTTTTTTTAAATAAGAAGGGTTTTTTTGATTTGGGGATAGGGAACGGTTTTTAGATGGTGACATAAGAAATTGAGCGTGCACTCATGCAAACGGTCGATTAATGACATGTGGCGGAACTTTCTAGAGTGTATTAGTGGATTAATGACACATGTGATGTTTGATGAGCCATTTAAGGGTTTCTCGTTGGTTTTCGATGAGTACCAGTTCCGCTTTTCTAAGAACTGTCAAATTTGAACCTCCTGGTTAGCTTTAAATAAGTTTATTAGTGTTAATATAAGAATAGAAGTTAGTTGGCTTAGAATAGCCGAAAAATTTCTAGAGTTTCCGGAAGATGCTTAGAAAATCCGGTTCCGATCCGTAACTGGCCGAAACGTCGTATATAATGCCAAATACTCTAATTTATACCTCATTTATATAACATATATATATTTTTAGAATGTTAGATATAAAACGTTTATTTTGTTAGATTTTAATCAAAACGGGCTCACAAACTTGGAGAAAAATGTCAAAATTGAGAAAAATAGCATTTTAACAATTTTGGACCTTACACTTTATTAAAAAAAATTGGGCTTGGCCCCCCTCATGGCCGGCCACCCCCTTTCATTTACATATAAATAGTATTTTTTTTCATTTTCCTTTAATTTGCAATTCAAAATTTGAATCAAAACACTCTCTCTCTCTAAAATCAAGGGTCATAATCAAGAAAATCTCCTTCCATCCCCATTCCTAGCCGATTTCAAGGCAAAACAACATCAAAAATTCAATATTTTTCAAGAAATAGAAGTTTTATACATCACCCAAGTAAGTACAAACATCATCTTACTTTTTTCTTGTCAATTTTGAGTGAAAAACTCAGTTTTGTTGCATTTTATTACCACATTCTTCTAACCTTTGAATTTTCTAAGTTTTATGTGCATCTGGAAGTTCAACAGTAGGTAAGCCCTACTTTGAACGACCATAACTCTTTGAATATTCATCCAAATTACTTGATTTTTCTTCTGGAATTTTTGTTAATGAGTTACCTTTCAGATGTCACTGGTTTCACTTAATGAGTGTGCAAACTGTCAACCAATGAGAGATTTGTGCATGCATGTTCAAATGACCATATCTCTTTCAAAACTCAATGAAAAAGAATGATTTTTCTTTTGAGAGCTAGTTTTATGAGTTTTCTTCTGTTTTCAAGTGGAACCACATGAAAATATGGAGTTTTAATCCTCCAAACACCTAAAACATTTTAGGTGTGCAAACTGTGAAACCACCAGTAGGTATACTCTACTTTGCATGTAAAGATCTCTTTGAATATTTGTCCATAATGCATAATTATTCTTCTGGAGTTTTGTTTTATGAGTTAGGGTTCATATGAATCCTGTTTCATTCAAAAATATAAAGTTTTGAGGCATTAACCAATTTATTAAAGTTAAGTGTGCAATCTGTCAACTAATAACAGAAGTGTGCATGCAACTTTGTAGTGCTATATCTTCCTCATAACTCATTCAAAATGAGTGATTCTTATCTTAAACATTTACTTTATGAGTTATGATTTCAATCCAACTGGAAATTCTGGAAAACACTTAGTATAACTCCTCAAATGAGTGTTCTACTAACATGGTGTAATCTGCCATACCGGTTCTAACACATTGTATTGCATAACTTATTTGACCTCTTTTTACATCTTCTTAAAGCTTGAAATTTGGTTATAATGACCTTAACTCAGTAAGGTATCACATATAAAACAATTAGGGATTTTTTCATTCTATAAAGTAGTTTATTTTGATCCTCTTTATACCCTAAAGTTTCTTCCAAAATATGAAATTCTGGAAAGTTTGAGTTCTTGAACTTAAATCATTTAAAGACCATTATTGGCAGAAATATAAGTATAGATGGTAAAATCAATGGTTTTGAACTAATAAAAAAGGGCATAAGTGCATTATATATATGACGGACAAAATGGTTAACCGAGTTGGACAACTATTGACATCTATGGACATAAGACATATTCACAAACATAATTAACTTTTAGACACTTAAGTGACCGTTTTGGGTATTTCTCTTTGATTGGGAAACGTTAAGGCCGACGAGTAGGTGCGGATCGTGTTTTGTTAATTGGAGCTTTTGCTATAAGGTGAGTATTCACAACCCCTCTTTTAAAGTATTTTATACATTTTGGGGTGAAAAGCATGATTGAATGTGATATATGAGCTATTTTCATTACGAATGTGGAACTTTGTTAATTTGATGTTGTGGGTACTAAGGCATGTATACTAATAGTTGTATTGAGTAAAGTGTCCTATAAAAGTTTGTACACTACTATTAACTCAAGTTAGAAGCCGAGGGTATTTGTGGATAGCGCTATTTGGACGGACAATCCCACCTAAAAACCGACAAGTAGGGATGTGGATAGCAATCCATCTAAAAACTACAGGTAGCTTTTAATTGCTCATTATTCACTTATGCAAATGATGTTTGTAATATTGAAAACCTGTGAACTCACCGACTCTTTGTAGTTAACCTTGTTTTTATCAGGCTTTTCAGGGGTAAGAAAGGGTAACTAAAATGCTTGTGTTTGGGGAGGCGCATCGAAAACAACCATATTTAAATTTGAAATCTTTTTGTTGAACACTTTGTTTCTTTTATGTTGGTTAAAACTTTGGACTTGTATGTTGTAATGTTCAGTTATATTTAGTTATGTATTTGAATGGATTATTGGTGTTGTTTCCACCCTATCGCTATGAAATCTTGAACTATCACTCCCCATGTTTTCTGCTTTAGCGGGGTGTGACAGACTTGGTATCAGAGCCTTAGGTTATAGAGAACACCGGTTTTCTATTAAAACAAATACTATAACCAAATGATTTCGAAAAATATTTTCTAAACTAATTTTTTTAAGCTTACTACTGGTATAATCGAACTAAGTACTGACTTAACATATTACAATTAGGCAAAGCCTGATCACCTATGTTTAATTTTATATGTATAAGGAGAGAGATGGAACAATTATATTGGGAGTCAGCTAAAATAAAAGCTTCCTACCCAAATGAAAAGCATGGTCATAAGTGTGAGTTTGAATAAGTATTTTTTTCATGAATGATTATTACTAAAGTACATTTAGTAATTAAGTTTGTTACTATCGCAGTTCACTATGTCTCACACTTCCTCACTCCCTGATCACTCTCCCGACAAGTCCGGTTACTATACCAGCCTCCCTAAGAGGAACCCACCCGTCCAAGAAGAAAGTGACCCGTCCGAAGAGAGCGACGCGGCCACCCAAGAGTCTTTTACCAAATCTTCCGTGCCTGTGCTACCTCCGAGCGATGTGGTTGGTCCGTCACGAGGACCAAGGACTATAAGGACCGCTCGAAAGCGTGTCCTCCCTGTTAGGAGGGTGGTATTCACAGTCCCGTCCGACCCTTCGGGCGAACCAGCTAGATCACGTTCCCGGTCGCGAAGCGTGACCCCTCCACCTCCAACAGCTAGTGTTTTGGTGCCGCAACCTCAAGGAATGACTGCAACGGAGAACCTTTGGGTCTCAGGCTTGGATAGTCAGTTACAGGGCCAACGACATACACTGGAACACTTCCAGCAGTCCTTAGACGGCATTTTTACAATCCTGCTCTCACAGGATGAAATTACTAGGGGGATCACGGAGATCACTTTCGAGACTAGGAAGGCAATTCGGAGATTACACACACACTTGGCTTGGGCAATAGGAGCACTGATTGTGATAGGAGTATTGATTTGGGTGATGATCCATTAGGGAACTTCTGTTATTATGAATCTTTTGGATGACAATATTTGCTTTTGAGGCTTGTAGCCTAGATGTTTAAGTTTAAACAATTTTATTTCTTTTGGGTTGTACCTTTAAACTTATGTTTGATTTACTTTGGTTTATTTATGGTAATTATGCATGTTATCTATTTGTGACATGTTGTTTTCGGTATGTGTTTTCTTGAATGTTGTTAGATGTATGTTATAAGATACGCATAACTTAGTATGTAGACTTTATGCGACTATATTAATAGATTCTGACCAAGACTCCATTTGAAATGGTGTTTTATAACAATGCCGCCAAGGAGAGAGAACCCAGAAGTCGCACGACTTGTGTCTGAACAACTCATGGCTGCACTTCCAAACAGTCTTACATGGGAAGATTTTAAAAGAATGCTGAAGGAAGAGTATTGTCCAAGAACATAGATGCATAAACTAGAAGTAGAATTATGGAACCATGAAATGAAGAGGAACGACATTGATACTTACACCGCTCGTTTCCAGGAATTGGCTAAACTGGTACCACACTTGGTGACGCCTGAGGAAAATACGGTTAACCGGTATGTTTGGGGTCTGTCTCCTGAAATAAGAGGAGATATTACTTCACCTGATCCAAAGACACTCCAAGAAGCAGTAAACTTAGCAAAACGACTCACCAACAATGAGAACCGTACGGGAATTTTTGCAAGCAACAAGGCATTAGGAAAAAGGAAGGTGGATGAACCTGCAAGAAGACAGTTCGGAAAGAGGACAGGTAAGGAGCAAAGAACGTCAGGGAACTACGGAATTCAGACTCAATCAGCAGAGAAGGAGAAAAGAACTTATCCCAAGTGTGACAAGTTTAATAGAAAGCATGATGGACGATGTGTTATCTGCCATAAATGCAACAAAGGAGGTCACTATGCCAAAGATTGCAAGAGTACAGGAAGGCGGGCTTGTTTCGAGTGTGGAAGCCCTCACTTTGGGAATGCATGTCCAAGATGGTACCAGAGACCGAACACTAACCAAGCGCGACCCGCCAACCAAGGAAATGAAGGAGGTCTGGCAAGAGGTCGAGTGTTTGAGATTGAAGCTGAGGAAGCAAGGCAGAATCCATATATAGTTATAGGTACGTTTCTCTTGAACAATCATTACGCATCTGTATTATTTGATTCTGGAGTAGATAGAAGTCTTGTGTCATTAGATTTTAGACCAAAGATAAATCTAAGACCTCAAAAGTTGAAAGAAGTATACGTCATTGAATATGCCAACGGTCAAGAATGTAGGGCCAAAGATGTAATAACGAACTGCACTTTAAACATGTCTAGTAGGGAGTTCCGTATATATTTAATCCCGATCAAACTAGGAAGTTTTGACATAGCTGTGGGAATGGATTGGTTATCCAAGAACCGAGCCAAAATTTGTTGCTCCGAAAAGATCATTCGAATTCCGTTACCCGAAGGGGGAATACTTGAAGTACACGGAGAGAAACCCAGAAGGGGTATTAAAATTGTGACGTGTATGAAGTGCGAAAGTATCTGAGAAAGGATTGTATTGCCTTTCTAGCTCACGTGATGGATAAGAAGGCTGAAGAAAAACGCATTCAAGATATTCCTATAGTTCAGGATTTTCCCCAAGTATTCCCAGAAGAATTTCCTGGAATACCCCGACCAAGACAAGTTGAGTTCCACATAGAACTAATTCCCGGAGTTGTGCTCGTGGAAAAAGCACCATATCGATTAACACCATCTGAGATGCAGGAGCTGTCGGAACAACTTCCGGAGTTACTCAATAAAGGATTCATCAGACCCATCTCTTCACCTTGGGGGGCTCCGGTTTGTTTGTTAAAAAGAAGGATGAATTTTTTCGAATGTGTATCGATTATAGAGAACTCAATAAGTTGACTATTAAGAACCGATACCCCCTTCCCCGGATTGATGACCTATTTGATCAACTTCAAGGTGCTATATACTTCTCGAAGATGGATCTTAGGTTTGGATATCATCAAACGATAGTGCGAGAAGAGGATATTCCCAAAACGGCGTTTAGGACTCAATACGGTCATTACGAGTTATTAGTTATGCCTTTCGGTTTAACAAACGCACCAGCAGTTTTCATGGATTTGATAAATAGAGTATGTCGACCATACCTAGACAAGTTCGTGATCGTGTTTATAGATGACATACTTATTTATTCGCTAGATAAGAAGGAGCACAAGCAACATTTAAAGTTGATATTGGAATTGCTCAGAAACGAAAAGTTGTACGCAAAATTCTCCGAATTCGAATTTTGGATTCGTGAAGTGCACTTTCTTGGCCACATGGTGAATGAAAAGGTAATCCATGTTGACCCAGCTAAGATTTAAGCCATTAAGAAATGGGAAGCCCCAAAGACACCAACCGAGATCCGCCAATTTCTGGGATTGGCAGGTTTTTATCGGCGATTCGTCGAGAATTTCTCTAAGATCGCGCAACCACTAACAACTCTAACCCAAAAAGATAAAAAGTTTATTTGGGGAGAGAAACAAGAGGAAGCATTTCAGACACTCAAACACAAGTTTTGCAACGTACAGATTCTGGCTCTACCCGAAGGAGTGGATAACTTCGTAGTCTACTGTGATGCTTCACATCAAGGAATGGGATGCGTGCTGATGCAAAAAGACAAAGTTATTCCATACGCATCAAGACAACTGAAGATTCACGAGAAGAATTACACTACTCATGATTTGGAGCTAGGAGCGGTGGTGTTTGCACTCAAGATCTGGAGACATTATCTCTACGGTACTAAGTGTACTATCTTCATGGATCACAAGAGCCTTCAACATATTCTTGACCAGAAAATGCTCAATATGAGGCAAAGAAGATGGGTTGAGCTACTTAGTGATTACGACGCATTAAGTCGAAAGGAAAGAGTAAAACCGATGAGAGCACGTGCTATGGTAATGATGATTCAAACGAGTTTAAAGACTACAATTCTGGAAGCACAAGGAGAAGCTTTGAAAGAAGAGACCTTAAAGAATGAAACCTTGCAGCACTTAGAGAAAGAATTTGAAAGGCAAGCAGATGGGGTGCATTACTTTAAGAATAAAGTATGGGTATCAAAGGTTGGTAATCTACGGTCCACCATTTTGGACGAAGCCCATCGATCCAAGTATTCGATTCACCCAGGAGAAGATAAAATGTTTAAGGATTTGAAGGAGTATTATTGGTGGCCAGGAATGAAGAAAGATATTGCTTTGTTCGTAAGCAAGTGCCTGACTTGTGCCTAGTTAAAGATCGAACATCAGAAACCATCTGGTCTACTTCAACAACCTGAAATACCTCTTTGGAAATGAGAGCAAATAACCATGGATTTCGTAACTAAGCTACCTAGAACTAGAAAGGGGCACGATACTATATGGGTTATAGTAGACCGACTTACCAAATCGGCTCATTTCATCCCCATTCGTGAAGATTTCAGTATGGAAAAGCGTGCACAAATCTACATCAATGATATAGTTACACGTCATGGTGTGCCTATTTCCATTATTTCGGATAGAGATGAATTTTGGCAGTCTCTTCAAAAGGCACTGGGTACGCGTTTGGATTATAGAATTCGGTATCATCCTCAGACGGATGGACAGTCGGAAAGAACTATCCAGACGATAGAGGATATGTTACGGGCATGCGCAATAGATTTCGGTGGAAGTTGGGATACCCACCTTCCACTTGTTGAATTTTCTTATAATAACAACTATCACACTAGCATATAGTGTGCGTCGTATGAAGATTTATATGGACGTAAATGTAGATCGCCGCTTAGCTGGTTAGAAATCGGAGATAGACAAATGACTACGCCCGATATTATTCAAGAGACCACTGACAAAATCTCAACCTTCAAAGAAAGACTTAAGACACCAAGAGACCGTCAGAAGAGTTATACGGATAATCAAAGAAAGCCGTTTGAGTTCCAAGTGGGGGATAAAATGCTTCTGAAGGTGTTGCCATGGAGGGGACTAGTACGCTTCCGGAAGAGAGGCAAGTTGGGTCCCAGATACATTGGTCCATTCGAAATACTTGAAAGAATTCTACCGGTGGCGTACAAATTGAAGTTACCACAGAATTTAAGCCCCATCCACGACGTGTTCCACGTGTCGAATCTGAAGAAATGCTTAATGGATGAAACATTGATGTTACCCCTGGACGACGTTCAGATTAACGATCGGTTACACTTCGTCGTAGAACCAATCGAGATACTGGACCGAGAATTTAAACAGTTGAAGCTCAGTAAAATCCCTATTATTAAAGTCTGCTGGAATGCGAAACATGGTCCAGAGTATACATGGGAGCGTGAACACCCCGAAGACAGCTAGCTTTTAAATTTCGGCACCAAATTTCTCTAACAAGGGGAGACTTTGATAATTGTCAAATTTGAACCTCCAGGTTAGCTTTAATTAAGTTTATTAGTGTTAATATAGATTAAATAGAAGAATAGAAGTTATTTGGCTTAGAATGGCCAAAAAATTTCTAGAGTTTCCGGTAGCTGCTTAGAAAATTCGGTTCCGAGCCGTAGCTGGCCGAAATGTCTTATATAATGCCAAATGCTCTAATTTATACCTAATTTATATAAAATATATATAGTTTTAGAATGTTAAATATAAAACTTGTTAGATATCAGAAGTAGCTTCAAAAGAAGACTAGGTTCTGAAAAAAAGATTCAGAAGTCTGAAGATAAAAGAAGGAAAGCCTAAGGCATAACTTCTGAAGTGGCTAATTCAGAAGTTCTGAAGATTCTGAAGAAGTTCTGAAGAGGTTCTGAAGAAGTTCTGAAGAGGTTCTGAAGATGTTCAGAAGTAGTTCTGAACATGTCTGTCATCTTTCTACTGTCACTTTAGTCTTTCTAATTGTATATAAATAGATAGTTTGATTGTTTGTTATAACTAACGTTGATAGATAGAACTTGTAAAGATACATACATTGTAATACAGTTGAGTAATCAATACAACAAACAACTTCAGTAATCCAATTCTTGTTCTTGTTCTTTAATCTTTCTACAATCTTGATTGTTTGGGATCTATCAAAACTTTTATTTTGTTAGAATTTAATCAAAATGGGCTTACAAAATTGGAGAAAAATGTCAAAATTGAGAAAACTAGCATTTTAACAATTTTAGGCCTTACACTTTATTACATTTTGGGCCTCATGGCCGGCCACCCCCCCTTTCATTTAAATGTAAATAGTATTTTTTTTTCATTTTCCTCTTATTCGCAATTCAAAATTTGAATCAAAACTCTCTCTCTCTCTCTCTCTCTAAAACCAAGGGTCATAATAAAGAAACTCTCATTCCATCTCCATTTCCAGCCGATTTCAAGGCAAAACAACATCAAAAATTCAAGATTTTTCAAGAAATAGAAGTTCTATACATCACCCAAGTAAGTACAAACATCATCTTACCTTTTTCTTGTCAATTTTGAGTGAAAAACTCACTTTTCTTGCATTTTATTACCACATTCTTCTAACCTCTGAATTTTCTAAGTTTTATGGAGGGATTATACACCAAAAACATGTAAAATGTTTTTATGATGGTGATAATCAATCACCCAAACAATAACACTCAAGAAAATAGGTGAAAATCATGATTTTATGTGTTTTTGAACAACAATGGTGATTTTTGGTGCTGACAGATTTATTGCATGTGCATAAATCGTCCATTTCTTGCAAATATGTTGGAACCCAGATTCCTTTCTACAACAGGTAATTGATATATTTGAGAATCAAAGTATGTGCGGAAGCAGTTTAATATCAATTATCAGTAGTAATAATTTGAACATCAAGAAAGATGAAGAACAGATGGAATTTGTAATTAATAACCTTGAATCACGATTACAAATACTTGGAATGACGCACAGTATGTTCTTCAATTGAAAGTACTCAGATCGACAACTTTTACATTAAGAGACTCTACTCACCATGAGATGGGAGCGTGTAACTAACTAATCAGCTGTGTAAGGGTAGACATGCTAGATGTAGGTGCCACGTCATGTTCTTCATCTTATGGTTCATACTTTCAATGTCTAACAATCTCCCCCTAAGTATGAAACCAGAAGAATGAAGTCTTTTTAGAAAGGAGCAACCTCAGAGACGATCTTTGCAATCTGGTTCATGACCTCTCTGATTGATAATAAACTGGTAAGCCTTTTGATCGTCCTTTCAAGTACCTCTGGATCATGTTCATTGACACTAACAGAGATGTAACATTTTGCAATGTATACAACATCTGAAGAGTATCGATGTGCGTCCTTTAATCTAAAAAAGCTTCTTCTGTCTGGTCTTCTAAAGATGACCCCCTCCTCTGGTTGAAGCAAAATTTTACCAACTTTGAATGAATTGATGTTTTCTAATTCTTTATTTGGTGCAGAGATGGCAAGACTATCAACGTTGAAGTTTAGCGCTATCTGGAAGTCGACATGCCTCTTGTATCTGATCAAAGACTTCATGCATTCAATGATTCTTGAGTAGGCAATGTTGTATTGGCTATCAATACCTCTAGCCACTTGGACTTTCAACAAACTTTCCCGGACCAGAAGATCAGAGGGGTGAACAGACATTAGATCGTTATCGCAGAAGTATCTGGTTTGATTGTCTTCTCTGATTACTTCATAAATCGTGTACCAGGTCTCTGTATCTTCAAATTGTGAGTGTTTTATAGTAGAGATCCGTTTGATTGGTACAGAAGTATAAACATCCTTTCTTGCTTGTCTGTGTGCCATGAATTTATCTTTTACAGCATCACTTACATTATAGGCGTTCGAGAAGTTGGGTAGCATCAAGTAGATCTTCTGATCGTTTGGAGCGTACATGCTGTTTCTGATGATTTCAACTATTGGAAGTTCAAGTCTCCCCAACCTCTGGACTGCTTCTTCACGGACGGCTTTTCTTCTCTGTGATTTATCGTGTCTTGCTTCCTCTCTGGCTTCCTTTTCTCTCTCTCTCTCTCTCTTTTTCTGCCTTTGCTTTTTCTCTTTCAATTCATTCTTTTTCTAAATCAACTAGTCTTCTTTCTTCAACATTGGCTCTTTCTTCTTCTACTTTAGCTTTTAACTCAGCTTCTCTCCTTTCTTTATTTAGGGCTTCAATTTTAGCTTTTAATGCCTCAGCTCTGGCCCTAGCTTCTTTTTCTTTGGCTATCTCTGCTTCAGTGGATGGAGAATATGGTGTTTTCCTTGTATTGCCAATTACTTCTAGAATAAATTTGGCTATTTCTGGATCTTTTGGAAGAGGCCCAGAATGAGTAGCTAACGGGGTTGGAGTTAGAGGAGTTTGCGTTGATGAAGGTTGAGCAGAAGGAGTTTGCTTGGAAGAAGGTGGTTGTTGTTTGTCAGAAGGAGTAGATGTAGAATTCGTGGATTTGAGCTTTCAGCGTGGGTAGTGGATTTGGCTTTCTGGGCTTCTGGTTCTTTCTCCCCCTTCTGAGAATCAGGATCTTGATCCTCAGACCTTTTTCGTTTAAGCTCTGCTCTTCTGCAAGCTCGTTCTTCCTTAGCCTTTTTCTTGGCGTTGAATGCTTCAGATATAGAACTTACCAGAGTTGTAAGTTGAGAAAGAGTGGTTTCCATGGAAGAGAGCGTCTGATCAACATTTGAAAAGTTGGTCGTTGTCTTTGATGCAAACTTTGAAGCTATGGCATTCATTCTGTCAAGCATGGCTTTTTGAAAAATAGCCATGTCTGACTTCTTAACCAGAGTAGTGCCAGAAGGATCATCAGAAGGAATTACTGCTTTGATAATCTTTTGTAAATCAGCAACCAGAGAACTATATTCTGCCACAGAGATGGTAACTTCAGAAGTTGGGAGAGAGTCAGGTATGTGGAAGATAGCATCAACATTGGCTTTGATCCCTTCATGCAGAAGTTTGAACTGGTCATCAAAATAATTCTTCTAGGCATCTGAATTGATAGAGAGAACCTTTTGAATGGCTTGTAAAGTAGCAGCTTGATTTGCTTGTTCCGATTTGATGCCCAGAAGAAGAGTATTATTATTGGAGACAGATAATTTTAGATCTTCCATAGATCTCTGAAGTTTATCAGCAAATGTCTGAAATGCTGCATTTGTGACAAATTCAGAATGTGTAATCGGTGCTTCTCCAACACATGGAGCCCCTTTACTCTCGCGTTCAGAGAGGCCCTCTTTCACACCTGTGTTGGCGTCGAGTGTGGAGGGACTTCCAACCTGTCTTCGAGGGCTGTGATTAACAGGCACCTCTTTGTTTGTTCTGATTGTCTCAACAGAGTCCTCATCATCAGAGGATGAGGTGCTAAAGACAATGTGCTTACCTTGATGAAGTGTAAACACTCCGGTAAGTGGTGCATCCTGTTGCTGTAACCCCTCTGATGGGATTTCATCAGCGACTATCCTATCAGAAGATGTCGACTCATCTTCTGTGTTTTCTATAACATTGTCTGTCACAGAGACAACGACATTTTGTGTAGGAATAGGCGAGTTCTGGGGCAATGGAACTCTTATATTTTCATCATCATCGTTTTGAGAGGATGATGAAGAGGAGGTGCTTTCCCCGGCAGTGCTTGATTCAGAGGATTGAGAAGTATCCTCTGAATGGATGGTTTCTGGTGGTTTAGATTGGGTCGTCCTTGGTCAATGAGTGTAGATGTGTTAGAATCTAACTCAGCAAATGAGGTTATCCTTTGGGATGTAGGAGAGATTTGCTCAAATGTGTCTCTATGGACATCTTCAGTACCCTCTTTCATCAAGAGGTCGGCATGGATAGAACCACTCGGATGGTCACTCATATTCTTTTCAACCTCAGCCTCACTTGACCCCTCACCATCTAAAACTGGCTCTAAATGCTCTGGGGTAGGAATTCTCTGTTCTGAGAAAACCATAGAGCTTCTATAAGATTTTAGATAAGAAGAGCTAGATGGGATTAGGTTTAGCATGTACATGGAAAGTTCCCTTGGAGAGGAATACCCATTGCTATCGATGGTTGGCCGATGAGAGCTCATTGAGGCGATTTTGCAGAAAGGTTGAACTAATGGAGCTTTAAGTGCCCCAATTGCAGGATAGATAACCAGGGATAAAAATCGTGGAAACATTAAGGCTGGGAGAGGTTTTCCTTGAGTTTGATGAGATACCTTAGTGTGCACAGCAGCTTTGATTTCTTGGAAAATGAGGCTTGCTTAGTCCAAAGGGCGGTTGAAATACATACCATAAATGATGGTCAGAATGTTTCTGCTAGCTTGATCGAGGTACCCAATTTTACATGTGAGGCTCTTGTTCATAATGGAGACAAGAAGAGTCCACATTGGGGGTAACTGCTTTCTCTTAAATTCGGACAGTTTGGTTAGGGTTTCATTGTAGCCAAGGAATTGGATGAAGGATTGAAGGGCTTCAGCAGATGGATTCGATTCTAGGGCTGGATTTGGCATTAAATGACCATCAATTTGCACCTGTGATTGGGGTAAATGAAAATACCTGGCTAAATTCTTCTTGGTGATGGGTATCTCCACAGCATTTTTAGGTTGATCTGGATGGCTGAAATTTCCAATCAAAGTTTCTTCATCACCAATGTACATTGATTGCCAAACTTCTTGAACATAAATTTCAGGGACATTTAGGTTTGTCAGAGTCAGGGCTCGATTAAGTGGATGCTTTTGGAAGAATTCGACCATGATCCTGAACTCGGCCTGGTAGGTGTTTGGATCAAGAAGAAGCTACACATTGTTCGCTTTTAATGGCAGTTTGACAAATGGTGCACTATCTACAGTGGAATCAACGAGACGTCCTTCGTCATCGTTGAGGGTTGGATTTGCAAGACGAGAAGCCATTGATGAGAGTTGGGTAAGCTGGTGAGTAGATTCGTGAATAGGAGAGTTTGAACAGTAACAGTTGCGAAGAAGAAGATGAGTTTCTGAAATTTGGGGTTTTATATGAGAGAGAATGTGAACAATTTGGAATGGGAAGGGGTTTTAGTTTTGGGAGTAGGAGAAAATGGTTCAGAAGTGATGATGTAAGCACGCAGGCATGGATACATGCAGTCACACGTTGGGTGACATGTGGAAAGCAGGAAGGTGAGCTAGTGATGATTAAAGCACGATATTTGAAAGAGATAACTGAAGGATTATCGGCTTAAAATCGGTTGATTATCCCAAAAGTAAATAAAAAGAAATTAATAAAAAAATTGTTAATTAATCAAATAAAATTGTCATTTTAGTTGACTAAAACAATTTTTGAGAGTAATAAATCTTTTTATTTAAATTTAAAATCAGTCATTCGGTAAATAGAAAAATGTTTTGAACCAAATGAAAGTTTAATTTTGCATGAAGAGAATAATAAAAAAATTTAAAACTGAATATATAGATTTTGAATAACCTTGACGGCAGAGTTAATAAAATATACATATTCAATAGAAATTTTAGAAAATATTGATTCATAGAAAATTAATTTGAAAAACATGTCAACTTAGAATCATCATATAAAATGAATTTGAAATGAATCATAAAAATTCTGAGAAACCTTGACAGCAAGAGAAACACAGAATAAGAAGATTCAGAAGAAACTTAAAGTAGATGAAAAATTCAGAAGACAGCTAACCAGAGTTAGACTTTGAGAGGCTTCCCCTTGATAAGTAAACTCCCCCTAGAATGGTAAACTCCTCCTTGAAAGGTGAACTACCCCTTGAATGGTAAACTCCCCCTTTTGAATGAATCACAAAGATTCCTTGAGTATATAAAAGTAAGCTTCTTCCTTCGCATTTTGTAATATCCGCTTTGCTGACATCAGTTGGAAGATAAAAATATTATCTGGATAAAGAAGGTTAGAAGAGTTCATAAGCTTCTGATGGCTTCTGGTGAACTACCAGAATTAATCAGAGACCTCTGGACAGTTCTGATTAAAACAAAAAAAATGTCTAAGATTTACATATTAAGCATTCCCAACTTGCTGATTAAGAAATTAAAACGCTTCTCATCTAAAGCCTTTGTGAAAATATCAGCAAGTTGATAATCAGTAGAGACAAAATACATTTCTATAGTGCCCTTTTCTACATGATCTTTGATAAAATGATACCTGACATCAATATGCTTCGTTTTTTAATGCTGAATTGGGTTTTTAGTAATGGAAATTGCACTCTCAGAATCACAGAGTATGGGAATCTTATCATAAATCAGACCATAGTCTCTGAGTTGAGTCTTCATCCAAATAACTTGAGAACAACAGCTAGCAGCAGCAACATATTCAGCTTCTGCAGTAGATGTTGAAACACAATTTTGTTTCTTGGATGTCCAGCTGACAAGTCGATTACACAGAAGTTGACAGCTACCAGAAGTACTTTTTCTGTCCAGCTTACAACCTGCATGATCAGAATCTGTATATGCCATTAAATCAAACCCAGAGTTTTTAGGATACCAGGGACCCAATGAAGGAGTTCCCTTTAAGTATCTAAAAATTCTTTTGACAGCAGCCAAATGAGATTCTTTAGGGTTGGCTTGATAACGAGCACAAAGACAAGTAGCAAACATAATATCAGGCCTACTTGCAGTTAAGTACATAAGAGAACCTATCATACCTCTGTAGCCCGTGATATCAACTGGTTTCCCAGAAGGATCAGGACCTAGTTTCATATTAGGAGAGATAGGTGTTTTCATAGGTGATGAATTCTGAAAATGAAATTTCTTTAACATATCAGAGACATATTTTGCTTGATTAATAAAAATACCAGAGGTACTTTGCTTAACCTGGAGTCCTAGAAAGAATGTTAGTTCTCCCATCATACTCATTTCAAATTCAGTTTCCATCAATTTTGAAAACAAATTAACTTCTGTTTGATGAGTAGAGCCAAAAATTATGTCATCCACATAAATTTGAACAATAGTTAACATACTATTTCCTCTTTTGATGAAAAGTGTGGTATCAATTTTACCTTTCTCATACCCTTTGCTGATCAGAAACTTGGATAAACGTCCATACCAGGCTCTGGGTGCTTGCTTTAAGCCATACAGAGCTTTGTCAAGGAGATAGACTTCTTCTTTGAGATTTCCATTTAGAAATGCACATTTAATATCCATTTGATATACTTTAATGTTTTTGTGTGCAGAGAATGCCAGAAAAACTCGTATCGCCTCCAGTCTTGCAACAGGAGCAAAGGTTTCATCGTAATCAATGCCTTCTTCTTGACAATAACCTTTTGCCACCAGACGAGCCTTGTTTCTGATCACAATTCCGTCTTCATCCTTTTTATTTCTGAAGACCCACTTAGTACCAATAGCAACTTTGCCTTTTGGTAATGGTACTAAGTTCCAAACTTTGTTACGTTCAAATTGAAGTAACTCCTCCTGCATTGCTTCTACCCAACTAGGTTCAACTAAGGCTTCATGAACTTGCTTGGGTTCGATCATACTAACAAAGTTGACATAGAAGGCTTCATTTACTGTAGCAGATCGTGTTTTGACACCCTCAGAAGGACTACCAATGATAAGATCTGGAGTGTGTGATTTAGTCCATTTTTTCATCCTTGTTTGTGGTATTGGTTGAGCCTGAACTTCTGTGTCAGAAGATGAAATGACTTCTTCTGGAGATACTAATTCTGAGTCTCTTGCTTCTAACGTCTCCCCCTCAGATGATGGAACAGAAGAAGCTTCTGGACAATCAGATGGAACAGAAGGAAAGGAAGAGTTTGGTTCAAAAGAAGTAGGACTAGAAGGAAAGGAAGAGTTTGGTTCAGAAGAAGTAGGACCAGAAAGAGTTATGCTACAGGCATGGAGAACTTCTGGTATACTTAAGGATGGAGTTGGTTCTGACAATATTTCTTCGCCCAGAAAATCTTGAAAAATAGCATCAATCTTGGATTCTCTGGATCCTGAAAGATAGTCAGAGGTGACAGTATTAAGTTTGAGTTCTGAAGAGGAATATTCAGAAGTCAGTTGTGTTTGATCATCAAAATCAATGTTAATGCTTTCCATAATTGTTTTAGTTCTTAAGTTAAAAATACGAAAAGCTCTGGAATTTAAAGAATAGCCTAAGAATTTAGCTTCATCTGATTTTGGATCAAACTTGCCAAGTTTGTCTCTGTCATTTAAGATAAAACACATGCGACCAAAAATATGAAAGAATTTGACAGATGGTTTTCTTTTGTTAATAAGCTCATAAGAGGTTTTGAGATGCCTCTTGACGATTATGGAACGATTCTGAGTAAAACAAGCAGTGCTACAGCTTCTGCCCATAAGTGAATGGAGAGTCCAGAAGCTGCAAGCATCGTTCTGGCTGCTTCTACCAAGGTTCTGTTGCGATGTTCAACGACACCATTTTGTTGAGGAGTGCGTACAGCAGAGAAGTTCTGAGTAATTCCATTTTCAGCAAAGTACGTTTCAAGCTTGGCATTTATGAATTCAGTACCATTGTCGCTTCTAAGATGTTGAATCTTTTGGTGCAAAAGAACTTGAATTCTAGTCATCATATTCTGGAGTACGATAGGTACATCTGACTTTTGTTGAACAAAAGCAAGCCAAGTATATCTGGAAAATTCATCAATAAGTACCAGTATATACTTTTTACCAGAAAGACTCTGAATTGCAATGGGACCACATAGATGGACATGTAGCAATTGCAGAGGTCTTATGCATGAGTAATCACTTTTTGTTTTATGAGATGCTCGTTTTATCTTTTCCATCTCACATGCAGGGCAGAGGTGATCTTTTGGAAAATGAACTTCTGGAAGTCCAGATACCAAATTATGTTTTACAAGCATCTCAAGATTATCAAAGTTTAAGTGAGACATTTTATGATGCCAGAGCCATGCAAGTTCACTCTTTTTGGAGATAAGACATAAGGTTTCTTTACCATCCTTGGAGGTAAAATTCATCATGTAGAGGTTACATTTTCTGTCTTCTCCCCAAAGTTCCTCACCTGCCTTAGAAAATAAGTAACAATGTTTTTCATCAAATACTACAAGTACCTTAGAATCACAGAGTTGACTTACACTTAGGAGGTTATGTTTCAATCCAGAAACATGAGCTACCTTAGATAAGGTAATGTTACCTTCCTGTAAGTACCGTAGCCCTTAATCTGACCCTTGCCATTATCACCAAACGTTACAGCTCCACCATTTTTGTCTTTGAATTGGGAGAGTAAGTTTCGTGAACTATTCATATGCCTCGAGCATCCAGAGTTAAGATACCAGATATGCACACGCTGTTTCTGCAATCAAGATTAGAGTTTCTTAGGTACCCATATCAGTATGGGTTCTTTAATGTTAGTTTTTGTTTTATCAGCCTTTTTTATTTGCTCTTGATTTGTTTTAACATAAGATAAAGGCTGATTGTTTGTAGTTTTTGTTTTTTAGTTTTTCTTTGTTTTATTTTTATTGAAGTACGAATGGTTTGTAGTTGATGGATTCGAAGTCCGTGAGAAAAATTGTTTCAATTTTAAGAATAAGGAAAAACATTCAGAATTCTGAAACATAGAAGATTTTATTGAATTTTCATTGCGATAATGATAATTACAATTATTCTTAAGACTGTCTTTTCTAGTATCAGTTGTTCTAAAGAACTTCCTATCTAGACTAGACGTATGTTTAGAATCCAAGATATTCTTCAGCTGTGATTTCTTCGGATTTACCTTCTCAGAAGCTTTTGGATTTACTGAAACAGGAACAGAGAGATTAGATTTCCATTTACCTTTCTGGACATAAGAAAGTTTTGTAGGATAAGATTTAGGAGTTTGGATAAGGATCTTCTTTTTAAGTTTTTCTTCTTTTTCAAGTTCAAGACAAGATTTAGCTTTCAGACACATTCCTATAAAATCTGGATGTATGAAAACAGTTTTTCGTTGTTCAGGAGGAACAGAGAAAATCGGAATTCCACTTGAATGTTTCTGAACATTCATTCCAAAAGCTCTTATCTCCAGAGATTCATTAGTAAATAGAAATGGGGCGTCTTTATTCTTAATAACCTCTGGAATTTTAGCATAGATAGGAGGAGATTGATGTTCAAAGTGAGAAAGATATGTTTCTGAATTGTCAAAGAAATCCTCACTTTGATCATCATTTTCCCAGGGATATGTGATTTCTAATAAATCCTCTTGAACTTCAGAAAGATTTAAATCAATAAAGGAACAAGGAAAAATCTCTGAATTGTTTTCTAACTCTTTTTGTTTACTGTCTTTTTCAAGTTTAAAACAATTGTCTGGAGTCAAGAGAAGATCATTTTCAAAACTAAGTCTTAATTCTTCCTCTGCTTGAGTAGGAATAAACGCATCAGCCTTTGGATTCAACTTTATAAGAAGACTTGAACCGAACTTGAAAATATCATCCTTCTTCTGAATTTTATTTAGATCAACGTTAGTCTTTTCAGAAGAATATATAATATTTTTAAACTTGAGTTTTCGTCGATGATGACCATTTTCATATTTAGATCGTTTAAAGCATGATTGTTCATAAAGAATTGGAAACACAGGCTTCTGTTGTTGTCCCATACGAAAAACAGAGTTTAAACAAAACTTCTTTTCACACGTATAGGGATCTAAATCTTCAAAACCGATTCCAGATCTTCCTACTTGTGTACTTATTTTCTCATGAACTTTTTGAGCATCCAGATATGTTTTGATCTGGTGCGTTTTGTTTTGATGTTCAATGTACAAAAATTCTCTTTCCTTTTGAAAATAGTTTTTAAGTGCTATAGAGTTTAATCTGTCACTTTCTTTAGCCTAAATCTCCTTATCCTTTTCTTCAAGAAGTTTCTTAAAACTTAAGAGCTCCTTTTTTAACAAAACTTCTGTGTCTTTTTCAGTGTCAAGTTCCAGTTTCTCTTCTGTTAAGATATCCATTTCTCTTTTGTAAATAACTCTTTCTCTTTGTATTGTAGAAAGAGTTTTCTCAATATCTTTTCGTAACTTCTTTTCAATTGTAAGCTTTTGTTTAAGTTCCTCAAAATTATTTGACAAAAACACAATTGTATTCTCAAGTTCAGATGACTCAGAGAAATTACTAACCAGTGACTCAGAAGGTTGATCTTCTGATTCATTCGTTTTAGCCATCCCACAAAACATGGCTTCATCTTCGCTAGACTCATCTCCTAACCAGTTCTCCTTTTCAGCATAATGACCTCTTTCAGTGACATTGTACTTGTATTTATTCTTGTAGTACGTCTTGTCTTTGTCAAGAGCTCCTCTGCATTCCTTAGAGTAGTGTCCTGGTTTTCCGCATCTATAGCATACATCCTTTTTCTTCTTCATTTCCTCTTCCTTCTTCTCTGTTTCAGTCTTTTAAGATCTCTGAACCTCTTGCTTAGGAGTATAGGTAGAAGAACGATCAAACCTTCTATTTCCTTGAAACGATCTATTTCCAAAACGGTTTGTAAACTGTTTGGTTATAAGAGCCAAAGAATCAGCAAATGCCTTTATTTCATCATCAGAATTAGAATCTTCTTCTGGAGCAGCTTCTGACATGAATGCCTTGCTTTTCACTCTTCAATCTTCACTTCTTCTTCTGGTCATTCCCTTTGATTCAGAAATCAAAGCCAGAGGTCCACCTATAGTTGTTTTCTTTTGTACAACCTCCTTCTCATGGGCTTGAAGAGTTCCAAATACGTCATGTAGAGACCATTGCTCAAGATCTTGACTGGCTTGTAAAGACATTGAGAGGTTTGACCACTCTGGATTTAATCTCTTTAGAAATAAGACATTATTGTCTTCCTTTTATCGAACAATATCAAATCTTTTGCATTGATTTATTAGATTATTAAATCTATGAAAAGTCTGTTCCAGAGATTCATCCGCAATGGCCTGGAAGCTATTGTATTCGTTCAGAGCTTGAGCTCTTCGGTGTTTCTTCATTTTAGCACCACCTTGCAGAAGATTTTCTAATTGATCCCATAATTCCTTGGCAGTATCACAGGAATCCAGAGATTGAAAAATTTCATTTGGAATAGCCATGATAACAAGAGTTTTAACGTTTTTGGCTAGTTCAACTTTAGCTTTTTCCTCATCAGACCAGTTTCCCTTCAGCTTTGGAACCTGCCTAGCAGGAATCTCATCAGTATTGGCTGTTGCAGCAATTCGCGGAATGGTAGTCATGGGAACCAGAGGACCATTTTGAATGATTGGAAATAGATCAGCATCCACTCCCTCGTAGAAATTTATCATTCGTATTTTCCATTGGGGATATTCATCATGTATGAGAGAAGGAGGTTTCGTCAGTGATCCAGAGGTATAAATAGAATTCAGATTTGAATTTGCCATTTTGTTCGTAGAAAACAGAGAATCGAGAAATAAAATGAAGATTGATTGAAATTTAGAACAATTAAATTTCAATTGAATTGAAAAACAGGTCGCTAAACTTACTTATCCTTCAAATTTCAACACGATTACCACTATTTTGAAGAAAAATTGTTATTAATTAACAAAATCTCGTAGAACAGGGTGGAAGTATGAACAATAGTTTGAAACTGAAAATTACTGTTCTATAGAAAAGGAATTTCTTCAAATGGAAGAGATCTAATAATCAATAGATTGATTAGAGGCTCTGATACCAATTGTTGGAACCCAGATTCCTTTCTACAACAGGTAATTGATATATTTGAGAATCAAAGTATGTGCGGAAGCAGTTTAATATCAATTATCAGTAGTAATAATTTGAACAGTAAGAAAGATGAAGAACAGATGGAATTTGTGATTAATAACCTTGAATCACGATTACAAATACTTGGAATGATGCACAGTATGTTCTTCAATTGAATGTACTCAGATCGACAACTTTTATATTAAGAGAAAAGATCTATTTATACAATAACAGAATGCAAAAGTCAATATCCTAACCTATTACAGACTGACACGTATGAGATGGGAGCGTGTAACTAACTGATCAGTTGTATAAGGGTAGACATGCTAGAGTATGTCCCATGTCATGTTCTTCATCTTATGGATCATACTTTCAATGTCTAACAAAATAATATGTCCAAATATCATGAATCTTCTTTCTAAAAGTTTATTTAGTGAGATGGGGTTCTAATCCAAGTGGTCTCACTAAAAAACATTGAGTTTTGACCCCCCAAATGCTCATAACAAGATGCATGTGCATCTGGAAGTTCAACAGTAGGCATGCTCTACTTTGAACGACCATAACGCTTTGAATATTCATCCAAATCACTTGATTTTTTTTCTGGAATTTATGTTAATGAGTTAGCTTTCAGATGCCACTGATTTCACTTAAAAATATGGTGATTTGGGGTTTTAACTAATTAAAACAAAATGAGTGTGTAAACTGTCAACCAATGATAGATTTGTGCATGCATGTTCAAATGACCATATCTCTTTCAAAACTTATTGAAAAAGGATGATTTTTCTTTTGAGAGTTACTTTTATGAGTTATCTTCTGTTTGCAAGTAGAATCACATGAAAATATGGAGTTTTGATCCTCCAAACACATAAAACATTTTAGGTGTACAAACTGTGAAACCACCAGTAGGTAAACCCTACTTTTATGAGTTAAGGTTGATATGAATTCGTTTTCATTCAAAAATATGAAGTTTTGAGGCATTAACCAATTTATTAAAGTTAAGTGTGCAATCTGTCAACTAATGACAGAAGTGTGCATGCAACTTTGTGGTGCCATATCTTCCTTATAACTCATTCAAAAAGAGTAATTCTTATCTTAAAAGTTTCCTTTATGAGTTATGATTTCAATCCAACTGGAAATTCTGGAAAACACTTAGTAGAACTCCTCAAATGAGTGTTCTACTAACATGGTGTAATCTGCCATACCGGTTGTGACCCATTGTATTGCATAAATTATTTGACCTCTTTTTATATCTTCTTAAAGCTTGAAATTTGGTCACAATGACTTTAACTCAGTAAGGTGTCACATATAAAACAATTAGGGATTTTGTCATTCTATAAAGTAGTTTATTTTGATCCTCTTTATACCCTAAAGTTTCTGCCAGAATATGAAATTCTAGAAAGTTTGAGTTCTTGAACTTAAATCATTTAAAGACCATTATTGGCACAAATATAAGTATAGATGGTAAAATCAATGGTTTTGAACTAATAAAAAAGGGCGTAAATGCATTATATATATGACGGACAAAATGGTTAACCGAGTTGGACAACTATGGACATTTATGGACATAGGACATATTCACCCCCATAAGTAACTTTTAGACACATAAGTAGCCGTTTTGGGTATTTCTCTTTGATAGGGAAACGTTAGGCCGATGAGTAGGTGCGGATCGTATTTTGTTAATTGGAGCTTTTGCTATAAGGTGAGTATTCACAGCCCCTCTTTTAAAGTATTTTATACGTTTTGGGGTGAAAAGCATGATGAATGTGACATATGAGCTATTTTCATTACGAATGTGGAACTTTGTTAATTTGATGTTGTGGGCACTAAGTCATGTACACTAATAGTTGTATTGAGTAAAATGTCTTATAAAAGTTTGTACACTACTATTAACTCAAGTTTGGAGCCGAGGGTATTTGTAGATAGCGCTATTTGGACGGACAATCCCACCTAAAAACCGACAAGTAGGGATGTGGATAGCAATCCCATCTAAAAACTACTGGTAGGGGTGCACTATACTTAAAAATAAAGGTTCTACATATGTGGGGTTTTAGTCCCACTGCTAGGGCTGTAAATGAACCAAACGTTCAGTGAACTGCTCGTGAACTGTTCGGCGGAAAGTTCGTTTATGTCCGTTCGTTTAATAAACGAACGAACATGAACACATTTTTTTGTTCGTTTAGTTAAACAAACCAACATGAACAAAGGTCTCGTTCATTCATTTACGTTCGTGAACGTTCGTTTATTTATGTTCGTTTATGTTCGTTCATTTACGTTCGTTTATATAAGTTTATTTGAGTTTTGATTTTTTAGAATTCAAGTTAATTTTAAAATAATTTTTTTTAATCTTTTCAATTCAACTTAAATTTAAATATTTTATTACTTTTTAGTTTTTACCTACTTGTTATTACAGTATCACATTAGAGTAAAAGTGTAAAAAAACCCTAGATGGCAATCCTAAATCTTACCCGCCTCCATACTCTCTCTCTCAAGAAGACAACCAGCCGCAACATCGTTCCTGCACCAGATCGGATCTTCACTTCGTCGTCGTTCACTTCATCATCGGTTGTCTCCTTCGTGTTTCCCACAACAGGTATGTGTTTACTTTTTAGATTTCAACCCACTTCAATTTCAACCCACTTCAATTAGCATGATATTGCTTAATTTTTGGAGCTTTCGAATCACCTACTTCTTCTAGTTTAGCTACTTCCCCTGATGAAGGCATTTTTGTAATTTCACAGACTTCTTTGTTGACCTTTTTTACAGGCTCACGGTTGGATAGGGAAGAACTAAAAAGTTCACAATAAATTAATAATCTTCATATATTAGTTTATTGACTTCTTTTACAAACCGATATCCATTCACACATATATTGATATATATATATATATATTCAATAATAATCTGAACATATTAGTTTGTTGACTTCTTTGTTGACCTCTTTTAGAAACCCATAACCATTCAACATATATTGATATATATATATACCTACATATATATATATATATATATATATATGTTCACTAATAATTTGCACCTATATTAGTAACAGTTAGTTGAGTATACTATGCTATTTAAATTGTACATCATGTACTATATAGACACTTTGTTATTTAGTTAGACAGAGACCAAATGCGATTCAATTGATCAATGTTAATCACATATAAACTGTTAGATAGAGACCAAACCCATGAAATTAATCCACCAAATTGTTTTTTCACAAATACAAATTGCCACCAAATTAATCAGTTACTCTTACTTTGTTAGACCGACTTATAAATTGTTTTTTACCAAATCGATTTCATACCTTATTGTGTTAGACCTGAATTTTTCACACTTACTGATTGATTTTATACATAGTTCGATTTCAGATTTACTGTTAGATTTCCTACTTACTTTTTGATTTCACATAAACCAAATTGTGGATATCTTGATGTCTTTAACATTATTTTTTATTTTGTAGATGTCTGATGTCTCTTGTAGCGGCCAATATTTCTTCCATGAGGATCTTTATTTAGATCGACTGCCAAATCCTCAAGAAGTGGAATCAACCGATTGAGTCAAGTCCAAACACATCAAGAATGGAAGATACTCTTGAAGTGGTTGTTATCGGATCGAATGATGGAGAAGGCGTTGCAAGAAATATTGATGGCGGTATAGAAGACGCCAATGCAGTTAACAACGAAGAATCTACTCCATATGCCAAAAGGAAAAGAAAGAGAACTTCAGGAGTTTGGGAACATTTTCTCTTGGTGAAGTTGGCTGATGGAACTGAAGTATGTGAGTGCATTCATTGTGGTGAGAAGATAAAGAAACTTAAAGATGGAACTTCCACACCCTTGCTCAGGCCTATTAGTTTTTGCCCGAGTGATGATTAATGGTGAATTGTTTTTTTTGTTCAAACGATGATGATTGATGATTGTTTTGTTTATGTTCATACTATGGATAATTGGTGTTCGTTTAAGTTTTAGTTAAGGAAATGACAAGTAGTCGTGTTTGTTTAAACTTTTTCATTTATGTTCGTTTAGGCTGTTCGTTTATGTTCGTTTATGTTCGTTTAAGTCAGTTCGTTCATGTTCGTTTCTTAATGTTCGTTCATTTACATTCATTTAGCATGTTAATGAACGAACCTGAACGAACACGAACACACCTATTTTCTAAACGTACGAACACGAACACAAATAATTTTGTTCGTTTAGCGTTCGTGTTCGTTCGTTTGTTCGGTTAAGTTAAACGAGCAAACACGAACAAGCCTCCGTTCGTGTTCGTTCGGTTCATTTACAGCCTTACCCACCGCTAAGGTAGAATTAAAAACAGTTTTTGTGGTCGAAAGGTTTAGTGGTGGCTCATTATATACTTAAAATTAGAGTACAAATTGCCTTGAACATTCCAAGATTTTCAAGATACAAAAAGTGTCATAAAAATTTAATTGCTCATTATTCACTTATGCAAATGATGTTTGTAATATTGAAAACCTGCGAACTCACCAACTCTTTGTAGTTGACCTTGTTTTTATCATGCTTTTCAGGTGTAAGAAAGGGTAACTAAAATGCTTGTGTTTGGGGCACATCGACAACAACCATATTTAAATTTGAAATCTTTTTGTTGAACACTTTGTTTCTTTTATGTTGGTAAAAAATTTGGACTTGTATGTTGTAATGTTCAGTTTTATTTAGTTATGTATTTGAATGGATTATTGGTGTTGTTTCCGCCTATCGCTATGAATTCTTGAACTATCACTCCTCGTGTTTTCCGCTTTAGTGGGGTGTGACAGCTTTCTTTATTTTGAATATTCCCTCCAAAAAAAGTAAATAAAAGTCGATCAATTAATCAACAAAAAAATTGTGGATTAATGGAAAGTTTTTAGAAATTATTTTTGAGAAAAAAATGTTTAAAGACAGTCAATTGATTAAATAAATAATTTTTGGATCAAAAGAGGGTTTTGTGTCCTATTAACAGTATTTTAGAAGAAATTTTATTGAATTAGAGAATTCTGGATAACCTTGACGACAAGAGTTATCCCAAAAGTAACTTATTCAAAAAACAATTCTAAGGAAAAACGTATTCAGAGGACAGCTAACATGAGTTAGGCTTTAAAACTTCATTAATTCTCCCCCTTGAATGAATCGATTCGTACTCCCCCTTGAATCTTGCATGTAAAGCTCCCCCTTGACCTACACTTGGATCATAGAATGTGAAAACAAGTATTCTTTTTGCGAACAGAGGCATCAAGAGACTTTTGAGTTTCTCTAATTCATTTTTCTTTTGACAGAGGTATCCAGAGACTTCTTGGTGTCTTTGGTTTACTTAGTGAAATCACAATTTTAGTAAGTATAAAAACAAAGATATACTAAATAAGTAACTAAACATAGATTATAAAAGACTTTTAAAATCTAAGTTAGTTACATGTTTAGCATACCCATCTTGCTAATTAGAAAATTAAATCTTTTCTCATCCAGAGCTTTTGTAAATATATCACCAAGTTGGTAATCAGTGAAGACAAAATACATTTCAGTGGTCCCTTTCTCCACATGATCCTTTATGAAATGATACCTGACATCAACATGCTTAGTTTTTGAATGTTGTACCGGATTTCCTGTGATAACAATTGCACTTTCTTAGTCATAGAGGATGGGAATTTTGTCATATACCAGACCATAGTCTCTGAGTTGAGCTTTCATCCAAATAACTTGTGAACAACAACTAGTAGCAGCAACATATTTTGCCTCTGTTGTGGAAGTTGGAACACAATTATGGTTTTTGGATGTTCAAATAATCAGCCTATTTCCCAGAAGTTGACAACTACCAGAAGTGCTTTTTCTGTCTAACTTACATCCTGCATGCTCAGAGTCAGTATATGCAATTAAATCAAATCTAGAATTTTTAGGATACCATAGACCTAGTGAGGGTGTTCCTTTTAGGTACCTAAAAATTCTTTTTACAACAGCCAAATGAGACTGTTAGCTCTGAAATTATTGTATCCGAGATGACAACTATTGAAGACATGAAGGACCAAAAGTGCAAAGTCAACAAAGTCAATAATTAGGAAGGTTTAATATAAGGAAACATTGCTTTATTGTAAATAAGGCAAGTGTATAATGCCTTATCTCATAGTTTCCTTATTACGATAAATGTTCTACATATAAATAGAGGGTTAGGGTCATTCTTTAGGTGTGCGCGAGATTATTTATTAAGAAGAGATTAGAGTGAATATAAGTCGATTACTAGAAAGCCTAAATACTGTCAAATCATATTGTAACCGTATAAGTGAGATATCCGACTACGAAGCTTCTTTAATCTTTGTGATCTTATTGCATTATTCTTCATAATAATTGTGCTTGCATAATCTGGGATCTACAAGTGGTATCAGAGCAGACGATCCGAGTTTTTGCGTTTTTCTGAAGTTATCCACGAAACAGAAGGTAATTTTTTGATTTCTGCGTTTTTTTTAGTTTTTATCGATTCATACTGTCTTAGCTATACCCGATAAAAACTCATAATTTTTAAGATCTGTTTTTTTCTCGATTCGTTCTTCATTCTTTTGACTGGTTCTCGATTACGATTTACCCGATAAAAAAAATTCATATTTTTTTAAGATCTGTTTTTCTCGATTCATTCTTCATTCGTTTAAATTTTTGTCGATTCATCGTAATATATCCTTGATTTCTATTCAAACTATTTAATCTGTTTTAATTAAAATTATTTTAGTTTATTTTGATTACTTTTGACACTCTTTACATAAGAAAACTCAGGAACTAGTGACTCTAGCAGCTTTTCTTACTAAATAATTCTCTAGTAAAAATCATAAACTCTAGTAATTTTGATTTTTTTTGTTGACTGAACAAATAAGAAACTCGAGAACTTAGACATTCTTGTCCATAAAAAGAGTTGTTCTTTTTAGTCAAGAAACATTTGTTCTTGTTTTCTGGTTTATCCGTTAAAGAAAATTCGGATTAAGTATCTTTGAATTTTTATCGAGCCCTTCCTAATCGACAAAAATTATTTTATCGGGTCATCTGGAATCGATATAAATTTTTTATCGATTCAGTTTTTATCGAGTGACAGATTTTTTTTGTCGACTCTTAATCTATCGAGAAACTCGAAGTTATCGAGTCCCTTGTGATCAATAAAACTCTTCTTATCGATTCCATATTTTCTTAGAAGTTTTATCGAGTCCCCTATACCCGACAATAATTTTTATCGAGCCTCAAACACCCGACAAAAACTCTTGTCCTCAAAACCCAACTCGAAAAAAAAAATTGTCGACCCCTACTCAATCGAGAAAACTTTCTGTTTCACAAAAACAAACTCATAAAATTTCAAAAAAAAAAAAAAAACTCGCTGATCGAGATCATCAAGCCAAGTACAATGACCACTCGCGAAGCAAACGCAATCGGTTCCAACTACACTCCCGAGGTAAGCCACTCTGACTATGATGTTTTTGTTTCCCAAATGCATGATTTGATGCTTAAATTAAAAGAATTACAATCTAAGTTGAAAACCGAGAAACTCTTGGTTTCCGACTTAGAAGCACGACTAGAAAATAATCATCATCAACTGCTAATTGCCCAATCTGAAATTGCTACATCTCGAAGTGTTGCACACAATCATCAAACGGAGAAAACGGTTTTTCAAGAAGAAAATATTCTCTTAAAACAACAAATCTCGGATCTCACACTTCAACTTAACAAATTTAAAAGTGCGACCGAAGATTTTTCATCAAAATATGAATTTGTGAGTTTTCAAAGACAAGATATTTTGGAAAACTCAAAGATTTGGAACTAAAACTGTATAAAATTTGTCAAACTAAGTACACAATTTATTTAAACGCTCCAAAAGATTTAAGTTCAAAAGTTGGTTTAGGATTTGATAATCCGAAACATTTAGAAAAGGTCATCTACAATACTCCGACTATCTATAAATTTGAATATCTTAACCTTGGTCTGGATTACAAAATTCAATTTATGAAATCGGATTCCAACGTCGAAGAAAGGGAATATTGGAAAAGACAAAACAAGAAGTTTCACCAAATTCCGTTCTGCTATCCTCAAATAGTAGAAGAGGATTATTCAAAAGAAACTCTTCCAAATGATTATTTTTCTTCTTATTCTGACGAAGAACTTCAAAATAAAATTCCTGAAAATAAACCTTGCATTCCCACTTTATTCTTAGAAAAGAAAATTATTCAACTTGAAAAAGTGTTGGAACATGAACGTTATTCGTCGGACAAAGAAAAAGAAACATTACTTTCCAAAATTCAAAAACTTGAGAACGAGGCTTTACAATTAAACCAAAACTAGGAAAATGATACAATTTCAAATATGTCTACATGTAAAGCCTTCGTTAGCTCGTATTTGGATGATTGCGAAGAGTTGTTTAAATTAGATCCAAACAATAATCATCCTAAACAAAAATGTTCCCCTTCTTTTGACCAAATTCATGATGACTTAGACTTTCTTGATGAAATGCCTCGTTTTGACGAGTACACTGATTCTTCATCGAACCTTAAATCCACGGAACAGTTAGATGATTTAAATGCCGATTTTGACTTCAATCCTACACTTCCAAATCATACAGAGTTTTTGGACAAAGGCAAAAAGCCAATCGAATCAGTTTTACTTCCAACGGATCCGAACGAGTGTTCCACATGTCAAATGCATTACACTCACTCTAACCAAAAGGATCAAACTCACTTTTCCAAACCCATCAACTCTCATTATCTGAAAAATGCTAAAGCTTTTCGAACTCATAATTCTAAACAGTTTCATAATGATTTTGTTGCTAAATCCGGAAATTTCAAGAAGTTTAAGATGGTTTGGAGAAAAAAATCAACTATAGATAATACTATTGGAAATATGCCACATACATCTCTTATAGTTGATGAAAAATAATTTGTTTCCAAGACTAATTTTCCTTATCTTGTAAGATCTATCAATCAGCTAATTAGTATCTCTTATAGTTGATGAAAAATAATTTGTTTCCAAGACTAATTTTCCTTATCTTGTAAGATCTATCAATCAGCTAATTAGTCTAAGTGCCACAAAGATTTGTTGTTCTACTTGTGGAACAAATGATTTTGTTGATCAAAGGTTCACTCATAAATGGTATGGTACTTACAGTATCCCCACTTCCCCATTTATTGCATCAAAAGCTAACCTCCAAGGACCCAACAAAGCTTGGGTACCAAAATGTTTTTAATTTATTGTGTAGGTATGTCATGTGTGTTATGAATTCCGAATATTCACATCACATGAAAATCTTTCAAAAGGTTATGCTACATTTGAGGGGAGTACCACATTTTTACCATTTATTTAGTTTCATACTATCTCAGCTATGAACCTGCTCTTAACATTATGACTTCTGAATACATCAGTTCAGAACTCGGACTTCAATATTTCAGAACTCTTTGTGCGTTAGATTTAGACGTTTCAATGGTCAAACCAAATTCGGAACGACCTACCCATGAAACACATCCCTAGGTTAGATATTCTAAAAGGGAATGATTAAAATAAAATTAAGTGCTTGTGAGATAAAAGAAAAATGTGAGGGTGTGACAAGACTTTAAAGAAAATATTTGGTCTTCACCAAACCTAAACAGTCATCCGGGTAGCCACATAATCTATTCATTCTCGATTCTTTGGAGATGAATATTGAACTAGACATGGACCCAATGTCGATAACTCGTGTCACCCCACCCAACTACCCAAGTATCTCACAAAAGATATTTGTTTCATATATCACGGAGAATGAGCATATCTGCTAACTTTTCTTCACTCGGAAGATTAAGATACTGAAAAAGGAAGACACACCTCTGTCTCCGACCTTGACATTCAATGCACATTGAGTCTGTGAAATGTATTTTCACCTTTTGAGCATTAAAATTAGCATTTAATGCATAAATTCTTTCTATACATTGCACGAGTCTTTGTGATTCCTCAAGCATATCTTCGTGTTTATGCCGGAACAGTTTGAGAAGTTAGTTTTATAACTTACTTTTATGATAACTGGAAGTCCTATCAGTGCCAACCCGTTGCCAACACTGCATATAGGCCACTTAATTAAAAAAAAAATTTGATTAAGTGATAACAGTTGCTTCACGTGCTTCTATATGTTAGTTTTACACGTTTCATTAGTTAACTATTTTTTTGTCTTTGATTATTCATAATGATTCGGATTCTCCTTATCATTCTGAGGGGGAGAGATTGTATATCAGAGACACGACATCACGAAATGAGAAAAGGAAGATGACAAATGTTGATTTGTTTTGAAGATAAAAACACAAGTAAATATGTTTTGTCGACTGCTGAAGATAAAGTTGAAGACTTATCGAGTGCTTAAGACCCGACATAAATTTTCATCGATTCAACTTGACCCGAGATCATTTTCTGTTGAAGACTTATCGAGTACTTAAGACCCGACATAAAGTTTCATCGACTCATCTTGGCCCGACATCAATTCTTGTCCAATCTACTTGGCCCGAGATTTTTTTTTCATTGACATCACATGACCCGACAAGTTTATATCCTACAACATCACGGCTCCTTTGATTTTTCCAATCATGCTAATGTTAAGGGGGAGCAACGTAGATTACAAGAGATCATTTTCGTAAGGGGAGCAAAAGATTCAAAAGAAAGATTTGTTGACAAAATTTTCATCATCTTCAAAAGAAGAGTGCTGATTTGTTGAATTGTAATCTCGAATACAAAGGGGGAGATTTTTAGGTCTGAAATTATTGTATCCGAGATGACAACTATTGAAGACATGAAGGACCAAAAGTGCAAAGTCAACAAAGTCAATAATTAGGAAGGTTTAATATAAGGAAACGTTGCTTTATTGTAAATAAGGCAAGTGTATAATGCCTTATCTCATAGTTTCCTTATTACGATAAATGTTCTTCATATAAATAGAGGGTTAGGGTCATTCTTTAGGTGTGCGCGAGATTATTTATTAAGAAGAGATTAGAGTGAATATAAGTCGATTACTAGAAAGCCTAAATACTATCAAATCATATTGTAACCATACAAGTGAGATATCCGACTACGAAGCTTCTTTAATCTTTGTGTTCTTATTGCATTATTCTTCATAATCATTGTGCTTGCATAATCTGGGTTCTACATAATCTGGGTTCTACAGAGATTCTTCTGGATTAGCTTGAAATCTCGCACAAAGACAGGTGGCAAACATTATATCTGGTCTGCTGGCACTCAAATACAGAAAAGATCCAATCATACCTCTATAGTTCGTAACATCAACTGGTTTCCCAGAGAGATCAGGATCAAGTTTCGTACTCGGAGCGATAGAGGTTTTCATAGTAGTGGAATTTTGAGGTTTGAATTTCTTTAACATGACAGAAACATACTTGGCTTGATTTATAAAAATGCCAGAGGTAGTTTGTTTGACTTGGAGCCCAAAAAAAAATGTTAATTCTCCCATCATGCTCATTTCAAATTCACTTTTCATTAACTTTGAAAATAAATCAACTTCTGCTTGATCAGTAGAGCCAAATATAATGTCATCCACATAAATTTGAACCACAGTTAATGTACCTTTGCCTCTTTTGATGAACAAAGTGGTATTGATCTTACCTTTCTCGTATGAGTTATTGATCAGGAATTCTGATAAGCGTTCATACCAGGCTCTGGGAGCTTGCTTTAAGCAATACAAAGCTTTGTCTAGAAGATAGACGTGATATGGATGTTTCAACTCTACAAAACCAGGAGGTTGTTGAACATACACTTCTTCTTTGAGATCTCCATTTAAAAATGCACATTTGACGTCCATCTGGTACATCTTGAAACCTTTGTATGCTGAGAAGGCCAGAAAGGGTCTTATTGCTTCAAGTCTAGCTACTGGAGCAAAAGTTTTCATCGTAGTCAATTCCTTCTTTTTGTTTCTAAATACCCACTTAGTACCAATGGTGACTTTATCTTTAGGTAGAGGTACTAATTTCCATACCTTGTTCCTGTCAAATTGAAGAAGCTCTTCTTGCATTGCATCCACCCAGCTTGATTCTTGTAAAGCTTCATGAACCTTCTTTGGCTCAATCATGCTTAGAAAATTTACAAAAAAAGCTTCATTTGTTGTTGCAGATCTGGTTTGAACCCCTTCAGATGGATCTCTAATTACTAGATTTGGAGTATGACACTTTGTCCATCTTTTCATCCTTGTTTGAGGTATTTTCTGGGCTTGGACTTCTGTATCCGAGGGTTGGATAATGTCTTCTGGTATGGGGATTGGTTCTGGATCTGGATTAGCACCTAACGTCTCCCCCTCAAATGAAGGCACAGAGGTTACCTCTGGACTGTCATTTGGTGATTCAGAAGAAGGACCAGAAAGAGTTATCCCAGAAGCTTGAAGTACTTCAGGAATATTCATTGGTGGATTAGTGAGTATTCTCTCTAAAGGTATTTCTTCTCCCGGAAAATCTTCAAATAAAGCATCAATCTCGGATTCCTTGGTGCCTGAAAGATAACCAAAGGTGACAGTATTAAGTTTGAGTTCTTAATCAAAATAATCAGAAGTCAACTGAGTTTGATCATCAAAATCGATGTTTATGCTGTCCATTATAGTCTTATTTCGCAAATTAAAAACCCTAAAAGCTTTTGATTTTAACGAGTATCCCAAGAACTTGGGTTCATCGGATTTCTTGTCAAACTTGCCAAGTTTTTCCCGATCATTCAGAATAAAACACCTGCAGCCAAAAATATGGAAAAATTTAACTGAGGGTATTCTGTAATTTATGAGCTCATAAAAGGTTTCAAAATGCCTCTTAATTATGATTGATCGATTCTGGGTGAAACACGCCGTGGCAACAGCTTCTGCCCAGAAGTTGGTGGGTAACCTAGAAGCTGCAAGCATTGTCCTTACTGCTTCAACCAGTGTTCTACTTCGTCTTTCTACTACATCATTTTGCTGAGGAGTGCGTACAACAGAGATGTTTTGAGTAATGCCGTTATTAACAACGTATTCTTCAAGCATAGCATTCTTGAATTCAGTACCATTGTCACTTCTGTGTTGCTGTATTTTCTGTTGCAGAAGAACTTGTATTCTTGTCATCATATTCCTTAATACTATTGGAACTTCTGATTTTTGTCGAACAAAAGCAAGCCATGTATACCTGAAAATTCTTCTATTAGTACCAAGATATACTTTTTACCAGAAAGGCTCTGAATTTCAATAGGACCACATAGGTCAATATAAGCATTTGCAGAGGCCTAGTGCACGAATGATCACTTTTGGTTTTGTGAGATGCTCTTTTAATTTTGCCCATCTCACAAGCAGGGCAGAGGTGATCCTTCTGGAAGTGTACCTCTAGGAGGCCTTTAACCAGGTTATGTTTGACCAGAAGCTCAAAATTTTCAAAATTTAAGTGTGAAAGTTTATGATGCCATAGCCAAGCAACTTCACTCTTCTTAGAGATAAGACAGAGGGTTTCCTTACCATCCTTGGACGTAAAATTCATCATATACAGATTACCTTTTTTGTCGGCTCTCCATAATTCTTCACCTACTTTAGAGAACAAGTAACAATGTTTCTCATCAAATACAACAAGCATTTTAGAATCACAGAGTTGACTTACACTTAACAGATTATATTTCAGTCCAGAAACATGAGCTACTTTAGATAAGGTAATATTATCTTCTTGAAGAGTATCGTAGCCTTTTATTTGACCCTTATCATCATCACCAAACGTTACTGCTCCGCCAATTTTATCTTTGAATTTGGAGAGTAAGTTTTTCGTTCTAGTCATGTGCCTCGAGCATCCAGACTCAAGATAGCAGATATGCACACACTGTTTCTGGAATCAAAATCAGAGAGATTTAGGTACTCATTTCATAATGGGTCCTTTTATGTTAGGTTTAGGTTTTTGATTTATCTTTATAGGTTTTCCAGAGCCTGCTGGTTTTCCTGTTCGTTTGAATTGTTTCTTTTGTTTTGATTTTTAAATTTTGAATGCTTATGATTATCAGAGAAATAACCTGAAGGCCTTGAGAAAAATTGTTTAAGTTTTAGGAATAAAGAGAAGCATTCAGAGTTCTGAAACATAAAAGATTTCATTGAATTTTCATTACTAGAATGATAATTACAATTGTTCTTATTTCTATCTATTCTAGCATCAGGTGTTCTATTGAACTTCTTATCTACCCTAGGCTTATGCTTTGGAACATATGAATTCTTCTGTGGAGGTTTCTTCTATGGAGACTTCTCTGGAACTTCAGGTTTTACTGAAACAGAAGTATAAGAGTTAGCTTTCTATTTCCCCATTTCAAGGCGAGTAAACTTCTGTGACTGAGATTTCAGAGACTGGTACTTAAGATTTTCTTTCTTTTTGAGATTTGCCTCCTTTCGAGTTCGAGACAGGTCTTAGCTTGTAAACACATCCCAAGGAAATCTGGATGGATCGAAACCTATTTTCTTTAGGAGGAACAGAGATCAGTGGTATTCCACTTGAAAGTTTTGCAACATTTGATCCAGCATCTCTAATTTCCAAAGGTTCATTTGTGTATAAATTTGGAGCATTTCTGTCTTTAATAACCTCTGGAACCTTTGTAAAATTAGGAGGCAAATGATTTTCAAGATTTGAAATATATTTTTCTGAATTTTCGAAAAAATCATCATCATTTTGATTATCATTTTCCCAGGGATAAGTAATAAACTCATGATTATCTTCGACTCCACAAGGATTTAAATCTACAAAAGAACAGGGGAAAATCCTTGGATGGTTTTCATAAATTTGTTGTTTGAGATTTGTTTGATCTGATTGAAAACAATCATCCAGAGTTGTAAGAATATATTTTTGAAAACCGAGTCTAAGCTCTTCTTCTGCATGTACAGGTATGAAATCGTCAACCTCTGGATTTAAAGTTATACGAATAAATGAACCAAAATTAAAAATATCACCCTTCTTGCAAATAAGTTTTAGATCAACTTGAGTTGTCTTTCCAGAACAGTATTTGGTATTTTTATATTTGATTTTTTTAACATGATGTCATATTTTGATTTTTTGAAGGCTGATTGTTCATATAGAATGGGAAATATAGGTTTTTGTTCTTTACCTATATAAAAGACAGAGTCTAGGGTAGATCTCTTTTTACACGTGTAAGGATCCAGATCCTCGAAACCAAGGCCTGTTTTCCCTACTTGTGTATTTATCTTCTCATGCACCTTCTGAGCATTCAGATATTTTTTAATTTGTAGCTCTTTGTTTTGAAGTTCAATGTGCAGAAATTCCCTTTCCTTCTGAAAGTAATTTTTAAGTGCTATAGAGTTTAATGTGTCACTTTCTTTAGCTTTAATCTCTTTGTCTTTTGTTTCTAGAAGTTTACTAAAATTCTTGTTCTCCTCTTTGAGTTTGACTTCTGTTGTTTTTAGAAGTCTTAGAATCTTTTCATTTCTCATTTGTCAATAATTCCAGCTCTCTTTTGATAATATCTCTTTCTTTTTGAACATTAGAAAAAGTTTGTTCAAGATTCTTTCTTTGTTTCTTTTCTATAAAAAGCTTTCGCTTCAGATTTTCAAAGTCATTTGTTAGAATCATAAGGTGTTTTCAAGTTTAGAATATTCAGATATAGTGCAAACCGGAGTTTCAGAAGGTTGGTCCTCTGACTCATCTGCCATAGCCATTCTACATAACAAGGCTTCATCTTCACTTGACTGGTCATCCAACCAGTTTTCTCTCTCAGCATAGTGTGCTCTTTCAACTACGCGATACTTGTATTTGTTCTTGTAATATTGTTTGTCTTCGGCAAGAGCACTTTTTTACAATCTTTGATAAGTCTGTTCCAGAGTCTCTTCTAGGAGTGCTTGGAAACTGTTCTAATCTTTCAAAGCTTGAGCTCTTCTATTTTTCTTCATTTTGGCACCTCCCTCCAATTGATATGCAAGTTGATCCCATAGTTCCATGGCCGTCTTGCAGGAGTCAAGAGATTGGAAAATCTCATTGGGAATTGCCACGATTAGTAGACTTTTTGCCTTTTTGGCAATTTCCACTTTGGACTTATCATCATCAGTCCAGTTTTCCCTTTTGGCGAGCAGGAATTTCTTCAGTTGTAGCTATAGGAGGTACTCTTGGATTTGTTGGTCATAGGTACGAAAGGACCATTTAGAACGATAGAGTATTGATTTGCATCTAACCCTTCATAGAAATTTATCATACGAATTTTCCATTGAGGATATTCGTCTCGAATTAGAGTTGGAGGTTTGGTTAAGGATCCAGAAGTGTATATGGCGTTTAGATTTTGATTTGCCATTTTTGCAGAAAACAGAGATTTAAAATTTGCAGGAAATACTTTTGAAATTTAGATCAATTAAACTTCAAATGAGTCGAAACAAAACGATTAGCTTACTGATTTAAGAATTAAACCATAATTACCATTGATTTTGAGAAAATTATATGAAATTGACAATATCTCGAAAAACAGGGTAGAATGAAGAACAGTGGTTAAAAACTAAAATTAAATGCTAGTTGAGTGGGGATTTCTCCAAACTGGACGAGATCGGATAATCAATAGATTGATTATCCTGCTCTGATACCAATTGTTGGAACCCAGATCCCTTTAAGCTCGATTAATCAATAGATTTAATGAACAATATATGAGCGGAAGCAATATAAATATATGATTGTAACTAGAACAGTAATTAAAATAGTAAGAACAATATGAAGATCAATTGAGAATTTGTATTGAATAATCTGAAGATCGATTACAATACGTGGAATGAAAAGCATTGTTTCTCTCTAAGAAAGTCATAACTAACTGTATTTATACTATTACAAATAGAAAGTCAACGAGCTAGCCTATCACTGAGTGACACGTCACCTATACTACTAAAATAATTTTTTACGAACAGAAAGTGTTACTGCCACGTCATCTAAAGCGCGTGTGACATGACAGTTGAAATCCAGAGGGACTTCAAGTCTCTAGGCGCTTCTGGATGAGAGAGATCAGAAGATGAACATCTGGTTTGTCTTCTAAAGTTAAGGACTTGGACAATTCTGGTTCATACTTTCACAAAATAAATTCTAACAAGCATTGTAAAAATCAACAGTGAGAGAGTCGAAGGCCGTCAAGCTATCAGATCCAGAGATAGAGCAGGTTTCAGCGATAGGTACCTGAGTTGAAGGAATTGCTGTAGAAACAGTTTCAGAGGCTTCTTCATCTTTTTCAATTCGTTCCATAAGACATATAAGAGCTGTGTCTTCTTCATCTGATTCAGTATGGAATTTATCCAATCGTCTTCTTGATCCCAATCTGGATATTTCTCAGATTCTGATATTTCTCTTTTAACTTAGAATATTTTTCCTTTTAAGATTTATCAGAGATCTGAGAGGTAGTGGGAGCAGGAACCTTCTTGGATATGCATTCACTTGCAAAGTGTCCTTTCTGCTGACAGTTAAAGCAGGTGTCTTTGACTTTTTAGATTCAGGGGCAGCAGAAAGCCTTTTGAAGTTGCTCTTTCTGGTAAACTTCCTAAAGTTGTTAGAAAGAAGAGCCAGAGTATTATAAAATTCATATAATTAGGCATCAGTGAATTCTTCTAAGTTAGATGAATCTAACTCAGTGATAGAGGTAATAGAAGAAGATACAGTTTTGGAGGGTTCTATCTCTGAAGATACTAAAGCCAAAGTAGTTTTTTGGTAGATTTAGAGTCTTTGATGAGATTCCTTTTTAAGGCCTGAGATTGCTGATGATTGAGCAGGATCCCGTACAATCAATTAGAGTAAGAGTTTTAGTGTTTTTGGAAAGCTTAAGACATGTAGTAAATAAGTCCCAATGTTCAGGAAAAGATTCCATGAACTTGGTTAGTACTTCTGAGTTAGAGTATGTTGGTCCCTAAAGGGTCTACAAGAATTCAATAATAAGTAAACAGTTTGTAGAAGGGGGGGGGGGGTTGAATACAAACACACAGATTTTGGTTTTTAAATTAGTTTATATATCATAAACAAATTTACAGTTACAAGCGGAATAAGAACAAGTTTAAAACCTATTCTATTGTAACTAGGAAACACTAAGTTTGATGCACAAAAAGAAGAAAGAAAGAATAAAGAGGGTTTAGGCTAGAAAGACGCATGCATTAAGATGAAGAAGATATCTTCATCTTATTTATACCCGTTTACATTTAATGCAAGACAAAAGGTATATGCCATGTGTCAAGCTTGGATAAGAAGCTTGTCCTTGCTAATAAGACAACCATGTTTTTGGCCGAATATGAACAATACCATATCAGATATGATGGGGACATAAGAGACAATTCTTACATCCTTTTCTGACAAGGTATTAGGTTTGATTTTTGTGCATCGAGGATAAGATCAATCTTTAATCTTTGGAAAGGAAGCTTCATTTGATCACTGATTCTGAATCTTCATGGATGAATCTTCAGTATCGTTGAGGCTTCACAAGACTTCACACATTGATTAGATAATCGCTGCTATCACTGAACCGCTTCAGTTCACTTAGCTGATTATCTCTTTCTTCAGCTAGGGTCTTCGACTTTCGTTGAATGGTCTTCTGGTGTGATAGTTGATCTTCAGGTCTTCAGAGATAAGCTTGTTGTTCCTTGATCTTCAGCGATCGCTGATAGTAATCAGCGTATGCTATCGCTGAATATTGACGGAAGCTTATACAATGGAATTTCACTAAGTATACAAAAGGAATCATATTTAAATCATCGAGAGGCGTTATGATCAACAATCTCCCCCTATTTGATTATGATTAAGCAACATAGGAAAATTGCTTTAAGAGACTTGTAAGGACTTAGGAAACATTTAAAGTAAAATATCTAAGTACTAATGTGTAAAGTCTTTTTCAACTAGTCTACTATCTGAATTGAGTTTCATTCATAAGGATATGAAAGCACAATTTTTACAAGTAAATAAGCATAAAGTACATTCACTGATTGAATTTTCAGAGTGAAAAATCAGTGAGTAAAGTATAGTTTGAAGAAAATAGAACTCTTATGTTCATTGTCCCTTTTACTTTTTTTAGGGATATTTTCAGTACATAGATGGAGTAAAGTACTCTGATTGAATTTCATTAAATATAATCTGAAGAAATTACAGGGAAATGAAATTACAATATCAAAAGTGAAGTACTTGTACACTGAAGGAATATAACAAAGGAAATAGAAATCTATAACTAATCAGAGATATTCTCGTTTCTTCTTTGTAGCTCATTCTCATAAAGCGTTTTCTGTCGATTCATCAGAGGGGTATCTGACCAGTAGCGCCATAGCATGATTTTTATGAGAGTGGATGGGGCCTTGCGAATTTCTTGGTTACTGAAGAGTCCTAAGAACCCTTCATTATCCAAGAATACCATACCAGATTCAGGTAGTGAGATGATTTCATCTTCTTCATATCTTCGGTCTTGAGGGAGAGAGGTACGTAGCATTGAAATATCAAGGATTTCAAGATGACCAAGAATGCTTTGATAATCAAATTTGGTTTCATGCTCATTCTTAGAGCTTGAACCACCTTCAGTAGTTGATCTTTTCTTCTTTGATGGCTCAGGGAGAGTGGGAACTTGCACGTGTTGTGACATCCTTTGCAGCAACTGATCCAGTACTCTTTCCACCACATCCTTGAATTTGGATTTGGAACCCTGAATGGCGTCTCTGATTTCTAACCATTCAGTGTATCCATAAATCCTTAAGAACTTGGCTTCTTCTCTCTCAGTTCTGTTTGTCCTTGTCATTCTTACATATACCTTTGGACCACCTCTGTTGGAGTGTCGCCCTTGAATAGTTGTATGAATGATTTTGGCCTCAGATCTTCGAAATTTCAGTCTATCAGTGCACCAGTCAAGCTCTTTGTCTTTCTGAATTGTGGCTTCAGCGGATAGTGCACTTAGAATCTTCTGTTGAGCAAGGATTGAATCTACATTCAAGTTTTTCTGTGCAAGTTCTTTCTGTACAAGAGCTTCAGCGACCCTTTCACTCTTTTTCAATTGTTCCTTGGCCGCCTTGTCTTTAGCAGAGTCTTCCCTAAGTAATTTCCTTGCTAAGGCAAGATCATGCTCAGTTTGCTTTGTCTTCTCATCCCTGATACGTTGTGCTTCCAACGCTTGTTCTCTCTCTTCGCTAGAAAGAAAGTAGAATTCATCTACCATCCTTATTGGTACAACGTCTATGGGTTCAGCTTGAGGCACCCTTATTCTTCTTGCTTCGAATTCCCTAAGGAATTTTATTCCCCTTTTTTCTTCTTCAGGCTCGCTTATGATCCACTTTTGAATGCGACGCCTGGGAATAAGGCCTTCTTCTTCTTTAGAGTCAGTTTCTATTATGTACATAAACTGCTCTTCGGAAGAAGGTTCCTTCCATGAAGTGGAGTCCTTTGGGGGACGGGGATCACTGAGGGAAGGAGAGGAGGAAAAAGAATTGTTAGAGAGAGTTTTTGTAGGTGAAGGAGGTGTGGGGGTTTCAGAGAGAGGTGTAACATAAGGGATAAGAGGAAGAGATACCTCATTAATGGTCTCCCCCTCAGATAATGGGATAGTGGCATCCAGATTTACCACTTCTTTTCCTTTGTATGAGGGACCGGATTGTCCCTGAGAGGGATGTTGTCCGTCCCCCAAAGGCTCTTGATGAGAGACGCCAGGCCTAGACATTCTGAAGTGCTCTAAGGCACTTCCAATCTCATCGTCATCTTCATCATCATCCATTCCCCCATAATGAGGGATATGATCTTCTTCTTCTTCTTCTTCTTCATCCTCTTCCTCAGCATCATCATCTTCATCAGCTTCAGCAGTCAACCCTTCAGGGAGGGATGATCCCTGTTAGGACCCAAACAAATAAGATATCAATATATGAAAAGATTTTGACATGAATGATAATAGCCAAATGTAATATGTATTGATTGAATGTACAATATTACAGAATATGTCTTACAAGGCTTATGAAAAACGTTAGTTCTAACAATCTAACTAACTATCTATTTATACATACAATAGAAAGACTAAAGTAACAAAGCATTCATAACAGACAAGTTCAGAACAGGTTCTGAACTCCTTCAGATCTTCTTCAGAAGTGTCTTCAGAACTTCTTCAGAACCTCTTCAGAAGATTTTTCAGAACTTCTTCAGATCTTTATCTCTTCAGAACCCAGTGCCTTTTGAAGCTATTATGATATCTCTATCAATCTCCCCCTTAGCTTCAAAAGTTCAGATCATACTTCCAGAAATTCAGAATTTCTCTTACATCCTTCAGAATTAGTCTTCTGTATTCAAGTAAGGATTCAGCAACTCTAACCATTTCTTTTACCAGTTTCTTGTGCTTCTCCCAATCTTCATTGCTCAGATTCTTTGGTCTTCTATTCTGTCTTTTTACCAAACGATCTCTGATTGCCATGAGAGTTCCATTGCAACATTTGTGGAGTTCTTCAAATCTCACAAATAATAGTTCCTGAAAGCATTTGCAAACGAAGCCAGGAGGTTGAATTACTAAAGTGCTTTTCTTCAAATTCTGAATATCTGGTAGACTTAGATTTGGTTTGCTCAAGTGTACTTGTTTCTTGTTTAGAACATAAGCAACTTGGAAATCAGTCTTTGCAGCCCATACAAGTTCTCTGCATAATCCATCTCTAAGCACTGGAAATGATTTTCTGAACTTGGTGATTGAGTCATGGAAGGGATAAAGACTTTTGTAAACTCTGTTTAGATCTTTGAGATATATATTCTGAAAATCAGCTTCAGAGAAGGTAGAAACTTCACCATTTTGTCTTTCAACAGTAAAGAATGCATACTTGTAATTTTGCCTTGTTTTCAAGTCAGCATCAATTACTTTGATCACTGGGCTCTCTTTTCTGGCTTCATTAATTGGAAACCTTATCTTTCTGATGATATCTGAGTACCATTGTTTCCAACCAAAAGATTGCTGAATCCAGCAATCAATATAGTTGAATTGTTGTTCATACTCCATAAATATTTCTGGATGAAAATATTCAAGGAACATGGTTAAGGTATTTTCTTCAGATACTTGTTTTGCAGGAACCAACTCTTCAGATATAGCTTCAGAAATAATTTCTTTACCTTTCTCTTTTTCTTTTTGACTGAGTTCAGAAGATTCCATATTCAGAGAAAACTTCAGAATTTCCTCCATGTCTTGCTTCTTTGAGTGAATTTGAAAATCATAAACATCACTTAGTAGATAATCAGCTCCTCTGATCTTGTTTTCTCTTTTATGACCAGCAAGATAACTTCTTTTTACATTCTCTCTGAAGTGAATTCTTTCTTTTATCAGATAAGCGATTTCTTCTTTAATGTTTGATTCTCCAACATAATCATTTGAATATTCAAGAAACCAATTCAGAGTTGAGTTGGAGTATTTTGGAATATCTGAGGCCAGAAAGGTTTTATTTCCATTCACTGTATATCTGAATCCAATATCTGGACAAGTGAACACTCTAGCTATTGCTGAATTTTCAAGGTTTACAGGTTCCAACAAATTCACCTTTGATAAACCAAATTCCAGAGCTAGTTGAAAGTCATGCTTTATAATGTTTCTTATATAGATTCCCAGAACTCTTCTGACTTCATAAACAAGTTATGCTTCATTCTTTGCAACACAGAAAGAAAGAACTGTCAATTTGTCTTGCAGTCTTAACTTGTATATGTCATATTGAGTAAACTCACATAAGGATCCATTTCTCCTTTCAACTCTAAATCTATATATTAACAAATCGTCTACAACAGATTCAGAAAAGCATCTGATCTTCTTTATGAGAGTTGAATCATTTAGATTCTGAACTCCATACTTCTGAATAAAATTTCTGACTTGAAGTATTTTATCTTCAGACTATTCATCATTAACAAAGTCTTCCAAAGTTGCAAACTTCATACTTTTTCTGTACATGTAGAGATAAGTTTCTTTAGGAAATTCCAAGCTTGTTTCTCCAAAACCGAATATATCTTCTTTTTCATATACTTGATCTAAGATGGGCTCATCAAGAAGAGGAATATCAATCTTTGGAATCAAAATGCAAGGTCTGGCTCTTACTTCAAATCTTCCAGAGTAGATCATTAAAATTTCATCTGCAAGCTCAGTTCCTTCCATATGTTCTAGATCAACTTCAAGTTTAACAACTTCATCTGGTTGATCAAGAAAATCTCTGAATATACAAAATTTGTTATCCAAAAGTCTACACTAAAGACTTCTTGGTTTATTAAAAAATATATGTACCCAACAGAACTGATTCAGAATATTCCATAATCTTCAGAAGCATTTCTGAACTCTTCATTCAGAAGTTGTTGAGGCTTCCAAATTACTAAGGCTTTTGTTTCTTCTAAACTTTCTCCCATATTTACACCAATAATATCCTCTTCAAACACGATCACATCAGAAAGATCACTTGGTTCTCCAATGACATCTTTAAAAGCAAGGTATTCCCTTAGCATTTCTTCATTAGAGTCTGGAATTATATCTGTGTTATCTGAGCTTAGGTTTCCTTCAGAATCAAAATATATCTTTTCTGTTTCATACCCTTCCTCTACTGTATCTTCAGAAGAATAAACAATTGCCTCTTGACCTTCATGTTCTGCAAATAAAATGTCTTCTATTGCTTCAGAAACTCTATTTGATGCTTCACCAATATTCTGAGCATCTTCAGAAGTTTTCTCCGAGCTTTGTTTCTGAACATTTTCAACATTCTCTGTTTCAGATACTCTCTATCTTTTCTCCCCCTCTTGATTATTAGGATCCTATTAATCAAGACTTCTTTTAAAAGTATCTGATTGAGATCTACATTCTAGAGCAGCTAATCTTGTGTTGAACTCTGTCTGAGAACTTTGAATGGATGAAAGTTGATTGAGAATCTGAGAAATATCATCTTTAGTTGCATAAATTGGTGGAGCAGAAGAAGAAGAAGGCTGAGAAGCTGTCAGAGAAGAAACTGATGAAGCCACTTCAGAAAAGGCTGACAGAAGTGCTTGTTTAAACATATTCAGATCATTAGAAGATTGAAGATGAAAATCATTCAGCCTGTTCACCATACTTTCCCCATGTCGATCCAACCTATCCTCCAACACCTTTTTGGTAGTATCCGTCAATTCCTTGATATCCTTCTGAATCTTTGCAAATTCAGAAGTACATAAATCTTTGAATTCTGTGAATTCAGAAGATGTGGGTAAGTTGCCAAGATCAACAGATGAACTTGTTTTCAGACCTTCAGAAGAAGGTTGGCCTGTATGAGCCACAAAGGCATCATGAACCACATGTGATTCTGTGAATGGAGCTTTTGTGAGGTTCACCCCACCAGAGCTTCCAACTAATTCTTGATATCCAGAGATAGGAATATCTATAGTTGTTGATGCAATGTGACAAACACTTTGCTTAGGAACATCTGAAAGATGTGTGCTTGTGTGAATGGATGCCACATTAAGTGGTTCAGAAGGCTCAAAGTTGAGTGAACCTCAGACTCAATGTGCTCAAAACTATGAAGAGGGGACATATATCCTTCAGTTTCAACAAAAGGAACCTCCAATTGGGGTCCTAATGGATTATAAGTTGCTTGCCCCATTTGTGTTGTTGAAACACCCTTCTGTTGAGAGATGGGTGAGGGGCTGGGGGGGTTAACCAAGGTTGCCATGGGCTCACTGGCTGTTTCAATATTATCCACCAAAGAATGTGGAATAATAGTCTCTCAGTTTCATTTTTCCTCTTCACTTGTTGAGGTTGTTCTCCCCCATGAACAGCCTCCCCTCTCTTTCTAGTAAATCTAGACTTTCTTGCATGATCACCACTCTGGTTTGAATCAGGGGAAGGGATTACTGGTTGAGGTAATCCCATAGATTCTAAATGCTCACTCCCAATCCTAGATGATGTACGTACAAGAATAATTAAATGAGAAGGTAGTGGAAGTGCATTTGGAAATTGAAGTTTTGCATTTGGTGGTCTTAAACTGTCCATAGTGAAGATAGGAACATGTACCTCATGAGCTAGAACAGGAATTTTTGAGACAGCCTTCATTGCTCCTTTGATGAGTGTTTGAAAAAATCTCTGAAAGGGTATGTAGTTGAATGTGGACTTCTTCAAAATTGCAGATTTGAGGTCATCAAAAATGAGACTAGCATAATCATAGTGTTTGTTGAAGGCAACTCCATGAAAGATAATCCTCCTATTTGCTGAAGCTTGATCCAAACTTGAGCTTTTCCCAGATAAGCAGGTATTCAGAATGGAAAATAAGCAATACCAAATTGGAGGTAAACATTTTCTTCTAAATGAGCTCAAAGCACTAAGGTTTTCAGAGTATCCCAAGCTCATGAAATCTGAGATCATTTCTGATGAAGATGGAATTGAATCATAACAGGTTTTCCCAAGAACCTCATCTGGTTTTGGCAAATAGTGAAGGCTCCTAATATCATCTACAGAGATGCATACCTTGTAAGCATGGACATAGGAGACAATTTCATCGTCACATTCATCAACCTCAGCATAATACCAAAATTGTTGAAGATAAGAAGCAGGAACAGAGAATTTCCTAGAAAGGAGAGTGCGCAGGGGATGTTTCTTCAGAATATTAAGCAACATTACTTGATCATCAATGAAGTCTTTGGATTTGAAGTTTAGAGAACAGTTATTTCTTTTGTGTCTAGTAATTTCTCAGCAGGTACATAGAGTTTGCACATAACACTACTTTCTTCACGAGTGTGGGATTCACTTTCAGCAACATTTGATTCATAAACAACATCAATTGGTGTAACTTGTGTTTCCCCAATTTTAGCAGTTGTCGGGTTAGGGTTAGGGTTTGAAGATCCGGCTTGATTAGTTGCAGTTGTGGCTGTATCTTGAAGCATTTGATCATCATTCAGTGGGATTTCTAGTGATCCAACCATTAATTTTTGAGGCACAATCTTGAATGAACCATCACTTGATGATCCATTGTTATCATTGAAACTCGAGGAAGCAAAAACCATGGCATTTGAAGTAGACATGATGTTAGGAGAACACGGATTGGTAATATAAAGAGGATCAATAAACACAGAAAGATTTCGCCGAGAAAAGTTGCTAAAAAATGAAGATGATGAAGAAGCCATTGATTTATATGACTGGATAATAGCTGAAGGACACGTGGCGAAAAAGTAAATGTGATTAGAGTAGTAATCATCATTTATTAGGAGAAATGAACCGTTTAATGGTCGTGTTTAAGAATGATCCAATGAAATTAAAACACGTGGCACACGCTTAAGTGAAAAATCAACGGGAAGTTAAGTTCTGAGAACAAGTTCAAAAACTTCAGAATTTGTTCAGAACTTCTGAGTATAAGTTCAGAAGTCTGAAAGAAAAGATTCAGAAGAACTGCAGAATGTGGAAGTGTAGTTCAAAACTAAACTTGGATCATCTTGTAAGACCAAAAATCATTTAAAAATACAAACATCTGAAAAATATAAAACATTTTGACAATTCAGAAGTAGGTTTGAACAAACAGAAAACTGATTTTATCTAAGGAAGATTTGTTTTGTAGAAAAGAGTAGTGCAGAATTTTGAAATTAATACCACTCCCCCTTGAATCATTAGCAAATATGATTCTCCACCTTAATCATTGCAACATTATCAAAGAAACAAGCAAAGATTAGAGAAATGAGAAAAAAAAATGAAAAGTATTAAAATACAATCAACCTAGATACAGAAGAAATATACTTCTGAGTTTGAAAAGAAGCAAAGATCTGAATGTTGAACTTCAGAATATGCAGAATAATTCTGAAGAGCAAAGTATTCAGAATTTGATATAAAAACCTCATAATGTAACTTCTAGAGTATAGATGATGTGTAATACTTACATAGACATGTTCATCATGCCCAATTTACTTACCAATAAGTTAAATCATTTTTCATCAAGTGCTTTGGTAAATAAATCAGCTAACTGATAATCTGTCTGAACAAAAAACATTTCAATACTACCTTTTTCTACATGATCTTTGATAAAATGATATCTTACATCAATGTGCTTGGTTTTTGAATGCTGAACAGGATTGGCAGTGATGGCTATGGCACTCTTTGAATCACAATACAAAGGAATCTTTTTGAAAGTGTAACCATAGTCTTTTAGTTGAATTTGCATACAGATCACTTGTGAGCAACATATTGCAGCTGCTATATACTCAGCTTCTGCTGTAGAGGTAGAAACACAATTTTGTTTCTTTGAAGACCAGCTAACCAGTCTATCACCGAGAAATTGACATGATCCAGAAGTGCTTTTCCTGTCTAATTTGCAACCACCATGATCTGCATCTGTAAATGCTGTTAGTTCAAAATTAGAATCCTTAGAATACCAAAGTCCCAATGAAGGAGAACCTTTTAGGTATCTAAGTATTCTTTTTGCAGCTTGAAGGTGTGATTCCATAGGATTAGCTTGATATCTGGCACAAATACATGTAGCACATTATATCTGGTCTACTAGCAGTTAAGTAAAGCAAAGATCCAATTATGCCTCTGTACTTTTTCTGATCAATAGATTTTCCATTTAGATCAGGTTCTAACTTTGTTGCAGTGGTCATTGGAGTTTGAATACTTGAACAATCAGTCATGTCAAACTTCTTAAGTAAGTCTGAGACATACTTAGATTGATTAATGAATATGCCAGTGGGAAGTTGTTTAACTTGAAGACCAAGAAAAAATGTCAACTCTCCCATCATACTCATTTCAAATTCTGTTTGCATGATTTTCTCAAAATTTCTACAAAATTTTGGATTAGTAGAAACAAATATAATATCATCTACATAGATTTGTATCAAAATCATATCATCACCCTCCTTTTTCAGAAATAAAGTTTTATCAACAGTACCTCTTTTGAATTTAGAATTCAGAAGAAAAGTTGTAAGAGTATCATACCATGCTCTTGGCGTTTGTTTAAGTCCGTATAAGGCTTTGTCTAAAATGTAGACATGATCTGGGAATTCTTTGCTTACAAAGCCTTCTGGTTGTTCAACATACACTTCTTCATGTAAAATACCATTCAGAAATGCACATTTCACCTCCATCTGAAATACCTTCATGTTTTTATGAGCAGCATAGGCAAGAAAAATTCTAATGGTCTCTAATCTAGCAACAGGAGCAAAGGTTTCATCATAATCAATTCCTTCTTGTTGACAATGCCCCTTAGCTATAAGTCTTGCCTTGTTTCTCACAACAATTCCATTTTCATCATTTTTATTTCTGAACACCCATTTTGTGCCAATGACAGATTTACCTTTTGGCTTTGGTATCAATCTCCAGACCTTGTTTCTTTCAAATTGATTTAACTCATCCTGCATGGCTAAAATCCAGTCTGGATCTTGAAGTGCTTCATATGGCTTTTTGGGTTCCATGCTACTTAAGAAATTTACATACAGACATTCATTTGATGTTGCAGATCTTGTTTGAACATCTTTTAATGCATCTCCAATTATTTGATGTACTGGATGACTAGATGTCCATTTGTTCACATTTGGCAATGGTTGAACAGATGAAATATTATTCAGAGAATCATAATCATCAATAATTGCTTGAGTTTCAGTATCATGATTGATAGCTGAATGTAAATCTGAATACTCCCCCTCAAATGGAGAAATCTGAATCGGTTCAGAACTTTGAGGTTCATGGTCAAAAATATTTTGAACCGGTTCAGAAACAACTTGAATTGGTTCAGAAGTTGCATTTTCAGAAGTTGGAAGTTCTGAATTTGAGGTAGAGAGTTGTGGTGCTGATGTATTTGAAATTTGTATTTCCGAAATGTCTTGATCATTTGTGTTTCTGAGAAGAGAAGGATTTTGATAATCTGCAGAAACATTTACAGAAATATCAAATAAGTCTTGACATAAATTGTCTATATTAGATTTAAGTAAAGTTTAAGATGCAGAAGTAGAGTTTGTGTGATTATATTCTGAGTCCAAACTTTCAGAATTTGGTTTATGTGCGAGTTCTGAACTGTTTTGTTCAGAAGTCATTGTTGGCTCATGAAATCTGACATTTATAGTCTCAATGATTTTATGAGTTCCTTTAATGAGTACTCTATAAGCTTTGGATCTTTGAGAATAGCTAACAAAGATACCAGCTACACCTTTTGGTGCAAATTTGTCAAGATGTGGAGTATCATTCTTTAGAAAACACCTGCAACCAAAGATTTTAAAATAATCAATAGAGGGTTTTCTTTGTTTTAACATTTCATAAGGAGTTTTAAGAAATTTTCTGTTTAGAATGGTTCTGTTCTGAGTAAAACATGCAGTAGAAATTGCTTCTACCCAAAGAGAGAGAGGAAGTTATGAATATGCAAGCATGGTTCTTGCATTCTCTACCAAAGTTCTATTCTTTCTTTCAACTACCCCATTTTGTTGAGGAGTTCTTGCAGCGGAAAAATTATGTGAAATACCAACAGATTCCAAAAAATTCTGAAGTGTAGAATTAGTAAATTCTGTTCCATTTTCACTTCTGATCTTTTGAATTGGGAGTTGAAGAAGAACTTGAATTTTCTTCAGAAAGGGTATCAGTCTTTCAGAAGTATCAGACTTGAGTCTCAGAAATTCAATCTATGTATATCGTGTATATTCATCTACTATGACAAGAATGTATTTCTTTCCCCCCATGCTTTGAGTTTTCATTGGGCCACATAGATCCATATGTAGCATTTCAAGTGGAGCTTTGCATGAAGATAGCATTTTTAGAGGATGAGAACTTTTTTTGATCTTCCCTAGTTCACATGCAGAACAAAGAGAATTCTTTTCAAATCTGATCTTTGGTAGTCCTCTTACAGATTGATGTTTGCCTAGTTCAGAAATGGCTTTGAAGTTCAGATGTGACATTCTTCTGTGCCAAAGCCAACTATCATTTTTCATTGATGTAGACATATAACATACACCTTGTAGTTGACCAGTTGCAGTGAATGTTGTTGTGTAGATATCTCCATCTCTATAAGCAGTTAATTCATTTTTGTTTGTTGTACTCAGAACATGACAGTAATCTATGTCAAAATTAACCTTCCAGTATTTGTCACAGAATTGACTAATACTGAAAAGATTGTGTCTTAGTCCCTCAACATAGAAAACTTTCATTACTTTCACATCTCCTTTAATGAAAGTGTCATATCCTCTTACATATCCCTTTGCATTGTTTCCAAAGCTAACTGTTCCTCCATATCTTTTATGATAATCAGTTAGTAGTTCTTTGAAAGGTGTCATGTGTCTTGAACATCCAGAATCTAAGACCCACACATGACATATCTGCAAAAGAGATTATTGAGTTTTAGGTACCCATTTCAAAATGGGTCCTTTGTGATTAGTAATAAAATTTGAAGTTCTGAACTTTTTCTTCAGATTTTTCAATTCAGAAGTTTGTTCAGAACTTTAAGATTTATCTTTCTTAGTTTTATTTTTATTTCTATTTTTTTGTTTAATTGAATTTGTCAATATAGCTGAACTTTTTTTAATTGATTTCATCAAATTTTTCTTGTTTGTTTTGGAGTTAAGATGAAAATTATGATGACCACAATTAATACAGTTAATATGATTCTTTAATGTATTTACAACAGTATTAGACATATAAGAATCAATAACATTTCTTTTATTCACTTTCTTTGATTTAGGTACATCATTCTTCTTTAAAAATGAAAAACTCTCTAATTTGTCATTCTTTGACAGTCTTTCATTTTTCTTTCTCCATACTAAAGTGGATAGCTCTGTAAAAGATAAGAAATGAGGATTAGTATAAGAAATTCTTTTGTTCACTTTAGGTTTATCTTCAGATTTTGAGTTAATTTTCTGAACTTCAGAGAGAGAATTTGAGGATTGTCCTTGTTCAAAATTTTTAACTCTGGTGTTGAAGTCAGAAGATGTTACTGAACATGGTGTTGAATTTAATGAAATGTTTGTATTAGTAGGAGAAAAATCTGAATTCTGATATTCTGGTTTTAAAAACACAGGATCAAACAATTCTGAAGGTATCTTTGAAACTTCAGATTTTATTTTTTTTCCTTCAGTCATACTTGATTGAGATTTATAAACCAAATAGCCATTTTTATCAAGGACTTGCACCATTTGATCATCATCATCTTCTGAATCAGAAGCATTTATTAGATCTGAAAATTTATTTTGAGTCATACTTGTTGCAAAAATATTTGAATTTTTTGTTGTTGTAGACTCATTATCAGAATTATCAAAAAATATTTTGGGATTCTCATCAACATCTTCTAAAGATTCAATATCTGAGAATTCATCATATTTTTCTTCATGTTCTGATTTATTATCAGAAGTATCTTTTGAAATGGCTTCAAAATTGAATTCAGAAGTTATTACAGAAGTAACTTCAGAAACAATTTCAGACTTAACAATTAATTCTGATTTTTCTTCAGAAATAATATTTAATTCAGAAGATTTACAAATATTTGAAATTATATCCATTTCTTCTGTTTCAGAGATTATTTCTGGTTCACCAGTTTTAAGAGGTGTTTCTTCTGAAAACAAAGTCTCTGATTTTACAAAAGGAATTCTTTCAGGAAAAGAATAGTTTACAGGTTTGGAAATAACACCTGTTTTTGATTCATTGAAAACTTTAATTTTAGAATAATCATACAAGTTTGCAGGTGCCTTTTTTAAAATTTGACTGTCATTATATCCTAAACCTGCTTTTATATTGTAAAATTTTGAGTTCTAAGCCTGACTAGTTAAAATATTCAGAGTTTGTTCAGTTTGTCCTCTTTAAAATTTAAATCTTCCAATTCCTTAATCTTTTTATAAAGATCAAGTCTCTCTTGATTCAGAAAATTCATCTTAACATTTAGAATTTCCTTTTCAGATTTTTCATTTATAACTTCTTTTTGTAAACTATCCATTTTTTCTTTTAAAACAAGTTTTTCTTCAGAAACTTTTTCAAGAATCTGTTCAGCTGCTTGACAATTTTCTTTATATATTTGACTTTCAGCTCTGAATTGATTGACCAAAATTCTTTCACCTTTAATTCTGTTTCTGAGTGTTTCAAATTCAGAAAACATATTTTGAAATTGATTTGTCATTTCTGAATCTTTAGTATTAATTTCAGAATTATGTTCAGAATTTTGGTCAGAAGATGAAGAAGATACCTCAGTGTCTTGTTTGTCCTTTTCTGGATCCATTTGACACATGTAGCAATTTGTTGCATAGTGAGCAACTTCTTCATCATCATCTCCATCACTCCAGTTTAACCAGTCTTCTTCATACTTGGTCACTAGAGCAGGATTAAGCTCCTTTTTCTTTGCTAATAGATGCTTCTTCTCATAATAACCTGAATTCTTGACTTTTGGCATCTTGCATTGTCTTGCATAATGTTCAGGCTTTCCACAGTTGAAGCATCTTGCTGGTTCAGATGTTTCAGATTGACCAGCCTCTTGACCTTTCTTAGGTCCAACTTCAGATCTAGGTTTATTCTGATATTTTTTATTGTATCTTTGTTTGAATTGCCTTGTCATGAAAGCAATATTATCAGAAATCCTTTTAAGCTCCTCATCTGATTCATCCCCATCACAAACTGTTGTCTCTGGGATCTCACAAACTTTCTTGGCAGCAATGGTCAAAGAATTATTGTAGTTCTTGCTCAGAAGGGCAACTGTTTCTTGTGTCTTCTTTTGTTCATATTGTCTAACTTTGATCTTGTCCTCTTGTTGGAACAAGATGCCATAGACATCATGAATTGTCTTTCTAGACAAGTTCCTAGTTACCATATTATCTGAAAAACTTGACCATTCATTTCCCAGATTGTTCAGAAATTTGTTATTTATCTCATAATTTGATTTCTGAACACCATTTCTTCTTAGATCATTCAGAATGTTATTGAATCTATGATATGTGTCAATGATAGATTCATTTTCTTTGTATCTGAAATTTTCATATGTTCCTACACAGATATTTAATCTCTATGCTTGAGCCTTTGTACTTCCTTGCATTTGACCTTCTACTTCATCCCACATGGCTTTTGCTGAAGTTAAACTATCAACCCTGTTGAATATCTCATTAGGAATTGCCATGGTGAGTAAAGTTAATCCTCTTCTATCAACTTTCATTTGAGCCTTTTCAGCTGGATTGTACATTCCAGGACTCTTCTTGATTCTTGATGCAGGAATTTCAGGAGTGGATTCAGTTCTGGGAACTGCTGGAATCTCAACAAATACCTCTAGTGGACCATTTGTGATATATTGCATTAAGGCTTCATCTATGTTATCCAAGAACTGAATCATTCTAATTCTCCATTGATGATATTCTCCCAAGAAGAGAGTTGGTGGTTTCGTTTCAGATCCGATTGAGACTATTTCTTTAGACATCTTTGATTGTTAGAAGATCGAGAATTCACCTGAGTTGAATTTGAATTTTGTAGATCAAGAACACCAAGAACTGTCAGATCTGACAAGTTCTTTCCCAAATCTTCAAGAACAGATGAATTGACCTTGATACCAATTGTCAGGACCCAAACAATCAAGATATCAATATATGAAAAGATTTTGACAGGAATGATAATAGCCAAATGTAATATGTATTGATTGAATGTACAATATTACAGAATATGTCTTTACAAGGCTTATGGAAAACGTTAGTTCTAACAATCTAACTAACTCTCTATTTATACATACAATAGAAAGACTAAAGTAACAAAGCATTCATAACAGACAAGTTCAGAACAGGTTCTGAACTCCTTCAGATCTTCTTCAGAAGTGTCTTCAGAACTTCTTTAGAACCTCTTCAGAAGATTCTTCAGAACTTCTTCAGATCTTTATCTCTGTAGAACCCAGTGCCTTTTGAAGCTATTATGATATCTCTATTAATCCCATTCGCTGGATGTAAGGAGAAATCTTTTCTCCAAGGAACCTCTGGTTGTGCTCTGCAATGAGTTCATCTGCAAACTCTTTGGCACATCTCTCCCCCTCCATGTTATCAGGAGGTAGATAATGCACCATCAGAGTGCGAACGTTGGTCTGAATGTCCATGAGATTCGTATCATTATCCTGAAGCGTAGTCCCATCAGCAACATTGAACGAGGAACTAGCCTCAGAGAGCTTGGTGCGCATCTGCATCATATCGGATTGAGTCTTTTGAATAGACTCAAGGACGCTCGCCTGAGCAGCGACCTTCTGCTCTAAGTTGGACAGGTTCTGGTGAAGGACCCTGTTGTCTTCCTTAAGAGAGAAAACGTCAGAGACAAGATTGCTGACGTTGGTCTTGATCGCTGGTGTCCCAACGACTCGACGGAAGATGAGTTCAGCTGACGTTTGAAGATTGTCAACCCTAGCGGTGAGAGCACATTCCCTGACCAGATAGTCAACAGCAGGGAATGTAGGACTAGGAAGGACAATAGGAGAGAGTTCAGTGATGGGAGTGGGAAGCTTGGGAGCTGCCATCTCTGTCTTGACCTCTCGGAGCTTTGCAGCACTGGGATGGCTCTGAGGAGACTTCCCCATCTCCTTGCTGAGCGGAGGAGCGCTGGTGGTGGTGGTTGTTGTCGCTGAAGTGAAGAGAGAAGCGACACCTGATGATGACATAGATAAAGATGCCAAAAACACATCTGGATTAGAAGATGGATGAAAAAATTTATTTTTCTCCTTTAGAGTATCATGAGGATTACTCTCAGGAATTACGTTTGCAGAGGTAGTGTCTTGAGGATCACTAACTAGTGTCTTAGAGTATCTGAGAGAGACACTCTGAGGTCCTTTTAAATTGGCCTTCCAAAGCTCAGATTGCCTAAACAATATTGAGGTTTGGACTGCGTGCATTTCAGCATTATCAGCAATAGGGACAACTATCGTTGAGTCGTGTGCTGAGGTGAGGACCAAAGAAGAGAAGATAGGAGGAGTTAAGAAGGCTGTGAAAGTGGTACCTGATCCAGCTTCAGCAGAGTTGGCTATAACACCCTTAGTGACCAGAGTCGCTGATGATGGAGGTTGTGCTGATGAAGCAACAACGGATGAAAAGATCGTTGAAGTGGCTGCGACTACTGTTGGTGTTGGTAGTACACCGAAGTCAGAGAGAGAGGTCTTTTGAGAGACCATCTTCTTTAGTTTTTTGGTTGCGATGGTCTTTTTATGACCATTGGAAGGTTGCTTTCTCTTAGCAGCAGCAGTGTCCTGGATGCTCGCGGTTGGGATGGGCAGCGAGGTAGACACTGAAAGAGGGGCTCCAATCACTTTCAGCATGTACAGCGTGAAAAGAGAATCAGCTGGACGTTCCTCTATGTCCAGGGATTTCTTCCCTACTACGGAGAAGGAGTGTTCACCGACCTTCGGGTATTCCACCCCGAAGGCAACTTCCAAGATAGTTGCGAAGAAACGTGGGTAGGGGATGACGGGATGTCTGGTAGCAGTGTTGATGCGACTAACCATATTGCTGAAGATATAGTCAGCGTACTTGAGGTTGTGGCCGGTGCAGAGAGAGTAGGCGACATCCTGAAAGTGCTTGCTCGCTTGGTCATGCGAGCCAATCTTTGACCCAAGGCATTGGATTACCTGGGTAAAGATGTATTGCCAGCAAGCAGGCAATCTCTTCTTTTGTACCTTTGAGCCCACCGTCTTCAGCGATGGATTCTCCCAAGCATAGCCAATAGAATCCAAGAATGCGTTGATCTGCATCCTGGTAGGTTCAGCGCCCCATTGCACATTCTTGGTGCGGGTAGGGAGACGAAGAACCTTCCTCACAAAACCAACAGTGAAGGAGAAGTAACCAAGATCTGGAATCTTGAAGCCAATAGCAGAGAGCATGGTCCCCTTGTCCGTGGTGAGCGTGGTACAGTGAGCTTGAAGATTTGAAGAGATGCCCACTGGGTTGTGGACAAACGCGTACATCAGCGGGCACGCCTTGATGAAGGTAGCTCCTTCATTGAAGTGAGGGCGATCAGCGGGTATGTCAACAAATGCAATGTAATTGCATGATTTGAAGACAGCCTTTTCCATTGGGAAGTGGCAGGTTGGTGCAGCGACCAGAGTGTTGTCAGCAGTTGTAGCAGCAGAGGCCATTTCTGTAGGAAAACTGGGAACACCAAAGAGATAAATCATGGTTTTATACATAAATGTATAAACCAGAGTTTGGTATTAAGAGTACCAAATGTAAGATTCTAAGAAACAACTATTTTGATGAACAAGATCAAAATGCTTGTGATAAAAACAATAATATAGAAGATTAATTTAGAAAAAGTAGAAGATAAATAAAAATGGATAAAACTTTAAGAAGAAAGTCTTCTGTTCTAAGGAAATAACTTAGATCAGGGTTTTGAAAATAGAAGAGTTTTTGAGTTTTAATCCAGATTAATTTTAATTTCTTCCTAAAAATATGTTTTTATTGCATTTTTAGAAGCTTAAAGAAAAAAAAGATGTGAAACAAGATGTTTCCAGTTTTAAGTAAAGGTTTAGATCAAACCTTAGGTGATTTCGAGAAGGAAAAACGCACAAGTGCGTGTTCTTGGTGTTCTTGAGAAAGCTTTGAAGATTCGAAGGTTCTTTTGCCTTTTGGAAAGATATGAAAGCGTAAAGAGGCAAATGAGGCAAAAGAATTACTTAAATAGCAAGAGGAGAGAGAAAGAGAGGAGTGCTAAACGACGGTTTTAGCTTTTTGAAAAAGAAATGATGACCTAGCGCACGTTCCAAGAAAGGAGTTGAAATGGAAACGTCGTGGTCCGTCATGTGTCAGAAAAAGGTCTGACGTGTCCTTTTCTTGTTTTTAAAAGATTATATTGATAATTATCCGTAAGGAAGGTTTATCATTATTAATTTTAAAAAATCTTCATCACTGATAATAAAGGATTGTCAGTGAGGAGTTTTAATTTCAGAGATTCATTCTTTGATGAGAAAAGATATCAAAGAGTGATAAGGGTTAGAAGATAATACCTGAGGAGATGGCCCAGATATCGCTGAATCAGAGTTCAGCGAATGGGAAGTTTGAAGGCTTTATTTGTATCGCTTGTTGTAAGTCACTGAATAAACATCATTCAGCGTTCATCATACCAAGTTCGCTGATAAGTAGATTGAATCTAGTTTCATCAAGAGGCTTGGTGAAAAGATCAGCGAGCTAATATATTCAGTGGGTACAAAATGAAGCTCAACTTCACCATTCATTACATGATCTCTGATAAAGTGATATCGGATCTCAATGTGCTTGGTTTTGGAGTGAAGTACCGGATTGTTAGCAATGGCAATAGCACTAGTACTATCACAATAAATAGGAATTTTAGAGAGCTTCAGATCGTAGTCTCTGAGTTGGTTTCTCATCCAAAGGATTTGAGCACAACAACTACCAGCGGCTACATATTCAGCTTCAGCGGTGGAGGTGGACACTAAGTTTTGCTTTTTGCTTGTCCAAATAATTAACTTTCCACCTAGTAGCTGACACCCACAAGTGGTGCTCTTTGTATCTATCTTACAACATGGAAAGTCAACTGTCAGAATAACCAATAAGATCAAATCCTGAGCCTTTGGGATACCAAAGACCTAGATTTGGAGTTCCTTTCAGGTATCTGAAGATTCGCTTTACAGCGATTAGATGGGATTCCTTCGGTTCAGCTTCATACCGAGCGCAGAGACATGTAGAATACATGATGTCAGGTCTACTCGTTGTAAGGTACAGCAGAGATCCAATCATCCCTCGATAGGCAGTGACATTGACTGGTTTCCCATTGGGATCCTTGTTCAAAGTTAGAGGAGGCGCCATAGGGGTCTTCATTGAGCATTGATTCATGTCGAATTTATTCAGCATGTCTTTAACATATTTGCTTTGACAAATAAAGATTCCTTTGTCAGATTGCTTAATATGCAAACCTAGAAAATACGTTAGTTCACCCATCATACTCATTTTAAATTTCTTTTGCATTCTAGTAGCGAAACGAGTACACAATTTGGGTCTTGTGGAACTAAAGATTATGTCATCAACATATATCTGAGCGAGAATGGTATGACCTTTACATTTTCTTAAAAACAGGGTTTGGTCAATTTTTCCACGAACAAATTTTTCTTTAAGAAGAAATTTAGAAAAGGTATCATACCAAGCTCTAGGAGCTTGTTTTAACCCGTAAAGAGCTTTCTCCGAAGTCCTTCTTGATCGATGGTCCCCATTAGCATTAGTGCTAATTAGCAGCCGCTTTTTTTGGAAGGCGAGATACTTATGTGTGACCGCGGATTGTTTTTTCAAGTTTGAAAACATAACCAGGATGGTTAGGGTTTGAGAAACCAGGGGGTTGTTCAACATAAACTTCCTCGCTGAGTTTTCCATTTAGAAAAGCACATTTAACATCCATTTGAAAAACTTTGAAGACTTTATGGGCAGCATAAGCTAAAAAGAGTCTTATGGCTTCTAAGCGAGCTACATGTGCAAAGGTCTCATCATAGTCAATTCCTTCTTCCTGTCTATAACCTTGAGCAACAAGTCTAGCCTTATTGCGAATTATAGTCCCGTTTTCATCTAGCTTATTTATGAAAACCCATTTGGTTCCTATGACAATTTTAACAGAGGGTCTAGGAACAAGATTCCAAACTTTATTTCTACGAAATTCAGTTAGTTCTTCTTGCATAGCTGAAACCCAGCTAGGATCAGAGATAGCTTGATCTATCTTCTTAGGTTCAGAGAGAAATGAAGTTAACATAATGACAGATATTACCTGTTCCTCTACGTGTTTTGATACCTGCATTGGGATCACTAATAATTTGTTTTATTGGATGATTTGCGGTCCATAGCTGAGCTGGAGGTTGAGGAAAGAGATCAAGATCAACAGCAGATTCAGCGATTTGTTCTTCAGTTTTTGGAATAGGACATGTTGTTTCAGCAACAGGTACTTCATTTAGAATCAATCCAGGAGATTGATTTTCAGATAGAGTTTGGTGTACACTAAGAAATTTCCAAGAGAGGAGTCAGCAATAGAATCTGATTTAGAGGAGTAACATTCATCCTTGAAGATAGATGACTATCACTTGAAGGATTTACAGGGATTTCGTCATCATATGCTTCAGCAGGAGGTTGATTGCTGAAATACGTTTCAGGTTCCCCGTAATGAGATCTCATCCAACCATTCAATTCTTCATCATCATCATCATGAGTATGAGAAGTATGAATGGGACGAGATTCATCAAAGTTGACGTGCATGGATTCTTCAACATGTTGTCTTCTTTTGTTGAAGACTCTGAAGGACTTAGATACAGAGGAGTATCCAAGAAATATACCATCGTCAGCTTTTGGATCAAATTTACCCAAATGATCTCTGTCATTCAGAATGTAACATCTACATCCAAAGATATGGAAATATTTCAGAGTGGGTCTTCTCCCATGAAACAATTCATAGGGGGTCTTCTTAAGTCGCTTAACTATCAGGGATCGATTTTGAGTGAAGCACGCTGTGTTGACTGCTTCAGCCCAGAACTGAGTAGGTAGATGCGATTCGTTAAGCATTGAGCGAGCCGCTTCAATGATAGTTCGATTTCTTCTTTCAGCAACACCGTTTTGCTGAGGAGTTCTTACTGAGGAAAAGTTGTGAAAGATGCCTTTTTCTTCAAAGTAGTTCACCAGAGTGCTGTTTTTGAATTCAGTACCATGATCACTTCTTATGGAACGAACAATTAGATTGTTTAGAACTTCCATCCTTTTGATAAAAGAAATTATAATTTCAGGGGTATCACTTTTGGATCAAAGGAAGAACACCCATGTGTATCTGGAGTATTTATCGACAATCACCAAAGTATATTTCTTTCCAGAAATAGATTGGACATTGACAGGTCTAAATAGATCCATATGGAGTAGCTGAAGGCCTATGCCTTTTTGCTGGTGTTTCTTCAGATCCTTATATTTGTTTTTCAATTTCAAATACTTCTCCTTTTTATCAGAGGTCTGGGAGGTGGTAGGAGCTTCAACTTTCTTTGATCTACATTTACTAGCAAAGTGACCCTTTCGCTGACAGTTGAAAGATATAGTTGAGGCTTTCTCAGCGGGCAATGTCTTTTGCTTTTCAGAGTCAGAGAGATTTGAAGGTTTTCGAAAGTTGCTCTTTCTAGCGAATATTTTAAAATTATTTGTTAAGAGAGCTAGAGAGTTATCAAACTCAGAGATGTCAGCATCAGTGAGTTGATCTTCTGAATCAGTTTGACCTAATTCAGTGATGGAGGTAATAGTGGAAGAAGAAACATTTTTAGGAGGAGTTGCCTCTGAAGTCACAAGTGCCAAAGAAGTACTTTTGGCACCTTTGAGTTCATTAATGAGGTTCTTCCTCAGAAGTTGAGATTGTTCCTCATTTAAGAGCATTCCATATAAGGCACTTAAGGACAGAGTTTCAAGATTCTTTGACAGCTTTAAACATGTAGTGTACACTGCCCATTGATCGGGTAGTGCCTCCATGAATTTGGTCAGTATTTCAGCGTTAGAGTACACTCTGTTTACTGATTTAAGATCAATCAATAAACAGTTGAAACGCTGGTGAATTTGAGAAAGAGATTCACCTTTATGATACAAAAAACTCTCATATTGTCTTACAAGGTTTATGCACCTGGTGACATGTACTTCAGAGGTTCCTTCATATTGGATACATAGAGTATCCCACATGGCTTTAGAAGTCCTCATTTTCATAACAGAATGATAGACTTCATCTGGTAAAAATATTGCTATTGTAGATCTAGCTTTAGAATCAATAACAATTTCTTTCTTATCTTCTTCAGTCCATCAGTTAGGAGTTTTAATGATACTCCTTTCAGGGATGGCTGGAGTAGTAGTGGTGGCAGGAACACCAGCTACAATACTTGTAGGAACAAATGGTCCGTTTTCTAGATAGTAGGGATATTTGGGTCAGATCCTTCTAGAAACAAAGACATTCTTTCCTTCCATAATGGAAAATTATCATGGCTAAATCTTGGAGGTTTAGCTAAAGATCCATTATCATTGTAATTCGGATTAGGGTTTGACATTTTAAAATAGTTTATAGGAAAAATATTTTAGAGATAAAAGAAGCAAACACTGCTCTAATACCACTTGTTGGTCCCTTAAGGGTCTACAAGAATACAATAATAAGTAAACAGTTTGTAGAAGGGGGGGGGGGGGTTGAATACAAACACACAGATTTTGGTTTTTAAATTAGTTTATATATCATAAACAAATTTACAGTTTTAAGCGGAATAAGAACAAGTTTAAAACCTATTCTTTTGTAACTAGGAAACACTAAGTTTGATGCACAAGAAGAAGGAAGAAAGAATAAAGAGGGTTTAGGCTAGAAAGACGCATGCATTAAGATGAAGAAGATATCTTCATCTTATTTATACCCGTTTGCATTTAATGCAAGACAAAAGGTATATGCCACATGTAAAGCTTGGATAGGAAGCTTGTCCTTGCTAATATGACAGCCATGTTTTTGGCCGAATATGAACAGTACCATATCACATATGATGGGGACATAAGAGACAATTCGTACGTCCTTTTCTGACAAGGTATTAGGTTTGCCTTTTGTGCATCGAGGATAAGATCAATCTTTAATCTTGTAAAGGAAGCTTCATTTCAGTATCGTTGAGGCTTCACAAGACTTCACACTTTGATTAGATAATCGCTGCTATCGCTGAACCGCATCAGTTCACTTAGCTGATTATCTCTTTCTTCAGCTAGGGTCTTCGACTTTCGCTGAATGGTCTTCTGGTGTGATAGTTGATCTTCAGGTCTTCAGAGATAAGCTTGTTGTTCCTTGATCTTCAACGATCGCTGATGGTAATCAGCGTATGCTATCGCTGAATACTGACAGAAGCTTATACAATGGAATTTCACTAAGTATACAAAAGGAATCATATTCAAATCATCGAGAGGAGTTATGATCAACAGAGTACTCCCGATTAACTGACTTAAGATCGATGATCAGGCAGTTAAATCTTTGATGGATTTGAGAGAGAGTTTCATTCTTGTTGAACATGAAACATTCATATTGGGTCACTAGATTTATTCGGCGAGTAATCTGAACTTCATTTGTTCCTTCATATTGAACACATAAAGTGTCCCACATGGATTTTGAAGTCCTCATTTTCATGACAGAATGGTATATGTCATTTGGAAGAGACATTGCAATAATGGACCTAGCCTTAGAATCAATGGCTAGTTCCTTCTTATCTTCCTCACTCCATTGATTTGGAGTTTTGGGAATTTGTCTCTCAGGTATAGCAGCAGTAGTAGTAGTAGCAAGAACAAAAGGAGTAATAAGCATCAGAACAAATGGTCCATTTTCAACATAGTATGGGATTTTTGGATCTCACCCTTCAAGAAAGAGAGTCATCCTTTCCTTCCATACAATGAAGTTACCTTTGCTAAATCTAGGAGGTTTAGCTAAGGAACCATTCTCAATGTAGTTTGCATTTGTATTAACCATTTTAAAACAGTTTGAAGAGAAGTTTAAAAAATAACACTGCGCTGATACCACTTGTTGGTCCCTAAGGAGTCTACAACAGTTCAAAGATAATGAACAGTTTGTGGGGGGGGGGGGGGTGAATACAAACACAAGTCTTTTTTGGTTTTTAAATGAGTTTATATTAAATAAACAAATTTACAGTTACAAGCGGAATAAGAACAAGTTTCAAACCTATTCTATTGTAACTTAAGAAAACACAAAGTTGATGTATAAGGAAAGAAAGAAATAGCAGCAGAGGTTTAGGGAAAGAAAGTAGCATGCATAAAGATAGAAAAGAGTTTCCTATCTATTTATACCTGTTTGCATGTAATGCAATGCAAAAAAGTTTGTGCCACGTGTCAAACATGTGGAGGATGTTTGTCCTTTAGTTAATAGAATGGCCATACTTTTAGCCACCCATGAACAATACCAAATCAGATTTGATGGGGACATAAGAGATAATCCGTACGTCTTTTTCTGACAAGGTATGGAGGTTTGACTTTTGTGCATCGAGGATAAGATCAACAATAATCTTGCTAAAAGCTTCACTTGGTCGCTGAAACAATAACTTCAAGGATGAAGTCACTAAGGTATCGTTGAGGCTTTACAAGCTTTCACACTTCTGACTTAGATGAGCTTTGTTATCAATGAACCACTTCAGATCACTAGTTGTTCATCTCTATCTTCAGCTTGGCCTTCGACTATTATTGAAAGGATTTGTAGTGTGAATGTTATTCTTCAGATCTTCAGAGATGAGGTCAATGTTCCTGATCTTCGACGATCGCTGAGTGGCTATCAGCGTATGCTATCGCTGAATGTGAAGAGTAACTCGTCCATGGAATTTTCACTAAGTATAAAAGAATCATATTCAAATCATTGAAAGGAGTTTGTATCCACATAAACCTTCTTGACCATAATACTTTCTTTGACTAGATCACCATACCCCAATATGGGAGAAAAATTATCGTTTCCAAAACGCACTTTCCAGCAATATTTTGCAATATAATTATCGAGAATCTCCTTTTTTCCAGTCATGTGTTTTGAGCATCCATAATCCATTATCCACACATGACTGGTCTGCAAAACATAAATAAGCAGCCCTCTTTGTTTCCATCATGGAGAGTATGTACCAAAAGGGTACGCACATTAGTGCTGAGAGTGGAGAGATCCTCAGCTTGTGCCTTCTAAATTGGAGAAATCAAACTCATGTTCCCTCGGTCCGCTTCAGTGAATGAAGGGTTGATGGCTGACAAGCCTTGAACAGGGCGTAGAATTTCAGCAAGTGTCTTCTCTTGTTGATCAACCCTGTCAGCGAGACGGGTGATGGCACGCCCATTGGTAGCATTATCGTCCTTCACCGTCTGAACATCCGTAAAGATGTTCGAGATCGTGGCCTTCATACCGCCCGTCACTCCTACCGATTGAATGGTCCAGTGAAGTGTTAATATTGCGGCGACGTGGGCGGTTCGCCGCCGGCGAAGTCGCTAGAATCCCACTGAACCTTATCATTTAGAGGAAAGAGAAGTCGTAACAAGGTTTCCGTAGGTGAACCTGCGGAAGAATCACTGTCAAAACCTGCACAGCAGAACAACCCGATGACACGTAATCACAGCCGGGCGTCGGGGTGTTCGGGCGTGAGTCCGGTGCAACCGATGCCTCGTCGACGTGCGTCTGCGATGCCCTGTTTCGAGGCGTCATGAATATGGGTTCTTTGGGATTAATAGGGGATTTAGGAACCAATTTGACTTTTGGTTCCTTTGAATATTTCAAAGTTGAAGCATTTTTAGACAAACTTGTTGACTTAATGAATTTGGATTCCTTTGAAATCTTTAAAAGTTTAGATTTTGTACCATTTGAAATTGGGCCATTTTGTGTTTAAAATAATGTGTTAGATCCCAAACAATCAAGAATGTAGAAAGAATAAAGAACAAGAACAAGAATTAGATCACTGAAGTTGTATGTAGTATTGATCACTGAACTGTATTACAATATGTGTATCTTTACAAGCTCTATCTATCAACGTTAGTTATAACAGCCTATAAAACTATCTATTTATATATAATTTGAAAAGCTAAAGTTACAGTACAAAAATAACAGACATGTTCAGAACTGCTTCTGAATATCTCCAGAACTTCTTCAGAAGTGTCTTCAGAATCCTCTTCAGAACTCTTTCAGAACTTCTTCAGAATCTTTAGAACTTCTGAAGTAGTCACTTCAGAAGTTATGCCTTAGGCTTTACTTCATTTGTCTTCAGACTTCTAAATCTTTCTTTTCAGAACCTAGTCTTCTTTTGAAGCTACTTTTGATATCTATCAATCTCCCCCTTAAATTCAAAAGGTTAAGTCATACTTCCAGAAGTTCAGAATTTCTCTAACATCTTTAAGAATAAGCTTCCTGTACTCCAATATAGATTCAATGATCTCTATCATTTCCTTTCTCAGATTTCTGTACCTCTCCCAGTCTTCATCACTAAGCTTCTTTTGTCTTTTATTTTTCTTCTTCTCCAGTTTATCTCTTATAATCGTAAGAGTTCCATTACAGCTGTGGATCCCAGAATATGAGGTAACGATGTGCTTTATAAAGAATAATTAATAAGAACACGAAGAACGCTATGAATATGATGAAGATCCGAAGTTGGATATCTCACTTGTATTGAATAATAACAGATTGATCTCTCACAGTTTAGCTCTCAATATTTCGCACTAATGTTCTTCTTTTTCTAATGCTAGCCCTAACCCTCTATTTATATGTATAGGAAATACGGTATAAGGAACGTAAAGATTAAGGTATTATACACTTGCCTTATTTACAAAATAGAATGTTTCCTTATAAGAATGACTTTGTTGACTTTACACTTTAGCCCTTCACGTCTTCAATATTTATCATCTCGGATACAACATTTTCAGACATAACAATCTCCCCCTTTGTATTCGAGATTACAATTCAGCAAATCAGCACTCTTTTGAAGACGATGAAATTTTGTCAACAAATCACTATTTTGAATTCTTTTGCGCCCCCTACGAATATGATCACTTGATAAGCTCCGTAGCTCCCCCTTAACATTAGTATAAAGTTCACGAAAAGAAAGTTGAAGAAGCCGTGATGTTGCAGGGTATCTTTCTTCGAGTAGAACTTTGTCGTTTGATGAAAAAGGCAAAAGATGGTTGTCATATCTTGATGTTCTTGGGTTAGTATTTGAGGTTGTCGGGTTAGGCAGATGTGATAACTTTGAGCTTGTCGTATGATGATTTGAACTTGTTGAACATGAGTCGACATAAACACTTAGGTATAGATGTCGGCTCTTTGGGATGCGACAAGAAAATATGTCGGTTCAAAGGAAGTCGACAAGTCTTCATCTTCATCTTCAAACATTTGAAATTTATGTCGGGTCAAGCTGAGTCGATAAAACATGTTGTCGGGTAAAAGAAATTTTTGTTTTGTCGGGTCTTTGATATACCTTTTCTCCCTCATAATGGGCATTTGTCTTTGATACTTTTTCTCCCCCTCAGAATGATAAGGAGAATTTGAAGCATTATGAACGATCAAAGACAATAAGTGGATGTGAAAAAATGGGTAAAAAAATCTAACATAGGAGCACAAATAGCAACTATTATCACTTAATTTAATTGAGTGGCCTATATTCAGTGTTGGCAGCGGATTGGCACTAATAGGACTTCCAGTTATCATAGAAGTAAGTTATAAAACTAACTTCTCAAACTGTTCTGGCATAAACACGAAGATATGCAATGTGAATCACAAAGACTCGTGCAATTTGCCGAAAGAATTTATGCATTAAATGCTAATTTTAAGGCTCAAAATGTGAAAATACATTTCACAGACTCAATGTGCATTGAATGTGAAGTTCGGAGACCGGAGGTGTGTCTTCCTTTTTCAATATCTTAATCTTCCAAGTGAAGAAAAGATAGCAGATATGCTCATTCTCCGTGATATATGAAACAAATATCTTTTGTGAGATACTTGAGTAGTTGGGTGGGGTGACACGAGTTATCGACATTGGGTACATGTCTAGTTCAATATTCATCTCCAAAAAATCGAGAATGAATAGATTATGTGGCTACCTGGATAACTGTTTAGGTTTGGTGAAGACCAAATATTTTCTTTTAAGTCTTGTCACACCCTCACATTTTTCTTTTATCTCACAAGCACTCCATGTTATTTTAATCATTCCCTTTCAGGATATCTAAACTAGGGATGTGTTTCATGGGTAGGTCCTTCCGGCTTTGGATTGACCATAGAAACTTCTAATTCCTAACACACAAAGAGTTAAAACATTAAAGTCCGAGTTCTGAACTGGTGTATTCAGAAGTCATAATGCAATGTAAAACGGGTTAAGAGCAGGTCCATAGCTGAGATATTATGAAGCTAATTAAATGGTAAAAAATGTGATACTCCCCTTAAATGTAGCATAACCTTTTGAAATATTGTCATGTGATGTGAATATTCTGAAATTGGACCACACATGACATACCTACAAAACAGATTAAAAAGATTTTGGTACCCAAGTTTTGTTGGGTCCTCGGAGGTTAGCTTTAGATGCAATAAATGGGGAAGTGGGGATACTGTAAGTACCATACCATTTATGAGTGAAATTTTGATTGACAAAATCATTTGTTCCACATGTAGAACAACAAATCTTTGTGGCACTTAGACTAATTAGCTGATTGATTGATTTGACAAAATAAGGCAAATTAGTCTTGGAAACAAAAGATCTTGTATCAACTACAGGAGATGTATGTGACATGTTTCCAACACTATCATTTGTAGTTGATTTCTTTCTCCAAACCATTTTAAACTTCTTAGAATTACCGGAATTATCAACAAAATCATTGTGAGATAAAGTAGAATTATGAGTCCGGGAAGTTGGAGAATTATATGATTTGGAGCTGTTAGAATAACTGTTTGATTTCACACTTGAAGACGAGTTATTCTTACAGACATTTATTGTAGAAAGAGAATTCAACTGAAAAATTGAACTTGAAGCAGTTGTAGAACTTTCAAGTTTTCTAATTTTGCACAATATATGATCTCTTTCTTCCAAAATCACATCAACTTTTGTTTGAGATTCGGATCTCATTTTCCGTTCATTCACAAGAGTTGTTTCTAAAACAGATAATTTGTTTGAAAGTTTACTGATTTTCTCTTCAAAAGTTTTACTTTCGTTTTCAAAAACTTTTTCTGAATTTTTGCTTTTAGCAATGATCAAACTACATTTCTTGATTAAATTCGTTTTCTCAGTTTTAAGCGCATTTCTTTCATCTTTCAAAAGTTTTTCAAGATTAGAAATTTGTTTTGAAAGCTCCTGACTTTTTGTTTTAGATGATTTTCTTTCTAAAATCACAATTTGCTCAAAATCAGACACTTGTTTAGAAAGTTTTGAATGGTCAGTTCACAAGTTCTAATTTTGCTTTCAAAATCTTTTCGTTCAGACTCAAATTTGTGTTTCTCGTCAGAAGTTAAAATCCTTTCTTTCTCACATTCCAGAAATTCAGTTAATTTTCTTTTAAGAACCACACTATAAGTTTCATGATCTATAAACTTTTCTAACTTAGAAATTTTGTTGTTCAGATCAAAATTTATTTTTATCAGATTTGTCTTTTTGCAAAACTCTTCATATGTATAATATCCTGTTCTAGAATACTCGGTGAGTTGTTTCTCCAAAAATTCATTTTGATTTTGCAAAAAATTTCTTGACTCTTCTGAGTTATTAAATTTAGATTTGAGATTGACATGTTCTCTTAAAAGTTCATCCAACACTTGCATGTTGTTTGTGTGTCTGGTTTCAAGTTGAGAGATTTTTGCATTTAGCTCAGAGATTTGGTTTTGAGAACTCATCGTGAAAGCACGGGTTACCTGATAAAGTGATCTCGATCGGTGAGTTTTTGGCAATTTTCTGAGATTTCTTTGGAAAACAGAAGGTGTTCTTGATAGATGAAGGTTTTTCTCGGGTTATGAAGGGCCGAGAAGAATTTTTCTCGGGTGATGAAGGGCCGAGAAGAATTTTTCTCGGGTGACGAAGGATCGACAAAAATAAATTGTCGAGTGGTATGGTCTCGATAAGAAGCTTTCTCGGATGAATGAGACTCGATAACAATTATTGTCGGGTAAAGGAGACTCGATAAAACTTCTAATAAATTTTGAATCGATAAGAAGAGTTTTATCGATCACAAGGGTCTCGATAACTTCAAGTTTCTCGATTAATCAAGATTCGACAAAAATAACTTGACTCGATAAAACAATGAATCGATAAAAATTTATATCGATTCCTGTTGACTCGATTAATAAAATTTGTCGATTTAAAAAGACTCGATAAAAAATCAAAAATACTTAATCTTAGTTTTCTTTAACCGATAAACCAGAAACCAAGAACAAAGGGTTCTTGACTAAAAAGAACAAGTCTTTTTAAGGACAAGAATGTCTAAGTTCTCGAGTTTCTTATTTGTTCCGTCAAGAAAAAAAATTAAAAGTACTAGAGTTTATGATTCTTACTAGAGAATTCTTTAGTAAGAAAAGCTGCAAGAGTCACTAGTTCTTGAGTTTTCTTATGTAAAGAATATCAAAAGTAATTAAAATAAACTAGAATAACTTTAAATAAAACAGATTAAATAATTTTGACTAAAATCAAGAATAACTCAATATGGATCGACAAAAATTTAAGCGCATGAAGTATGAATCGAAAAAAAAACAAGTTTATCAAAATAAGACTTTTTATCGGGTAAAGCTAATGAAGTATGGATGGAGAAAAACAGATAAAAAAAATATTATGAGTTTTTATCCGGTAAAGCTAACAGTTTGAATCGATAAAAACTCAAAAACTCAGAAATCGAAAATTTACCTTCTGTTTCGTAAATAACTTCAGAAAATTGAAAAAGAGCTCTGATCGTAAGCTCTGATACCAATTGTGGATCCAAGTATATGAGGTAACGATGTGCTTTATAAAGAATAATTAATCAGAACACGAAGAATGCTATGAATATGATGAAGATCCGAAGTCGAATATCTCACTTGTATTGAATAATAACAGATTTATCTCTCACAGTTTAGCTCTCAATATTTCGCACTAATGTTCTTCTTTTTCTAATGCTAGCCCTAACCCTCTATTTACAAAATAGAATGTTTCCTTATATTTAAACATTAAACCTTTCCTAATTTAATGACTTTGTTGACTTTACACTTTAGCCCTTCACGTCTTCAATATTTATCATCTCGGATACAAATTTTCAGACCTAACAGCAGCACTTGTGTAGTTCTTCAAATCTTACAAATAATAATCTGTCAAAGCATTTACACACAAAACCTGGAGGTTGTAAGCCCCTTGTCTTCTAGGAGGTCGGGGGTTCAAACCTCACCATAGGTAAGGAGGGTGTGTGAGTTTGTTTGTTTATTCCAATTGTCGTATATAAATATTATATACTTCAAAAAAAAACCTGGAGGTTGAATGACTAGAGTACTACTTTTGAGATTTTTCAATATTTGGTAACCTTAGATTTGGAGCCCTCATATGAACTTTCTCTTTGCTCATTAGATAAGCCACTTGGAAATCTGTCTTAGCTGCCCAAATAAATTCACTATACAGGTCATCTCAAAGAACTGGGAAAGCTTTTCTTAACATGGCAAGAGAATCATGAAAGGGATACAAACTTCTGAATACTCTTAGCAAATCTCTGAGATAGACATTTTGAAAATCAGCTTCTGTAAAAGTTGAGATCTCACCATCTTTTCTCTCAACAGTAAAGTAAGCATGCTTGTAATTGTTTTTCTGCTTCAGCTCAGCAGTGATTACTTTCATTATTGGGCTTTCTTTTCTTACTTCACTTACAGGAAGTATGATTTTTCTAATGATATCTGAATACCATTGTTTCCATCCAAAACACTTCTGAATCCATCAATCAATATAATTGAACTTTTTGTTCATATTCCATGAACATTTTTGGATGAAAGTATTCAAGAAACATTTTCAAAGCATGTTCTTCAATTCTTTGCTCTTGTAATTGTTCAGATTCAGACTTTTGAGGAATAGGAACAATTTCATCTAGAGTATTTCAGAAACCTTTTCTATTCCTTTTTCTACTTCTTTAACTTCTGAACTTTCCATCTTCTGAGAGAGCTTCTGAATTTCTTCAATGTCTTGTTTCTTTGTGTGAATCTGAAAGTCATAGGCATTGCTCAGAAGATAATCAACTCCTTTGATTTGATTTATTCTTGTATGCCCATCCAAAGAACTCTTTCTTACATAATCTCTGAAAAATATCCTTTCCTTGATCAAGTAAATTATTTCTTCTACAACATCAGATGAAGGAACATATTGTTCTGCATACTCTATTAACCATTTCAGAGTAGAGGTTTAGTACTTTGGTATGTCTGAAACAATGAATGTCTTTGAATGATCTGCTCCTATTCTGTAAGTGAATCCCAAATCTGGATTTGTGAAGATCTTTGTAATGCCCCGTCTTTCAATACTTTCAGGCTCCAAGAGATTGGCATTTTCTAATCTGAATTCTAATGCCAGTTGAAAATCATGTTTAATTAGATTTCTGACATAGATCCCTAGAATTCTTCTTATCTCAGAAACAACTTCAGAATCTTCTATTTTGACACAAAAATTCAGAACAGTGAGTTTATCCTGCAACCTCAACTCGTAAAAATCAAATAAAAAGAATTCTGTCAAAGAACCATCTCTCCTTTCAGCTCCAGACTTTATTATCTACAGATCACCTTCAAAAGCTTTAGATATACATCTGATCTTCTTGATTAAAGTTGAGTCATTCAAAACTTGTACCTCATGTCTTTGTACATAAGACCTAACTTTTGAAATATAATCCTTAGACTATTCATCATTTACATAGTCTTCTAAGGTTGCATACCTGAGATTTCTTCTATACATGCCAAAATAAGTATCTTCAGGAAAGATAAGCTGACTTTCTCCAGAGATTTCAAAAATCATATCACTTTCATAGACTTGATCAACTATGGGTTCTTCAAGAATAGGAAAATCAATCAGAGGAACGTTTATGCAGCTTCTGAATCTGACATGTGGCTTATCTGCTGCAATCATCAAAATTTCATCTGTAAAGTCAAAAGTTTCCATATGACTTAAATCAATTTCAATTTCAAACCACTCAGCTGGTTGATTAAGAAATTCTTTGAAAATTGTTAGTCTTTCATCCAAGAATCTACACTCCAGATTTGTTGGATGATTCAAAATGATGATCTCCAACAATATTGACTAACCAATATATACAAGTTTTCAGAAACTTCATTATTTTCAACTATCTTTAGAACTTGAGGTTCCCATACAATCAGATCTCTATTCTCATTTATTTCAACCATTCCTTCATTCACTTCCATCTCTTCATCAAACATAATTACATCAGATAAATCACTTGGATCTCCAATAATGTCTTCAAAAGCAAGATACTCATTCAACATTTCTTCATTTGAGTCAGGAATAACATCTGTGTCTTCAGAACTGAGTTTGTTTTCAGAATCAAGAGACACTTTCTCAGTCTCATATCCTTCTTCCATAGTTTCTTCAAAAGTGACTTTTTCAGCTTCTAGACCTTCATCTTCTGCATGTAAAATATCTTCTATTGCTTCAGAAGTTCTATTAATTTCGTCGTTTTCAGTGTTCTGAACTTCCTCAGAAGTTTTCTCAGAAGATCGTTCAGAAGTTTGAACTTTAGCTTCTTCAGAAGATTTTTCAGAATTTTGACCTTGTGGAATTTCAACATCTTCAAAGACTTTCTGTCTCTTCTCCCCCTCTTGATTATCAGGATCATCTTGATCATCAAGACTATGCTTTAAAGTCTTTGCTTGAGAACCACACTCCAATGCAGAAATACGATTGTTCAAGGAAACTTGAGAATTCTGAATCGAAGTTAATTAATTCAGAATCTGAGATATGTCATCCTTTATTGCAAATTCAGAAGATGCTATCTGAGTAGAAGAAGATGACATAGAGGTCTTCAAGGATTGAACTGTTGAAATAACTTCAGAAAAAGAATCCATAATAGCCTTTTGAAAGTTGTGGAGATCAGAAACAGTTGCAAATTGGAATTCATGCAATTTATCCACCACTTTCTTCTCCTGTCCATCCAACCTATCCTCCATCACCTTACAGTTTTTATCCGTCAATTCCTTAATGTCCTTCTGAATCTTTGCAAATTCAGAAGTACAGAAATCTTTGAATTCAGAAAATTCAGTAGATGAGGGAAAATGTCCAAGACCAACAAATGGTCTTGTTTGCAGTCCTTCAGAAGAAGGTTGGCCTGTAGATGCTACAGCATCATGAATCACTTGTGATTCTGTTAATGGAGCTTTGGTGATGTTCACTCCACCAGGTGTATCTATGCTTGTTGTGGCAAAATGACTAACACTTTGCTTGTGGACATCTGAAAGATGTGTGCTGGTGTGATTAAAATCCACATTAAGTGGTTTAGAAGGCCCAAAGTTGATTGGACTCTCAGACTCAAAGTGCTCGAAACTGTGAAGGGGGGACATATATCCTTCTTTTTCAACAATAGGTTCATTCCAAATGGGAACCTATTGGTAGATTAGCTGCTTGCCCCATGTGTGTCATTGAAACACCCTTCTGTTGAGAGATGGGTGAGTTGCTGGAGGGGTTAACAAGTCTTGCCATGGGCTCACTGGCTTTTTCAATACTACCCACCAAAGGATGTGGAGTAATAGATGATGTGGGTGCCTGGCTTAGAACAGGTAGTTCACAAGTTTCTTTATTTTTTACTTGTGGTCTCCCCTTTTCAGTTCTTTTTATCACTCTTCTACCCAACCAATCATTTTCATTTTTCCTCTTTACACCATGAGGTTGTTCTCCCCCATGAACAGCCTCCACACTCTGCCTAGGAATTCTAGACACCTCACAATGCTCACCACTCTTGTTAGAATCAAGGGAAGAGACTACTACTTTAGGTAGTCCCATTAATTCACAGTACTCACTCAAAAACGTATTTGATGATTTTACAAGTGCAAGTAAATAAGTTGGTAATGGTAAAGCATTTGGGAATTGCAGTTTAGCATTTAGTGGTCTGAGATTATCCATTGAGAAAAGGGGAACATGTATCTCATGAGTCAGAACAGGAATAGCAGGAACAACTTTCATTGCCCCTTTGATGAAGGTTTGAAAGAATCTTTGAAAGGGTATATAGTTGTAAGTAGACTTCTTCAAACCTGCAGACTTGAGTTCATCAAAAATAAGTGAAGCATAATCATAATGCTTGTTGAATGTTACTCAATGAAAAATTATTCTCCCATTTGTTGATGCTTGATCCAGACTTGAGCTTTTACCAGATAGACAAGTGTTCAGAATTGTAAATAAGCAATACCAGATAGGGGGTAAACACTTTCTTCAGAATGAGCTTAATGCATTGAGTTGCTCAGAGTATCCTAACTTCATAAAGTTTAAAATCATCTCAGAAGTGGATGTTTCTTCTTGATTTCAAGTAGTTTCTCTTCAGGTACATATAGTTTGGACAAATCAGGACCATCACTGCTCTGTGCACATGATTGAGAGTCAGCAACACCAACATGTGACTTAGAAGCCACTTCAATAGGCTCGATTTTAGTTTCCTCAAATTTGTCAGTTCGCGGGTTAGGGTTAGGGTTTGATTTGGGATTTGGATTTGAAGGACCAGTTTCAAAAATCACAGTAGTAGCAGTGTCTTTTAAAATCTATTCATCATCTAGATTGATCTTCATCGATCCAACCATTACCTTCTTAGGAACTATTTTGAATGAATCATTGCTTGATGATCCATTACTGTCACTGAAACGAGATTTTGCAGATTGAACATTTGAAGTCGACATAGTTGAAAATGAGGAGAAACTTGAGTTTGAATGAAAATCAATGAACAGAGAAAGATTTTTCGGAGGGAAAGAATGCTAGAAAGTGAAGACGAAGATGAAATCATGGATTATAAATGACTGAATAATCGTGGATGGACACGTGGCCAAAAGTAAGAGTGATTAGAGTAGTAATCATCATTTATTCGGATAAATGAACCGTTTAATCGACGTGCTTAAGGATTAGCCAATTAAATTAAAACACGTGGCACACCATTAGTCTTTATAATGGGAAGAAAAATTCTGAGAACAAGTTCAAAAAATTTCAGAAGAAGTTCAGAACTTCTGAGAATAAGTTCAGAAGTTTGAATGAAATGATTTAGAAATACTTCACAATTTTCGAAATAAGTTCAGAACTTGACTTGGAATCCTTCAAAATCACAAAAATCATTTAAAACTACAAATTTCTGAAAAATGTAAAACATTTGAAGTAGGTTTGAACAATATGAAAAACAATTTATCTTCAGAAGTTTGTCCAGATTCTTCAGAAGTATACAATTTAATGTGTTATCCTCCATTTCAGATCTTGAATGTTATAGAGAAGTGGGAAAGATTTGAATTTGAGTTTAACTCCCCCTTGAATGAAGAAACATTATGATTCTCCCCCTTAAACAATGCTAGACATCAAAATTGTTAGAAATAAAAGATAGAGAAATGAAAAAAAAATTGCAAGTAGTATAAGACAATCAATTTGTTTGAAAAATTATGCCTCTGAGTTAGAAAAAAAAATAAAGTTCTGAAAAATTAACTGAAGAAACTCTGAAGGTAAGATTTCTCAAAAATTTGAGGAAAATAAACTCTGAGGTCTCCCCCTCAAATTTAATATTCTGTACTGGTTCAGAAATAATAGGCATATGTTCAGAAACAGGGATAACAGGTTCAGAAATGACTTACACTGTTTCTGAAATAACTTGTACAGGTTCAGAAGTAGGAAATTCTGAATTCGAGGTTGAGATAGGTGGTCCAGAAATATTTGATATCATAGGTTCTGTAGATGCTTGTGCTAGAATACTTCTGAGTAAAGAAGGATTTTGATAATATGCAGAAACATTCACAGAAATATCAAATTAGTCTTGACATAAGGTATCTAAATTTGATTTAAGTAAAGTTTGAGATTCAGAAGTGTGATTTGTCTTGCTGTTTTCTGAATCCAAAATCTCAGAAACTTGGTTAAGCTTGAGTTCTAAACTGTCTTGTTCAGAAGTCATTGTTGGCTCATGAAATCTAATATTTGAAGTCTCAATGATTCTTTGTGTTCCTTTGATAAGTACTCTGAATGCTTTGGATCTTTGAGAATAGCCAACAAAGATACCAGCTGTACCCTTAGGTGCAAATTTATCCAGATGTTGTGTATCATTCAGAAGAAAACATCTGCAACCAAAAAATTTAAAATAATCAATAGAGGGTTTTCTTTGCTTTATAATTTCATAAGGAGTTTTAAGTAGTTTTCTATTCAGAATTGTCCTGTTCTGAGTAAAACATGCAGTTGCAATTGCTTCTGCCCACAGAGATAAAGGAAGTTCAGAATATGCTAGCATGGTCCTTGCATCTACCAAAGTTCTGTTTTTCCTTTCAACAACACCATTCTGTTGGGGAGTTCTGCCAGCGGAAAAATTATGTGATATACTAACAGATTCCAAAAAATTCTGAAGTGTAGAATTTGTAAATTTTGTGCCATTGTCACTTCTGATCTTTTGAACTGGTAGTTGAAGAAGAACTTGGATTTTCTTCAGAAAAGGAATGAGTCTTTCAGAAGTATCAGATTTGAGTCTTAAGAATTCAACCCAAGCATATCTTGAATATTCATCTACAATCACAAGAATATACTTGTTTCCACCCATGCTTTGAGTTTTCATTGGTCCACACAAATCCATATGTAGCATTTCAAGTGGAGCTTTACATGAAGATAGCATTTTCAGAGGATGGGAGCTTCTTTTGATCTTCCCTAGTTCACATGCAGAGCTTAAAGAATTCTTTTCAAATCTGATCTTTGGTAGTCCTCTTACAAAGTTGTGTCTTTCCAGTTCAGAAATGGCTTTGAAGTTCAGATGTGACATTCTTCTATGCCAAAGCCAACTATCATTTCTCATAGTTGTGGAAATGTAACAAACTCCTTGTAATTGACCATTTGCAGTGAAAGTTGCAGTGTAGATATCTTCATCTCTATAAGCAGTTTACTCATTTTTGTTTGATGAACTCCGAACATGACAGTAGTCTATATCAAAATTTACCTTCCAATATTAGTCACATAATTGACTTATACTGAAGAGATTATGTTTAAGACCTTCCACATAGAAAACCTTCATTACTTTAACATCTCCTTTGGAAAAAGTTCCATATCCTCTCACATAACCTTTTGCATTGTTTCCAAAGCTAACTTTTCCTCCATATCTTTCATGATAATCGGTTAAAAGTTCTTTGAAAGATGTTATGTGTCTTGAACATCCAGAATCTAAGACCCACACATGACATATCTGCAAAAATGATTATTGAGATTTAGGTACCCATTTAAGAATGGGTTCTGTGAGATTAGTCAAAAACTTTGATTTTCTGAACTTTGACTTAATCTTCTGAAAGTCAGAAGTTTGTTCAGAATTTTTTAATTTGTCATTTTTAGTGTTATTTTGAATTTTCTTTTTATGTTTATATTTGTTTGCCAATGTAGTTGAAAATTTCTGAATTGATTTCTCTAGAGTTGTCTTATTTGTTTTGGAGTTCAGATGAAAATTATGATGACCACAGTTAATGCAGTGAATATGATTATTCAGAATATTTAATAAGGTAGTAGATGAACAAGAATCAACATTGTTTGATTTGTCAACAGTAGTTCTTTTATTCACTTTATTAATCTTTGGTACATCAATTTTCTTTGAATTTGAAAAACTATATAATTTGACAGTCTTTGATAGCCTTTCACCTTTCTTTCTCCAAACTAAAGTGGATAGCTCTGTAAAAGATAAGAAATGAGAATTAGTATAAGAAATTCTTTTACTTACTTTAGTTTTAGCTTCAGATTTAGGATTTGAATTATGAACTTTAGAAGTTGAATTTGAAGATTGTCCTTTTTCAAACTATTTAATTCTGGTTACAAAATCCGATGATGATATTGAAGATAAAGGTGTTTTTGTGGATATAGGAGTATCATTTGATGAAGTAGAAGAAGTTGCAGTTTTCAGAAATTCTGGTTTCAGAAAAACAATATTAAACTTGTTAGAAGGAACTTTTGGTGTTTCTGATTTCAAAATTTCTCCTTCAGTCATATTTGATTGTAATTTATACACCAAATATCCATCTTCATCTTCTCCTGAATCTGAAGCATTCATTAAATCTGAGAACTTATCTTGAGTCATGCTAGATGCAAAAGATTTTTGATTCAAAATATTTTCAGACTCATCATCAGAATTATCAAAAATAATTTATGAATTCTCATTCTTATCTTGTAGAGATTCAACATCTGAGAATTCATCATATTTTTCTTCATGTTCTGATTTATTATCAAAATTATCGACTTTTAGAACTTCAGATAATCTTTCAGAAGTGAGTTCAGAAGATAATTCAGAAATTTTCTCAGTTTTAATAGATGGTTCAGATTTTTCTTCAGAAACAGTTTTTGATTCAGAAATAAGTTCAGAAATGTTTATAATGTTTTTATGCATTACTTCTGTTTCATAAATTGTCTCTGTTTTACCAGAATTAAGATATTTTTCATCAGAAAATAGAGTCTCTGATTTTACAAAAGGAATTCTTTCAGGCAAAGAGAGATTAACAGGTTTGGATATGACACCTGTATTAGTTTCATTAAAAAAAATTTCATTTTTGAATAGTCATAAAGATTTACAGGTGCCTTTTTCAGAATTTGACTTTCATTATATCCCAATCCTGCCTTTATGTTGTAAAATTTTGAATTCTGAGCCTAGTTTGTCAAAATATTCAGAGTCTGTTTTGCTTGTCCTCTTTTAAAGTTCAGATCTTCCAATTCCTTAATCTTTTTGTAAAGATCAAGTCTTTCTTGATTCAGAAAGTTCATTTTAACATTCAGAATTTCTTTTTCAGATTTTTCATTTATGATATTTTTTTGTAAACTTTCCATCTTTTCTTTTTACAATAATTTTTCTTCATAATTTTTTTTAAGAGATTGTTCAGCTTCTTGGCAATTTTGTTTATAGATTTGACTTTCAGCTCTGAATTGATTTACCAACATTCTTTCACCCTTAATTATGTTTATGAGACTTTCAAGTTCAGAAAACATATTCTGAACTTGATTTTGCATTTCAGAATCTCCAAATAGTTGTTCAGAATTTGGTTTAGAAGAGTAATCTATTTCAGAATTTAGTTTAGAAGACGAAGAAATTACCTCAGAATCATGTGCATGTTTATCTTCTGATCCATTTGGAACATATAGTAGTTTGATGCATAGTGAACTACTTTTTCATCATATTCACCATCACTCCAGTTTAACCAATCCTCTTCATATTTGGTAACCAAAGCTGGATTAAGCTCCTTCTTTTTAGCAAGAAGATGTTTTTTCTCATAGTAGCCTGAGTTTTTTACTTTGGGCATTTTGCATATTGACCAGACTTACCACAATTAAAGCATCTTGTTGGTTAAGATATCTCAGTTTGACCAGCATCTTGACTTTTCTTGAGACCAACTTCAGATTTTGGTTTGTTCTGATATTTTTGATTATATCTTTGAGTAAATTGTCTTGTCATAAAAGCAATATTATCAGAAATTCTCTTAAGTTCTTCATCTGATTCATCCCCATCACACAAATTTCTTTCTGGGATCTTTCAGCTTTTGCTCTTAGCAGAAATGGTCATAGAATTATTATAATTCTTGCTCAACAAGGCTACTGTTTCATTTGCCTTCTTTTGTTCATTCTCTCTAGTCTTGATTTTGTCTTCTTGTTGAAACAGAATGCCATAGACATCATGAATGGTTTTTCTAGAAAGATTTCTAGTAACCATGTTGTCAAAAAAACTTGACCATTCATTACCCAAGTTGTTCAGAAATTTATTGTTTATCTCAGAGTTTGATTTCTGAACACCATTTCTTCTCAGATCATTCAGGATATTGTTGAATCTATGATAAGTCTCTATAATAGATTCATTTTCTTTATACCTGAAGTTTTCATAAGTATCCTCACATATATTCAATCTTTGTGCTTGGGCCTTTGTACTACTTCGCATTTGAGCTTCAACCTCATCCCACATGGCTTTGGCAGATGTTAAACTATCTACCCTATGGAATATCTCATTTGAAATGGCCATTGTAAGAAGAGTTAATGCCCTTTCGTCAATTTTAGCTTGAGCTTTCTCAGCAGTACTGTACATACCTGGACTTTTCTTGATTCTCGATGTAGGTATCTCAAGAGTTAACTTAGTTCTTGGTACTGATGGTATTTCCACATAGACCTCTAGAGGACCATTTATGATCGATTGCATTAAAGCTTTATCGATATTATCGAAGAATTGAATCATCATGATTCGCCACTGATGATATTCACCAAAAAACAGAGTTGGTGGTTTAGTTTCTAATCCGATGGAGACGATTTCTTTCGACATCTTTGATTTGAAATAGATCGATAATTCACCTGAAATTGTTGAATTTATCAATCAAGAAAATATAGAACTGTCAGATCTGACAAGTTCTTCTCTGAATGTCAAGAATAGATGAATTGGCTCTGGTACCAACTGTTAGGTCCCAAACAATCAAGAATGTAGAAAGATTAAAGAACAAGAACAAGAATTAGATCACTGAAGTTGTATGTAGTATTGATCACTAAACTGTATTACAATATGTGTATCTTTACAAGCTCTATCTATCAACGTTAGTTATAACAGCCTATCAAACTATCTATTTATATACAAATGGAAAAGCTAAAGTTACAGTACAAAAATAACAGACATGTTCAGAACTGCTTCTGAACATCTTCAGAACTTCTTCAGAAGTGTCTTCAGAATCCTCTTCAGAACTTCTTCAGAATCTTCAGAACTTCTGAAGTGGTCACTTCAGAAGTTATGCCTTAGGCTTTACTTCATTTGTCTTCAGACTTCTGAATCTTTCTTTTCAGAACCTAGTCTTCTTTTGAAGCTACTTCTGATATCTATCATACTGATTTTTAAAATTCTTTGAAATAGATACAGATGAATCATTATTATAAAGAAAATGAGAAGCAACAAAATTATTCATCCCACATGTAGAACAACACATATTATCATGAGCAAATGAAAGTAATTGTTGTATTGAATAGATCACTTTTGGAAAAACAGAGCAACAGTATTGATCAGTACATTTATTCTTTACATCATGACTAATATTGTTTTTCTTAACAATCGAAACAAAAACAAATGATTTTGCTTTGTCTACTTTAACAGTAGACTGCTTCATTCTTCATTCAGTTTTTGAGAAGATCTTTTACCTTTTGATTTGTATTTAGTAATATTTTCAACAACAGGTTTAGTGTTTGAGCATTCGCCCGTTTCAAAACAAACTGGTATTTCTTTCAGAGATTGTTGAACTAAAAGATCTAAATGACTTGACTGTGTATGTGCAAAGTCAAACTGTTCAAGTTCTTCATGTAAACAAACATTTGAGTTCATGATTTTTGAGAAATCAACTTCAGATGTACAATCATCAGGTAAATCAAGATATTGTTCGTGTTCTTTCTTGATACGATCGGAAACGACCAGGATATAGGAATTCATTAAAATCCTTTCTGAATTGTTTTTCACTATCAGTTGTGATATGATTTGAAATATTCTTTTGAAAATCAACAAATGAATCCGAAAAGTAAGAAGGCGGAAAATCAGATATAATATTATCAGATTCTTCTACAATATTCGAGTCATTTGAACTACTCTGTTTACTCTTGAAAAAGAAACTTCCTATAAAAGCTTCGCAAGAAGAGATGTCAGAATCAGTGCTCATAGTTACACTTGATTCTGGTATATCTTCAAGTTTGACAGAAATATTCTTTTCTAAATCTGAAAGTTTTTGCTTTAAAATGTCCTTTTCCTTTTCAAAATGTTGTCTTTCTTCAGATAATAATTTTTCAAGCTTAACTATTTTACTTTGCAGCACAAGAGGTGGAACACATACCTTCCCCTCAATCGGTTCAACTTCAAATTGAGTAGCATAACTTAAAAAATAATCATTTGAAAGAAAAACTTAGTTGTCATTAGAATAACTTTCCTTTAATAATTCGTAGTTAAAAAGAAGCTTTAATTTTCCTGTTTTTGTTTCATGCAAAGCCATTTCATACGAAGGTCAAAGATGGTAGGCTTTGACTATTTCTTTTGTTGCATCCGAATCTAATTTGAAGTTTCATTGTCATACGAAGCTTCTATCAAATTTTGTTCAAACATGGTGTCTTACATTTTTTGTTTATTATCATCTGAAGCCACATGAAAGCTTGGTCACCTAAATACTTTGTGTTGATCATAACTCCTCTAAGTGATTTGAATATGATTCCTCTGTATACTTAGTGAAAATTCCATTTGTAAGCTTATTCTTAAAATCAGCGATAGCATACGCTGAATGTTGTCAGCGATCGCTGAAATTCAGAAGCATCAAGTCTACCCATGAAGATCTGAATATCAACCATTACACCAAAAGAACATTCAGCAAAAGTCGAAGACCAAGCTGAAGAAAGAGATAGTCAACTAATGATCTGACGCAGTTCAGTGATAGCAATGAATATCTAAATCATAGTGTGAAGTCTTGTTAAGCCTCAGCGATACTATGAAAGTTCATCCTTGAAGTTTCAAGTTCAACGATCAAGTGAAGCTTTTCAAACAATATTAAGATTAATCTTATCCTTGATGCACAACAGTCAAACCTTATACTATGTCAGAGAAGGACGTACGGATTGTCTCTTATGTCCCCATCATAACCAATATGGTACTGTTCACACGCGGCCAAAAGCATGGTTACTTTTGAACAAAGGACAAGCTTCCTATGAAAGCTGGACACGTGGCATATACCTTTAGTCTTGCATTAAATGCAAACGATTATAATTAAGATGACGATATCTTCTTCATCTTCATGCATGCTACTTTCTATTTCTAAAACCTCTGTCTCTTTTCTCTCTTATTTCCTTGTGCCTCAATGTGTGTGATTTCTTAAGTTACAATAGAATAGGTTTACTTGTTCTAATTTCGCTTGTAATTGTAAATTTGTTTATTCAATATAAACTAATTTAAAAACAAAAATCTAACTTTTTGTATTCAACCCCCCCACCTTCTACAAACCGTTTCTATACCCTTGAAGTCTTGTAGACTCCCTTGTTGGGACCAACAAGTGGTATCAGAGCAGTGTTTCTCACTTATCTTTAAAATCTCTTTAAACAAATCTATTTTAAAATGTCTAATACGAATACAAACTACATTGATAATGGATCTTTTAGGTAAACCTCCAAGTGATAACTTTCCATTATGGAAGGAAATAATGACTCTATTCCTTGAAAGGTCAGGACCTAAGATCCTCTACTATCTAGAAAATGGACCATTTGTTCCTACAACCCTAGTAGCTAGTGTTGAAAGCTTTATGCACATAAAAGATGAAACTCTCTCTCAAATTCACCAAACATTTAACTGTCTCTAGATTGACATGAAAACTGTCAACAGAGAATACACTAACGCTGAAATACTGACAAAATTCATGGAGACACTACCTGAACAATGGGGAGTGTACACTACATTCTCTCTCTCTCTGAGTGCCCTTTATGGAATGCTCTTTAATGAAGAGAAATCTTAGGTTTTAAGAAAGAACCTCATAAATGAAATCAAGGGTGCCAAAAGTACTTCTTTGGCACTAGTGACTTCAGAGGTAGAACCATCAAAACTTGTTTCTTCCTCCATCACCTCTATCACTGAATTAAATCAAAATGATTCAGAAGAACTCACTTATGTTGACATCTCTGAGTTTGATAACTCTCTGGCACTTCTTACGAACAATTTTAAAAGATTTGCAAAAAAGGCAACTTTCGAAAATCTCCTGCTATCACTGACTCTGATATGACAAAATCTTTACCCGCTGAAAAAGCATCTGCCATATGCTCTAACTGTCAACGAAAGGGTCACTTTGCTAGCGAATGTAGATCCAAGAAAGTAGCTGCTCCCACCACCTCTCAGAACTCTGACAAAAAGGAAAAGTATTTTAAATTAAAAAATAAATACAGAGATCTGAAAAAGAACCAGCAAAAGGGCAAAGGTCTAGTTGCTGAAGAAGTTGACAGGGATCAAGAAGAAGATTGGGCCAAGTCATCTGATGAATCTGGCTTCGATGAAGAAGATCTTGCCTTTCTCTGTCTAATGGCAAGAACTGAAGAGGCTGAAGAAGTCTCTGAAACTTCCAGCTCAGAGTCTCCTTCAACTCAGGTAAACATTCCTATAATCTTCTCTCTACCTGTAAGTGATAACTTGTCCGCTCTCGATGCTATGACCGTTGATTTTTACAATGCTCTAAATGGAAAGATTAAAGCTGAACAAATTAACATGGATCTTTCTGAACAATTGAAAAATTGTCATTTAAAAATCAAAGAACTGACAAAGATTGAAGATTGCCTAAAAAATCAAGTCTTTGTAAATCAAACAATTAGTATTGAGAGATAACAAGCTATCACTGAAAAGGAAAAGGCCATCGCTGATCTTAAGGCTGAGAAAGCGACCATTGAAGGATTGTGCAAAGCCTCTGATAAAGTCAGCGAGATCATCAATGCTCAAATTACTCTAGAAGTCATATGTAGGTTACATTATAACTCTAATAAAGAAGGATTAGAGAATGATCGTTCCATGTTGAAATTCGGAATGTTTGTCTCTTCTATTCCTGGTCCCTCTTCATCTGAAAATTTGACTATTCTTAAATCTGATGATTCTAAGAAAATGATCAAGAACAACGTTCCTGACCACATTCCTAAAATCAAAAACTTTCAGAAACAGAAAAAGAACTCCTTTGTTCCTTCTGTAAGTCATCCTAAAGCTGGGAAGAAGATCCCTGGATATATTCAGCGATCAACTCCCCGAATTAAGATCGACATCGGACAAAGGAATTCTAGGCTCTGCTCCTGAAAATGTTTTTTTCTCGCACTCTGAAATCCTTCAATTCCAAACCTAATCACAAATATGGGAAATGCTATCACTATGGTGAAAATACCCAAATTGCCAGCAAATGTCCTAATGCTACTTGATAGATATCAGAAGTAGCTTCAAAAGAAGACTAGGTTCTGAAAAGAAAGATTCAGAAGTCTGAAGAAAAGTGAAGTAAAGCCTAAGGCATAATTTCTGAAGTGGCTACTTTAGTAGTTCTGAAGATTCTAAAGAAGTTCTGAAGAGGATTCTGAAGACACATCTGAAGAAGTTCTGAGGATGTTCAGAAGCAGTTCTGAACATGCCGTATTTTTGTACTGTATCTTTATCATTTCCATTTGTATATAAATAGATAGTTTGATAGGTTGTTATAACTAACGTTAATAGATAGAGCTTGAAAAGAAACACATTGTAATACAGTGAAGTAATCAATATAACATACAACTTCAGTGATCTAATTCTTGTTCTTATTCTTTAATCCTTCTACATTCTTGATTGTTTGGGATCTAACAATTGGTATCAAAGCTAATTCATCTGTTCTTGATATTCAGAGAAGAACTTGTTAGATCTGACAGTTCTTGATATTCTTGATCGATAAATTCAAGATTCAATTTCAGGTGAATTCTCGATTTATTTTCAAATCAAAGATGTCGAAAGAAATCGTCTCCATCGGATCAGAAACTAAACCACCAACTCTGTTTTTGGGTGAATATCATCAGTGGCGAATCAGGATGATCCAATTCTTGGATAATATTGATGAAGCTCTAATGCAATCAATCGTAAATAGCCCTCTGGCGGTCTATGTGGAGATACCATCAGTACCAAGAACTGAGTCAACTCCTGAGATACCTGCATCAAGAATCAAGAAAAGCCCAGGTATGTACAGTACTGCCGAGAAAGCTAAAGCTAAAGTTGACAAAAGGGCATTAACTCTTCTTACAATGGTCATTCCTAATGAGATATTCAATAGGGTAGATAGCTTAACATCTGCCAAAGCCATGTGGGATGAGGTTGAAGCTCAAATGCAGGGTAGTACAGAGGCCCAAGCACAAAGATTGAATATCTGTGTGGGTACTTATGAAAACTCCAGGCATAAAGAAAATGAATCTATTACAGAGACTTATCACAGATTCAACAATATCCTGAATGATCTGAGAAGAAATGGTGTTCAGAAATCAAATTCTGAGATAAACAATAAATTTCTTTACAACTTGGGTAATGAATGGTCAAGCTTCTCTGATAACATGGTTACTAGAAATCGATCTAGAAAATCTATTCATGATGTCTATGGCATTCTGTTCCAACAAGAGGACAAAATCAAAACTAGACAGAATGAACAAAAAATAGCCTTGTTAAGCAAGAAGTATAATAACTCTATGACCATATTTGCTAAAAGCAAAATTTGTGAGATCCCAGAAACAAATTTGTGTGATGGGGATGAATTAGATGAAGAGCTTAAGAGAATCTGATAATATTTCTTTTATGACAAGGCAATTTACTCAAAGATATAATCAAAAATATCAGAACAAACCAAAATCTTATGTTGGTCTCAAGAAAAGTCAAGATGCTGGTCAAACTGAGACATCTGAACCAGCAAGATGCTTTAATTGTGGTAAGCCTGGTCATTATGCAAAAGAGTGCAAAATGCCCAAAGTAAAAACCTCAGGCTACTATGAGAAAAAACATCTTCATCTTCTGAACTAAATTCTGAAATAGATTACTATTCTGAACCAAATTCTGAACAACTTTATGGAGATTCTGAAATGCAAAATCAAGTTCAGAATATGTTTTCTGAATTTGAAAATCTCAGAAACAGAATTAAAGGTGAAAGAATGTTGGTAAATCAATTAAGAGCTGAAAGTCAAATCTATAAACAAAATTGCCAAGAAGCTGAACAAATTCTTGAAAAAATTTCTGAAGAAAAATTATTGTTAAAAGAAAAGATGGATAGTTTACAAAAATATATCATAAATGAAAATTTTGAAAAAGAAGTTCTGAATGTTAAAATGAACTTTATAAATCAAGAAAGACTTGATCCTTACAAAAAGATTAAGGAACTGGAAGATCTGAACTTTAAAAGAGGACAAATAGAACAGACTCTGAATATTTTGACAAACCAGACTCATAATTCAAAATTTTACAACATAAAGACAGGATTGGGATATAATGAAAGTCAAATTCTGAAAAAGGCACCTGCAAATCTTTATGACTATTCAAAAATGAAATTTTTATTGAAACTAACACAGGTGTCATATCCAAACCTTTTAATCTCTCTTTGTCTGAAAGAATTCCTTTTGTAAAATCAGAGACTATTTTCTGATGAAAATTCTCTTAATTCTGGTAAAACAGAGACAATTTCTGAAACAGAAGTAATCCATAAAAACATTATAAACATTTCTGAACTTACTTCTGAATTAAAAACTGTTTCTGAAGAAAAATCTGAACCATCTATTAAAACTGAGAAAATTTCTGAATTATCTTCTGAACTCACTTCTGAAAGTTTTACTAAAGTTCTAAAAGTAGATAATTTTGACAATAAATCAGAACATGAAGAAAAATATGGTGAATTCTAAGATGTTGAATCTTTACAAGATAATAATGAAAATTCAGAAATTATTTTTGATAATTCTTGTTACACATGTAAAAGTATGAACCATAAGATGAAGAGGATGACGTGGGACATTCATCCAGCATGTCTACCTTTTGCAACTGATTAGTTTGTTACACGCTCCCATCTCACACGTGTCAATTTGTAATAGGTTAGAATATTGACTTTTACATTATGTTATTTGTATAAATAGATTTTTTCTTTGAATGTAAAAGTTGTCGATCTAATTGTACGATTGAAGAAGATACTGTGCGTAATTCCAAATATTTGTAATCGTGATTCAAGTTATATTACAAGTTAATCTGTTCTTCAATCTTTAATTGTTATTATTACTGTTGATTAATCAATATTAATTGCTTCCGCTCATACTCTGTTATATGAATTTATCGATTGATCTATGAAGTAGAGAATCTGGAACCAACAACTGGTATTAGAGCTTGATAATCAATCTATTGATTATTATATCTCCTCAATTTGGAAATTTCTCTCTTCATTCATTCAGTAACCTCCTGTTTTAACTACTGTTCATAATTCCACCCTGTTCTACGACGATTCATAGCAATTATGTCTAAAACAGTGGTAATTGTAGTTAAAATTTTGAAGAATTAGTTAAATTTTGTTGTTCATATCAATTGAAATTTACTTGTTCTAGATTTCAACTCAAATCTATCATTACATACTTCTCGATCTTAAAAAAAATGGCAAATTCAAATTTGAATGTTGTTTACACCTCTGGTTCTCTGACCAAACCTCCAACTCTTATTCGTGGTGAATATCCACAATGGAAGATTGTTCAAAATGGTCCCTTCGTACCAATGACTACAATTCCAAGAGTTCCTGCCACTACCAATACTGATGAAATCCCTGCCCGAAAAGTTCCAAAGCTAAGGGAAAGGCCAAAGTTGAACTTGCCAAAAAGGCGAAAACTCTTCTTATCATGGCTATTCCGAATGAGATTTTTCAATCTCTGGATTTCTGTGATATTGCTAAGGAATTATGGGATCAGTTAGAAAATCTTCCGAATGAGGATTGATACTGCTCAAGCTCTGAACGAATACAACAGCTTCCAAGCCATTGCGGATGAATCTCTGGAACAGACTTTTCATAGATTTAATAATCCGATAAATCTATGTAAACGATGTGATATTGTTCGATCAAAGGAAGACAATAATGTCTTATTCTTAAAGAGATTAAATCCAGAATGGTCAAATCTCTCCATGTCTTTACAAGCTAATCAAGATCTTGAGCAATGGTCTCTACACGATATATTTGGAACTCTTCAAGCTCATGAGAAGGAGGTTGTACAAAAGAAAACAACTATAGGTGGACCTTTGGCCTTGATTTCTGAAACAAAGGGAGCTACCAGAAGAAAAAGTGAAGATAGAAGAGTGAAAAGCAAGGCATTCATGTCAGAAACTGTTCCAGAAGAAGATTCTGATTCTGATGATGAAATAAAGGCATTTGCTGATTCCTTGGCTCTTATTACCAAACAGTTTACAAACCGGTTTGGAAATAGAGTATTCCAAGGAAATAGAAGGTCTGATCGCTCTAACTATACTCCTAAGCAAGAGGTTCAGAGATCTGAGAAGACTGAAACAGAAAAGAATGAAGAGGAAATGAAGAAAAAGAAAGATGTATGTTACAGATGTGGCAAGCCGGGTCATTACTCGAAGGATTGCAGAGGGGCTCTGGATAAAGACAAAACATATTACAAAAATAAATACAAGTATAATGTTACTGAAAGAGCCCATTATGCTGTGAAAGAAAACTGGATCGAAGATGAGTCCAGCGGTGATGAGGCCATGTTTTGTGGAATGACAAGTACAAATGAATTAGAAGAACAGCCTTCTGAATCACCGGTTAGTACTCTTTCTGAATCATCTGAACTTGAGAATACAATTGTGGTTTTATCAAACAATTTTGAGGAACTTAAACAAAAGCTTACAATTGAAAAGAAGTTACGAAAAAACATTGAGAAAACTCTTTCCACAATACAAAGGGAAAGAGATATTTACAAAAGAGAGATGGATATCTTAACATAAGAAAAACTGGAAATTGACACGGAAAAAGAAAAGATTTCTAAAACCTTGAAAGACACAGAAGTTTTGTCAAAAAAGGAGCACTTACGTTATAAGAAACTTCTGGAAGAAAAGGATAAGGAAATTCAAGTTAAGGAAAGTGACAAATTAAATTATGTAGCACTTAAAAACTACTTTCAAAAGGAAAGAGAATTTCTGTACATTGAACTTCAAAACAAAACGCACCAGATCAAAACATATCTGGATGCTCAAAAAGTTCATGAGAAAATAAGTACACAAGTAGGAAGATCTGGAATCGGCTTTGAAGATTTAGATCCCTATACGTGTGAAAAGAAGTCTGGTTTAAACTCTGTTTTTTGTATAGGACAACAACAGAAGCCCGTGTTTCCAATTATTTTTGAACAATCATGTTTTAAACGATCTAAAATTGAAAATGGTCATCATCAACGAAAACTCAACTTTAAAAATATTACATATTCTTCTGAAAAGACTAACATTAATCTAAATCAAATTCAGAAGAAGGATGACATTTTCAAGTTTGGTTCAAGTGTTCTTATAAAATTGAATCCAGAGGCTGATGCGTTTATTCCTATTCAAGCAGAGGAGGACTTAAGACTTAGTTTTGAAAAAGATGTTCTCTTGACTCTGGATAATTGTTTTAAACTTGAGAATGACAAACAAAAGTTAGAAAATAATCCAGAGATATTTCCTTGTTCATTTATTGATTTAAATCTTTCTGAAACTCAAGAGGATTAAGAAGAAATCACATATCCATGGGAAAATGATGATCAAAGTGAGAATTTCTTTGACAATTCAGAAACATATCTCTCTCTTCTCTCTCATCAATCTCCTATTTATGCTAAAACTCCAGAGATCATAAAAAACAAAGACGCCCCATTTCTCTTTACAAATGAATCTCTGGAGATAAGAGCTTCTGGAATGAATGCTCAGAATCATTCAAGTGAAATTCCGATTTTATATATTCCTTCTGAACAACGAAAACCTATTTTTATACATCCAGATTTTATAGGAATGTGTCTGAAAGCTAAATCTTGTCTTGAACTTGAAAAGGAAGAAAAACTTAAAAAGAAGATCCCTATCCAAAGTCCTAAATCTTATCCTCCGAAACTTTCTTATGTTCAGAAAGGTAAATGGAAATCTAATCTCTCTGTTCGTGTTTCAGTAAATACAAAAGCTTCTGAGAAGACAAATCCGAGGAAATCTCCGCTAAAGAATATTTCAGATTCTAAACATATGTCTAGTCTAGATAGGAAGTTCTTTAGAACAACTGATACTAGAAAAGACAGTTTTAAGAATAATTGTAATTATCATTATCACAATGAAAATTCAATAAAATCTTCTATGTTTCAGAATTCTGAATGTTTTTCTCTATTCTTAAAATTACAGAAATTTTTCTCACGAACTTCAAATTCCTTCACTGCCAACCATTCGTATTTCAATAAAAATAAAACAAAGAAAAACAGAAACACAAAAAATCCAAATAATTCGTCTTTACCTTCTGACAAATCAAATCAAAAGCAAATACAAAAGGCTGATAAGACAAAAACTAACCTTAAAGGACCCATAATGGTATGGGTACCTAAGAAACTCTGATCTTGATTGACTCTGGATGCTCGAGGCACATGACTGGTTCACGAAACTTACTCTCCAAATTTAAAGACAAAAGTGGTGGAGCTGTAACGTTTGATGATAATGGTAAGGGTCAGATTAAGGGCTATGGTACTTTACAGGAAGGTAATATTACCTTATCTAAAGTAGCTCATGTTTCTGGTTTGAAACATAACCTCCTAAGTGTAAGTCAACTATGTGATTCTAAGATACTTGTCGTATTTGATGAAAAACATTGTTACTTATTTTCTAAGGCAGGTGAGGAACATTGGAGAGCAGACAGAAAAGGTAATCTCTACATGATGAATTTTACTTCGAAGGATGGTAAGGAGACCTTATGTCTTATTTCCAAAGAGAGTGAAGTTGCGTGGCTCTGGCATCATAAAATGTCTCACTTAAACTTTGATAATCTTGAGATGCTTGTAAAACATAATTTGGTATCTGGACTTCCAGAAGTTCATTTTCAAAAAGATCACTTCTGCCCTGCATGTGAAATGGGAAAGATAAAACGAGCATCTCATAAAACAAAAAGTGATCACTCTTGCATAAGACCTCTGCAATTGCTACACGTCGATCTCTGTTGTCCCATTGCAATTCAGAGTGTTTCTAGTAAAAAGTATATTCTGGTACTTATCGATGAATTTTCCAGGTATACTTGGTTTGCTTTTGTTCAACAAAAGTCAGAAGTTCCTATTGTACTTCAAAATATGATGACCAGAATCCAAGTTCTTTTACACCAAAAGATTCAACAGCTGAGAAGCGAAAATGGTACTGAATTCAAGAATGCCAAACTTGAAGCATACTATGTTGAAAATGGAATTTCTCAGAACTTCTCTGTTGTACGCACTCTCCAACAGAATGGTGTCGTTGAACGTCGCAACCGAACCTTGGTCGAAGCAGCCAGAACAATGCTTGCAGCTTCTGTACTCCTAATTCACTTCTGGGCGGAAGCTGTAGCTACTGCTTGTTTCACTCAGAATCGTTCCATAATTGTCAAAAGGCATCTCAAAACCTCTTATGAGCTTATTAACAAAAGAAAACCATCTGTCAAATTCTTTCATATTTGTGGCTGTAGGTGTTTTATCTTAAATGACAGAGACAAACTTGGCAAGTTTGATCCAAAATCAGATGAAGCAAAATTCTTAGGCTATTCTTTAAATTCCAGAGCCTTTCGTGTTTTTAATCTAAGAACTAAAACCGTTATGGAGAGCATTAACGTTGATTTTGATGATCAAACTCAACTCACCTCTGACTATTCTTCTTCAGAACTCAAACTTAATACTGTTACTTCTGACTTTCTTTCAGGATCCAGAGAATCCGAGATTGATGCCCTTTTTCAAGACTTGCTGGGCAAAGAAGTAATGTCAGAACCTGTCGTAACTAATCCTTCTTTCAGTATACCTGAAGTTCTTCATGCCTCTGGCATAACTTTATCTGGTCTTACCTCTTCTAAACCTAGCTCTTCAATTCCTTCTGTTCCTGTTTCATCTGATTGTCCAGAAGATTCTTCTGTACCATCATCTGAGGGGGAGACTTTAGGATCAAGAGTTTCAGAGACAATATTTCCGGATGAAGTTATCTCATCTTCTGACACCGAAGTTCAGGCTCAACCAATACCACAAACAAGGATGACGAAATGGACTAAATCACATACTCCAGATCTCATAATTGGTAATCCTTCTGAGGGTGTCAAAACATGATCCGCTACTGCAAATGAAGCTTTCTATGTCAACTTTCTAAGTATAATTGAACCCAAGAAAGTTCATGAAGCCTTAGCCGAACCTAGTTGGGTAGAAGCAATGCAGGAGGAGTTACTACAATTTGAACGCAACAATGTTTCGAACTTAGTACCATTACCAAAAGGCAAAGTTGCCATTGGTACTAAATGGGTTTTCAGAAATAAAAAGGATGAGAACGGAATTGTGATCAGAAACAAGGCTCGTCTGGTGGCAAAAGGATATTGTCAGGAAGAAGGTATTGATTATGATGAAACCTTTGCTCCTGTTGCAAAACTGGAGGCGATAAGACTTTTTCTGGCATTCTCTGCATACAAAAACATTAAAGTCTATCAAATGGATGTTAAATGTGCATTTCTAAATGGAATACTCAAAGAAGAAGTGTATGTTGAACAACCCGCTGGCTTTAAAGATGCAAGACATCAAGAATACGTCTTTCTTCTTCACAAAGCTCTGTATGGCTTAAAGCAAGCACCCAGAGCCTGTTATGAATGTTTATCCAAGTTTCTAATCAGCAAAGGGTATGAAAAAGGTAGAATTGATACCACACTTTTTATCAAAAGAGGCAAAGGTATGTTAACTATTGTTCAAATCTATGTGGACGACATAATTTTTGGCTCTACTCATCAAACAGAAGTTGATTTGTTTTCTAAATTGATGGAAACTGAATTTGAAATGAGTATGATGGGAGAATTAACTTTCTTTCTAGGACTTCAGGTTAAACAAAGTACCTCTGGTATTTTTATTAATCAAGCAAAATATGTCTCTGGCATGTTAAAGAAATTTCATCTTCAGAACTCAGAGACTACAGTCTGATCTATGATAAGATTCCCATACTCTATGATTCTGAAAGTGCAATTGCCATTACTGAAAACCCAGTTCAGCATTCAAAAACGAAGCATATTGATGTCAGGTATCACTTTATCAAAGATCACCTAGAGAAGGGCACCATGAAAAGCGTTTTAATTTTTTAATCAGCAAGTTGGGAATGCTAAATATGTAAATCTTATTCTTAGCGGTTATCAGAGACCTCTGATCGTTTCTGAATTTCATTCAGAAGCATTCAGAGACCTCTGATCGCCTCTAGTGTAAGTTTTATTTTTTTTCTTGCGCTTGATTCATTCTCATCCAAGTAATATCAGAAAGGCGCCAATTCCTAAAAAGCAGAAGTGGAGTTTATCATTCAAGGGGGAGTTTATCATTCAAGGGAGTTTATCATTCAAGGGGGAGTTTATCACTCAAGGAGGAATTCAAAGTCTAACGCTGGTTAGCTGTCTTGTGAATTTCTCATCCACCTAAGTTTCTTCTGAATCTTCTTATTCTGTGTTTTCTTACCGTCAAAGTCTCTCAGACTGTTTATGATTCATTTTAAACTTATCTTAGATGGTAATTCAAAATTGACATATTTTTCAAAATCTTTTTCTATGAATCAAAATATTCTAAAAATTTTATTGAACATATACATTTTATTAACTCCTGCCGTCAAGGTTATTTAAAATTTCTATATTCAATTTTAATTTTTCTTATTATTTTATTTTCATGAAAAATCAAACTTTCATTTGGTTCAAAAAAAAAATTCTATTCACCAAATGACTGATTTTAAAATCTAAATAAACAGATTTATATATTTCAAATTGTTTTTAATTAAATTTTTTTTGATTACTTAACAATTTGTTTTATATTTTCTTTTTATTTACTTATGGGATAATCAATCGATTTTAGGCTGATAACCCTTCAGTTTTTTTTTCAAATATCGTGTCTTACTCATCACTCCTACTTTCCACGTGTCATCCAACGTATGACTGCATGTATCCACGCCTGTGTGCTTACATCATCCCTCCTGAACCGTTTTCTCCTACTCCCAATACATAAACCTCTTCCAATTCCAAATCGGTCTCATATAAAATCCCCAATTTCAGAAACCCATCTTCTTCCTCACCATTGTTACTGCTCACACTCTCCTACTCACGAGCTTGCTTACCAACTTCACCAACTCTCATCAATGGCTTCTCATCTTGCAAATCCAGCTCTTAACGATGACGAAGGACGTCTCGTCGATTCCACTGCCGATAGTTCTCCGATTGTCAAGATGCCATTGAAAGCAAACAATGTGCAGGTTCTTCTTGATCCTAACACCTACCAGTCCGAATTCAGAATCATGGTTGAATTTCTCCAAAAACATTCACTAAACCGAGCCCTAACTCTGACAAACCCAAACGTTCCTGAAATTTACGTTCAAGAAGTGTGGCAGTCGATGTATATTCGTGATGACGAAACGTTGCTTGGAAACTTCAGCCATCCTGATCAACCTGATAATGCTGTGGAAATCCCCATTACCAAGAAAAAATTAGCCAGGTATTTTCATCTATCCCCATCACAGGTGCAAATTGATGGTGAATTTGTGCCAAATCCAGCCCTAGAATCGAACCCATCTGCTGAAGCTCTGTTATCCTTCATTCTCTTTCTTGGCTACAATGAACCCCTAAGGAAACTATCTGAATTTAAGAGAAAAGTAGTTACCCTCAATGTGGAATCTCCTCGTCTCCATCCTGAACAAGAGTCTCACTTGTAAAATTGGGTCTCTCGATCAAGCAAGAAGGAACATTCTAACCATCATGTATGGTATGTATTTTAATCGCCCTTTGGACTACGCAAGCCTTCTTTTCCAAGAGAATAAAGTTGCTGTGCACACTAAGGTAACCCATCAATCCCAAGGAAAATCTCTCCCAGCTTTGATGTTTCCAAGATTCTAATCCCTGGTTACCTATCCTGAAATTGGTGCACTCAAGGCCCCATTAGTTCAAACATTTTGCAAAATTGCTTCAATGAGCTCTCAACGACCAACCATCGACCGCAACGGCTATCCCTCTCCCAGAGAGCTTTCAAGGTACATGCTAAACCTAATTCCATCTAGCTCTTCTTATCTCCAATCTTATAGAAGCTCTATGATTTTCTCAGAACAGAGAATTTCTACCTAGAGCACTTAGAGCCAGTTTTAGGAAGTGAGTGGTCAAGTGACAATGAGGCTGAAAATAATATGAGTGATCATCCGAGTGGTTCTACCCATGCTGACCTCTTGTTAAAAGAAGGTACTAAAGATGTCCATCGTGACACAGTTGAGCGAATCTCTTCTATATCCCAAAGGGTAACTTCATTTACTGAGGTTGATGTCAACACATCTACTTTCATTGACCAAGGACAACCCAGTCCAAACCACCCAGAAACCATCTGATCAGAGGATAATTCTTCATCCTCTGCATCAAGCACAACCGGCGGAACCTCCTCTTCGTCCTTCTCTCAACAGAATGATGATGAAAATATAAGAGTTCAATTGCCCCAGAACTCGCCTCTTTCCACACATAATGTCGATGTCTTCGTGACCGACACTGTCTTAGAAAACCCAGAAGATAAGTCCATATCTTCTGATAGTATAGAGGCTGAGGAAATCCCATCAGAGAGGTTACAGCCACAAGACGCACCACTTACCGGAGTGTTCACACTTCACCAAGGTAAGCATATTGTCTTTAGCACCTCATCCTCTGATGATGAGGACTCTGTTGAGACAATCAGAACAACCGAAGAGGTTCCTGTTAACCACAGCCCTCAAAGATAGGTTGGAAGTCCCTCCACACTCAACGTCAACACAAGTGTGAATGAGGGCCTCTCTGAACGCGAGAGTAAAGGGGCTCCATGTGTTGGAGATACACCGGATACACCTTCTGAGTTTGTCACAAATGCAGCGTTCCAGGCATTTGCTAATAAGATTCAGAGATCTATGGAAGATCTAAAATTATCCATCTCCAATAATCACTCTCTTCTTCTGAGCATTCAAGCTGAACAAGCAAGTCAAGTTGCTACTCTACAAAACATTCAAACAGTTCTCTCTGGTAATTCAGAAGCGTAGAAGAAGTATCTTGATGATCAGTTCAAACTTCTGAATGACAAGTTCAACGCCAATGCTGATGCCATCTTCCATATCCCTGACTCTCTTCCACCTTCAGAAGTTAAAATTTCTGTGGCCGAATATAGCTCTCTGGTAGCTGATTTAAACAAAATTATCAAAGTTGTCACTCCTTCTGACGATCCTTCTGGCACTACTCTAGTTAAGAAGTCAGACATGGCGATTTTTCGAAAAGCCATGATTGACAGCATCAATAATATATCTTCCAAGTTTGCATCCAAGGCTACAACCTCGAATGTAGATCAGAGGCTCTCTTCCATGGAATCCACTCTTTCTCAACTTACAACTCTGGTAAGCTCTATCTCTGATACCTTCAATGCCAAGAAAAAGGGAAAGGAAGAACGTGCTTGCAGAAAAGCTGAGCTGAAACGACAAAGGTCTGAGGATCAGGATCCTGATTCTCAGAAGGGGGAGAAAGAACCAGCAGCCAAGAAAGCCAAATCTACCAACGCTGAAAGCTCCAATCCAACATCTACTCCTTCTGACAAACAACAACCACCTTCCAGGCAAATCTCTTCTGCTCAACCTTCATCAACATAAACTCCTCTTACTCCAACCCCGTTAGCTACTCATTCATGACCTTTTCCAAAAGATCCAGAGATAGCAAACTTTATTCTAGAGGTAGTCGGAAACACAAGAAAAACACCGTATTCTTCATCTACTCAAGCAACAATAGCCAAAGGACAGGAAACTAGAGCCAGAGCTGAGGCTTCAAAGGCTAAAGTTGAAGCCTTAAACAAAAGAAGAGAAGAAGAGCGAATAGAAGCTGAAATCAGAGCAAAAGCTGAAGCAGAAAAAGCCTCTACAGAAGCAGCAAGAGTACAAGAAGAAAGAGAGAAAGAAAATGAAGCCAAAGAAAAGTCAAAACAAGAAAAGGCACAGAGAAGGGATATTCGTGAAGAAGCAGCTCAGAGAATGGGAAATCTTGATCTTCCAAAGCTCGAGATTTTCAGAAACAACATGTATGCTCCAAATGATCAAAAGATTTATTTAATGCTGTCCAACTTCTCCAATGCCTATAATGTGAGTGATGCTGTGAAAGACAAATTTATGGCACACAGACAAGCAAGAAAGGATGTATACACCTCTGTACCTATCAAACGTATCTCTACCATTAAGCACTCACAATTTGAAGATACAGAGATCTGGTACACTATATATGAAGTAGTAAGAGACGATAATCAAACCAGGTACTTCTGTGATAATGATTTATTATCTGTTCATCCTTCTGATCTCCTGTTTCTGGAAAACTTCATGAAAGCCCAAATGGCCAAAGGTATTGATAGCCAAGACAAAGTTGCCTATTCAAGAATCAATGAATGCATTAAGTCTTTGTTAAGATACAAGAGACAAGTCGACTTCCAGATAGGACTAAACTTCAATTTTGATCATCTTTCCATCTCTGCACCAAATGAGGAATTAGAAAACATAACTTCATTCAGAGTTGGTAAGTTCTTACTGCAGCCAGAAGAAGGGCTCATCTTTAGAAGACCAGACAGAAGAAGCTTTTTCAGAATTAAGGATGCACATCGATATTCCTCAGAAGTCGTGTACATTGCAAAATGTTACATATCTACGAGTGCAAATGAACACAATCCAGAAGTACTTGAAAAGACAATCAAACGACTTGACAGCCTATTATCAATCAGCGAGGTTATCAACAAACTTGCAAAGATTGTCTCTGAAGTCGCTCCGTTCTGAACAGACTTCACTCTTCTGGTTTCATACTTAGGGGGAGATTGTTACACATGTGAATGTATGTACCATAAGATGAAGAGGATGACGTGGCACATTCATCCAGCATGTCTACCTATTGCAACTGATTAGTTTGTTAGACGCTCCCATCTCACACGTGTCAGTTTGTAATAGGTTAGAATATTGACTTTTACATTCTGTTATTTGTATAAATAGATCTTTTCTTTGAATGTAAAACTTGTCGATCTAATTGTAAGATTGAAGAAGATACTGTGCGTAATTCCAAATATCTGTAATCGTGATTCAGGTTATATTACAAGTTAATCTGTTCTTCAATCGTTGGTTGTTATTATTACTATTGATTAATCGATATTAATTGCTTCCGCTTATACTCTGTTATATGAAATTATCGATTGATCTATGAAGTAGAGAATCTGGAACCAACAATTGGTATTGTTAGATCAATACACATACAGATTCATTTATGTTCGTTTAAGTCAGTTCGTTCATGTTCGTTTAACCAACAATTCGTTTATGTTCGTTTAAGTCAGTTCGTTCATGTTCGTTTCTTAATGTTCGTTCATTTACATTCGTTTAGCATGTTAATGAACGAACATGAACGAACACGAACACACCTATTTTCTAAACGAACGAACACGAACACAAATAATTTTGTTCGTTTAGCGTTCGTGTTTGTTCGTTTGTTCGGTTAAGTTAAACGAGCAAACACGAACAAGCCTCCGTTCGTGTTCGTTCGGTTTATTTACAGCCTTACCCACCGCTAAGGTAGAATTAAAAACAGTTTTTGTGGTCGAAAGGTTTAGTGGTGGCTCATTATATACTTAAAATTAGAGTACAAATTGCCTTGAACATTCCAAGATTTTCAAGATACAAAAAGTGCCATAAAAATTTAATTGCTCATTATTCACTTATGCAAATGATGTTTGTAATATTGAAAACCTGCGAACTCACCAACTCTTTGTAGTTGACCTTGTTTTTATCATGCTTTTCAGGTGTAAGAAAGGGTAACTAAAATGCTTGTGTTTGGGGCACATCGACAACAACCATATTTAAATTTGAAATCTTTTTGTTGAACACTTTGTTTCTTTTATGTTGGTAAAAACTTTGGACTTGTATGTTGTAATGTTCAGTTTTATTTAGTTATGTATTTGAATGGATTATTGGTGTTGTTTCCGCCTATCGCTATGAATTCTTGAACTATCACTCCCCGTGTTTTCCGCTTTAGTGGGGTGTGACAGCTTTCTTTATTTTGAATATTCCCTCCAAAAAAAATTAAATAAAAGTCGATCAATTAATCAACAAAAAAATTGTGGATTAATGGAAAGTTTTTAGAAATTATTTTTGAGAAAAAAATATTTAAAGACAGTCAATTGATTAAATAAATCATTTTTGGATCAAAAGAGGGTTTTGTGTCCTATTAACAGTATTTTAGAAGAAATTTTATTGAATTAGAGAATTCTGGATAACCTTGACGGCAAGAGTTATCCCAAAAGTAACTTATTCAAAAAACAATTCTAAGGAAAAACGTATTCAGAGGACAGCTAACATGAGTTAGGCTTTAAAACTTCATTAATTCTCCCCCTTGAATGAATCAGTATTATGTACTCCCCCTTGAATCTTGCATGTAAAGCTCCCCCTTGACCTACACTTGGATCATAGAATGTGAAAACAAGTATTCTTTTTGCGAACAGAGGCATCAAGAGACTTTTGAGTTTCTCTAATTCATTTTTCTTTTGACAGAGGTATCCAGAGACTTCTTGGTGTCTTTGGTTTATTTAGTGAAATCAAAATTTTAGTAAGTATAAAAACAAAGATATACTAAATAAGTAACTAAACATAGATTATAAAAGACTTTTAAAATCTAAGTTAGTTACATGTTTAGCATACCCATCTTGCTAATTAGAAAATTAAATCTTTTCTCATCCAGAGCTTTTGTAAATATATCAGCAAGTTGGTAATCAGTGGAGACAAAATACATTTCAGTGGTCCCTTTCTCCACATGATCCTTTATGAAATGATACCTGACATCAACATGCTTAGTTTTTGAATATTGTACCGAATTTCCTGTGATGACAATAGCACTTTCTTAGTCATAGAGGATGGGAATTTTGTCATATACCAGACCATAGTCTCTGAGTTGAGCTTTCATCCAAATAACTTGTGAACAACTACTAGTAGCAGCAACATATTTTGCCTCTGTTGTGGAAGTTGGAACACAATTATGGTTTTTGGATGTTCAAATAATCAGCCTATTTCCCAGAAGTTGACAACTACCAGAAGTGCTTTTTCTGTCTAACTTACATCCTGCATGCTCAGAGTCAGTATATGCAATTAAATCAAATCTAGAATTTTTAGGATACCATAGACCTAGTGAGGGTGTTCCTTTTAGGTACCTAAAAATTCTTTTTACAACAGCCAAATGAGACTGTTAGGTCTGAAATTATTGTATCCGAGATGACAACTATTGAAGACATGAAGGACCAAAAGTGCAAAGTCAAGAAAGTCAATAATTAGGAAGGTTTAATATAAGGAAACGTTGCTTTATTGTAAATAAGGCAAGTGTATAATGCCTTATCTCATAGTTTCCTTATTACGATAAATGTTCTACATATAAATAGAGGGTTAGGGTCATTCTTTAGGTGTGCGCGAGATTATTTATTAAGAAGAGATTAGAGTGAATATAAGTCGATTACTAGAAAGCCTAAATACTGTCAAATCATATTGTAACCGTATAAATGAGATATCCGACTACGAAGCTTCTTTAATCTTTGTGTTCTTATTGCATTATTCTTCATAATAATTGTGCTTGCATAATCTGGGATCTACAAGTGGTATCAGAGCAGACGATCCGAGTTTTTGCGTTTTTCTGAAGTTATCCACGAAACAGAAAGTAATTTTTTGATTTCTGTGTTTTTTTTTAGTTTTTATCGATTCATACTGTCTTAGCTATACCCGATAAAAACTCATAATTTTTAAGATCTGTTTTTTTCTCGATTCGTTCTTCATTCTTTTGACTGGTTCTCGATTACGATTTACCCGATAAAAAAAATTCATATTTTTTTAAGATCTGTTTTTCTCGATTCATTCTTCATTCGTTTAAATTTTTGTCGATTCATGGTAATATATCATTGATTTCTATTCAAACTATTTAATCTGTTTTAATTAAAATTATTTTAGTTTATTTTGATTACTTTTGAAACTCTTTACATAAGAAAACTCAGGAACTAGTGACTCTAGCAGCTTTTCTTACTAAATAATTCTCTAGTAAAAATCATAAACTCTAGTAATTTTGATTTTTTTTTCTTGACTGAACAAATAAGAAACTCGAGAACTTAGACATTCTTGTCCATAAAAAGACTTGTTCTTTTTAGTCAAGAAACATTTGTTCTTGTTTTCTGGTTTATCCGTTAAAAAAAATTCGGATTAAGTATCTTTGAATTTTTATTGAGCCCTTCCTAATCGACAAAAATTATTTTATCGGGTTATCTGGAATCGATATAAATTTTTTATCGATTCAGTTTTTATCGAGTGACAGATTTTTTTTGTCGACTCTTAATCTATCGAGAAACTCGAAGTTATCGAGTCCCTTGTGATCAATAAAACTCTTCTTATCGATTCCATATTTTCTTAGAAGTTTTATCGAGTCCCCTATACCCGACAATAATTTTTATCGAGCCTCAAACACCCGACAAAAACTCTTGTCCTCAAAACCCAACTCGAAAAAAAAAATTGTCGACCCCTACTCAATCGAGAAAACTTTCTGTTTCACAAAAACAAACTCATAAAATTTCAAAAAAAAAAAACTCCCTGATCGAGATCATCAAGCCAAGTACAATGACCACTCGCGAAGCAAAGGCAATCGGTTCCAACTACACTCCCGAGGTAAGCCACTCTGACTATGATGTTTTTGTTTCCCAAATGCATGATTTGATGCTTAAATTAAAAGAATTACAATCTAAGTTGAAAACCGAGAAACTCTTGGTTTCCGACTTAGAAGCACGACTAGAAAATAATCATCATCAACTGCTAATTGCCCAATCTGAAATTGCTACATCTCGAAGTATTGCACACAATCATCAAACGGAGAAAACGGTTTTTCAAGAAGAAAATATTCTCTTAAAACAACAAATCTCGGATCTCACACTTCAACTTAACAAATTTAAAAGTGAGACCGAAGATTTTTCATCAAAATATGAATTTGTGAGTTTTCAAAGACAAGATATTTTGGAAAACTCAAAGATTTGGAACTAAAACTGTATAAAATTGGTCAAACTAAGTACACAATTTATTTAAACGCTCCAAAAGATTTAAGTTCAAAAGCTGGTTTAGGATTTGATAATCCGAAACATTTAGAAAAGGTCATCTACAATACTCCGACTATCTATAAATTTGAATATCTTAACCTTGGTCTGGATTACAAAATTCAATTTATGAAATCGGATTCCAACGTCGAAGAAAGGGAATATTGGAAAAGACAAAACAAGAATTTTCACCAAATTCCGTTCTGCTATCCTCAAATAGTAGAAGAGGATTCTTCAAAAGAAACTCTTCCAAATGATTATTTTTCTTCTTATTCTGACGAAGAACTTCAAAATAAAATTCCTGAAAATAAACCTTGCATTCCCACTTTATTCTTAGAAAAGAAAATTATTCAACTTGAAAAAGTGTTGGAACATGAACGTTATTCGTCGGACAAAGAAAAAGAAACATTACTTTCCAAAATTCAAAAACTTGAGAACGAGGCTTTACAATTAAACCAAAACTGGGAAAATGATACAATTTCAAATATGTCTACATGTAAAGCCTTCGTTAGCTCGTATTTGGATGATTGCGAAGAGTTGTTTAAATTAGATCCAAACAATATTCATCCTAAACAAAAATGTTCCCCTTCTTTTGACCAAATTCATGATGACTTAGACTCTCTTGAGGAAATGCCTCGTTTTGACGAGTACACTGATTCTTCATCGAACCTTAAATCCACGGAACAGTTAGATGATTTAAATGCCGATTTTGACTTCAATCCTACACTTCCAAATCATACAGAGTTTTTGGACAAAGGCAAAAAGCCAATCGAATCAGTTTTACTTCCAACGGATCCGAACGAGTGTTCCACATGTCAAATGCATTACACTCACTCTAACCAAAAGGATCAAACTCACTTTTCCAAACCCATCAACTCTCATTATCTGAAAAATGCTAAAGCTTTTCGAACTCATAATTCTAAACAGTTTCATAATGATTTTGTTGCTAAATCCGGAAATTTCAAGAAGTTTAAGATGGTTTGGAGAAAAAAATCAACTATAGATAATACTGTTGGAAATATGCCACATACATCTCTTATAGTTGATGAAAATAATTTGTTTCCAAGACTAATTTGCCTTATCTTGTAAGATCTATCAATCAGCTAATTAGTCTAAGTGCCACAAAGATTTGTTGTTCTACTTGTGGAACAAATGATTTTGTTGATCAAAGGTTCACTCATAAATGGTATGGTACTTACAGTATCCCCACTTCCCCATTTATTGCATCAAAAGCTAACCTCCAAGGACCCAACAAAGCTTGGGTACCAAAATGTTTTTAATTTATTGTGTAGGTATGTCATGTGTGTTATGAATTCCAAATATTCACATCACATGAAAATCTTTCAAAAGGTTATGCTACATTTGAGGGGAGTACCACATTTTTACCATTTATTTAGTTTCATACTATCTCAGCTATGAACCTGCTCTTAACATTATGACTTCTGAATACATCAGTTCAGAACTCGGACTTCAATATTTCAGAACTCTTTGTGCGTTAGATTTAGACGTTTCAATGGTCAAACCAAATTCGGAAGGACCTACCCATGAAACACATCCCTAGGTTAGATATCCTAAAAGGGAATGATTAAAATAAAATTAAGTGCTTGTGAGATAAAAGAAAAATGTGAGGGTGTGACAAGACTTTAAAGAAAATGTTTGGTCTTCACCAAACCTAAACAGTCATCCGGGTAGCCACATAATCTATTCATTCTCGATTCTTTGGAGATGAATATTGAACTAGACATGGACCCAATGTCGATAACTCGTGTCACCCTACCCATTAACTCAAGTATCTCACAAAAGATATTTGTTTCATATATCACGGAGAATGAGCATATCTGCTATCTTTTCTTCACTCGGAAGATTAAGATACTGAAAAAGGAAGATACACCTCTGGTCTCCGACCTTGACATTCAATGCACATTGAGTCTGTGAAATGTATTTTCACCTTTTGAGCATTAAAATTAGCATTTAATGCATAAATTCTTTCTACACATTGCACGAGTCTTTGTGATTCCTCAAGCATATCTTCGTGTTTATGCCGGAACAGTTTGAGAAGTTAGTTTTATAACTTACTTCTATGATAACTGGAAGTCCTATCAGTGCCAACCCGTTGCCAACACTGCATATAGGCCACTTAATTAAGAAAAAAATTGATTAAGTGATAACAGTTGCTTCACGTGCTTCTATATGTTAGTTTTACACGTTTCATTAGTTAACTATTTTTTTGTCTTTGATTATTCATAATGATTCGGATTCTCCTTATCATTCTGAGGGGGAGAGATTGTATATCAGAGACACGACATCACGAAATGAGAAAAGGAAGATGACAAATGTTGATTTGTTTTGAAGATAAAAACACAAGTAAATATGTTTTGTCGACTGCTGAAGATAAAGTTGAAGACTTATCGAGTGCTTAAGACCCGACATAAATTTTCATCGATTCAACTTGACCCGAGATCATTTTCTGTTGAAGACTTATCGAGTACTTAAGACCCGACATAAAGTTTCATCGACTCATCTTGGCCCGACATCAATTCTTGTCCATTCTACTTGGCCCGAGATTTTTTTTTCATTGACATCACCTGACCCGACAAGTTTATATCCTACAACATCACGGCTCCTTTGATTTTTCCAATCATGCTAATGTTAAGGGGGAGCAACGTAGAATACAAGAGATCATTTTCGTAAGGGGAGCAAAAGATTCAAAAGAAAGATTTGTTGACAAAATTTTCATCATCTTCAAAAGAAGAGTGCTGATTTGTTGAATTGTAATCTCGAATACAAAGGGGGAGATTTTTAGGTCTGAAATTATTGTATCCGAGATGACAACTATTGAAGACATGAAGGACCAAAAGTGCAAAGTCAACAAAGTCAATAATTAGGAAGGTTTAATATAAGGAAACGTTGCTTTATTGTAAATAAGGCAAGTGTATAATGCCTTATCTCATAGTTTCCTTATTACGATAAATGTTCTTCATATAAATAGAGGGTTAGGGTCATTCTTTAGGTGTGCGCGAGATTATTTATTAAGAAGAGATTAGAGTGAATATAAGTCGATTACTAGAAAGCCTAAATACTATCAAATCATATTGTAACCATACAAGTGAGATATCCGACTACGAAGCTTCTTTAATCTTTGTGTTCTTATTGCATTATTCTTCATAATCATTGTGCTTGCATAATCTGGGTTCTACATAATCTGGGTTCTACAGAGATTCTTCTGGATTAGCTTGAAATCTCGCACAAAGACAGGTGGCAAACATTATATCTGGTCTGCTGGCACTCAAATACAGAAAAGATCCAATCATACCTCTATAGTTCGTAACATCAACTGGTTTCCCAGAGAGATCAGGATCAAGTTTCGTACTCGGAGCGATAGAAGTTTTCATAGTAGTGGAATTTTGAGGTTTGAATTTCTTTAACATGACAGAAACATACTTGGCTTGATTTATAAAAATGCAGAGGTAGTTTGTTTGACTTGGAGCCCAAAAAAAAATGTTAATTCTCCCATCATGCTCATTTCAAATTCACTTTTCATTAACTTTGAAAATAAATCAACTTCTGCTTGATCAGTAGAGCCAAATATAATGTCATCCACATAAATTTGAACCACAGTTAATGTACCTTTGCCTTTTTTGATGAACAAAGTGGTATTGATCTTACCTTTCTCGTATGAGTTATTGATCAGGAATCTTGATAAGCGTTCATACCAGGCTCTGGGAGCTTGCTTTAAGCAATACAAAGCTTTGTCTAGAAGATAGACGTGATATGGATGTCTCAACTCTACAAAACCAGGAGGTTGTTGAACATACACTTCTTCTTTGAGATCTCCATTTAAAAATCCACATTTGACGTCCATCTGGTACATCTTGAAACCTTTGTATGCTGAGAAGGCCAGAAAGGGTCTTATTGCTTCAAGTCTAGCTACTGGAGCAAAAGTTTTCATCGTAGTCAATTCCTTCTTTTTGTTCCTAAATACCCACTTAGTACCAATGGTGACTTTATCTTTAGGTAGAGGTACTAATTTCCATACCTTGTTCCTGTCAAATTGAAGAAGCTCTTCTTGCATTGCATCCACCCAGCTTGATTCTTGTAAAGCTTCATGAACCTTCTTTGGCTCAATCATGCTTAGAAAATTTACAAAAAAAGCTTCATTTGTTGTTGCAGATCTGGTTTGAACCCCTTCAGATGGATCTCTAATTACTAGATTTGGAGTATGACACTTTGTCCATCTTTTCATCCTTGTTTGAGGTATTTTCTGGGCTTGGACTTCTGTATCCGAGGGTTGGATAATGTCTTCTGGTATGGGGATTGGTTCTGGATCTGGATTAGCACCTAACGTCTCCCCCTCAAATGAAGGCACAGAGGTTACCTCTGGACTGTCATTTGGTGATTCAGAAGAAGGACCAGAAAGAGTTATCCCAGAAGGTTGAAGTACTTCAGGAATATTCAATGGTGGATTAGTGAGTATTCTCTCTAAAGGTATTTCTTCTCCCAGAAAATCTTCAAAAAAAGCATCAATCTCGGATTCCTTGGTGCCTGAAAGATAACCAAAGGTGACAGTATTAAGTTTGAGTTCTTAATCAAAATAATCAGAAGTCAACTGAGTTTGATCATCAAAATCGATGTTTATGCTGTCCATTATAGTCTTATTTCGCAAATTAAAAACCCTAAAAGCTTTTGATTTTAACGAGTATCCCAAGAACTTGGGTTCATCGGATTTCTTGTCAAACTTGCCAAGTTTTTCCCGATCATTCAGAATAAAACACCTGCAGCCAAAAATATGGAAATATTTAACTAAGGGTATTCTGTAATTTATGAGCTCATAAAAGGTTTCAAAATGCCTCTTAATTATGATTGATCGATTCTGGGTGAAACACGCCGTGGCAACAGCTTTGCCCAGAAGTTGGTGGGTAACCTAGAAGCTGCAAGCATTGTCCTTACTGCTTCAACCAGTGTTCTATTTCGTCTTTCTACTACATCATTTTGCTGAGGAGTGCGTACAACAGAGATGTTTTGAGTAATGCCGTTATTAACAACGTATTCTTCAAGCATAACATTCTTGAATTCAGTACCATTGTCACTTCTGTGTTGCTGTATTTTCTGTTGCAGAAGAACTTGTATTCTTGTCATCATATTCCTTAATACTATTGGAACTTCTGATTTTTGTCGAACAAAAGCAAGCCATGTATACCTGAAAATTCTTCTATTAGTACCAAGATATACTTTTTACCAGAAAGGCTCTGAATTTCAATAGGACCACATAGGTCAATATAAGCATTTGCAGAGGCCTAGTGCACGAATGATCACTTTTGGTTTTGTGAGATGCTCTTTTAATTTTGCCCATCTCACAAGCAGGGCAGAGGTGATCCTTCTGGAAGTGTACCTCTAGGAGGCCTTTAACCAGGTTATGTTTGACCAGAAGCTCAAAATTTTCAAAATTTAAGTGTGAAAGTTTATGATGCCATAGCCAAGCAACTTCACTCTTCTTAGAGATAAGACAGAGGGTTTCCTTACCATCCTTGGACGTAAAATTCATCATATACAGATTACCTTTTTTGTCGGCTCTCCATAATTCTTCACCTACTTTAGAGAACAAGTAACAATGTTTCTCATCAAATACAACAAGCATTTTAGAATTACAGAGTTGACTTACACTTAACAGATTATATTTCAGTCCAGAAACATGAGCTACTTTAGATAAGGTAATATTATCTTCTTGAAGAGTACCGTAGCCTTTTATTTGACCCTTATCATCATCACCAAACGTTACTGCTCCGCCAATTTTATCTTTGAATTTGGAGAGTAAGTTTTTCGTTCTAGTCATGTGCCTCGAGCATCCAGACTCAAGATAGCAGATATGCACACACTGTTTCTGGAATCAAAATCAGAGAGATTTAGGTACTCATTTCATAATGGGTCCTTTTATGTTAGGTTTAGGTTTTTGATTTATCTTTATAGGTTTTCCAGAGCCTGCTGGTTTTCCTGTTCGTTTGAATTGTTTCTTTTGTTTTGATTTTTAAATTTTGAATGCTTATGATTATCAGAGAAATAACCTGAAGGCCTTGAGAAAAATTGTTTAAGTTTTAGGAATAAAGAGAAGCATTCAGAGTTCTGAAACATAAAAGATTTCATTGAATTTTCATTACTAGAATGATAATTACAATTGTTCTTATTTCTATCTATTCTAGCATCAGGTGTTCTATTGAACTTCTTATCTACCCTAGGCTTATGCTTTGGAACATATGAATTCTTCTGTGGAGGTTTCTTCTATGGAGACTTCTCTGGAACTTCAGGTTTTACTGAAACAGAAGTATAAGAGTTAGCTTTCTATTTCCCCATTTCAAGGCGAGTAAACTTCTGTGACTGAGATTTCAGAGACTGGTACTTAAGATTTTCTTTCTTTTTGAAATTTGCCTCCTTTCGAGTTCGAGACAGGCCTTAGCTTGTAAACACATCCCAAGGAAATCTGGATGGATCGAAACCTATTTTCTTTAGGAGGAACAGAGATCAGTGGTATTCCACTTGAAAGTTTTGCAACATTTGATCCAGCATCTCTAATTTCCAAAGGTTCATTTGTGTATAAATTTGGAGCATTTCTGTCTTTAATAACCTCTGGAACCTTTGTAAAATTAGGAGGCAAATGATTTTCAAGATTTGAAATATATTTTTCTGAATTTTCGAAAAAATCATCATCATTTTGATTATCATTTTCCCAGGGATAAGTAATAAACTCATGATTATCTTCGACTCCACAAGGATATAAATCTACAAAAGAACAGGGGAAAATCCTTGGATGGTTTTCATAAATTTGTTGTTTGAGATTTGTTTGATCTGATTTAAAACAATCATCCAGAGTTGTAAGAATATCTTTTTGAAAACCGAGTCTAAGCTCTTCTTCTGCATGTACAGGTATGAAATCGTCAACCTCTGGATTTAAAGTTATACGAATGAATGAACCAAAATTAAAAATATCACCCTTCTTGCAAATAAGTTTTAGATCAACTTGAGTTGTCTTTCCAGAACAGTATTTGGTATTTTTATATTTGATTTTTTTAACATGATGTCATATTTTGTTTTTTTGAAGGCTGATTGTTCATATAGAATGGGAAATATAGGTTTTTGTTCTTTACCTATATAAAAGACAGAGTCTAGGGTAGATCTCTTTTTACACGTGTAAGGATCCAGATCCTCGAAACCAAGGCCTGTTTTCCCTACTTGTGTATTTATCTTCTCATGCACCTTCTTAGCATTCAGACATTTTTTAATTTGTAGCTCTTTGTTTTGAAGTTCAATGTGCAGAAATTCCCTTTCCTTCTGAAAGTAATTTTTAAGTGCTATAGAGTTTAATGTGTCACTTTCTTTAGCTTTAATCTCTTTGTCTTTTGTTTCTAGAAGTTTACTAAAATTCTTGTTCTCCTCTTTGAGTTTGACTTCTGTTGTTTTTAGAAGTCTTAGAATCTTTTCATTTCTCATTTGTCAATATTTCCATCTCTCTTTTGATAATATCTCTTTCTTTTTGAACATTAGAAAAAGTTTGTTCAAGATTCTTTCTTAGTTTCTTTTCTATAAAAAGCTTTCGCTTCAAATTTTCAAAGTCATTTGTTAGAATCATAAGGTGTTTTCAAGTTCAGAATATTCAGATATAGTGCAAACCGGAGTTTCAGAAGGTTGGTCCTCTGACTCATCTGCCATAGCCATTCCACATAACAAGGCTTCATCTTCACTTGACTGGTCATCCAACCAGTTTTCTCTCTCAGCATAGTGTGCTCTTTCAACTACGCGATACATGTATTTGTTCTTGTAATATTGTTTGTCTTTGGCAAGAGCACTTTTACAGTCTTTGATAAGTCTGTTCCAGAGTCTCTTCTAGGAGTGCTTGGAAACTGTTCTAATCATTCAAAGCTTGAGCTCTTCTATTTTTCTTCATTTTGGCACCTCCCTCCAATTGATATGCAAGTTGATCCCATAGTTCCATGGCCGTCTTGCAGGAGTCAAGAGATTGGAAAATCTCATTGGAAATTGCCACGATTAGTAGACTTTTTGCCTTTTTGGAAATTTCCACTTTGGACTTATCATCATCAGTCCAGTTTTCCCTTTTGGCGAGCAGGAATTTCTTCAGTTGTAGCTATAGGAGGTACTCTTGGATTTGTTGGTCATAGGTACGAAAGGACCATTTAGAACGGTAGAGTATTGATTTGCATCTAACCCTTCATAGAAATTTATCATACGAATTTTCCATTGAGGATATTCGTCTCGAATTAGAGTTGGAGGTTTGGTTAAGGATCCAGAAGTGTATATGGCGTTTAGATTTTGATTTGCCATTTTTGCAGAAAACAGAGATTTAAAATTTGTAGGAAATACTTTTGAAATTTAGATCAATTAAACTTCAAATGAGTCGAAACAAAACAATTAGCTTACTGATTTAAGAATTAAACCATAATTATCATTGATTTTGAGAAAATTATATGAAATTGACAATATCTCGAAAAACAGGGTAGAATGAAGAACAGTGGTTAAAAACTAAAATCAAATGCTAGTTGAGTGGGGATTTCTCCAAACTGGACGAGATCGGATAATCAATAGATTGATTATCCTGCTCTGATACCAATTGTTGGAACCCAGATCCCTTTAAGCTCGATTAATCAATAGATTTAATGAACAATATATGAGCGGAAGCAATATAAATATATGATTGTAACTAGAACAGTAATTAAAATAGTAAGAACAATATGAAGATCAATTGAAAATTTGTATTGAATAATCTGAAGATCGATTACAATACGTGGAATGAAAAGCATTGTTTCTCTCTAAGAAAGTCATAACTAACTGTATTTATACTATTACAAATAGAAAGTCAACGAGCTAGCCTATCACTGAGTGACTCGTCACCTATACTACTAACAGAATTTTTTATGAACAGAAAGTGTTACTGCCACGTCATCTAAAGCGCGTGTGAAATGACAGTTGAAATCCAGAGGGACTTCAAGTCTCTAGGCGCTTCTAGATGAGAGAGATCAGAAGATGAACATCTGGTTTGTCTTCTAAAGTTAAGGACTTGGACAATTCTGGTTCATACTTTCACAAAATAAATTCTAACAAGCATTGTAAAAATCAACAGTGAGAGAGTCGAAGGCCGTCAAGCTATCAGATCCAGAGATAGAGCAGGTTTCAGCGATAGGTACCTGAGTTGAAGGAATTGCTGTAGAAGCAGTTTCAGAGGCTTCTTCATCTTCTTCAATTCGTTCCATAAGACATATAAGAGCTGTGTCTTCTTCATCTGATTCAGTATGGAATTTATCCAATCGTCTTCTTGATCCCAATCTGGATATTTCTCAGATTCTGATATTTCTCTTTTAACTTAGAATATTTTTCCTTTTAAGATTTATCAGAGATCTGAGAGGTAGTGGGAGCAGGAACCTTCTTGGATATGCATTCACTTGCAAAGTGTCCTTTCTGCTGACAGTTGAAGCAGGTGTCTTTGACTTTTTAGATTCAGGGGCAGCAGAAAGCCTTTTGAAGTTGCTCTTTCTGGTAAACTTCCTAAAGTTGTTAGAAAGAAGAGCCAGAGTATTATAAAATTCATATAATTAGGCATCAGTGAATTCTTCTAAGTTAGATGAATCTAACTTAGTGATAGAGGTAATAGAAGAAGATACAGTTTAGAGGGTTCTATCTCTGAAGATACTAAAGCTAAAGTAGTTTTTTGGTAGATTTAGAGTCTTTGATGAGATTCCTTTTTAAGGCCTGAGATTGCTGATGATTGAGCAGGATCCCGTACAATCAATTAGAGTAAGAGTTTTAGTGTTTTTGGAAAGCTTAAGACATGTAGTAAATAAGTCCCAATGTTCAGGAAAAGATTCCATGAACTTGGTTAGTACTTCTGAGTTAGAGTATGTTGGTCCCTAAAGGGTCTACAAGAATTCAATAATAAGTAAACAGTTTGTAGAAGGGGGGGGGGGGTTGAATACAAACACACAGATTTTGGTTTTTAAATTAGTTTATATATCATAAACAAATTTACAGTTACAAGCGGAATAAGAACAAGTTTAAAACCTATTCTATTGTAACTAGGAAACACTAAGTTTGTTGCACAAAAAGAAGGAAGAAAGAATAAAGAGGGTTTAGGCTAGAAAGACGCATGCATTAAGATGAAGAAGATATCTTCATCTTATTTATACCCGTTTACATTTAATGCAAGACAAAAGGTATATGTCATGTGTCAAGCTTGGATAAGAAGCTTGTCCTTGCTAATAAGACAACCATGTTTTTGGCCGAATATGAACAGTACCATATCAGATATGATGGGGACATAAGAGACAATTCTTACATCCTTTTCTGACAAGGTATTAGGTTTGATTTTTGTGCATCGAGGATAAGATCAATCTTTAGTCTTTGGAAAGGAAGCTTCATTTGATCGCTGATTCTGAATCTTCACGGATGAATCTTCAGTATCGTTGAGGCTTCACAAGACTTCACACATTGATTAGATAATCGCTGCTATCACTGAACCGCTTCAGTTTACTTAGCTGATTATCTCTTTCTTCAGCTAGGGTCTTCGACTTTCGTTGAATGGTCTTCTGGTGTGATAGCTGATCTTCAGGTCTTCAGAGATAAGCTTGTTGTTCCTTGATCTTCAGCGATCGCTGATGGTAATCAGCGTATGCTATCGCTGAATATTGACAGAAGCTTATACAATGGAATTTCACTAAGTATACAAAAGGAATCATATTCAAATCATCGAGAGGCGTTATGATCAACAATCTCCCCCTATTTGATTATGATTAAGCAACATAGGAAAATTGCTTTAAGAGACTAGTAAGGACTTAGGAAACATTTAAAGTAAAATATCTAAGTACTAATCTGTAAAGTCTTTTTCAGCTAGTCTACTATCTGAATTGAGTTTCATTTATAAGGATATGAAAGCACAATTTTTACAAGTAAATAAGCATAAAGTACATTCACTGATTGAATTTTCAGAGTGAAAAATCAGTGAGTAAAGTATAGTTTGAAGAAAAGAGAACTCTTATGTTCAATGTCCCTTTTACTTTTTTTAGGGATATTTTCAGTACATAGATGGAGTAAAGTACTCTGATTGAATTTCATTAAATATAATCTGAAGAAATTACAGGGAAATGAAATTACAATATCAAAAGTGAAGTACTTGTACACTGAAGGAATATAACAAAGGAAATAGAAATCTATAACTAATCAGAGATATTCTCGTTTCTTCTTTGTAGCTCATTCTCATAAAGAGTTTTCTGTCGATTCATCAGAGGGGTATCTGACCAGTAGCGCCATAGCATGATTTTTATGAGAGAGGATGGGGCCTTGCGAATTTCTTGGTTACTGAAGAGTCCTAAGAACCCTTCATTATCCAAGAATACCATACCAGATTCAGGTAGTGAGATGATTTCATCTTCTTCATATCTTCGGTCTTGAGGGAGAGAGGTACGTAGCATTGAAATATCAAGGATTTCAAGATGACCAAGAATGCTTTGATAATCAAATTTGGTTTCATGCTCATTCTTAGAGCTTGAACCACCTTCAGTAGTTGATCTTTTCTTCTTTCATGGCTCAGGGAGAGTGGGAACTTGCACGTGTTGTGACATCCTTTGCAGCAACAGATCCAGTACTCTTTCCACCACATCCTTGAATTTGGATTTGGAACCCTGAATGGCGTCTCTGATTTCTAACCATTCAGTGTATCCATAAATCCTTAAGAACTTGGCTTCTTCTCTCTCAGTTCTGTTTGTCCTTGTCATTCTTACATATACCTTTGGACCACCTCTGTTGGAGTGTCGCCCTTGAATAGTTGTATGAATGATTTTGGCCTCAGATCTTCGAAATTTCAGTCTATCAGTGCACCAGTCAAGCTCTTTGTCTTTCTGAATTGTGGCTTCAGCGGATAGTGCACTTAGAATCTTCTGTTGAGCAAGGATTGAATCTACATTCAAGTTTTTCTGTGCAAGTTCTTTCTGTACAAGAGCTTCAGCGACCCTTTCACTCTTTTTCAATTGTTCCTTGGCCGCCTTGTCTTTAGCAGAGTCTTCCCTGAGTAATTTCCTTGCTAAGGCAAGATCATTCTCAGTTTGCTTTGTCTTCTCATCCCTGATACATTGTGCTTCCAACGCTTGTTCTCTCTCTTCGCTAGAAAGAAAGTGGAATTCATCTACCATCCTTATTGGTACAACGTCTATGGGTTCAGCTTGAGGCACCCTTATTCTTCTTGCTTCGAATTCCCTAAGGAATTTTATTCCCCTTTTTTCTTCTTCAGGCTCGCTTATGATCCGCTTTTGAATGGAACGCCTGGGAATAAGGCCTTCTTCTTCTTTAGAGTCAGTTTCTATTATGTGCATAAACTGCTCTTCGGAAGAAGGTTCCTTCCATGAAGTGGAGTCCTTTGGGGGACGGGGATCACTGAGGGAAGGAGAGGAGGAAAAAGAATTGTTAGAGAGAGTTTTTGTAGGTGAAGGAGGTGTGGGGGTTTCAGAGAGAGGTGTAACATAAGGGATAAGAGGAAGAGATACCTCATTAATGGTCTCCCCCTCAGATAATGGGATAGTGGCATCCAGATTTACCACTTCTTTTCCTTTGTATGAGGGACCGGATTGTCCCTGAGAGGGATGTTGTCCGTCCCCCAAAGGCTCTTGATGAGAGACTCCAGGCCTAGACATTCTGAAGTGCTCTAAGGCACTTCCAATCTCATCGTCATCTTCATCATCATCCATTCCCCCATAATGAGGGATTTGATCTTCTTCTTCTTCTTCTTCTTCATCCTCTTCCTCAGCATCATCATCTTCATCAGCTTCAGCAGTCAACCCTTCAGGGAGGGATGATCCCTGTTAGGACCCAAACAAATAAGATATCAATATATGAAAAGATTTTGACATGAATGATAATAGCCAAATGTAATATGTATTGATTGAATGTACAATATTACAGAATATGTCTTTACAAGGCTGATGAAAAACATTAGTTCTAACTATCTATTTATACATACAATAGAAAGACTAAAGTAACAAAGCATTCATAACAGACAAGTTCAGAACAGGTTCTGAACTCCTTCAGATCTTCTTCAGAAGTGTCTTCAGAACTTCTTCAGAACCTCTTCAGAAGATTTTTCAGAACTTCTTCAGATCTTTATCTCTTCAGAACCCAGTGCCTTTTGAAGCTATTATGATATCTCTATCAATCTTCCCCTTAGCTTCAAAAGTTCAGATCATACTTCTAGAAATTCAGAATTTCTCTTACATCCTTCAGAATTAGTCTTCTGTATTCAAGTAAGGATTCAGCAACTCTAACCATTTCTTTTGCCAGTTTCTTGTGCTTCTCCCAATCTTCATTGCTCAGATTCTTTGGTCTTCTATTTTGTCTTTTTACCAAACGATCTCTGATTGCCATGAGAGTTCCATTGCAACATTTGTGGAGTTATTCAAATCTCACAAATAATAGTTCCTGAAAGCATTTGCAAACGAAGCCAGGAGGTTGAATTACTAAAGTGCTTTTCTTCAAATTCTGAATATCTGGTAGACTTAGATTTGGTTTGCTCAAGTGTACTTGTTTCTTGTTTAGAACATAAGCAACTTGGAAATCAGTCTTTGCAGCCCATACAAATTCTCTGCATAATCCATCTCTAAGCACTGGAAATGATTTTCTGAACTTGGTGATTGAGTCATGGAAGGGATAAAGACTTTTGTAAACTCTGTTTAGATCTTTGAGATATATATTCTGAAAATCAGCTTCAGAGAAGGTAGAAACTTCACCATTTTGTCTTTCAACAGTAAAGAATGCATACTTGTAATTTTGCCTTGTTTTCAAGTCAGCATCAATTACTTTGATCACTGGGCTCTCCTTTCTGGCTTCATTAATTGGAATCCTTATCTTTCTGATGATATCTAAGTACCATTAATTGGCATTTTCTTCAATCCTTTGTTCTTGAAGATGTTCCTCTTCAGATACTTGTTTTGCAGGAACCAACTCTTCAGATATAGCTTCAGAAATAATTTCTTTACCTTTCTCTTTTTCTTTTTGACCGAGTTCAGAAGATTCCATATTCAGAGAAAACTTCAGAATTTCCTCCATGTCTTGCTTCTTTGAGTGAATTTGAAAATCATAAACATCACTTAGTAGATAATCGGCTCCTCTGATCTTGTTTTCTCTTTTATGACCAGCAAGATAACTTCTTTTTACATTCTCTCTGAAGTGAATTCTTTCTTTTATCAGATAAGCGATTTCTTCTTTAATGTCTGATTCTCCAACATAATCTTTTGAATATTCAAGAAACCAATTCAGAGTTGAGTTGGAGTATTTTGGAATATCTGAGGCTAGAAAGGTTTTATTTCCATTCACTGTATATCTGAATCCAATATCTGGACAAGTGAACACTCTAGCTATTGCTGAATTTTCAAGGTTTACAGGTTCCAACAAATTCACCTTTGATAAACCAAATTCCAGAGCTAGTTGAAAGTCATGCTTTATAATGTTTCTTATATAGATTCCCAGAACTCTTCTGACTTCATAAACAAGTTCTGCTTCATTCTTTGCAACACAGAAAGAAAGAACTGTCAATTTGTCTTGCAGTCTTAACTTGTATATGTCATATTGAGTAAACTCACATAAGGATCCATTTCTCCTTTCAATTCTAAATCTATATATTAACAAATCGTCTACAACAGATTCAGAAAAGCATCTGATCTTCTTTATGAGAGTTGAATCATTTAGATTCTGAACTCCATACTTCTGAATAAAATTTCTGACTTGAAGTATTTTATCTTCAGACTATTCATCATTAACAAAGTCTTCCAGAGTTGCAAACTTCATACTTTTTCTGTACATGTAGAGATAAGTTTCTTTAGGAAATTCCAAGCTTGTTTCTCCAAAACCGAATATATCTTCTTTTTCATATACTTGATCTAAGATGGGCTCATCAAGAAGAGGAATATCAATCTTTGGAATCAAAATGCAAGGTCTGGCTCTTACTTCAAATCTTCCAGAAGAGATCATTAAAATTTCATCTGCAACCTCAGTTCCTTCCATATGTTCTAGATCAACTTCAAGTTTAACAACTTCATCTGGTTGATCAAGAAAATCTCTGAATATACAAAATTTGTTATCCAAAAGTCTACACTCAAGACTTCTTGGTTTATTAAAAAATATATGTACCCAACAGAACTGATTCAGAATATTCCATAATCTTTCAGAAGCATTTCTGAACTCTTCATTCAGAAGTTGTTGAGGCTTCCAAATTACTAAGCCTTTTGTTTCTTCTGAGCTTTCTCCCATATTTACACCAATAATATCCTCTTCAAACATGATCACATCAGAAAGATCACTTGGTTCTCCAATGACATCTTCAAAAGCAAGGTATTCCCTTAGCATTTCTTCATTAGAGTCTGGAATTATATCTGTGTTATCTGAGCTTAGGTTTCCTTCAGAATCAAAATATATCTTTTCTGTTTCATACCCTTCCTCTACTGTATCTTCAGAAGAATAAACAATTGCCTCTTGACCTTCATGTTCTCAAAATAAAATGTCTTCTATTGCTTCAGAAACTCTATTTGATGCTTCACCAATATTCTGAGCATCTTCAGAAGTTTTCTCCGAGCTTTGTTTCTGAACATTTTCAACATTCTCTGTTTCAGATACTCTCTGTCTTTTCTCCCCCTCTTGATTATTAGGATCCTGATAATCAAGACTTCTTTTAAAAGTATCTGATTGAGATCTACATTCTAGAGCAGCTAATCTTGTGTTGAACTCTGTCTAAGAACTTTGAATGGATGAAAGTTGATTGAGAATTTGAGAAATATCATCTTTAGTTGCATAAATTGGTGGAGCAGAAGAAGAAGAAGGCTGAGAAGCTGTCAGAGAAAAAACTGATGAAGCCACTTCAGAAAAGGCTGACAGAAGTGCTTGTTTAAACATATTCAGATCATTAGAAGATTGAAGATGAAAATCATTCAGCCTGTTCACCATACTTTCCCCATGTTGATCCAACCTATCCTCCAACACCTTTTTGGTAGTATCCGTCAATTCCTTGATATCCTTCTTAATCTTTGCAAATTCAGAAGTACATAAATCTTTGAATTCTGTGAATTCAGAAGATGTGGGTAAGTTGCCAAGATCAACAGATGAACTTGTTTTCAGACCTTCAGAAGAAGGTTGGCCTGTATGAGCTACAAAGGCATCATGAACCACATGTGATTCTGTGAATGGAGCTTTTGTGAGGTTCACCCCACCAGAGCTTCCAACTAATCCTTGATATCCAGAGATAGGAATATCTATAGTTTTTTGATGCAATGTGACAAACACTTTGCTTAGGAACATCTGAAAGATGTGTGCTTGTGTGAATGAATGCCACATTAAGTGGTTCAGAAGGCTCAAAGTTGAGTGAACCTCAGACTCAATGTGCTCAAAACTATGAAGAGGGGACATATATCCTTCAGTTTCAACAAAAGGAACCTCCAATTGGGGTCCTAATGGATTATAAGTTGCTTGCCCCATTTGTGTTGTTGAAACACCCTTCTGTTGAGAGATGGGTGAGGGGCTGGGGGGGTTAACCAAGGTTGCCATGGGCTCACTGGCTGTTTCAATATTATCCACCAAAGAATGTGGAATAATAGTCTCTCAGTTTCATTTTTCCTCTTCACTTGTTGAGGTTGTTCTCCCCCATGAACAGCCTCCCCTCTCTTTCTAGTAAATCTAGACTTTCTTGCATGATCACCACTCTGGTTTGAATCAGGGGAAGGGATTACTGGTTGAGGTAATCCCATAGATTCTAAATGCTCACTAACAATCCTAGATGATGTACGTACAAGATTAATTAAATGAGAAGGTAGTGGAAGTGCATTTGGAAATTGAAGTTTTGCATTTGGTGGTCTTAAACTGTCCATAGTGAAGATAGGAACATGTACCTCATGAGCTAGAACAGGAATTTTTGAGACACCCTTCATTGCTCCTTTGATGAGTGTTTGAAAAAATCTCTGAAAGGGTATGTAGTTGAATGTGGACTTCTTCAAAATTGCAGATTTGAGGTCATTAAAAATGAGACTAGCATAATCATAGTGTTTGTTGAAGGCAACTCCATGAAAGATAATCCTCCCATTTGCTGAAGCTTGATCCAAACTTGAGCTTTTCCCAGATAAGCAGGTATTCAGAATGGAAAATAAGCAATACCAAATTGGAGGTAAACATTTTCTTCTAAATGAGCTCAAAGCACTAAGGTTTTCAGAGTATCCCAAGCTCATGAAATCTGAGATCATTTCGGATGAAGATGGAATTGAACCATAACAGGTTTTCCCAAGAACCTCATCTGGTTTTGGCAAATTGTGAGGGCTCCTAATATCATCTACAGAGATGCATACCTTGTAAGCATGGACATAGGAGACAATTTCATCGTCACATTCATTAACCTCAGCATAATACCAGAATTGTTGAAGATAAGAAGCAGGAACAGAGAATTTCCTAGAAAGGAGAGTGCGCAGGGGATGTTTCTTCAGAATATTAAGCAACATTACTTGATCATCAATGAAGTCTTTGGATTTGAAGTTTAGAGCACAGTTATTTCTTTTGATGTCTAGTAATTTCTCAGCAGGTACATAGAGTTTGCACATAACACTACTTTCTTCACGAGTCTGGGATTCACTTTGAGCAACATTTGATTCATAAACAACATCAATTGGTGTAACTTGTGTTTCCCCAATTTTAGCAGTTGTCGGGTTAGGGTTAGGGTTTGAAGATCCGGCTTGATTAGTTGCAGTTGTGGCTGTATCTTGAAGCATTTGATCATCATTCAGTGGGATTTCTAGTGATCCAACCATTAATTTTTGAGGCACAATCTTGAATGAACCATCACTTGATGATCCATTGTTATCATTGAAACTCGAGGAAGCAAAAACCATGGCATTTGAAGTAGACATGATGTTAGGAGAACACGGATTGGTAATAGAAAGAGGATCAATAAACACAGAAAGATTTCGCAGAGAAAAGTTGCTAAAAAATGAAGATGATGAAGAAGCCATTGATTTATATGACTGGATAATAGCTGAAGGACACGTGGCGAAAAAGTAAATGTGATTAGAGTAGTAATCATCATTTATTAGGAGAAATGAACCGTTTAATGGTCGTGTTTAAGAAAGATCCAATGAAATTAAAACACGTGGCACACGCTTAAGTGAAAAATCAACGGGAAGTTAAGTTCTGAGAACAAGTTCAAAAACTTCAGAATTTGTTCAGAACTTCTGAGTATAAGTTCAGAAGTCTGAAAGAAAAGATTCAGAAGAACTGCAGAATGTGGAAGTGTAGTTCAGAACTAAACTTGGATCATCTTGTAAGACCAAAAATCATTTAAAAATACAAACATCTGAAAAATATAAAACATTTTGACAATTCAGAAGTAGGTTTGAACAAACAGAAAACTGATTTTATCTAAGGAAGCTTGTTCATACTTCTTAGATATAAAGTGCAAGACTTTATTTCACCAATGCAGATTTGTTTTGTAGAAAAGAGTAGTGCAGAATTTTGAAATTAATACCACTCCCCCTTGAATCATTAGCAAATATGATTCTCCCCCTTAATCATTGCAACATTATCAAAGAAACAAGCAAAGATTAGAGAAATGAGAAAAAAAAAATGAAAAGTATTAAAATACAATCAACCTAGATACAGAAGAAATATACTTCTGAGTTTGAAAAGAAGCAAAGATCTGAATGTTGAACTTCAGAATATGCAGAATAATTCTGAAGAGCAAAGTATTCAGAATTTGATATAAAAACCTCAGAATGTAACTTCTAGAGTATAGATGATGTGTAATACTTACATAGACATGTTCATCATGCCCAATTTACTTACCAAGAAGTTAAATCGTTTTTCATCAAGTGCTTTGGTAAATAAATCAGCTAGCGATAATGCATTCGAACAAAAAACATTTCAATACTACCTTTTTCTACATGATCTTTGATAAAATGATATCTTACATCAATGTGCTTGGTTTTTGAATGCTGAACAGGATTGGCAGTGATGGCTATGGCACTCTTTGAATCACAATACAAAGGAATCTTTTTGAAAGTGTAACCATAGTCTTTTAGTTGAATTTGCATACAGATCACTTGTGAGCAACATATTGCAGCTGCTACATACTCAGCTTCTGCTGTAGAGGTAGAAACACAATTTTGTTTCTTTGAAGACCAGCTAACTAGTCTATCACCGAGAAACTGACATGATCCAGAAGTGCTTTTCCTGTCTAATTTGCAACCACCATGATCTGCATCTGTAAATGCTGTTAGTTCAAAACTAGAATCCTTAGAATACCAAAGTCCCAATGAAGGAGAACCTTTTAGGTATCTAAGTATTCTTTTTGCAGCTTGAAGGTGTGATTCCTTAGGATTAGCTTGATATCTGGCACAAATATATGTAGCAAACATTATATCTGGTCTACTAGCAGTTAAGTAAAGCAAAGATCCAATTATGCCTCTGTACTTTTTCTGATCAACATATTTTCCATTTAGATCAGGTTCTAACTTTGTTGCAGTGGCCATTGGAGTTTGAATACTTGAACAATCAGTCATGTCAAACTTCTTAAGTAAGTCTGAGACATACTTAGATTGATTAATGAATATGCCAGTGGGAAGTTGTTTAACTTGAAGACCAAGAAAAAATGTCAACTCTCCCATCATACCCATTTCAAATTCTGTTTGCATGATTTTCTCAATATTTCTACAAAATTTTGGATTAGTAGAAACAAATATAATATCATCTACATAGATTTGTATCAAAATCATATCATCACCCTCCTTTTTCAGAAATAAAGTTTTATCAACAGTACCTCTTTTGAATTTAGAATTCAGAAGAAAAGTTGTAAGAGTATCATACCATGCTCTTGGCGTTTGTTTAAGTCCATATAAGGCTTTGTCTAAAATGTAGACATGATCTGGGAATTCTTTGCTTACAAAGCCTTCTGGTTGTTCAACATACACTTCTTCATGTAAAATACCATTCAGAAATGCACATTTCACCTCCATCTAAAATACCTTCATGTTTTTATGAGCAGCATAGGCAAGAAAAATTCTAATGGTCTCTAATCTAGCAACAGGAGCAAATGTTTCATCATAATCAATTCCTTCTTGTTGACAATACCCCTTAGCTATAAGTCTTGCCTTGTTTCTCACAACAATTCCATTTTTATCATTTTTATTTCTGAACACCCATTTTGTGCCAATGACAGATTTACCTTTTGGCTTTGGTATCAATCTCCAGACCTTGTTTCTTTCAAATTGATTTAACTCATCCTGCATGGCTAAAATCCAGTCTGGATCTTGAAGTGCTTCATATGGCTTTTTGGGTTCCATGCTACTTAAGAAATTTACATACAGACATTCATTTGATGTTGCAGATCTTGTTTGAACACCTTTTAATGCATCTCCAATTATTTGATGTACTGGATGACTAGATGTCCATTTGTTCACATTTGGCAATGGTTGAACAGATGAAATATTTTTCAGAGAATCATAATCATCAATAATTGCTTGAGTTTCAGTATCATGATTGATAGCTGAATGTAAATCTGAATACTCCCCCTCAAATGGAGAAATCTGAATTGGTTCAGAACTTTGAGGTTCATGGTCAAAAATATTTTGAACCGGTTCAGAAACAACTTGAATTGGTTCAGAAGTTGCATTTTCAGAAGTTGGAAGTTCTGAATTTGAGGTAGAGAGTTGTGGTGCTGATGTATTTGAAATTTGTATTTCCGAAATGTCTTGATCATTTGTGTTTCTGAGAAGAGAAGGATTTTGATAATCTGCAGAAACATTTACAGAAATATTAAATAAGTCTTCACATAAATTGTCTATATTAGATTTAAGTAAAGTTTAAGATGCAGAAGTAGAGTTTGTGTGATTATATTCTGAGTCCAAACTTTCAGAAGTTGGTTTATGTGCGAGTTCTGAACTGTTTTGTTCAGAAGTCATTGTTGGCTCATGAAATCTGACATTTGTAGTCTCAATAATTTTCTGAGTTCCTTTAATGAGTACTCTATAAGCTTTGGATCGTTGAGAATAGCCAATAAAGATACCAGCTACACCTTTTGGTGCAAATTTGTCAAGATGTGGAGTATCATTCTTCAGAAAACACCTGCAACCAAAGATTTTAAAATAATCAATAGAGGGTTTTCTTTGTTTTAACATTTCATAAGGAGTTTTAAGAAATTTTACCGTTTAGAATGGTTACCGTTTGAGTAAAACATGCAGTAGCAATTGCTTCTGCCCAAAGAGAGAGAGGAAGTTCTGAATATGCAAGCATGGTTCTTGCAGCCTCTACCAAAGTTCTATTCTTTCTTTCAACTACCCCATTTTGTTGAGGAGTTCTTGCAGCGGAAAAATTATGTGAAATACCAACAGATTCCAAAAAATTCTGAAGTGTAGAATTAGTAAATTCTGTTCCATTTTCACTTCTGATCTTTTGAATTGGGAGTTGAAGAAGAACTTGAATTTTCTTCAGAAAGGGTATCAGTCTTTCAGAAGTATCAGACTTGAGTCTCAGAAATTCAATCTATGTATATCGTGTATATTCATCTACTATGACAAGAATGTATTTCTTTCCCCCCATGCTTTGAGTTTTCATTGGGCCACATAGATCCATATGTAGCATTTCAAGTGGAGCTTTGCATGAAGATAGCATTTTTAGAGGATGAGAACTTCTTTTGATCTTCCCTAGTTCACATGCAGAACAAAGAGAATTCTTTTCAAATCTGATCTTTGGTAGTCCTCTTCTGATTGATGTTTGCCTAGTTCGAAATGGCTTTGAAGTTCGGATGTGACATTCTTCTGTGCCAAAGCCAACTATCATTTTTCATTGATGTAGACATATAACATACACCTTGTAGTTGACCAGTTGCAGTGAATGTTGCTGTGTAGATATCTCCATCTCTATAAGCAGTTAATTCATTTTTGTTTGTTGTACTCAGAACATGACAGTAATCTATGTCAAAATTAACCTTCCAGTATTTGTCACAAAATTGACTAATACTGAAAAGATTGTGTCTTAGTCCCTCAACATAGAAAACTTTCATTACTTTCACATCTCCTTTAATGAAAGTGTCATATCCTCATACATATCCCTTTGCATTGTTTCAAAAGCTAACTGTTCCTCCATATCTTTCATGATAATCAGTTAGTAGTTCTTTGAAAGGTGTCATGTGTCTTGAACATCCAGAATCTAAGACCCACAAATGACATATCTGCAAAAGAGATTATTGAGTTTTAGGTACCCATTTCAAAATGGGTCCTTTGTGATTAGTAATAAAATTTGAAGTTCTGAACTTTTTCTTCAGATTTTTCAATTCAGAAGTTTGTTCAGAACTTTAAGATTTATCTTTCTTAGTTTTATTTTTATTACTATTTTTTCGTTTAATTGAATTTGTCAATATAGTTGAACATTTTTTAATAGATTTCATCAAATTTTTCTTGTTTGTTTTGGAGTTAAGATGAAAATTATGATGACCACAATTAATACAGTGAATATGATTCTTTAATGTATTTACAACAGTATTAGACATATAAGAATCAATAACATTTCTTTTATTCACTTTCTTTGATTTAGGTACATCATTCTTCTTTAAAAATGAAAAACTCTCTAATTTGTCATTCTTTGACAGTCTTTCATTTTTCTTTCTCCATACTAAAGTGGATAGCTCTGTAAAAGATAAGAAATGAGGATTAGTATAAGAAATTCTTTTGTTCACTTTAGGTTTATCTTCAGATTTTGAGTTAATTTTCTGAACTTCAGAGAGAGAATTTGAGGATTGTCCTTGTTTAAAATTTTTAACTCTGGTGTTGAAGTCAGAAGATGTTACTGAACATGGTGTTGAATTTAATGAAATGTTTGTATTAGTAGGAGAAAAATCTGAATTCTGATATTCTGGTTTTAAAAACACAGGATCAAACAATTCTGAAGGTATCTTTGAAACTTCAGATTTTAATTTTTCTCCTTCAGTCATACATGATTGAGATTTATAAACCAAATAGCCATTTTTATCAATGACTTGCACCATTTGATCATCATCATCTTCTGAATCAGAAGCATTTATTAGATCTGAAAATTTATTTTGAGTCATACTTGTTGCAAAAATATTTGAATTTTTTGTTGTTGTAGACTCATTATCAGAATTATTTTGGGATTCTCATCAACATCTTCTAAAGATTCAATATCTTAGAATTCATCATATTTTTCTTCATGTTCTGATTTATTATCAGAAGTATCTTTTGAAATGGCTTCAAAATCGAATTCAGAAGTTATTACAGAAGTAACTTCAGAAACAATTTCAGACTTAACAATTACTTCTGATTTTTCTTCAGAAATAATATTTAATTCAGAAGATTTACAAATATTTGAAATTATATCCATTTCTTCTGTTTCAGAGATTATTTCTGGTTCACCAGTTTTAAGAGGTGTTTCTTCTGAAAACAAAGTCTCTGATTTTACAAAAGGAATTCTTTCAGGCAAAGAATAGTTTACAGGTTTGGAAATAACACCTGTTTTTGATTCATTGAAAATTTTAATTTTAGAATAATCACACAAGTTTGCAGGTGCCTTTTTTAAAATTTGACTGTCATTTTATCCTAAACCTGCTTTTATATTGTAAAATTTTGAGTTCTAAGCCTGACTAGTTAAAATATTCAGAGTTTGTTCAGTTTGTCCTCTTTAAAATTTAAATCTTCCAATTCCTTAATCTTTTTATAAAGATCAAGTCTCTCTTGATTCAGAAAATTCATCTTAACATTTAGAATTTCCTTTTCAGATTTTTCATTTATAACTTCTTTTTGTAAACTATCCATTTTTTCTTTTAAAACAAGTTTTTCTTCAGAAACTTTTTCAAGAATCTGTTCAGCTGCTTGACAATTTTCTTTATATATTTGACTTTCAGCTCTGAATTGATTGACCAAAATTCTTTCACCTTTAATTCTGTTTCTGAGTGTTTCAAATTCAGAAAACATATTTTGAAATTGATTTGTCATTTCTGAATCTTTAGTATTAATTTCAGAATTATGTTCAGAATTTTGGTCAGAAGATGAAGAAGATACCTCAGTGTCTTGTTTGTCCTTTTCTGGATCCATTTGACACATGTAGCAATTTGTTGCATAGTGAGCAACTTCTTCATCATCATCTCCATCACTCCAGTTTAACCAGTCTTCTTCATACTTGGTCACTAGAGCAGGATTAAGCTCCTTTTTCTTTGCTAATAGATGCTTCTTCTCATAATACCCTGAATTCTTGACTTTTGGCATCTTGCATTGTCTTGCATAATGTTCAGGCTTTCCACAGTTGAAGCATCTTGCTGGTTCAGATGTTTCAGATTGACCAGCCTCTTGACCTTTCTTAGGTCCAACTTCAGATCTAGGTTTATTCTGATATTTTTGATTGTATCTTTGTTTGAATTGCCTTGTCATGAAAGCAATATTATCAGAAATCCTTTTAAGCTCCTCATCTGATTCATCCCCATCACAAACTGTTGTCTCTAGGATCTCACAAACTTTCTTGGCAGCAATGGTCAAAGAATTATTGTAGTTCTTGCTCAGAAGGGCAACTGTTTCTTGTGTCTTCTTTTGTTCATATTGTCTAACTTTGATCTTGTCCTCTTGTTGGAACAAGATGCCATAGACATCATGAATTGTCTTTCTAGACAAGTTCCTAGTTACCATATTATCTGAAAAACTTGACCATTCATTTCCCAGATTGTTCAGAAATTTGTTATTTATCTCATAATTTGATTTCTGAACACCATTTCTTCTTAGATCATTCAGAATGTTATTGAATCTATGATATGTGTCAATGATAGATTCATTTTCTTTGTATCTGAAATTTTCATATGTTCCTACACAGATATTTAATCTCTGTGCTTGAGCCTTTGTACTTCCTTGCATCTAACCTTCTACTTCATCCCACATGGCTTTTGCTGAAGTTAAACTATCAACCCTATTGAATATCTCATTAGGAATTGCCATGGTGAGTAAAGTTAATCCTCTTCTATCAACTTTCATTTGAGCCTTTTCAGCTGGATTGTACATTCCAGGACTCTTCTTGATTCTTGATGCAGGAATTTCAGGAGTGGATTCAGTTCTGGGAACTGCTGGAATCTCAACAAATACCTCTAGTGGACCATTTGTGATAGATTGATTAAGGCTTCATCTATGTTATCCAAGAACTGAATCATTCTAATTCTCCATTGATGATATTCTCCCAAGAAGAGAGTTGGTGGTTTCGTTTCAGATCCGATTGAGACTATTTCTTTAGACATCTTTGATTGTTAGAAGATCGAGAATTCACCTGAGTTGAATTTGAATTTTGTAGATCAGAACATCAAGAACTGTCAGATCTGACAAGTTCTTTCCCAAATCTTCAAGAATAGATGAATTGACTCTGATACCAATTGTCAGGACCCAAACAATCAAGATATCAATATATGAAAAGATTTTGACAGGAATGATAATAGCCAAATGTAATATGTATTGATTGAATGTACAATATTACAGAATATGTCTTTACAAGGCTTATGGAAAACGTTAGTTCTAACAATCTAACTAACTCTCTATTTATACATACAATAGAAAGACTAAAGTAACAAAGCATTCATAACAGACAAGTTCAGAACAGGTTCTGAACTCCTTCAGATCTTCTTCAGAAGTGTCTTCAGAACATCTTTAGAACCTCTTCAGAAGATTCTTCAGAACTTCTTCAGATCTTTATCTCTTCAGAACCCAGTGCCTTTTGAAGCTATTATGATATCTCTATTAATCCCATTCGCTGGATGTAAGGAGAAATCTTTTCTCCAAGGAACCTCTGGTTGTGCTCTGCAATGAGTTCATCTGCAAACTCTTTGGCACATCTCTCCCCCTCGATGTTATCAGGAGGTAGATAATGCACCATCAGAGTGCGAACGTTGGTCTGAATGTCCATGAGATTCGTATCATTATCCTGAAGCGTAGTCCCATCAACAGCATTGAACGAGGAACTAGCCTCAGAGAGCTTGGTGCGCATCTGCATCATATCGGATTGAGTCTTTTGAGTAGACTCAAGGACGCTCGCCTGAGCAGCGATCTTCTGCTCTAAGCTGGACAGGTTCTGGTGAAGGACCCTGTTGTCTTCCTTAAGAGAGAAAACGTCAGAGACAAGATTGCTGACGTTGGTCTTGATTGCTGGTGTCCCAACGACTCGACGGAAGATGAGTTCAGCTGACGTTTGAAGATTGTCAACCCTAGCGGTGAGAGCACATTCCCTGACCAGATAGTCAACAGCAGGGAATGTAGGACTAGGAAGGACAATAGGAGAGAGTTCAGTGATGGGAGTGGGAAGCTTGGGAGCTGCCATCTCTGTCTTGACCTCTCGGAGCTTTGCAGCACTGGGATGGCTCTGAGGAGACTTCCCCATCTCCTTGCTGAGCGGAGGAGCGCTGGTGGTGGTGGTTGTTGTCGCTGAAGTGAAGAGAGAAGCGACACCTGATGATGACATAGATAAAGATGCCAAAAACACATCTGGATTAGAAGATGGATGAAAAAATTTATTTTTCTCCTTGAGAGTATCATGAGGATTACTCTCAGGAATTACGTTTGCAGAGGTAGTGTCTTGAGGATCACTAACTAGTGTCTTAGAGTATCTGAGAGAGACACTCTGAGGTCCTTTTAAATTGGCCTTCCAAAGCTCAGATTGCCTAAACAATATTGAGGTTTTGACTGCGTGCATTTCAGCATTATCAGCAATAGGGACAACTATCGTTGAGTCGTGTGCTGAGGTGAGGACCAAAGAAGAGAAGATAGGAAGAGTTAAGAAGGCTGTGAAAGTAGTACCTGATCCAGCTTCAGCAGAGTTGGCTATAACACCCTCAGTGACCGGAGTCGCTGATGATGGAGGTTGTGCTGATGAAGCAACAACGGATGAAAAGATCGTTGAAGTGGCTGCGACTACTGTTGGTGTTGGTAGTACACCGAAGTCAGAGAGAGAGGTCTTTTGAGAGACCATCTTCTTTAGCTTTTTGGTTGCGATGGTCTTTTTATGACCATCGGAAGGTTGCTTTCTCTTAGCAGCAGCAGTGTCCTGGATGCTCGCGGTTGGGATGGGCAGCGAGGTAGACACTGAAAGAGGGGCTCCAATCACTTTCAGCATGTACAGCGTGAAAAGAGAATCACCTGGACGTTCCTCTATGTCCAGGGATTTCTTCCCTACTACGGAGAAGGAGCGTTCACCGACCTTCGGGTATTCCTCTCCGAAGGCAACTTCCAAGATAGTTGCGAAGAAACGTGGGTAGGGGATGACGGGATGTCTGGTAGCAGCGTTGATGCGACTGACCATATTGCTGAAGATATAGTCAGCGTACTTGAGGTTGTGGCCGGTGTAGAGAGAGTAGGCGACAACCTGAAAGTGCTTGCTCGCTTGGTCATGCGAGCCAATCTTTGACCCAAGGCATTGGATTACCTGGGTAAAGATGTATTGCCAGCGAGCAGGCAATCTCTTCTTTTGTACCTTTGAGCCTACCGTCTTCAGCGATGGATTCTCCCAAGCATAGCCAATAGAATCCAAGAATGCGTTGATCTGCATCCTGGTAGGTTCAGCGCCCCATTGCACATTCTTGGTGCGGGTAGGGAGACAAAGAGCCTTCCTCACAAAACCAGCAGTGAAGGAGAAGTAACCAAGATCTGGAATCTTGAAGCCAATAGCAGAGAGCACGGTCCCCTTGTCCGTGGTGAGCGTGGTACAGTGAGCTGTGTACCAGAGAGCTTGAAGATTTGAAGAGATGCCCACTGGGTTGTGGACAAACGCGTACATCAGCGGGCACGCCTTGATGAAGGTAGCTCCTTCATTGAAGTGAGGGCGATCAGCGGGTATGTCAACAAATGCAATGTAATTGCATGATTTGAAGACAGCCTTTTCCATTGGGAAGTGGCAGGTTGATGCAGCGACCTGAGTGTTGTCAGCAGTTGTAGCAGCAGAGGTTTCAGTAGTCTTACTTGCAGAGGCCATTTCTGTAGGAAAACTGGGAACACCAAAGAGATAAATCATGGTTTTATACATAAATGTATAAACCAGAGTTTGGTATTAAGAGTACCAAATGTAAGATTCTAAGAAACAAGTATTTTGATGAACAAGATCAAAATGCTTGTGATAAAAACAATAATATAGACGATTAATTTAGAAAAAGTAGAAGATAAATAAAAATGGATAAAACTTTAAGAAGAAAGTCTTCTGTTCTAAGGAAATAACTTAGATCAGGGTTTTGAAAATAGAAGAGTTTTTGAGTTTTAATCCAGATTAATTTTAACTTCTTCCTAAAAATATGTTTTTATTGCATTTTTAGAAGCTTAAAGAAAAAAAAGATGTGAAACAAGATGTTTCCAGTTTTAAGTAAAGGTTTAGATCAAATCTTAGGTGATTTCGAGAAGGAAAAACGCACAAGTGCGTGTTCTTGGTGTTCTTGAGAAAGCTTTGAAGATTCGAAGGTTCTTTTGCCTTTTGGAAAGATATGAAAGCGTAAAGAGGCAAATGAGGCAAAATAATTACTTAAATAGCAAGAGGAGAGAGAAAGAGAGGAGTGCTAAACGACGGTTTTAGCTTTTTGAAAAAGAAATGATGACCTAGCGCACGTTCCAAGAAAGGAGTTGAAATGGAAACGTCGCGGTCCGTCGTGTGTCAGAAAAAGGTCTGACGTGTCCTTTTCTTGTTTTTAAAAGATTATATTGATAATTATCCGTAAGGAAGATTTATCATTATTAATTTTAAAAAATCTTCATCACTAATAATAAAGGATTGTCAGTGAGGAGTTTTAATTTCAGAGATTCATTCTTTGATGAGAAAAGATATCAAAGAGTGATAAGGGTTAGAAGATAATACCTGAGGAGATGGCCCAGATATCGCTGAATCAGAGTTCAGTGAATGGGAAGTTTGAAGGCTTTATTTGTATCGCTTGTTGTAAATCCCTGAATAAACATCATTCAGCGTTCATCATACCAAGTTCGCTGATAAGTAGATTGAATCTAGTTTCATCAAGAGGCTTGGTGAAAAGATCAGCGAGCTAATATTCAGTGGGTACAAAATGAAGCTCAACTTCACCATTCATTACATGATCTCTGATAAAGTGATATCGGATCTCAATGTGCTTGGTTTTGGAGTGAAGTACAGGATTGTTAGCAATGGCAATAGCACTAGTACTATCACAATAAATAGGAATTTTAGAGAGCTTCAGATCGTAGTCTCTGAGTTGGTTTCTCATTCAAAGGATTTGAGCACAACAACTACCAGTGGCTACATATTCAGCTTTAGCGGTGGAGGTGGACACTGAGTTTTGCTTTTTGCTTGTCCAAATAATAACTTTCCACCTAGTAGCTGACACCCACAAGTGGTGCTCTTTGTATCTATCTTACAACATGGAAAGTCAACTGTCAGAATAACCAATAAGATCAAATCCTGAGCCTTTGGGATACCAAAGACCTAGATTTGGAGTTCCTTTCAGGTATCTGAAGATTCGCTTTACAGCGATTAGATGGGATTCCTTCGGTTCAGCTTGATACCGAGCGCAGAGACATGTAGAATACATGATGTCAGGTCTACTGGTTGTAAGGTACAGCAGAGATCCAATCATCCCTCGATAGGCAGTGACATTGACTGGTTTCCCATTGGGATCCTTGCTCAAAGTCAGAGGAGGCGCCATAGGGGTCTTCATCACTGAGCATTGATTCATGTCGAATTTATTCAGCATGTCTTTAACATATTTGCTTTGACAAATAAAGATTCCTTTGTCAGATTGCTTAATATGCAAACCTAGAAAATACGTTAGTTCACCCATCATACTCATTTTAAATTTCTTTTGCATTCTAGTAGCGAAACGAGTACACAATTTGGGTCTTGTGGAACTAAAGATTATGTCATCAACATATATCTGAGCGAGAATGGTATGACCTTTACATTTTCTTAAAAACAGGGTTTGGTCAATTTTTCCACGAACAAATTTTTCTTTAAGAAGAAATTTAGAAAAGGTATCATACCAAGCTCTAGGAGCTTGTTTTAACCCGTAAAGAGCTTTCTCCGAAGTCCTTCTTGATCGATGGTCCCCATTAGCATTAGTGCTAATTAGCAGCCGCTTTTTTTGGAAGGCGAGATACTTATGTGTGACCGCGGATTGCTTTTTCAAGTTTGAAAACATAACCAGGATGGTTAGGGTTTGAGAAACCAGGGGGTTGTTCAACATAAACTTCCTCGCTGAGTTTTCCATTTAGAAAAGCACATTTAACATCCATTTGAAAAACTTTGAAGACTTTATGGGCAGCATAAGCTAAAAAGAGTCTTATGGCTTCTAAGCGAGCTACAGGTGCAAAGGTCTCATCATAGTCAATTCCTTCTTCCTGTCTATAACCTTGAGCAACAAGTCTAGCCTTATTGCGAATTATAGTCCCGTTTTCATCTAGCTTATTTATGAAAACCCATTTGGTTCCTATGACAGTTTTAACAGAGGGTCTAGGAATATGATTCCAAACTTTATTTCTACGAAATTCAGTTAGTTCTTCTTGCATAGCTGAAACCCAGCTAGGATCAGAGATAGCTTGATCTATCTTCTTAGGTTCAGAGAGAAATGAAGTTAACATAATGACAGATATTACCTGTTCCTCTACGTGTTTTGATACCTGCATTGGGATCACCAATAATTTGTTTTATTGGATGATTTGCGGTCCATAGCTGAGCTGGAGGTTGAGGAAAGAGATCAAGATCAACAGCAGATTCAGCGACTTGTTCTTCAGTTTTTGGAATAGGACGTGTTGTTTCAGCAACAGGTACTTCATTTAGAATCAATCCAGGAGATTGATTTTCAGATAGAGTTTGGTGTACACTGAGAAATTTCCAAGAGAGGAGTCAGCAATAGAATCTGATTTAGAGGAGTAACATTCATCCTTGAAGATAGATGACTATCACTTGAAGGATTTACAGGGATTTCGTCATCATATGCTTCAGCAGAAGGTTGATTGCTGAAATACGTTTCAGGTTCCCCGTAATGAGATCTCATCCAAGCATTCAATTCTTCATCATCATCATCATGAGTATGAGAAGTATGAATGGGACGAGATTCATCAAAGTTTACGTGCATGGATTCTTCAACATGTTGTCTTCTTTTGTTGAAGACTCTGAAGGACTTAGATACAGAGGAGTATCCAAGAAATATACCATCGTCAGCTTTTGGATCAAATTTACCCAAATGATATCTGTCATTCAGAATGTAACATCTACATCAAAAAATATGGAAATATTTCAGAGTGGGTCTTCTCCCATGAAACAATTCATAGGGGGTCTTCTTAAGTCGCTTAACTATCAGGGATCGATTTTGAGTGAAGCACGCTGTGTTGTTGCTTGACCCCGGGCGAGTAGGTAGATGCGATTCGTTAAGCATTGAGCGAGCCGCTTCAATGATAGTTCGATTTCTTCTTTCAGCAACACCGTTTTGCTGAGGAGTTCTTACTGAGGAAAAGTTGTGAAAGATGCCTTTTTCTTCAAAGAAGTTCACAAGAGTGCTGTTTTTGAATTCAGTACCATGATCACTTCTTATGGAACGAACAATTAGATTGTTTAGAACTTCCATCCTTTTGATAAAAGAAATTATAATTTCAGGGGTATCACTTTTGGATCAAAGGAAGAACACCCATGTTATCTGGAGTATTTATCAACAATCACCAAAGTATATTTCTTTCCAGAAATAGATTGGACATTGACAGGTCCAAATAGATCCATATGGAGTAGCTGAAGGCCTATGCCTTTTTGCTGGTGTTTCTTCAGATCCCTATATTTGTTTTTCAATTTCAAATACTTCTCCTTTTTATCAGAGGTATGGGAGGTGGTAGGAGCTTCAACTTTACTAGCAAAGTGACCCTTTCGCTGACAGTTGAAAGATATAGTTGAGGCTTTCTCAGCGGGCAATGTCTTTTGCTTTCCAGAGTCAGAGAGATTTGAAGGTTTTCGAAAGTTGCTCTTTCTAGCGAATATTTTAAAATTATTTGTTAAGAGAGCTAGAGAGTTATCAAACTCAGAGATGTCAGCATCAGTGAGTTGATCTTCTGAATCAGTTTGACCTAATTCAGTGATGGAGGTAATAGTGGAAGAAGAAACATTTTTAGGAGGAGTTGCCTCTGAAGTCACAAGTGTCAAAGAAGTACTTTTGGCACCTTTGAGTTCATTAATGAGGTTCTTCCTCAGAAGTTGAGATTGTTCCTCATTTAAGAGCATTCCATATAAGGCACTTAAGGACAGAGTTTCAAGATTCTTTGACAGCTTTAAACATGTAGTGTACACTGCCCATTGATCGGGTAGTGCCTCCATGAATTTGGTCAGTATTTCAGCGTTAGAGTACACTCTGTTTACTGATTTAAGATCAATCAATAAACAGTTGAAACGCTGGTGAATTTGAGAAAGAGATTCACCTTTATGATACAAAAAACTCTCATATTGTCTTACAAGGTTTATGCACCTGGTGACATGTACTTCAGAGGTTCCTTCATATTGGATACATAGAGTATCCCACATGGCTTTAGAAGCCCTCATTTTCATAACAGAATGATAGACTTCATCTGGTAAAATTATTGCTATTGTAGATCTAGCTTTAGAATCAATAACAATTTCTTTCTTATCTTCTTCAGTCCATCAGTTAGGAGTTTTAATGATACTCCTTTCAGGGATGGCTGGAGTAGTAGTGGTGGCAGGAACACCAGCTACAATACTTGTAGGAACAAATGGTCCATTTTCTAGATAGTAGGGATATTTGGGTCAGATCCTTCTAGAAACAAAGACATTCTTTCCTTCCATAATGGAAAATTATCATGGCTAAATCTTGGAGGTTTAGCTAAAGATCCATTATCATTGTAATTCGGATTAGGGTTTGACATTTTAAAATAGTTTATAGGAAAAATATTTTAGAGATAAAAGAAGCAAACACTGCTCTAATACCACTTGTTGGTCCCTTAAGGGTCTACAAGAATACAATAATAAGTAAACAGTTTGTAGAAGGGGGGGGGGGGTTGAATACAAACACACAGATTTTGGTTTTTAAATTAGTTTATATATCATAAACAAATTTACAGTTTTAAGCGGAATAAGAACAAGTTTAAAACCTATTCTTTTGTAACTAGGAAACACTAAGTTTGATGCACAAGAAGAAGGAAGAAAGAATAAAGAGGGTTTAGGCTAGAAAGACGCATGCATTAAGATGAAGAAGATATCTTCATCTTATTTATACCCGTTTGCATTTAATGCAAGACAAAAGGTATATGCCACATGTCAAGCTTGGATAGGAAGCTTGTCCTTGCTAATATGACAGCCATGTTTTTGGCCGAATATGAACAGTACCATATCACATATGATGGGGACATAAGAGACAATTCGTACGTCCTTTTCTGACAAGGTATTAGGTTTGCCTTTTGTGCATCGAGGATAAGATCAATCTTTAATCTTGTAAAGGAAGCTTCATTTCAGTATCGTTGAGGCTTCACAAGACTTCACACTTTGAATAGATAATCGCTGCTATCGCTGAACCGCATCAGTTCACTTAGCTGATTATCTCTTTCTTCAGCTAGGGTCTTCGACTTTCGCTGAATGGTCTTCTGGTGTGATAGTTGATCTTCAGGTCTTCAGAGATAAGCTTGTTGTATGCTATCGCTGAATACTGACAGAAGCTTATACAATGGAATTTCACTAAGTATACAAAAGGAATCATATTCAAATCATCGAGAGGAGTTATGATCAACAGAGTACTCCCGATTAACTGACTTAAGATCGATGATCAGGCAGTTAAATCTTTGATGGATTTGAGAGAGAGTTTCATTCTTGTTGAACATGAAACATTCATATTGGGTCACTAGATTTATTCGGCGAGTAATCTGAACTTCATTTGTTCCTTCATATTGAACACATAAAGTGTCCCACATGGATTTTGAAGTCCTCATTTTCATGACAGAATGGTAGATGTCATTTGGAAGAGACATTGCAATAATGGACCTAGCCTTAGAATCAATGGCTAGTTCCTTCTTATCTTCCTCACTCCATTGATTTGGAGTTTTGGGAATTTGTCTCTCAGGTATAGCAGCAGCAGTAGTAGTAGCAGGAACAAAAGGAGTAATAAGCATCAGAACAAATGGTCCATTTTCAACATAGTATGGGATTTTTGGATCTCACCCTTCAAGAAAGAGAGTCATCCTTTCCTTCCATACAATGAAGTTACCTTTGCTAAATCTAGGAGGTTTAGCTAAGGAACCATTCTCAATGTAGTTTGCATTTGTATTAACCATTTTAAAACAGTTTGAAGAGAAGTTTAAAAAATAACACTGCGCTGATACCACTTGTTGGTCCCTAAGGAGTCTACAAGAGTTCAAAGATAATGAACAGTTTGTAGACGGGGGGGGGGGGTTGAATACAAACACAAGTCTTTTTTGGTTTTTAAATGAGTTTATATTAAATAAACAAATTTACGGTTACAAGCGGAATAAGAACAAGTTTCAAACCTATTCTATTGTAACTTAAGAAAACACAAAGTTGATGTATAAGGAAAGAAAGAAATAGCAGCTGAGGTTTAGGGAAAGAAAGTAGCATGCATAAAGATAGAAAAGAGTTTCCCATCTATTTATACCTGTTTGCATGTAATGCAATGCAAAAAGGTTTGTGCCACGTGTCAAACATGTGGAGGATGTTTGTCCTTTGGTTAATAGAATGGCCATACTTTTAGCCACCCATGAACAATACCAAATCAGATTTGATGGGGACATAAGAGATAATCTGTACGTCTTTTTCTGACAAGGTATGGAGGTTTGACTTTTGTGCATCGAGGATAAGATCAACAATAATCTTGCTAAAAGCTTCACTTGGTCGCTGAAACAATAACTTCAAGGATGAAGTCACTAAGGTATCGTTGAGGCTTTACAAGCTTTCACACTTCTGACTAGATGAGCTTTGTTATCAATGAACCACTTCAGATCACTAGTTGTTCATCTCTATCTTCATCTTGGCCTTCGACTATTATTGAAAGGATTTGTAGTGTGAATGTTATTCTTCAGATCTTCAGAGATGAGGTCAATGTTCCTGATCTTCGACGATCGCTGAGTGGCTATCAGCGTATGCTATCGCTAAATGTGAAGAGTATCTCGTCCATGGAATTTTCACTAAGTATAAAAGAATCATATTCAAATCATTGAAAGGAGTTTGTATCCACATAAACCTTCTTGACCATAATACTTTCTTTGACTAGATCACCATACCCCAATATGGGAGAAAAATGATCGTTTCCAAAACGCACTTTCCAGCAATATTTTGCAATATAATTATCGAGAATCTCCTTTTTTCCAGTCATGTGTTTTGAGCATCCATAATCCATTATCCACACATGACTGGTCTGCAAAACATAAATAAGCAGCCCTCTTTGTTTCCATCATGGAGAGTATGTACCAAAAGGGTACGCACATTAGTGCTGAGAGTGGAGAGATCCTCAACTTGTGCCTTCTGAATTGGAGAAATCAAACTCATGTTCCCTCGGTCCGCTTCAGTGAATGAAGGGTTGATGGCTGACAAGCCTTGAACAGGGCGTAGAATTTCAGCAAGTGTCTTCTCTTGTTGATCAACCCTGTCAGCGAGACGGGTGATGGCACGCCCATTGGTAGCATTATCGTCCTTCACCGTCTGAACATCCGTAAAGATGTTCGAGATCGTGGCCTTCATACCGCCCGTCACTCCTACCGATTGAATGGTCCGGTGAAGTGTTAATATTGCGGCGATGTGGGCGGTTCGCCGCCGGCGACGTCGCGAGAATCGTAACAAGGTTTCCGTAGGTGAACCTGCGGAAGGATCACTGTCAAAGCCTGCACAGCAGAACAACCCGATGACACGTAATCACAGCCGGGCGTCGGGGTGTTCGGGCGTGAGTCCGGTGCAACCGATGCCTCGTCGACGTGCGTCTGCGATGCCCTGTTTCGAGGCGTCATGAATATGGGTTCTTTGGGATTAATAGGGGATTTAGGAACCAATTTGACTTTTGGTTCCTTTGAATATTTCAAAGTTGAAGCATTTTTAGACAAACTTGTTGACTTAGGTACCCAAATGAATTTGGATTCCTTTGAAATCTTTAAAAGTTTAGATTTTGTACCATTTGAAATTGGGCCATCTGTGTTTAAAATAATGTGTTAGATCCCAAACAATCAAGAATGTAGAAAGAATAAAGAACAAGAACAAGAATTAGATCACTGAAGTTGTATGTAGTATTGATCACTGAACTGTATTACAATATGTGTATCTTTACAAGCTCTATCTATCAACGTTAGTTATAACAGCCTATAAAACTATCTATTTATATACAATTGGAAAAGCTAAAGTTACAGTACAAAAATAACAGACATGTTTAGAACTGCTTCTGAACATCTTCAGAACTTCTTCAGAAGTGTCTTAAGAATCCTCTTCAGAACTTTTTCAGAACTTCTTCAGAATCTTCAGAACTTCTGAAGTAGTCACTTCAGAAGTTATGCCTTAGGCTTTACTTCATTTGTCTTCAGACTTCTAAATCTTTCTTTTCAAAACCTAGTCTTCTTTTGAAGCTACTTTTGATATCTATCAATCTCCCCCTTAGCTTCAAAAGGTTAAGTCATGCTTCCAGAAGTTCAGAATTTCTCTAACATCTTTAAGAATAAGCTTCCTGTACTGCAATATAGATTCAATGATCTCTATCATTTCTTTTCTCAGATTTCTGTACCTCTCCCAGTCTTCATCACTAAGCTTCTTTTGTCTTTTATTTTTCTTCTTCTCCAGTTTATCTCTTATAATCGTAAGAGTTCCATTACAGCTGTGGATCCCAGAATATGAGGTAACGATGTGCTTTATAAAGAATAATTAATAAGAACACGAAGAACGCTATGAATATGATGAAGATCCGAAGTTGGATATCTCACTTGTATTGAATAATAACAGATTGATCTCTCACAGTTTAGCTCTCAATATTTCGCACTAATGTTCTTCTTTTTCTAATGCTAGCCCTAACCCTCTATTTATATGTATAGGAAATACGGTATAAGGAACGTAAAGATTAAGGTATTATACACTTGCCTTATTTACAAAATAGAATGTTTCCTTATAAGAATGACTTTGTTGACTTTACACTTTAGCCCTTCACGTCTTCAATATTTATCATCTCGGATACAACATTTTCAGACATAACAATCTCCCCCTTTGTATTCGAGATTACAATTCAGCAAATCAGCACTCTTTTTAAGACGATGAAATTTTGTCAACAAATCACTATTTTGAATTCTTTTGCTCCCCCTACGAATATGATCACTTGATAAGCTCCGTAGCTCCCCCTTAACATTAGTATAAAGTTCACGAAAAGAAAGTTGAAGGAGCCGTGATGTCGCAGGGTATCTTTCTTCGAGTAGAACTTTGTCGTTTGATGAAAGAGGCAAAAGATGGTTGTCATATCTTGATGTTCTTGGGTTAGTATTTGAGGTTGTCGGGTTAGGCAGATGTGATAACTTTGAGCTTGTCGTATGATGATTTGAACTTGTTGAACATGAGTCGACATAAACACTTAGGTATAGATGTCGGCTCTTTGGGATGCGACAAGAAAATATGTCGGTTCAAAGGAAGTCGACAAGTCTTCATCTTCATCTTCAAACATTTGAAATTTATGTCGGGTCAAGCTGAGTCGATAAAACATGTTGTCGGGTAAAAGAAATTTTTGTTTTGTCGGGTCTTTGATATACCTTTTCTCCCTCATAATGGGCATTTGTCTTTGATACTTTTTCTTCCCCTCAGAATGATAAGGAGAATTCGAAGCATTATGAACGATCAAAGACAATAAGTGGATGTGAAAAAATGGGTAAAAAAATCTAACATAGGAGCACAAATAGCAACTATTATCACTTAATTTAATTGAGTGGCCTATATTCAGTGTTGGCAGCGGATTGGCACTGATAGGACTTCCAGTTATCATAGAAGTAAGTTATAAAACTAACTTCTCAAACTGTTCCGGCATAAACACGAAGATATGCAATGTGAATCACAAAGACTCGTGCAATTTGCCAAAAGAATTTATGCATTAAATGCTAATTTTAAGGCTCAAAATGTGAAAATACATTTCACAGACTCAAAGTGCATTGAATGTGAAGTTCGGAGACCGGAGGTGTGTCTTCCTTTTTCAATATCTTAATCTTCCAAGTGAAGAAAAGATAGCAGATATGCTCATTCTCCGTGATATATGAAACAAATATCTTTTGTGAGATACTTGAGTAGTTGGGTGGGGTGACACGAGTTATCGACATTGGGTACATGTCTAGTTCAATATTCATCTCCAAAGAATCGAGAATGAATAGATTATGTGGCTAACCCGGATAACTGTTTAGGTTTGGTGAAGACCAAATATTTTCTTTTAAGTCTTCTCACACCCTCACATTTTTCTTTTATCTCACAAGCACTCCATTTTATTTTAATCATTCCCTTTCAGGATATCTAAACTAGGGATGTGTTTCATGGGTAGGTCCTTCCGGCTTTGGATTGACCATAGAAACTTCTAATTCCTAACACACAAAGAGTTAAAACATTAAAGTCCGAGTTCTGAACTGGTGTATTCAGAAGTCATAATGCAATGTAAAACGGGTTAAGAGCAGGTCCATAGCTGAGATATTATGAAGCTAATTAAATGGTAAAAAATGTGATACTCCCCTTAAATGTAGCATAACCTTTTGAAATATTGTAATGTGATGTGAATATTCTGAATTTGGACCACACATGACATACCTACAAAACAGATTAAAAAGATTTTGGTACCCAAGTTTTGTTGGGTCCTCGGAGGTTAGCTTTAGATGCAATAAATGGGGAAGTGGGGATACTGTAAGTACCATACCATTTATGAGTGAAATTTTGATTGACAAAATCATTTGTTCCACATGTAGAACAACAAATCTTTGTGGCACTTAGACTAATTAGCTGATTGATAGATTTGACAAAATAAGGCATATTAGTCTTGGAAACAAAAGATCTTGTATCAACTACAGGAGATGTATGTGACATGTTTCCAACACTATCATCTGTAGTTGATTTCTTTCTCCAAACCATTTTAAACTTCTTAGAATTACCGGAATTAGCAACAAAATCATTGTGAGATAAAGTAGAATTATGAGTCCGGGAAGTTGGAGAAATATATGATTTGGAGCTGTTAGAATAACTGTTTGATTTCACACTTGAAGACGAGTTATTCTTACAGACATTTATTGTAGAAAGAGAATTCAACTGAAAAATTGAACTTGAAGCAGTTGTAAAACTTTCAAGTTTTCTAATTTTGCACAATAGATGATCTCTTTCTTCCAAAATCACATCAACTTTTGTTTGAGATTCGGATCTCATTTTCCGTTCATTCACAAGAGTTGTTTCTAAAACAAATAATTTGCTTGAAAGTTTACTGATTTTCTCTTCAAAAGTTTTACTTTCGTTTTCAAAAACTTTTTCCGAATTTTTGCTTTTAGCAATGATCAAACTACATTTCTTGATTAAATTCGTTTTCTCAGTTTTAAGCGCATTTCTTTCATCTTTCAAAAGTTTTTCAAGATTAGAAATTTGTTTTGAAAGCTCCTGACTTTTTGTTTTAGATGATTTTCTTTCTAAAATCACAATTTGCTCAAAATCATACACTTGTTTAGAAAGTTTTGAATGGTAAGTTCACAAGTTCTAATTTTGCTTTCAAAATCTTTTCGTTCAGACTCAAATTTGTGTTTCTCGTCAGAAGTTAAAATCCTTTCTTTCTCACATTCCATAAATTCAGTTAATTTTCTTTTAAGAACCACACTATAAGTCTCATGATCTATAAACTTTTCTAACTTAGAAATTTTGTTGTTCAGATCAAAATTTATTTTTATCAGATTTGTCTTTTTGCAAAACTCTTCATATGTATAATATCCAGTTCTAGAATACTCGGTGAGTTGTTTCTCCAAAAATTCATTTTGATTTTGCAAAAATTTTCTTGACTCTTCTGAGTTATTAAATTTAGATTTGAGATTGACATGTTCTCTTAAAAGTTCATCCAACACTTGCATGTTGTTTGTGTGTCTGGTTTCAAGTTGAGAGATTTTTGCATTTAGCTCGGAGATTTGGTTTTGAGAACTCATCGTGAAAGCACGGGTTACCTGATAAAGTAATCTCGATCGGTGAGTTTTTGGCAATTTTCTGAGATTTCTTTGGAAAACAGAAGGTGTTCTTGATAGATGAAGGTTTTTCTCGGGTTATGAAGGGCCGAGAAGAATTTTTCTCGGGTGATGAAGGGCCGAGAAGAATTTTTCTCGGGTGACGAAGGATCGACAAAAATAAATTGTCGAGTGGTATGGTCTCGATAAGAAGCTTTCTCGGATGAATGAGACTCGATAACAATTATTGTCGGGTAAAGGAGACTCGATAAAACTTCTAATAAATTTTGAATCGATAAGAAGAGTTTTATCGATCACAAGGGTCTCGATAACTTCAAGTTTCTCGATTAATCAAGATTCGACAAAAATAACTTGACTCGATAAAACAATGAATCGATAAAAATTTATATCGATTCCTGTTGACTCGATTAATAAAATTTGTCGATTTAAAAAGACTCGATAAAAAATCAAAAATACTTAATCTTAGTTTTCTTTAACCGATAAACCAGAAACCAAGAACAAAGGGTTCTTGACTAAAAAGAACAAGTCTTTTTAAGGACAAGAATGTCTAAGTTCTCGAGTTTCTTATTTGTTCAGTCAAGAAAAAAAATTAAAAGTACTAGAGTTTATGATTCTTACTAGAGAATTCTTTAGTAAGAAAAGCTGCAAGAGTCACTAGTTCTTGAGTTTTCTTATGTAAACAATATCAAAAGTAATTAAAATAAACTAGAATAACTTTAAATAAAACATATTAAATAATTTTGACTAAAATCAAGAATAACTCAATATGGATCGACAAAAATTTAAGCGCATGAAGTATGAATCGAAAAAAAAACAAGTTTATCAAAATAAGACTTTTTATCGGGTAAAGCTAATGAAGTATGGATGGAGAAAAACAGATAAAAAAAATATTATGAGTTTTTATCCGGTAAAGCTAAAACAGTTTGAATCGATAAAAACTCAAAAACTCAGAAATCGGAAATTTACCTTCTGTTTCGTGAATAACTTCAGAAAATTGAAAAAGAGCTCTGATCGTAAGCTCTGATACCAATTGTGGATCCAAGTATATGAGGTAACGATGTGCTTTATAAAGAATAATTAATCAGAACACGAAGAACGCTATGAATATGATGAAGATCCGAAGTCGAATATCTCACTTGTATTGAATAATAACAGATTTATCTCTCACAGTTTAGCTCTCAATATTTCGCACTAATGTTCTTCTTTTTCTAATGCTAGCCCTAACCCTCTATTTATATGTATAGGAAATACGGTATAAGGAAAAGTAATGATTAAGGCATTATACACTTGCCTTATTTACAAAATAGAATGTTTCCTTATATTTAAACATTAAACCTTTCCTAATTTAATGACTTTGTTGACTTTACACTTTAGCCCTTCACGTCTTCAATATTTATCATCTCGGATACAATATTTTCAGACCTAACAACAGCACTTGTGTAGTTCTTCAAATCTTACAAATAATAATCTGTCAAAGCATTTACACACAAAACCTGGAGGTTGTAAGCCCCTTGTCTTCTAGGAGGTCGGGGGTTCAAACCTCACCATAGGTAAGGAGGGTGTGTGAGTTTGTTTGTTTGTTTATTCCAATTGTCGTATATAAATATTATATACTTCAAAAAAAAAAACCTGGAGGTTGAATGACTAGAGTACTACTTTTGAGATTTTTCAATATTTGGTAACCTTAGATTTGGAGCCCTCATATGAACTTTCTCTTTGCTCATTAGATAAGCCACTTGGAAATCTGTCTTAGCTGCCCAAATAAATTCACTATACAGGTCATCTCAAAGAACTGGGAAAGCTTTTCTTAACATGGCAATAGAATCATGAAAGGGATACAAACTTCTGAATACTCTTAGCAAATCTCTGAGATAGACATTTTGAAAATCAGCTTCTGTAAAAGTTGAGATCTCACCATCTTTTCTCTCAACAGTAAAGTAAGCATGCTTGTAATTGTTTTTCTGCTTCAGCTCAGCAGTGATTACTTTCATTATTGGGCTTTCTTTTCTTACTTCACTTACAGGAAGTATGATTTTTCTAATGATATCTGAATACCATTGTTTCCATCCAAAAGACTTCTGAATCCATCAATCAATATAATTGAACTTTTTGTTCATATTCCATGAACATTTTTGGATGAAAGTATTCAAGAAACATTTTCAAAGCATGTTCTTCAATTCTTCGCTCTTGTAATTGTTCAGATTCAGACTTTTGAGGAATAGGAACAATTTCATCTAGAGTATTTTCAGAAACCTTTTCTATTCCTTTTTCTACTTCTTTAACTTCTGAACTTTCCATCTTCTGAGAGAGCTTCTGAATTTCTTGAATGTCTTGTTTCTTTGTGTGAATCTGAAAGTCATAGGCATTGCTCAGAAGATAATCAACTCCTTTGATTTGATTTATTCTTGTATGCCCATCCAAAGAACTCTTTCTTACATAATCTCTGAAAAATATCCTTTCCTTGATCAAGTAAATTATTTCTTCTACAACATCAGATGAAGGAACATATTGTTCTGCATACTCTATTAACCATTTCAGAGTAGAGGTTTAGTACTTTGGTATGTCTGAAACAATGAATGTCTTTGAATGATCTGCTCCTATTCTGTAAGTGAATCCCAAATCTGGATTTGTAATTTCCCGTCTTTCAATACTTTCAGGCTCCAAGAGATTGACATTTTCTAATCTGAATTCTAATGCCAGTTGAAAATCATGTTTAATTAGATTTCTGACATAGATCCCTAGAATTCTTCTTATCTCAGAAACAACTTCAGAATCTTCTATTTTGACACAAAAATTCAGAAAAGTGAGTTTATCCTGCAACCTCAACTTGTAAAAATCAAATAAAGAGAATTCTGTCAAAGAACCATCTCTCCTTTAAGCTCCAGACTTTATTATCTACAGATCACCTTCAAAAGCTTTAGATATACATATGATCTTCTTGATTAAAGTTGAGTCATTCAAAACTTGTACCTCATGTCTTTGTACATAAGACCTAACTTTTGAAATATAATCCTTAGACTATTCATCATTTACATAGTCTTCTAAGGTTGCATACATGAGATTTCTTCTATACATGCCAAAATAAGTATCTTCAAGAAAGATAAGCTGACTTTCTCCAGAGATTTCAAAAATCATATCACTTTCATAGACTTGATCAACTATGGGTTCTTCAAGAATAGGAAAATCAATCAGAGGAACGTTTATGCAGCTTCTGAATCTGACATGTGGCTTATCTGCTGCAATCATCAAAATTTCATCTGTAAAGTCAAAAGTTTCCATATGACTTAAATCAATATCAATTTCAAACCACTCAGCTGGTTGATTAAGAAATTCTTTGAAAATTGTTAGTCTTTCATCCAAGAATCTACACTCCAGATTTGTTGGATGATTCAAAATGATGATCTCCAACAATATTGACTAACCAATATATACAAGTTTTCAGAAACTTCATTATTTTCAACTATCTTTAGAACTTGAGGTTCCCATATAATCAGATCTCTATTCTCATTTATTTCAACCATTCCTTCATTCACTTCCATCTCTTCATCAAACATAATTACATCAGATAAATCACTTGGATCTCCAATAATGTCTTCAAAAGCAAGATACTCATTCAACATTTCTTCATTTGAGTCAGGAATAACATTTGTGTCTTCAGAACTGAGTTTGTTTTCAGAATCAAGAGACACTTTCTCAGTCTCATATCCTTCTTCCATAGTTTCTTCAAAAGTGACTTTTTCAGCTTCTAGACCTTCATCTTCTGCATGTAAAATATCTTCTATTGCTTCAGAAGTTCTATTAAATTCGTCGTTTTCAGTGTTCTGAACTTCCTCAGAAGTTTTCTCAGAAGATCGTTCAGAAGTTTGAACTTGAGCTTCTTCAGAAGATTTTTCAGAATTTTGACCTTGTGGAATTTCAACATCTTCAAAGACTTTCTGTCTCTTCTCCCCCTCTTGATTATCAGGATCATCTTGATCATCAAGACTATGCTTTAAAGTCTTTGCTTGAGAACCACACTCCAATGCAGAAATACGATTGTTCAAGGAAACTTGAGAATTCTGAATCGAAGTTAATTAATTCAGAATCTGAGATATGTCATCCTTTGTTGCAAATTCAGAAGATGCTATCTGAGTAGAAGAAGATGACATAGAGGTCTTCAAGGATTGAACTGTTGAAATAACTTCAGAAAAAGAATCCATAATAGCCTTTTGAAAGTTGTGGAGATCAGAAACAGTTGCAAATTGGAATTCATGCAATTTATCCACCACTTTCTTCTCCTGTCCATCCAACCTATCCTCCATCACCTTACAGTTTTTATCCGTCAATTCCTTAATGTCCTTCTGAATCTTTGCAAATTCAGAAGTACAGAAATCTTTGAATTCAGAAAATTCAGTAGATGAGGGAAAATGTCCAAGACCAACAAATGGTCTTGTTTGCAGTCCTTCAGAAGAAGGTTGGCCTGTAGATGCTACAACATCATGAATCACTTGTGATTCTGTTAATGGAGCTTTGGTGATGTTCACTCCACCAGGTGTATCTATGCTTGTTGTGGCAAAATGACAAACACTTTGCTTGTGGACATCTGAAAGATGTGTGTTGGTGTGATTAAAATCCACATTAAGTTGTTCAGAAGGCCCAAAGTTGATTGGACTCTCAGACTCAAAGTGCTCGAAACTGTGAAGGGGGGACATACATCCTTCTTTTTCAACAATAGGTTCATTCCAAATGGGAACCTATTGGTAGATTAGCTGCTTGCCCCATGTGTGTTATTGAAACACCCTTCTGTTGAGAGATGGGTGAGTTGCTGGAGGGGTTAACAAGTTTTGTCATGGGCTCACTGGCTTTTTCAATACTACCCACCAAAGGATGTGGAGTAATAGATGATGTGGGTGCCTGGCTTAGAACAAGTAGTTCACAAGTTTCTTTATTTTTTACTTGTGGTCTCCCCTCTTCAGTTCTTTTTATCACTCTTCTACCCAACCTATCATTTTCATTTTTCCTCTTTACACCATGAGGTTGTTCTCCCCCATGAACAGCCTCCACACTCTGCCTAGGAATTCTAGACACCTCACAATGCTCACCACTCTTGTTAGAATCAAGGGAAGAGACTACTACTTTAGGTAGTCCCATTAATTCACAGTACTCACTCAAAAACGTATTTGATGATTTTACAAGTGCAAGTAAATAAGTTGGTAATGGTAAAGCATTTGGGAATTGCAGTTTAGCATTTGGTGGTCTGAGATTATCCATTGAGAAAAGGGGAACATGTATCTCATGAGTCAGAACAGGAATAGCATAAACAACTTTCATTGCCCCTTTGATGAAGGTTTGAAAGAATCTTTGGAAGAGTATATAGTTGTAAGTAGACTTCTTCAAACCTGCAGACTTGAGTTCATCAAAAATAAGTGAAGCATAATCATAATGCTTGTTGAATGTTACTCAATGAAAAATTATTCTCCCATTTGTTGATGCTTGATCCAGACTTGAGCTTTTACCAGATAGACAAGTGTTTAGAATTGTAAATAAGCAATACCAGATAGGGGGTAAACACTTTCTTCAGAATGAGCTTAATGCATTGAGTTGTTCAGAGTATCCTAACTTCATAAAGTTTAAAATCATCTCAGAAGTGGATGTTTCTTCAGAATTTCAATTAGGATCATTTGATCTTCATTGAAATCAGTAGACTTTAGATTCAGGGCACAGTTGTTCTTCTTGATTTCAAGTAGTTTCTCTTCAGGTACATATAGTTTGGACAAATCAGGACCATCACTGCTCTGTGCACATGATTGAGAGTCAGCAACACCAACATTTGACTTAGAAGCCACTTCAATAGGCTCGATTTTAATTTCCTCAAATTTGTCAGTTCGCGGGTTAGGGTTAGGGTTTGATTAGGGATTTGGATTTGAAGGACCAGTTTCAGAAATCACAGTAGTAGCAGTGTCTTTTAAAATCTATTCATCATCTAGATTGATCTCCATCGATCCAACCATTATCTTCTTAGGAACTATTTTGAATGAATCATTTCTTGATGATCCATTACTGTCACTGAAACGAGATTTTGCAGATTGAACATTTGAAGTCGACATAGTTGAAAATGAGGAGAAACTTGAGTTTGAATGAAAATCAATGAACAGAGAAAGATTTTTCGGAGGGAAAGATTGCTAGAAAGTGAAGACGAAGATGAAATCATGGATTATAAATGACTGAATAATCGTGGATGGACACGTGGCCAAAAGTAAGAGTGATTAGAGTAGTAATCATCATTTATTCGGATAAATGAACCGTTTAATCGACGTGCTTAAGGATTAGCCAATTAAATTAAAACACGTGGCACACCATTAGTCTTTATAACGGGAAGAAAAATTCTGAGAACAAGTTCAAAAAATTTCAGAAGAAGTTCAGAACTTCTGAGAATAAGTTCAGAAGTTTGAATGAAATGATTTAGAAATACTTCACAATTTTCGAAATAAGTTCAGAACTTGACTTGGAATCCTTCAAAATCACAAAAATCATTTAAAACTACAAACTTCTGAAAAATGTAAAACATTTGAAGTAGGTTTGAACAATATGAAAAACAATTTATCTTCAGAAGTTTGTCCAGATTCTTCAGAAGTATACAATTTAATGTGTTATCCTCCATTTCAGATCTTGAATGTTATAGAGAAGTGGGAAAGATTTGAATTTGAGTTTAACTCCCCCTTGAATGAAGAAACATTATGATTCTCCCCCTTAAACAATGCTAGACATCAAAATTGTTAGAAATAAAAGATAGAGAAATGAAAAAAAAATTGCAAGTATTATAAGACAATCAATTTGTTTGAAAAATTATGCCTCTGAGTTAGAAAAAAAAATAAAGTTCTGAAAAATTAACTGCAGAAACTCTGAAGGTAAGATTTCTCAAAAATTTGAGGAAAATAAACTCTGAGGTCTCCCCTCAAATTTAATATTCTGTACTGGTTCAGAAATAATAGGAATATGTTCAGAAACAGGGATAACAGGTTCAGAAATGACTTACACTGTTTCTGAAATAACTTGTACAGGTTCAGAAGTAGGAAATTCTGAATTCGAGGTTGAGATAGGTGGTCCAGAAATATTTGATATCATAGGTTCTGTAGATGCTTGTGCTAGAATACTTCTGAGTAAAGAAGGATTTTGATAATATGCAGAAACATTCACAGAAATATCAAATAAGTCTTGACATAAGGTATCTAAATTTGATTTAAGTAAAGTTTGAGATTCAGAAGTGTGATTTGTCTTGCTGTTTTCTGAATCCAAAATCTCAGAAACTTGGTTAAGCTTGAGTTCTAAACTGTCTTGTTCAGAAGTCATTGTTGGCTCATGAAATCTAATATTTGAAGTCTCAATGATTCTTTGTGTTCCTTTGATAAGTACTCTGAATGCTTTGGATCTTTGAGAATAGCCAACAAAGATACCAGCTGTACCCTTAGGTGCAAATTTATCCAGATGTTGTGTATCATTCAGAAGAAAACATCTGCAACCAAAAAATTTAAAATAATCAATAGAGGGTTTTCTTTGCTTTATAATTTCATAAGGAGTTTTAAGTAGTTTTCCATTCAGAATTGTCCTGTTCTGAGTAAAACATGCAGTTGCAATTGCTTCTGCCCACAGAGATAAAGGAAGTTCAGAATATGCTAGCATGGTCTTTGCAGCTTCTACCAAAGTTCTGTTTTTCCTTTCAACAACACCATTCTGTTGGGGAGTTCTGCCAGCGGAAAAATTATGTGATATACTAACAGATTCCAAAAAATTCTGAAGTGTAGAATTTGTAAATTCTGTGCCATTGTCACTTCTGATCTTTTGAACTGGTAGTTGAAGAAGAACTTGGATTTTCTTCAGAAAAGGAATGAGTCTTTCAGAAGTATCAGATTTGAGTCTTAAGAATTCAACCCAAGCATATCTTGAATATTCATCTACAATCACAAGAATATACTTGTTTCCACCCATGCTTTGAGTCTTCATTGGTCCACACAAATCCATATGTAGCATTTCAAGTGGAGCTTTACATGAAGATAGCATTTTCAGAGGATGGGAGCTTCTTTTGATCTTCCCTAGTTCACATGCAGAGCATAAAGAATTCTTTTCAAATCTGATCTTTGGTAGTCCTCTTACAGAGTTGTGTCTTTCCAGTTCAGAAATGGCTTTGAAGTTCAGATGTGACATTCTTCTATGCCAAAGCCAACTATCATTTCTCATAATTGTGGAAATGTAACAAACTCCTTGTAATTGACCATTTGCAGTGAAAGTTGCAGTGTAGATATCTTCATCTCTATAAGCAGTTAACTCATTTTGTTTGATGAACTCCGAACATGACAGTAGTCTATATCAAAATTTACCTTCCAATATTAGTCACATAATTGACTTATACTGAAGAGATTATGTTTAAGACCTTCCACATAGAAAACCTTCATTACTTTAACATCTCCTTTGGAAAAAGTTCCATATCCTCTCACATAACCTTTTGCATTGTTTCCAAAGCTAACTTTTCCTCCATATCTTTCATGATAATCAGTTCAAAGTTCTTTGAAAGATGTTATGTGTCTTGAACATCCAGAATCTAAGACCCACACATGACATATCTGCAAAAATGATTATTGAGATTTAGGTACCCATTTAAGAATGGGTTCTGTGAGATTAGTCAAAAACTTTGATTTTCTGAACTTTGACTTAATCTTCTGAAAGTCAGAAGTTTGTTCAGAATTTTTTAATTTGTCATTTTTAGTGTTATTTTGAATTTTCTTTTTATGTTTATATTTGTTTGCCAATGTAGTTGAAAATTTCTTTGAATTGATTTTTCAAGAGTTGTCTTATTTGTTTTGGAGTTCAGATGAAAATTATGATGACCACAGTTAATGCAGTGAATATGATTCTTCAGAATATTTAATAAGGTAGTAGATGAACAAGAATCAACATTGTTTGATTTGTCAACAGTAGTTCTTTTATTCACTTTATTAATCTTTGGTACATCAATTTTCTTTGAATTTGAAAAACTATATAATTTGACAGTCTTTGATAGCCTTTCACCTTTCTTTCTCCAAACTAAAGTGGATAGCTCTGTAAAAGATAAGAAATGAGAATTAGTATAAGAAATTCTTTTACTTACTTTAGTTTTAGCTTCAGATTTAGGATTTGAATTATGAACTTTAGAAGTTGAATTTGAAGATTGTCCTTTTTCAAACTATTTAATTCTGGTTACAAAATCCGATGATGATATTGAAGATAAAGGTGTTTTTGTGGATATAGGAGTATCATTTGATGAAGTAGAAGAAGTTGCAGTTTTCAGAAATTCTGGTTTCAGAAAAACAATATTAAACTTGTTAGAAGGAACTTTTGGTGTTTCTGATTTTAAAATTTCTCCTTCAGTCATATTTGATTGTAATTTATACACCAAATATCCATCTTCATCTTCTCCTGAATCTGAAGCATTCATTAAATCTGAGAACTTATCTTGAGTCATGCTAGATGCAAAAGATTTTTGATTCAAAATATTTTCAGACTCATCATCAGAATTATCAAAAATAATTTATGAATTCTCATTCTTATCTTGTAGAGATTCAACATCTGAGAATTCATCATATTTTTCTTCATGTTCTGATTTATTATCAAAATTATCGACTTTTAGAACTTCAGATAATCTTTCAGAAGTGAGTTCAGAAGATAATTCAGAAATTTTCTCAGTTTTAATAGATGGTTCAGATTTTTCTTCGAAAGCAGCTTTTTGATTCGTAAATAAGTTCGTAAATGTTTATAATGTTTTTATGCATTACTTCTGTTTCATAAATTGTCTCTGTTTTACCAGAATTAAGATATTTTTCATCAGAAAATAGAGTCTCTGGTTTTACAAAAGGAATTCTTTCAGGCAAAGAGAGATTAACAGGTTTGGATATGACACATGTATTAGTTTCATTAAAAAAATTTCATTTTTGAATAGTCATAAAGATTTACAGGTGCCTTTTTCAGAATTTGACTTTCATTATATCCCAATCCTGCCTTTATGTTGTAAAATTTTGAATTCTGAGCCTAGTTTGTCAAAATATTCAGAGTCTGTTTTGCTTGTCCTCTTTTAAAGTTCAGATCTTCCAATTCCTTAATCTTTTTGTAAAGATCAAGTCTTTCTTGATTCAGAAAGTTCATTTTAACATTCAGAATTTCTTTTTCAGATTTTTCATTTATGATATTTTTTTGTAAACTTTCCATCTTTTTTTTTACAATAATTTTTCTTTAGAAATTTTTTCAAGAGATTGTTCAGCTTCTTGGCAATTTTGTTTATAGATTTGACTTTCAGCTCTGAATTGATTTACCAACATTCTTTCACCCTTAATTATGTTTATGAGACTTTCAAGTTCAGAAAACATATTCTAAACTTGATTTTGCATTTCAGAATCTCCAAATAGTTGTTCAGAATTTGGTTTAGAAGAGTAATCTATTTCAGAATTTAGTTTAGAAGACGAAGAAATTACCTCAGAATCATGTGCATGTTTATCTTCTGATCCATTTGGAACATATAGTAGTTTGATGCATAGTGAACTACTTTTTCATCATATTCACCATCATTCCAGCTTAACCAATCCTCTTCATATTTGGTAACCAAAGCTGGATTAAGCTCCTTCTTTTTAGCAAGAAGATGTTTTTTCTCATAGTAGCCTGAGTTTTTTACTTTGGGCATTTTGCATATTGACCAGACTTACCACAATTAAAGCATCTTGCTGGTTAAGATATCTCAGTTTCACCAGCATCTTGACTTTTCTTGAGACCAACTTCAGATTTTGGTTTGTTCTGATATTTTTGATTATATCTTTGAGTAAATTGCCTTGTCATAAAAGCAATATTATCAGAAATTCTCTTAAGTTCTTCATCTGATTCATCCCCATCACACAAATTTCTTTCTGGGATCTTTCAGCTTTTGCTCTTAGCAGAAATGGTCATAGAATTATTATAATTCTTGCTCAACAAGGCTACTGTTTCATTTGCCTTCTTTTGTTCATTCTCTCTAGTCTTGATTTTGTCTTCTTGTTGAAACAGAATGCCATAGACATCATGAATGGTTTTTCTAGAAAGATTTCTAGTAACCATGTTGTCAAAAAAACTTGACCATACATTACCCAAGTTGTTCAGAAATTTATTGTTTATCTCAGAGTTTGATTTCTGAACACCATTTCTTCTCAGATCATTCAGGATATTGTTGAATCTATGATAAGTCTCTGTAATAGATTCATTTTCTTTATACCTGAAGTTTTCATAAGTACCCTCACATATATTCAATCTTTGTGCTTGGGCCTTTGTACTACCCCGCATTTGAGCTTCAACCTCATCCCACATGGCTTTGGCAGATGTTAAACTATCTACCCTATGGAATATCTCATTTGAAATGGCCATTGTAAGAAGAGTTAATGCCCTTTCGTCAATTTTAGCTTGAGCTTTCTCAGCAGTACTGTACATACCTGGGCTTTTCTTGATTCTCGATGTAGGTATCTCAAGTGTTAACTTAGTTCTTGGTACTGATGGTATTTCCACATAGACCTCTAGAGGACCATTTATGATCGATTGCATTAAAGCTTTATCGATATTATCGAAGAACTGAATCATCATGATTCGCCACTGATGATATTCACCCAAAAACAGAGTTGGTGGTTTAGTTTCTAATCCGATGGAGACGATTTCTTTCGACATCTTTGATTTGAAATAGATCGATAATTCACCTGAAATTGTTGAATTTATCAATCAAGAAAATATAGAACTGTCAGATCTGACAAGTTCTTCTCTGAATGTCAAGAATAGATGAATTGGCTCTGATACCAACTGTTAGGTCCCAAACAATCAAGAATGTAGAAAGATTAAAGAACAAGAACAAGAATTAGATCACTGAAGTTGTATGTAGTATTGATCACTGAACTGTATTACAATATGTGTATCTTTACAAGCTCTATCTATCAACGTTAGTTATAACAGCCTATCAAACTATCTATTTATATACAAATGGAAAAGCTAAAGTTACAGTAGAAAAATAACAGACATGTTCAGAACTGCTTCTGAACATCTTCAGAAGTGTCTTCAGAATCCTCTTCAGAACTTCTTCAGAATCTTCAGAACTTCTGAAGTGGTCACTTCAGAAGCTATGCCTTAGGCTTTACTTCATTTCTCTTCAGACTTCTGAATCTTTCTTTTCAGAACCTAGTCTTCTTTTGAAGCTACTTCTGATATCTATCATACTGATTTTTAAAATTCTTTGAAATAGATACAGATGAATCATTATTATAAAGAAAATGAGAAGCAACAAAATTATTCATCCCACATGTAGAACAACACATATTATCATGAGCAAATGAAAGTAATTGTTGTATTGAATAGATCATTTTTGGAAAAACAGAGCAACAGTGTTGATCAGTACATTTATGCTTTACATCATGACTAATATTGTTTTTCTTAACAATCGAAACAAAAACAAATGATTTTGCTTTGTCTACTTTAACAGTAGACTGTTTCATTCTTCATTTAGTTTTTGAGAAGATCTTTTACCTTTTGATTTGTATTTAGTAATATTTTCAACAACAGGTTTAGTGTATGAGCATTCGCCCGTTTCAAAACAAACTGGTATTTCTTTCAGAGATTGTTGAACTAAAAGATCTAAATGACTTGACTGTGTATGTGCAAAGTCAAACTGTTCAAGTTCTTCATGTAAACAAACATTTGAGTTCATGATTTTTGAGAAATCAACTTCAGATGTACAATCATCAGGTAAATCAAGATATTGTTCGTGTTCTTTCTTGATACGATCGGAAACGACCAGGATATAGGAATTCATTAAAATCCTTTCTGAATTGTTTTTCACTATCAGTTGTGATATGATTTGGAATATTCTTTTGAAAATCAACAAATGAATCCGAAAAGTAAGAAGGCGGAAAATCAGATATAATATTATCAGATTCTTCTACAATATTCGAGTCATTTGAACTACTCTGTTTACTCTTGAAAAAGAAACTTCCTATAAAAGCTTCGCAAGAAGAGATGTCAGAATCAGTGCTCATAGTTACACTTGATTCTGGTATATCTTCAAGTTTGACAGAAATATTCTTTTCTAAATCTGAAAGTTTTTGCTTTAAAATGTCTTTTTCCTTTTCAAAATGTTGTCTTTCTTCAGATAATAATTTTTCAAGCTTAACTATTTTACTTTGCAGCACAAGAGGTGGAACACATACCTTCCCCTCAATCGGTTCAACTTCAAATTGAGTAGCATAACTTGAAAAATAATCATTTGAAAGAAAAACTTAGTTGTCATTAGAATAACTTTCCTTTAATAATTCGTAGTTAAAAGGAAGCTTTAATTTTCCTGTTTTTGTTTCATGCAAAGCCATTTCATACGAAGGTCAAAGATGGTAGGCTTTGACTATTTCTTTTGTTGCATCCGAATCTAATTTGAAGTTTCATTGTCATACGAAGCTTCTATCAAATTTTGGTCAAACATGGTGTCGTACATTTTTTGTTTATTATCATCTGAAGCCACATGAAAGCTTGGTCACCTAAATACTTTGTGTTGATCATAACTCCTCTCAGTGATTTGAATATGATTCCTCTGTATACTTAGTGAAAATTCCATTTGTAAGCTTATTCTTAAAATCAGCGATAGCATACGCTGAATGTTATCAGCGATCGCTGAAATTCAGAAGCATCAAGTCTACCCATGAAGATCTGAATATCAACCATTACACCAAAAGAACATTCAGCAAAAGTCGAAGACCAAGCTGAAGAAAGAGATAGTCAACTAATGATCTGACGCAGTTCAGTGATAGCAATGAATATCTAAATCATAGTGTGAAGTCTTGTTAAGCCTCAGCGATACTATGAAAGTTTATCCTTGAAGTTTCAAGTTGAACGATCAAGTGAAGCTTTTCAAACAATATTAAGATTAATCTTATCCTTGATGCACAACAGTCAAACCTTATACTATGTCAGAGAAGGACGTACGGATTGTCTCTTATGTCCCCATCATAACCAATATGGTACTGTTCACACGCGGCCAAAAGCATGGTTACTTTTGAACAAAGGACAAGCTTCCTATGAAAGCTTGACACGTGGCATATACCTTTTGTCTTGCATTAAATGCAAACGATTATAATTAAGATGACGATATCTTCTTCATCTTCATGCATGCTACTTTCTATTTCTAAAACCTCTGTCTCTTTTCTCTCTTATTTCCTTGTTCCTCAATGTGTGTGATTTCTTAAGTTACAATAGAATAGGTTTACTTGTTCTAATTTCGCTTGTAATTGTAAATTTGTTTATTCAATATAAACTAATTTAAAAACAAAAATCTAACTTTTTGTATTCAACCCCCCCCCGCCTTCTACAAACCGTTTCTATATCCTTGAAGTCTTGTAGACTCCCTTGTTGGGACCAACAAGTGGTATCAGAGCAGTGTTTCTCACTTATCTTTAAAATCTCTTTAAACAAATCTATTTTAAAATGTTTAATACGAATACAAACTACATTGATAATGGATCTTTTAGGTAAACCTCCAAGATTTAGCCGTGATAACTTTCCATTATGGAAGGAAAGAATGACTCTATTCCTTGAAAGGTCAGATTCTAAGATCCTCTACTATCTAGAAAGTGGACCATTTGTTCCTACAACCCTAGTAGCTAGTGTTGAAAGCTTTATGCACATAAAAGATGAAACTCTCTCTCAAATTCACCAAACATTTAATTGTCTCTTGATTGACATGAAAACTGTCAACAGAGAATACTCTAACGCTGAAATACTGACAAAATTCATGGAGACACTACCTGAACAATGGGGAGTGTACACTACATTCTCTCTCTCTGAGTGCCCTTTATGGAATGCTCTTTAATGAAGAGAAATCTTAGGTTTTAAGAAAGAACATCATAAATGAAATCAAGGGTGCCAAAAGTACTTCTTTGGCACTAGTGACCTCAGAGGTAGAACCATCAAAACTTGTTTCTTCCTCCATCACCTCTATCACTGAATTAAATCAAAATGATTCAGAAGAACTCACTTATGCTGACATCTCTGAGTTTGATAACTCTCTGGCACTTCTTACGAACAATTTTAAAAGATTTGCAAAAAAAGGCAACTTTCGAAAATCTCCTGCTATCACTGACTCTGATATGACAAAATCTTTACCCGCTGAAAAAGCATCTGCCATATGCTCTAACTGTCAACGAAAGGGTCACTTTGCTAGCGAATGTAGATCCAAGAAAGTAGCTGCTCCCACCACCTCTCAGAACTCTGACAAAAAGGAAAAGTATTTTAAATTAAAAAATAAATACAGAGATCTGAAAAAGAACCAGCAAAAGGGCAAAGGTCTAGTTGCTGAAGAAGTTGACTGGGATCAAGAAGAAGATTGGGCCAAGTCATCTGATGAATCTGGCTTCGATGAAGAAGATCTTGCCTTTCTCTGTCTAATGGCAAGAACTGAAGAGGCTGAAGAAGTCTCTGAAACTTCCAGCTCAGAGTCTCCTTCAACTCAGGTAAACATTCCTATAATCTCCTCTCTACCTGTAAGTGATAACTTGTCCGCTCTCGATGCTATGACCGTTGATTTTTACAATGCTCTAAATGGAAAGATTAAAGCTGAACAAATTAATATGGATCTTTCTGAACAATTGAAAAATTGTCATTTAAAAATCAAAGAACTGACAAAGATTGAAGATTGCCTAAAAAATCAAGTCTTTGTAAATCAAACAATTAGTATTGAGAGATAACAAGCTATCACTGAAAAGGAAAAGGCCATCGCTGATCTTAAGGCTGAGAAAGCGACCATTGAAGGATTGTGCAAAGCCTCTGATAAAGTCAGCGAGATCATCAATGCTCAAATTACTCTAGAAGTCATATGTGGGTTACTTTATAACTCTGATAAAGAAGGATTAGAGAATGATCGTTGCATGTTGAAATTCGGAATGTTTGTCTCTTCTATTCTGGTCCCTCTTCATCTGAAAATTTGACTATTCTTAAATCTGATGATTCTAAGAAAATGATCAAGAACAACGTTCCTGACCACATTCCTAAAATCAAAAACTTTCAGAAACAGAAAAAGAACTCCTTTGTTCCTTCTGTAAGTCATCCTAAAGCTGGGAAGAAGATCCCTGGATATATTCAGCGATCAACTCCCAGAATTAAGATCGACATCGGACAAAGGAATTCTAGGCTCTGCTCCTGAAAACGTTTTTTTCTCGCACTCTGAAATCCTTCAATTCCAAACCTAATCACAAATATAGGAAATGCTATCACTATGGTGAAAATACCCAAATTGCCAGCAAATGTCCTAATGCTACTTGATAGATATCAGAAGTAGCTTCAAAAGAAGACTAGGTTCTGAAAAGAAAGATTCAGAAGTCTGAAGAAAAGTGAAGTAAATCCTAAGGCATAATTTCTGAAGTGGCTACTTCAGTAGTTCTGAAGATTCTGAAGAAGTTCTGAAGAGGATTCTGAAGACACATCTGAAGAAGTTCTGAGGATGTTCAGAAGCAGTTCTGAACATGTCGTATTTTTGTACTGTATCTTTATCATTTCCATTTGTATATAAATAGATAGTTTGATAGGTTGTTATAACTAACGTTAATAGATAGAGCTTGAAAAGAAATACATTGTAATACAGTGAAGTAATCAATATAACATACAACTTCAGTGATCTAATTCTTGTTCTTATTCTTTAATCCTTCTACATTCTTGATTGTTTGGGATCTAACAATTGGTATCAAAGCTAATTCATCTGTTCTTGATATTCAGAGAAGAACTTGTTAGATCTGACAGTTCTTGATATTCTTCATCGATAAATTCAAGATTCAATTTCAGGTGAATTCTCGATCTATTTTCAAATCAAAGATGTCGAAAGAAATCGTCTCCATCGGATCAGAAACTAAACCACCAACTCTGTTTTTGGGTGAATATCATCAGTGGCGAATTAGGATGATCCAATTCTTGGATAATATTGATGAAGCTCTAATGCAATCAATCGTAAATAGCCCTCTGGCGGTCTATGTGGAGATACCATCAGTAACAAGAACTGAGTCAACTTCTGAGATACCTGCATCAAGAATCAAGAAAAGCCCAGGTATGTACAGTACTGCTGAGAAAGCTAAAGCTAAAGTTGACAAAAGGGCATTAACTCTTCTTACAATGGTCATTCCTAATGAGATATTCAATAGGGTAGATAGCTTAACATCTGCCAAAGCCATGTGGGATGAGGTTGAAGCTCAAATGCAGGGTAGTACAGAGGCCCAAGCACAAAGATTGAATATCTGTGTGGGTACTTATGAAAACTCCAGGCATAAAGAAAATGAATCTATTACAGAGACTTATCACAGATTCAACAATATCCTGAATGATCTGAGAAGAAATGGTGTTCAAAAATCAAATTCTGAGATAAACAATAAATTTCTGAACAACTTGGGTAATGAATGGTCAAGCTTCTCTGATAACATGGTTACTAGAAATCTATCTAGAAAATCTATTCATGATGTCTATGGCATTCTGTTCCAACAATAGGACAAAATCAAAACTAGACAGAATGAACAAAAAATAGCCTTGTTAAGCAAGAAGTATAATAACTCTATGACCATTTTTGCTAAAAGCAAAATTTGTGAGATCCCAGAAACAAATTTGTGTGATGGGGATGAATTAGATGAAGAGCTTAAGAGAATCTGATAATATTGCTTTTATGACAAGGCAATTTACTCAAAGATATAATCAAAAATATCAGAACAAACCAAAATCTGAAGTTGGTCTCAAGAAAAGTCAAGATGCTGGTCAAACTGAGACATCTGAACCAACAAGATGCTTTAATTGTGGTAAGCCTGGTCATTATGCAAGAGAGTGCAAAATGCCCAAAGTAAAAACCTCAGGCTACTATGAGAAAAAACATCTTCATCTTCTGAACTAAATTCTGAAATAGATTACTATTCTGAACCAAATTCTGAACAACTTTATGGAGATTCTGAAATGCAAAATCAAGTTCAGAATATGTTTTCTGAATTTGAAAATCTCAGAAACAGAATTAAAGGTGAAAAATGTTGGTAAATCAATTCAGAGCTGAAAGTCAAATCTATAAACAAAATTGCCAAGAAGCTGAACAAATTCTTGAAAAAATTTCTGAAGAAAAATTATTGTTAAAAGAAAAGATGGATAGTTTACAAAAAGATATCATAAATGAAAAATTTGAAAAAGAAGTTCTGAATGTTAAAATGAACTTTATAAATCAAGAAGGACTTGATCTTTACAAAAAGATTAAGGAACTGGAAGATCTGAACTTTAAAAGAGGACAAATAGAACAGACTCTGAATATTTTGACAAACCAGACTCATAATTCAAATGTTTACAACATAAAGACAGGATTGGGATATAATGAAAGTCAAATTCTGAAAAAGGCACCTGCAAATCTTTATGACTATTCAAAAATGAAATTTTTATTGAAACTAACACAGGTGTCATATCCAAACCTTTTAATCTCTCATTGTCTGAAAGAATTCCTTTTGTAAAATCAGAGACTATTTTCTGATGAAAAATCTCTTAATTCTGGTAAAACAGAGACAATTTCTGAAACAGAAGTAATCCATAAAAACATTATAAACATTTCTGAACTTACTTCTGAATTAAAAACTGTTTCTGAAGAAAAATCTGAACCATCTATTAAAACTGAGAAAATTTCTGAATTATCTTCTGAACTCACTTCTGAAAGTTTATCTAAAGTTCTAAAAGTAGATAATTTTGACAATAAATCAGAACATGAAGAAAAATATGGTGAATTCTAAGATGTTGAATCTTTACAAGATAATAATGAAAATTCAGAAATTATTTTTGATAATTCTTGTTACACATGTAAAAGTATGAACCATAAGATGAAGAGGATGACGTGGGACATTCATCCAGCATGTCTACCTTTTGCAACTGATTAGTTTGTTACACGCTCCCATCTCACACGTGTCAATTTGTAATAGGTTAGAATATTGACTTTTACATTATGTTATTTGTATAAATAGATTTTTTCTTTGAATGTAAAAGTTGTCGATCTAATTGTACGATTGAAGAAGATACTGTGCGTAATTCCAAATATTTGTAATCGTGATTCAGGTTATATTACAAGTTAATCTGTTCTTCAATCTTTGATTGTTATTATTACTGTTGATTAATCAATATTAATTGCTTCCGCTCATACTCTGTTATATGAATTTATCGATTGATCAATGAAGTAGATAATATGGAACCAACAACTGGTATCAGAGCTTGATAATCAATCTATTGATTATTAGATCTCCTCAATTTGGAAATTTCTCTCTTCATTCATTCAGTAATCTCCTGTTTTAACTACTGTTCATAATTCCACCCTATTCTACGACGATTCATAGCAGTTATGTCTAAAACAGTGGTAATTGTAGTTAAAATTTTGAAGAATTAGTTAAATTTTGTTGTTCATATCGATTGAAATTTACTTGTTCTAGATTTCAACTCAAATCTATCATTACATACTTCTCGATCTTAAAAAAAATGGCAAATTCAAATTTGAATGTTGTTTACACCTCTGGTTCTCTGACCAAACCTCCAACTCTTATTCGTGGTGAATATCCACAATGGAAGATTGTTCAAAATGGTCCCTTCATACCAATGACTACAATTCCAAGAGTTCCTGCCACTACCAATACTGATGAAATCCCTGCCCGAAAAGTTCCAAAGCTAAGGGAAAGGCCAAAGTTGAACTTGCCAAAAAGGCGAAAACTCTTCTTATCATGGCTATTCCGAATGAGATTTTTCAATCTCTGGATTCCTGTGATATTGCTAAGGAATTATGGGATCAGTTAGAAAATCTTCCGAATGAGGATTGATATTGCTCAAGCTCTGAACGAATACAACAGCTTCCAAGCCATTGCGGATGAATCTCTGGAACAGACTTTTCATAGATTTAATAATCCGATAAATCTATGTAAACGATGTGATATTGTTCGATTAAAGGAAGACAATAATATCTTATTCTTAAAGAGATTAAATCCAGAATGGTCAAATCTCTCCATGTCTTTACAAGCTAATCAAGATCTTGAGCAATGGTCTCTACACGATGTATTTGGAACTCTTCAAGCTCATGAGAAGGAGGTTGTACAAAAGAAAACAACTATAGGTGGACCTTTGGCCTTGATTTCTGAAACAAAGGGAGCTACCAGAAGAAAAAGTGAAGATAGAAGAGCGAAAAGCAAGGCATTCATGTCAGAAACTGTTCCAGAAGAAGATTCTGATTCTGATGATGAAATAAAGACATTTGCTGATTCCTTGGCTCTTATTACCAAACAGTTTACAAACCGGTTTGGAAATAGAGTATTCCAAGGAAATAGAAGGTCTGATCGCTCTAACTATACTCCTAAGCAAGAGGTTCAGAAATCTGAGAAGACTGAAACAGAAAAGAATGAAGAGGAAATGAAGAAAAAGAAAGATGTATGTTACAGATGTGGCAAGCCGGGTCATTACTCAAAGGATTGCAGAGGGGCTCTGGATAAAGACAAAACATATTACAAAAATAAATACAAGTATAATGTTACTGAAAGAGCCCATTATGCTGAGAAAGAAAACTGGATCGAAGATGAGTCCAGCGGTGATGAGGCCATGTTTTGTGGAATGACAAGTACAAATGAATTAGAAGAACAGCCTTCTGAATCACCGGTTAGTACTCTTTCTGAATCATCTGAACTTGAGAATACAATTGTAGTTTTATCAAACAATTTTGAGGAACTTAAACAAAAGCTTACAATTGAAAAGAAGTTACGAAAAAACATTGAGAAAACTCTTTCCACAATACAAACGGAAAGAGATATTTACAAAAGAGAGATGGATATCTTAACAGAAGAAAAACTGGAAATTGACACGGAAAAAGAAAAGATTTCTAAAAGCTTGAAAGACACAGAAGTTTTGTTAAAAAAGGAGCACTTACGTTATAAGAAACTTCTGGAAGAAAAGGATAAGGAAATTCAAGTTAAGGAAAGTGACAAATTAAATTATGTAGCACTTAAAAACTACTTTCAAAAGGAAAGAGAATTTCTGTACATTGAACTTCAAAACAAAACGCACCAGATCAAAACATATCTGGATGCTCAAAAAGTTCATGAGAAAATAAGTACACAAGTAGGAAGATCTGGAATCGGCTTTGAAGATTTAGATCCCTATACGTGTGAAAAGAAGTCTGGTTTAAACTCTGTTTTTTGTATAGGACAACAACAGAAGCCTGTGTTTCCAATTATTTTTGAACAATCATGTTTTAAACGATCTAAAATTGAAAATGGTCATCATCAACGAAAACTCAACTTTAAATATATTACATATTCTTCTGAAAAGACTAACATTAATCTAAATCAAATTCAGAAGAAGGATGACATTTTCAAGTTTGGTTCAAGTGTTCTTATAAAATTGAATCCAGAGGCTGATGCGTTTATTCCTATTCAAGCAGAGGAGGACTTAAGACTTAGTTTTGAAAAAGATGTTCTCTTGACTCTGGATAATTGTTTTAAACTTGAGAATGACAAACAAAAGTTAGAAAATAATCCAGAGATATTTCCTTGTTCATTTATTGATTTAAATCTTTCTGAAACTCAAGAGGATTAAGAAGAAATCACATATCCATGGGAAAATGATGATCAAAGTGAGAATTTCTTTGACAATTCAGAAACATATCTCTCTCTTCTCTCTCATCAATCTCCTATTTATGCTAAAACTCCAGAGATCATAAAAAACAAAGACGCCCCATTTCTCTTTACAAATGAATCTCTGGAGATAAGAGCTTCTGGAATGAATGCTCAGAATCATTCAAGTGAAATTCCGATTTTATATATTCCTTCTGAACAACGAAAACCTATTTTTATACATCCAGATTTTATAGGAATGTGTCTGAAAGCTAAATCTTGTCTTGAACTTGAAAAGGAAGAAAAACTTAAAAAGAAGATCCCTATCCAAATTCCTAAATCTTATCCTCCGAAACATCCTTATGTTCAGAAAGGTAAATGGAAATCTAATCTCTCTGTTCGTGTTTCAGTAAATACAAAAGCTTCTGAGAAGACAAATCCGAGGAAATCTCCGCTGAAGAATATTTCAGATTCTAAACATATGTCTAGTCTAGATAGGAAGTTCTTTAGAACAACTGATACTAGAAAAGACAGTTTTAAGAATAATTGTAATTATCATTATCACAATGAAAATTCAATAAAATCTTCTATGTTTCAGAACTCTGAATGTTTTTCTCTATTCTTAAAATTACAGAAATTTTTCTCACGAACTTCAAATTCCTTCACTGCCAACCATTCGTATTTCTAAAAATAAAACAAAGAAAAACAGAAACACAAAAAATCCAAATAATTCGTCTTTACCTTCTGACAAATCAAATCAAAAGCAAATACAAAAGGCTGATAAGACAAAAACTAACGTTAAAGGACCCATAATGGTATGGGTACCTAAGAAACTCTGATCTTGATTGACTCTGGATGCTCGAGGCACATGACTGGTTCACGAAACTTACTCTCCAAATTTAAAGACAAAAGTGGTGGAGCTGTAATGTTTGATGATAATGGTAAGGGTCAGATTAAGGGCTATGGTACTTTACAGGAAGGTAATATTACCTTATCTAAAGTAGCTCATGTTTCTGGTTTGAAACATAACCTCCTAAGTGTAAGTCAACTATGTGATTCTAAGATACTTGTCGTATTTGATGAAAAACATTGTTACTTATTTTCTAAGGCAGGTGAGGAACTTTGGAGAGCAGACAGAAAAGGTAATCTCTACATGATGAATTTTACTTTGAAGGATGGTAAGGAGACCTTATGTCTTATTTCCAAAAAGAGTGAAGTTGCGCGGCTCTGGCATCATAAAATGTCTCACTTAAACTTTGATAATCTTGAGATGCTTGTAAAACATAATTTGGTATCTGGACTTCCAGAAGTTCATTTTCAAAAAGATCACCTCTGCCCTGCATGTGAAATGGGAAAGATAAAACGAGCATCTCATAAAACAAAAAGTGATCACTCTTGCATAAGACCTCTGCAATTGCTACACGTCGATCTCTGTGGTCCCATTGCAATTCAGAGTGTTTCTGGTAAAAAGTATATTCTGGTACTTATCGATGAATTTTCCAGGTATACTTGGTTTGCTTTTGTTCAACAAAAGTCAGAAGTTCCTATTGTACTTCAAAATATGATGACCAGAATCCAAGTTCTTTTACACCAAGAGATTCAACAGCTGAGAAGCAAAAATGGTACTGAATTCAATAATGCCAAACTTGAAGCATACTATGTTGAAAATGGAATTTCTCAGAACTTCTCTGTTGTACGCACTCTCCAGCAGAATGGTGTCGTTGAACGTCGCAACCGAACCTTGGTCGAAGCAGCCAGAACAATGCTTGCAGCTTCTGTACTCCTAATTCACTTCTGGGCGGAAGCTGTAGCTACTGCTTGTTTCACTCAGAATCGTTCCATAATTGTCAAAAGGCATCTCAAAACCTTTTATGAGCTTATTAACAAAAGAAAACCATCTGTCAAATTCTTTCATATTTGTGGCTGTAGGTGTTTTATCTGAAATGACAGAGACAAACTTGGCAAGTTTGATCCAAAATCAGATGAAGCAAAATTCTTAGGCTATTCTTTAAATTCCAGAGCCTTTCGTGTTTTTAATCTAAGAACTAAAACCGTTATGGAGAGCATTAACATTGATTTTGATGACCAAACTCAACTCACCTCTGACTATTCTTCTTCAGAACTCAAACTTAATACTGTTACTTCTGACTTTCTTTCAGGATCCAGAGAATCCGAGATTGATGCCCTTTTTCAAGACTTGCTGGGCAAAGAAGTAATGTCAGAACCTGTCGTAACTAATCCTTCTTTCAGTATACCTGAAGTTCTTCATGCCTCTGGCATAACTTTATCTGGTCCTACCTCTTCTAAACCTAGCTCTTCAATTCCTTCTGTTCCTGTTTCATCTGATTGTCCAGAAGATTCTTCTGTACCATCATCTGAGGGGGAGACTTTAGGATCAAGAGTTTCAGAGACAATATTTCCGGATGAAGTTATCTCATCTTGTGACACCGAAGTTCAGGCTCAACCAATACCACAAACAAGGATGACGAAATGGACTAAATCACATACTCCAGATCTCATAATTGGTAATCCTTCTGAGGGTGTCAAAACACGATCCGCTACTGCAAATGAAGCTTTCTATGTCAACTTTCTAAGTATAATTGAACCCAAGAAAGTTCATGAAGCCTTAGCCGAACCTAGTTGGGTAGAAGCAATGCAGGAGGAGTTACTACAATTTGAACGCAACAATGTTTCGAACTTAGTACCATTACCAAAAGGCAAAGTTGCCATTGGTACTAAATGGGTTTTCAGAAATAAAAAGGATGAGGACGGAATTGTGATCAGAAACAAGGCTCGTCTGGTGGCAAAAGGATATTGTCAGGAAGAAGGTATTGATTATGATGAAACCTTTGCTCCTGTTGCAAAACTGGAGGCGATAAGACTTTTTCTGGCATTCTCTGCATACAAAAACTTTAAAGTCTATCAAATGGATGTTAAATGTGCATTTCTAAATGGAATACTCAAAGAAGAAGTGTATGTTGAACAACCCGCTGGCTTTAAAGATGCAAGACATCAAGAATACGTCTTTCTTCTTCACAAAGCTCTGTATGGCTTAAAGCAAGCACCCAGAGCCTGGTATGAATGTTTATCCAAGTTTCTGATCAGCAAAGGGTATGAAAAAGGTAGAATTGATACCACACTTTTTATCAAAAGAGGCAAAGATATGTTAACTATTGTTCAAATCTATGTGGACGACATAATTTTTGGCTCTACTCATCAAACAGAAGTTGATTTGTTTTCTAAATTGATGGAAACTGAATTTGAAATGAGTATGATGGGAGAATTAACTTTCTTTCTAGGACTTCAGGTTAAACAAAGTACCTCTGGTATTTTTATTAATCAAGCAAAATATGTCTCTGACATGTTAAAGAAATTTCATCTTCAGAACTCATCAACTATGAAAACACCTATCTCTCCTAGCATGAAACTAGGTCCTGATCCTTCTGGGACACTAGTCGATATTATGAGCTACAGAGGTATGATAGGTTCTCTTCTATATTTAACAGCAAGTAGGCCTGATATTATGTTTGCCACTTGTCTTTGTGCTCGCTATCAAGCTAATCCTAAAGAATCCCATTTGGCAGCTGTCAAAAGAATTTTTAGATACTTAAAGGGAACTCCTTCATTGGGTCTCTGGTATCCTAAAATTTTTGGGTTTGATTTAATGGCATATACAAATTATGATCACGCAAGATGTAAGTTGGACAGAAAAAGCACCTCTAGTAGTAGTCAAGTTCTGGGTAATCGACTTATCAGCTGGACATCCAAGAAACAAAATTGTGTTTCAACATCTACAGCAGAAGCTGAATATGTTGCTACTGCTAGCTGGTGTTCCCAAGTTATTTGGATGAAGACCCAACTCAGAGACTACAGTCTGATCTATGATAAGATTCCCATACTCTGTGATTCTGAAAGTGCAATTGCCATTACTGAAAACCCAGTTCAGCATTCAAAAACGAAGCATATTGATGTCAGGTATCACTTTATCAAAGATCACCTAGAGAAGGGCACCATGAAAAGCGTTTTAATTTTTTAATCAGCAAGTTGGGAATGCTAAATATGTAAATCTTATTCTTAGCGGTTATCAGAGACCTCTGATCGTTTCTGAATTTCATCCAGAAGCATTCAGAGACCTCTGATCGCCTCTAGTGTAAGTTTTATTTTATTTCTTGCGCTTTATTCATTCTCATCCAAGTAATATCAGAAAGGCGTCAATTCCTAAAAAGTAGAAGTGGAGTTTATCATTCAAGGGGGAGTTTATCATTCAAGGGAGTTTATCATTCAAGGGGGAGTTTATCACTCAAGGAGGAGTTTAAAGTCTAACGCTGGTTAGCTGTCTTGTGAATTTCTCATCCACCTAAGTTTCTTCTGAATCTTCTTATTCTGTTATTTCTTACGGTCAAGGTCTCTCAGACTGTTTATGATTCATTTTAAACTTATCTTAGATGGTGATTCAAAATTGACATATTTTTCAAAATATTTTTCTATGAATCAAAATATTCTAAATTTTTTATTGAACATATACATTTTATTAACTCTTGCCGTCAAGGTTATTTAAAATTTCTATATTCAATTTTAGTTATTTTCATGAAAAATCAAACTTTCATTTGGTTCAAAAAAAAAATTCTATTCACCAAATGACTGATTTTAAAATCTAAATAAACAGATTTATATATTTCAAATTGTTTTTAATTAATTTTTTTTTGATTACTTAACAATTTGTTTTATATTTTCTTTTTATTTACTTATGGGATAATCAATCGATTTTAGGCTGATAACCCTTCAGTTTTTTTTCAAATATCGTGTCTTACTCATCACTCCTACTTTCCACGTGTCATCCAACGTATGACTGCATGTATCCACGCCTGTGTGCTTACATCATCCCTCCTGAACCGTTTTCTCCTACTCCCAATACATAAACCTCTTCCAATTCCAAATCGGTCTCATATAAAATCCCCAATTTCAAAAACCCATCTTCTTCCTCACCATTGTTACTGCTCACACTCTCCTACTCACGAACTTTCTTACCAACTTCACCAACTCTCATCAATGGCTTCTCATCTTGCAAATCCAGCTCTTAACGATGACGAAGGACGTCTCGTCGATTCCACTGCCGATAGTGCTCCGATTGTCAAGATGCCATTGAAAGCAAACAATGTGCAGGTTCTTCTTGATCCTAACACCTACCAGTCCGAATTCAGAATCATGGTTGAATTTCTCCAACAACATTCACTAAACCGAGCCCTAACTCTGACAAACCCAAATGTTCCTGAAATTTACGTTCAAGAAGTGTGGCAGTCGATGTATATTCGTGATGACGAAACGTTGCTTGGAAACTTCAGCCATCCTGATCAACCTGATAATGCTGTAGAAATCCCCATTACCAAGAAAAAATTAGCCAGGTATTTTCATCTATCCCCATCACAGGTGCAAATTGATGGTGAATTTGTGCCAAATCTAGCCCTAGAATCGAACCCATCTGCTGAAGCTCTGTTATCCTTCATTCTCTTTCTTGGCTACAACACCCCTAAGGAAGCTATCTGAATTTAAGAGAAAGTAGTTACCCTCAATGTGGAATCTCCTCGTCTCCATCCTGAACAAGAGTCTCACTTGTAAAATTGGGTCTCTCGATCAAGCAAGAAGGAACATTCTAACCATCATGTATGGTATGTATTTTAATCGCCCTTTGGACTACGCAAGCCTTCTTTTCCAAGAGAATAAAGTTGCTGTGCACACTAAGGTAACCCATCAAACCCAAGGAAAATCTCTCCCAGCTTTGATGTTTCCAAGATTCTAATCCCTGGTTACCTATCCTGATATTGGTGCACTCAAGGCCCCATTAGTTCAAACATTTTGCAAAATTGCTTCAATGAGCTCTCAACGACCAACCATCGACCGCAACGGCTATCCCTCTCCCAGAGAGCTTTCAAGGTACATGCTAAACCTAATTCCATCTAGCTCTTCTTATCTCCAATCTTATAGAAGCTCTATGATTTTCTCAGAACAGAGAATTTCTACCCAGAGCACTTAGAGCCAGTTTTAGGAAGTGAGGGGTCAAGTGAGAATGAGGCTGAAAATAATATGAGTGATCATCCAAGTGGTTCTACCCATGCTGACCTCTTGTTAAAAGAAGGTACTAAAGATGTCCATCGTGACACAGTTGAGCGAATCTCTTCTATATCCCAAAGGGTAACTTCATTTACTGAGGTTGATGCCAACACATCTACTTTCATTGACCAAGGACAACCCAGTCCAAACCACCCAGAAACCATCCGATCAGAGGATAATTCTTCATCCTCTGCATCAAGCACAACCGGCGGAACCTCCTCTTCGTCCTTCTCTCAACAGAATGATGATGAACATATAAGAGTTCAATTGCCCCAGAACTCGCCTCTTTCCACACATAATGTCGATGTCTTCGTGACCGACACTGTCTTAGAAAACCCAGAAGATAAGTCCATATCTTCTGATAGTATAGAGGCTGAGGAAATCCCATCAGAGGGGTTACAGCCACAAGACGCACCACTTACTGGAGTGTTCACACTTCACCAAGGTAAACATATTGTCTTCAGCATCTCATCCTCTGATGATGAGGACTCTGTTGAGACAATCAGAACAACCGAAGAGGTTCCTGTTAACCACAGCCCTCAAAGACAGGTTGGAAGTCCCTCCACACTCAACGTCAACACAAGTGTGAATGAGGGCCTCTCTGAACGCGAGAGTAAAGGGGCTCCATGTGTTGGAGATACACCGGTTACACCTTCTGAGTTTGTCACAAATGCAGCGTTCCAGGCATTTGCTAATAAGATTCAGAGATCTATGGAAGATCTAAAATTATCCATCTCTAATAATCACTCTCTTCTTCTGAGCATTCAAGCTGAACAAGCAAGTCAAGTTGCTACTCTACAAGACATTCAAACAGTTCTCTCTGGTAATTCAGAAGCGCAGAAGAAGTATCTTGATGATCAGTTCAAACTTCTGAATGACAAGTTCAACGCCAATGCTGATGCCATCTTCCATATCCCTGACTCTCTTCCACCTTCAGAAGTTAAAATTTCTGTGGCCGAATATAACTCTCTGGTAGCTGATTTAAACAAAATTATCAAAGTTGTCACTCCTTCTGACGATCCTTCTGGCACTACTCTGGTTAAGAAGTCAGACATGGCGATTTTTCGAAAAGCCATGATTGACAGCATCAATAATATATCTTCCAAGTTTGCATCCAAGGCTACAACCTCGAATGTAGATCAGAGGCTCTCTTCCATGGAATCCACTCTTTCTCAACTTACAACTCTGGTAAGCTCTATCTCTGAATGCCAAGAAAAAGGGAAAGGAAGAACGTGCTTGCAGAAAAACTGAGCTGAAACGACAAAGGTCTGAGGATCAGGATCCTGATTCTCAGAAGGGGGAGAAAGAACCAGCAGCCAAGAAAGCCAAATCTACCAACGCTGAAAGCTCCAATCCAACATCTACTCCTTCTGACAAACAACAACCACCTTCCAGGCAAACCTCTTCTACTCAACCTTCATCAACACAAACTCCTCTTACTCCAACCCCGTTAGCTACTCATTTAGGACCTTTTCCAAAAGATCCAGAGATAGCAAACTTTATTCTAGAGGTAGTCGGAAACACAAGAAAAACACCGTATTCTTCATCTACTCAAGCAACAATAGCCAAAGAACAGGAAACTAGAGCCAGAGCTGAGGCTTCAAAGGCTAAAGTTGAAGCCTTAAACAAAAGAAGAGAAGAAGAGCGAATAGAAGCTGAAATCAGAGCAAAAGCTGAAGCAGAAAGGCCTCTACAGAAGCAGCAAGAGTACAAGAAGAAAGAGAGAAAGAAAATGAAGCCAAAGAAAAGTCAAAACAAGAAAAGGCACAGAGAAGGGATATTCGTGAAGAAGCAGCTCAGAGAATGGGAAATCTTGATCTTCCAAAGCTCGAGATTTTCAGAAACAACATGTATGCTCCAAATGATCAAAAGATTTATTTAATGCTGTCCAACTTCTCCAATGCCTATAATGTGAGTGATGCTGTGAAAGACAAATTTATGGCACACAGACAAGCAAGAAAGGATGTATACACCTCTGTACCTATCAAACGTATCTCTGCCATTAAGCACTCACAATTTGAAGATACAGAGATCTGGTACACTATATATGAAGTAGTAAGAGACGATAATCAAACCAGGTACTTCTGTGATAATGATTTATTATCTGTTCATCCTTCTGATCTCCTGTTTCTGGGAAACTTCATGAAAGCCCAAATGGCCAGAGGTATTGATAGCCAAGACAAAGTTGCCTATTCAAGAATCAATGAATGCATTAAGTCTTTGTTAAGATACAAGAGACAAGTCGACTTCCAGATAGGACTAAACTTCAATTTTGATCATCTTTCCATCTCTGCACCAAATGAGGAATTAGAAAACATAACTTCGTTCAGAGTTGGTAAGTTCCTACTGCAGCCAGAAGAAGGGGTCATCTTTAGAAGACCAGACAGAAGAAGCTTTTTCAGAATTAAGGATGCACATTGATATTCCTCAGAAGTTGTGTACATTGAAAAATGTTACATATCTACGAGTGCAAATGAACACAATCCAGAAGTACTTGAAAAGACAATCAAACGACTTGACAGCCTATTATCAATCAGCGAGGTTATCAACAAACTTGCAAAGATTGTCTCTGAAGTCGCTCCGTTCTGAACAGACTTCACTCTTCTGGTTTCATACTTAGGGGGAGATTGTTACACATGTGAAAGTATGTACCATAAGATGAAGAGGATGACGTGGCACATTCATCCAACATGTCTACCTATTGCAACTGATTAGTTTGTTAGACGCTCCCATCTCACACGTGTCAGTTTGTAATAGGTTAGAATATTGACTTTTACATTCTGTTATTTGTATAAATAGATCTTTTCTTTGAATGTAAAACTTGTCGATCTAATTGTAAGATTGAAGAAGATACTGTGCGTAATTCCAAATATCTGTAATCGTGATTCAGGTTATATTACAAGTTAATCTGTTCTTCAATCTTTGGTTGTTATTATTACTGTTGATTAATCGATATTAATTGCTTCCGCTTATACTCTGTTATATGAATTTATCGATTGATCTATGAAGTAGAGAATCTGGAACCAACAATTGGTATTGTTAGATCAATACACATACAGATTTAGGTAGAGGAAGAGATGAATCAAGCCAAACTCATATTATTGATTGGAGAATTGCAATTACACCAAGAACACCGTGGAAAACACACACACGAAATTAGGAGTCGACTCTCATTTACATTCCTCTCAACCCTAAGACTCCTTATATGTGGCCCATTACATTCAAAGCCCAAGCCCAAGTCCAATTACAATTACTACTAATTTATACCCAATTATTATAAAATATGAACTTTTAAAGTATCTAAAATAAAAAAAAATTATTTTTAATTGAATTTAACCATTTTGGACTTATATTTTGAGAAAAAGACCAAAAATTGAGAAAAAGATGGGTATTTTAACTCTTGGGCTTGTGTTATTTATTTTTTAATCAAAAAAAAAATGGGCTTGGAGTGGGGCCCATAGGCTTGTGTTATGTTCATTTATCTTGTTGTCCAGAAAATGGTCTGTGTTTGGACGACCATTTAGAGTATATTTCAAGTTCAAATTCGTTTTTATTTTAAATAGTGTTCATATTTTATGAGTTGGGGTTCTAATCCAAGTGGTCTCACTCAAAAACGTTGAGTTTTGACCCCCCAAATGCTCATAACAAGATGCATGTGCATCTGAAAGTTCAATAGTAGGTAAACCCTACTTTGAACGACCATAACTCTTTGAATATTCTTCCAAATCACTTGATTTTTCTTCTGGATGTTAATTTAATGTGTTACCTTTCATATGCCACTGATTTCATTAAAAAATATGGTGATTTGAGGTTCCAACTGATTAAAACAAAATGAGTGTGCAAACTGTCAAACAATGACAGATTTGTGTATACATGTTCAAATGGTCATATCTCTTTCAAAACTCAATGAAAAAGGATGATTTTTCCTTTGAGAGTTAACTACATGAGTTCTCTTCTGCATGCAAGTCGAATCACACGAAAATATGGAGATTTGATCTCTAAACACCAAAAACACTTTAGGTGTGGAATCTGTGAAACCACTAGCAGCTAAACTCTACCTTGTGTGTTGATGTCTCCTTTGTTATTTGTCTTTAATGCATGATTCTTCTTCTAAAATTTTCTTTATTGAGTTAGGGTTCATATGAATCTGGATTCACTAAAAAATATGAAGTGATGAGGCATTAACCAATTTATTCAAATTAGGTGTGTATTCTGTCAAGAAATGACATAATGGTACATACCAGTTTGAGGTGTCATATATTCTTCATAACTTCTTAAAAATCAGTGATTATTATCTCAAAAGTTTCCTTTATGAGTTATGATTCCAATCCAACTGGAAATTTTAGAAAACACTGAGTAGAACTCCTCAAATGAGTGATTTACTAACATGGTGTAATCTGCCATACCAGTTGTGACCCTTTGCATCGCATAAATTATTTGAATCATTTTTACATGTCCAAAATGCCTTAAATTTGGTCACAATGACCATAACCCAGTACCATATCACATATAAAAATATGGGAAACTATGTCATTTTGGAAGTCTCCACAGTTTGAACAAATTGAGTACTATAAGTTTCTGTCCAGAAGTGAAATTCTGGAATTTCTTGATTTTAACAACTATTGATCATTTGATGGTTTATAACACAACTTACGGTATAGATTACTATATTAACGAGCATAGGTGCATTATGTATAATTGGACTATAGACAATCAAGTTGGATGCATGTGGACATTTATAAACTTAAGATTTATTCACCTCCATAAGTAGTTTTAGATCCATGAGTGATGGTTTTTGGGCATTTCTCTTTGTTAGGGAATCGGTAGGCCTTTGGGGGGGGGGGGATCGTATCGTGCTTCGGAGTAGCGGAGATTTGCACAAAGGTGAGTATTCACGGCCCCTCTTTTAAATGTTTATTGCGTTTTGGGGTGTAAAGCATGTTGATTTAAAAGAAAGTGAATTGATTTATATGATTGAATGAAAATTATATAAATTGTTATGATGAGCAAATTGATAATTTACAAATGATATGTTGAGTTATGTGAAGTCCCCGTGTTACACTAGGATTTAACTCTGTTTATTTGAGCCGATGATATTTGTGGATAGCGTTATTTGGTTGACATACCCACCTAACTGGCAAGTAGGGGTGCACTTTATCAATTAAGAATGCTCTATACATGTGGACTTTAGGTCCACCGCTGGGGTAGTTCGTGGGGCGTAGAATGTCGTTTAGGCTTAGTAGTGGCTCAATAATTAAATATCATGTGTAAAAGTAATTTGCATATTTGCTCATAAAAATTGAAATGTTTAATATTGATGCGAACATCCGTTTCGCTATGTTTATGTCTTGCATATAAAATATTTTTGTGCATTCGAAAACCCGTGAACTCACCAACTCTTTGTAGTTGACCCTTCCGTTTTATCATGCTTTACAAAAAAATAGAGGTAACCGATCAAGGGTAACTTATTTTGTGGAACACCAATCAAGATTTTATATGTATCTTTTTATTTCGATGTAATTTGTTTGTTAAGACAAAGTCGTCGAATTATAAACTTTTAAACTGTAAACGTTGATGTTTTACTTATGAATGTATGGTTGGTGTTTATATTTCTACTGCTGTGAACTTGAACTGTCTTATCCCGTGTTTCCGCTTTTGCGGGGTGTGAGATCTACTTCATCAAATGATACTCCTATATCCACAAAAAGATTTTTATCTTCAATATCATCATCTGATTTTGTAACCAGAATTAACAAGTTTGAAAAAGGACAATCTTCAACTTCAAAAGTTCATAATTCCAATCCTAAATCTGAAGTTAAAACAAAAGTAAGTAAAAGAATTTCTTATACTAATTCTCATTTCTTATCTTTTACAGAGCTATCCACTTTAGTTTGGAGAAAGAAAGGTGAAAGACTATCAAAGACTGACAAATTAGATAGTTTTTCAAATTCAAAGAAAAATGATGTATCCAAGATTAATAAAGTGAATAAAAGAACTTCTGTTGACAAATCAGATAATGTTGATTCTTGTTCATCTACTGCTTTATTAAATATTCTGAAAATCATATTCACTGCATTAACTGTGGTCATCATAATTTTCATCTGAACTCCAAAACAAATAAACAACTCTTGAGAAATCAATTCAGAAATTCAGAAACAACTCTTGAGAAATCAAATAAACAACATTGGCAAACAAATATAAAAATAAAAAGAAACTTAAAAATAATACTAAAAATGATAAATTCAAAAATTCTGAACAACCTTCCGACTTTCAGAAGATTAGGTCAAAGTTCAGAGATTCAAAGTTTTTGACTAATTTCACAGGACCCATTCTTAAATGGGTACCTAAATCTCAATAATCATTTTTGCAGATATGTCATGTGTGGGTCTTAGATTCTGGATGTTCAAGACACATGACACCCTTAAAAGAACTTTTAACTGATTATCATGAAAGATATGGAGGAACAGTTAGCTTCGGAAACAATGCAAAAGGTTATGTGAGAGGATATGGAATTTTTTCCAAAGGAGATGTCAAAGTGATGAAAGTTTTCTATGTGGAAGGTCTTAAACATAATCTCTTCTGTATAAGACAATTCTATGACAACTATTGGAAGGTAAATTTTGATATAGACTACTGTCATGTTCCGAGTTCATCAAAAAAATGAGTTAACTGCTTATAGAGATGGAGATATCTACATTGCAACTTTCACTGCAAATGGTCAATTACAAGGAGTTTGTTACATTTCCACAACTATGAGAAATGATAGTTGGCTTTGGCATAGAAGAATGTCACATTTGAACTTCAAAGCCATTTCTGAACTGGAAAGACACAACTCTATAAGAGGACTACCAAAGATCATATTTGAAAAGAATTCTTTATGCACTGCATGTGAACTAGGAAAGATCAAAAGAAGCTCCCATCCTCTGAAAATGCTATCTTCATGTAAAGCTCCACTTGAAATGCTACATATCGATTTGTGTGGACCAATGAAAACTCAAAGTATGGGTGGAAAGAAGTATATTCTTGTGATTGTAGATGAATAGTCAAGATATACTTGGGTTGAATTCTTAAGACTCAAATCTGATACTTCTGAAAGACTCATTCCTTTTCTGAAGAAAATACAAGTTCTTCTTCAACTACCAGTTCAAAAGATCAGAAGTGACAATGGCACAAATCTTACAAATTCTACACTTTAGAATTTTTTGGAATCTGTTGGTTGCCAGAACTCCCCAACAGAATGGTGTTGTTGAAAGGAAAAACAACACTTTGGTAGAAGCTGCAAGGACAATGCTGGCATATTCTAAACTTCCTTTATCTCTGTGGGCAGAAGCAATTGCAACTGCATGTTTTACTCAGAACAGGACAATTCTGAATAGAAAACTACTTAAAACTCCTTATGAAATTATTAAGCAAAGAAAACCCTCTATTGATTATTTTAAAATTTTTGGTTGCAGGTGTTTTCTTCTGAATGATACACAACATCTGGATAAATTTGCACCTAAGGGTACAGCTGGTATCTTTGTTGGCTATTCTCAAAGATCCAAAACATACAGAGTACTTATCAAAGGAACACAAAGAATCATTGAGACTTCAAATATTAGATTTTATGAGCCAACGATGACTTATGAACAAGACAGTTCAGAACTCAAGCTTAACCAAGTTTCTGAATTTTTGGATTCAGAAACAAACAAGACAAATCACACTTATGAATCTAAAACTTTTCTTAAATCAAATTTAGATACTTTATGCCAAGACTTATTTGATATTTCTGTGAATGTTTCTGCAGATTATCAAAATCCTTCTTTACTTAGAAGTATTTCAGAACAACAATCTACAGAACCTACAATATCAAATACTTCTGGACCACCAATCTCAACCTCAAATTCAGAATTTCCCATTTCTGCTTCTGTACAAATTATTTCAGAAATAGTGCAAGTTACTTCTGAACCTGTTGTTCTTGTTTCTGAACCTATGCACACTATTTCTGAACTAGTACAGAATATTCAATTTGAGGAGGAGACTTCAGATCTACATTCAGTTATCAACCATGATATTGAAACTCAAGCAATCATTGATGATTATGATTCATTAAACAATGTTTCATCTGTTCAACCATTACCAAATGTGAACAAATGGACATCAAATCATCCAATTCACCAGATTATTGGTGATGCATCAAAAGGTGTACAAACAAGATCAGCCACAACAAATGAATGTCTGTATGTGAATTTTTTAAGCAGTATGGAACCCAAAAAGCAATATGAAGCCCTACAAAATCCAGACTGGATTTTAGCTATGCAAGATGAGCTAAATCAATTTGAAAGAAATAAAGTCTGGAGATTGATTCCAAAACCAAAAAGTAAATCAATCATTGGCACCAAATGGGTTTTCATAAATAAAAAGGATGAACATGGGATTGTTGTGAGAAACAAAGCAAGACTTGTAGCTAAGTGGTATTGTCAACAAGAGGGCATTGATTATGATGAAACTTTTGCTCCTGTTGCAAGGCTAGAAGCTATCAGAATCTTTCTTGCATATGCTGCTCACAAAAACATGAAAGTGTTTCAATTGGATGTTAAATTTGCATTTCTGAATGGAATTCTTCATGAAGGTATGTTGAACAACCAGAAGGCTTTGTAAGCAAAGAATATCCAGATCATGTTTACATTTTGGACAAAGCCTTATATGGACTTAAACAAGCACCAAGAGCATGGTATGACACTCTCACAACTTTATTTCTGAAAAAGAGGTACTGTTGATACAACTTTATTTCTGAAAAAGGAAGGTGATGATATGATCTTAATACAAGTATATCTAGATGATATTATATTTGCTTCTACCAATCCAAAATTTTGCAGAAATTTTGAGAAAATTATGCAAACTGAAATTGATATGAGTATGATGGGAGAGTTAACATATTTTCTTGGTCTTCAAGTAAAACAACTTCCCATTGGCATATTCATTAATCAATCTAAGTATATTTCTGATTTACTTAAGAAGTTTGACATGACTGACTGTTCTAGTATTCAAACTCCAATAGCCACTGCAACAAAATTAGAACCTGATTTAAATGGAAAATCTGTTGATCAGAAAAAGTACAGAGGCATTATTGGATCTTTGCTTTATTTAACAGCTAGTAGACCTGATATAATGTTTGCTACATGTATTTTTGCCAGATATCAAGCTAATCCTAAGGAATCACATCTTCTCGCTGCTAAAAGAATCCTTAGATATCTCAAAGGTTCTCCTTCATTGGGACTTTGGTATCCAAAGGATTCTGGTTTTGAGCTAACAGCTTTCACAGATGCAGATCATGGTGGTTGCAAACTAGACAGAAAAATTACATCTGGATCTTGTCAATTTTTAGGTGATAGAGTTGTGAGTTGGTCTTCAAAGAAGCAAAATTGTGTTTCAACTTCCACTGCAGAGGCTGAATATGTTGCTGCTGCAATTTGTTGCTCACAAGTTATTTGGATGCAAACAGAATTAAAGGACTATGGCTACACATTCAAAAAGATTCCTCTATATTGTGATTCAAAAAGTGCCATAGCAATTACTGCAATTCCAGTTCAACATTCAAAGACTAAGCACATTGATGTCAGATATCATTTTATCAAAGATCATGTTGAGAAAGGTAATATTGAAATGTTTTTTGTTCAGACTGATTATCAATTAGTTGATTTATTTACTAAAGTACTTGATGAAAACCATTTTAATTTTTTGGTAAGTAAATTGGGTATGATGAATATCTCTGTGTAAGTATTAAACATCAATTCCAATTTTAAAATTTTATGTTCAGAGTTTATTTCTTCAAATTTCTGAAAAATCTTACCTTCAGAATTTCTGTAGTTAACTTTTCTATCTCACAGGCATACTTTTTCTCTATCTTTTATTTCTAACAATTATGATGTCTAGCATTGTTTAAGGGGGAGAATCATAATGTTTCTTGTTTCAAGAGTCAAACTCAAATTCAACTCTTTAGCACTTCTTTTTAACATCCAAGATCTGAAATGGTGGATAACACATTCCATTGTACACATCTGAAGAATATGAACAAACTTCTGAAGATAAACTGTTTTTCGTATTGTTCAAACCTACTTCTGAATTATTCAAAAAATTTAATTTTTTCAGATGTTTGTAGTTTTAAATGATTTTTGTAATTTTGAAGTATTCCAAGTCAAGTTCTGAACTTATTTCGAAAGTTCTAAAGCATTTTTGAATCATTTTACTCAAACTTCTGAACTTATTCTCAGAAGTTATGAACTTCTTCTGAAATTTTTTGAACTTGTTCTCAGAATTTTTCTTCCCGTTATAAAGACTAATCGTGTGCCACGTGTTTTAATTTCATTGCCTAATCCTTAAGCATGTCGATTAAACGGTTTATTTATCCGAATAAATGATGATTACTACTCTAATCACTCTTACTTTTGGCCACGTGTCCATCCACGATTATTCGGTCACTTATAATCCATGATTTCATCTTTGTCTTCACTTTCTAGCAATCTTTCTCTCCGAAATCTTTCCCTGTTCATTGATCTTCATTCAAACTCAAGTTTCTCCTCATTTTCAACTATGTCGACTTCCAACGTTCAATCTGCAAAGTCTCGTTTCAGCGACAACAATGGATCATCAAGCAATGATTCATTCAAAATAGTTCCTAAGAAGATAATGGTTGGATCGATGGAGATCAATCTAGATGATGAACAGATTTTAAAAGATACTGCTACAACTGTGATTTTTGAAGTTGTTCCTTCAAATCCAAACCGCATATCAAACCCTAACCCTAACCCGCGAACTAACAAAATTGGGGAAACTCAAATCAAGCCTATTGAAGTGGCTTCTGAGTCAAATGTTGGTGTTGCTGACTCTCAATCACGTGCACAAAGCAGTGATGGTCCTGATTTGTCCAAACTATATGTACCTGAAGATAAACTACTTGAAATCAAGAAGAACAACTGCGCCCAGAATCTAAAATCTACTGATTTCAATGAAGATCAAATGATCCTAATTAAAATTCTGAAGAAACATCCACTTCGAGCCTTGCTATCCAGGAAATTTTTGGTCCCTGCTTCTTATCTGCAACAATGGTGGTTTCACGCAGAAGTTGATGAAGAATCAGAAGATATCTCTTCATATGTTCATGGCTATAGAGTCTGCATTTCTGTTGAAGATATTAGAAGTATCCATTTTCTTCCTAAGGAGGATGAAGTTGTTGGGAAAACTTCATTTGATCCTATTCCATCATCTTCTAAGATGATCTCAGACTTTATGAAGTTAGGATACCCAAGTCTGCAGTTTTGAAGAAGTCTACTTACAACTACATACCCTTTCAAATATTCTTTCAAACCTTCATCAAAGGGGCAATGAAAGTTGTTCCTGCAATTCCTGTTCTGACTCATGAGGTACATGTTCCCCTTTTCTCAATGGATAATCTCAGAACACCAAATGCTAAACTTCAATTTCCAAACGCTTTACCATTACCAAGTTATTTACATGCACTAAAATCATCATATAGGTTCTTGAGTGCGTATTGTGAATCAATGGGACTACCTAAACCAGTAGTCTATTCCCCTGATTTTACCAAGAGTGGTGAGTATCGTGAGGTGTCTAGAATTCCTAGGCAGAGTGGGGAGGTTGTTCATGGGGGAGAACAACCTCATGGTATGAAGAGGAAAAATGAAAATTTGAGGCTGGGTAGAAGGGTAAGAAAAAGAACTGAAGAAGAGAGACCACAAGTAAAAAATAAAGAAACTTGTGAACCAACTAATCTAAGCCGGGCACCCACATCATCTATTACTCCACATTCTTTGGTGGGTAATATTGAAAAAGCCAGTGAGCCCATGGCAAAACCTGTTAACCCCTCCAGCCACTGACCCATCTCTCAACTGAAGGGTATTTCAAGAACACATATGGCGCAAGCAGCTAATCTACCAATAGGTTCCCATTTGGAAGAACCTATTGTTGAAAAACAAGGATATATGTCCCCCCTTCATAGTTTCGAGCACTTTGAGTCTGAGAGTCCACTCAACATTGGGCCTTTTGAACCACCAAATGTGGATTTTATTCACACAAGCACACATCTTTCAGATGCCCACAAGCAAAGTGTTAGGCACAACAATCATAGATATACCTATTACAGGGTATCAAGGATTGGTTGGAAGACCTGATGGAGTGAACATCACCAAAGCTCCAATAACAGAATCACAAGTGATTCATGATGTGGTGACATCTACAGGTTAGCCTTCTTCTGAAGGACTACAAACAAGACCATTTGTTGGTCTTGGATCCTTACCCTCGTCTTCTGAATTCTTTGAATTCAAAGATTTCTGTACTTTTGAATTTGCAAAGATTCAGGAGGACATTAAGGAATTGACGGATAAAAATTGTAAGGTGATGGAGGATAGGTTGGATGGACAGGAGAAGAAAGTGATGGATAAATTACATGATTTTCATCATACAACTGTTTCTGATCCCAACAACTTTTAAAAAGATATTCTGGATTCCTATTCTGAAGTCATTTCCACAATTCAATCCTTAAAGACTTCCATGCCATCTTCTTCTACTCAGACATCATCTTCTGAATTTGCAACTAAGGATGACATATCTCAAATTCTGAATTGATAGAGATATAAAGATAGCTTCAAAAGAGACTGGGTTCTGAAGAAGTTCTGAAGACACTTCTGAAGAAGATCTGAAGGAGTACAGAACTTGTTCTGAACTTGTTTGTCACATTTTGTACTGTTACTTTAGTCTTTCTATTGTATGTATAAATAGATATGTAACATCCGGAATTTTAGTCATGAATTAAGAAACCTTGCATCCTAATATTATGGTCTTTAATATTTAGACGAAGTGTTTCATTGGTATAATATTGGGTGACATTGAAAACGGAGGAAAACGAACGAACAATCGAAGCAAAACTACCCTCGGAACACCCCGGCTAGAGTGCCGGCTAGACTGCCATGGCAGCATCATCAGGGCACACTAGCATGGAGTTTTGAAATCAGGTGTTGAAGTTGAGTTACGGTACATAGCGGGCTAGAGTGTCGGCTAGACTGCCATGGCAGCATCGCCAGGCACACTAGCATGATGTTTTGAAATCAGATGTGAATTGGAGTTACGGTACATAGCGGGCTAGAGTGCCGGCTAGACTGCCATGGCACTATAGCATGGCAGTATCGCCCGTTTTGGTCCAAAGGCACAATAAGGTGCGATTTTCAGCTTCCTTTCCTCATTTTACCAGATACCATTTTATCAGTTGTTGGAGAACAAGCCAGAGGCGATTTTTAGGGTTTCACCTTCTTCACCAACCCTCTTCCAAGCATTTAATACAACATTAAAGAGGAGAGATCAAGTTGGACATTGGGAGTTAAAGCTTCAAGTGATAGCATTCTTGGTTCCTTTCAGATTTCTTGATCACCTCCATCCTAGTAGGAGCTTTTCTAGGGTTCTCCTAACTCTAGCCTTGTGAGTTCAAATCTAAATTTATAAACTCAAATACTTGTTGTAAATGTAACATTTTACTGATTCTTAAGCTTATTTTCAAGTAATTGTGTATTTGGGTAAGTTTGGAGGTTTTAGGTCAAAATGAGGTTTTGGAGTATTTTGTTGTAAATGATGGGATGAGCATGTTATAAAATGAAATAATCTTTGGTTTTGAAACTCAAAATGGTTTGACCTAGTTTTTGGTAAAACTTGGATTTGAAAAGGAAATGGTTTATTGATAGGGTTTTCAAGGTTGGAAAACTAGCGATACGTCTCGTTGATGTATTCGGTCGTAGGACTAGTATGTAATGGATCCATAGTCATATAGTCGGTTTAAAACGGGATTGTTGTCCCTTTTTGGTAGCATAGAAGTCATCGAGGGCCTCTTACCATTGGGTATAATGCCGGATCATTACCGGATACCATTGACTCTATGCATGCGCAATTTGGGGTCATCAGGGGGCCGTGTACTAAGGTGCATAATCGGTTATAGACCGGTGCCAGTGACCATTGCACGGGCTTTCGTAAGAAGTCATCGGGTGCCGTGTACTAAGGTGCATAATCGGTCATTGACTGGTTGCCATTGGCTCTTACAGTTAGCTCAAACATCGTGTAGTGAGCTACTTCTGGTATCCGTCACTAAGGATGGAACACCGGGTCTCCCCCATTTGTTTTTAAAAGATCCTTGCTCATCAAGAGTAAGTTATTTCAAGTGAAGTTGAATGGGATAAATGCACTGTATCTTATCTTTTAAATGTTTTAACTGCCTTATCCATTTAACTGTTTGTTCTCACTAGGCGTAAGCCTAACACTTGATTTTAAATGTGGTTTAGCAGGTAAACAAGGTGACGGGGCTCTTTAGAGAAGAGCGGGTTGATGTGTCGAGAGAGAGGACACTTTTTGGAGATATGCTCATAGAGCACATACATAGTTGGAGCAATAGTATATTATTTTGAGGATATTAATAACACCCAATTGTAATCTATAGTCTAAATAGCATAGATTATTAGGTTGTTATTTTAATATCCATGTTTAGATGTAAACTCCCATACTCTATCCCCACTTATTGGGTGATTTTTATATTATTCCGCATTTTATTTTGGTTCAAGTTTAATCTAACTTTTAGGGTGTTACAAGTTGGTACCAGAGCTCTAGTTTAAGCGAACTAGGTGTGAATTTAAGATGCCTAGACTTAAGCTGAGACTTTAAGTGTGGATTGGTGAGATATGGGTAGACACCATTGAGATAGGAGAGCTTTAGAGTCGACGGAAATGCACTAATCATGAAATGTGACTCTGGTAATGGGAATCCTTACTGGTATGATATATTCAAGATATCACGTAGCTAATGCTATTTTGGGTATATTGTTATGTGAGTATGCTCGTTTTCCTATTGTTGCGATGATTGACAAATGTGTTATACGTATTTATGTTAGTTTTGTCTTATTCCTACTCTATCATCTTGACAGACTAAGATGGTGAACACGCGAACCCGATCGCGTAATGAAGTTGAGGGAGCAACCAACAGTGTCACGAATCAGGACGTGGCAGCAACAGCGGAAGTTACTCAACCACCCCGAATTACTCGACCGCAACCAACCATCCCTCATCTCACAAGTATACCCGTGCCTAGATTGACTATTATTCCGCCACTCAATCTTAATGCAGGGGGTCCTCTAATGACGGAGACGGGTTCACAAGATGAACTTCAGATTCGGTTGTTGCAGGCAGTGAATACTATGATGGGACAACAACATGAATCATTCCTCAAGGCGCTTGAGGAGAGGGATGCCAGTGTCAGGAGGCATGAAGTAACTGCCGAGAATGCTGTGGGAGGTTCCGGGGGAACAGGGACCGCACCAAATACTGAAGAGACCCCCGTGACCGAAGTGAGAAGAGCAGGGAAGGGTTGCTCTTATAAAACCTTCTTATGCACTAAGCCACCCGAGTTCTCCGGGACTTCCGATCCAGTGGTCTGCATGAATTGGCTTCAAGAGATCGAGCAAGCTTTTGGCTCGAGTGAATGTGAGGAAGGTCAGAAGGTGAGGTTTGCCTCACAGATGCTTAGAGGCGCGGCCTTAAGATGGTGGAATGTCACCGCTAAAACTCTTGACCCGGTGATTGTATCAATGTTGACTTGGGAAATGTTTAAAGGGAAAGTGTTGGAGGAATACTGTAACGAGAGGGCTATAGATCGTATTGTGGATGAGTTCCGAGCTCTCAAGAAGGGAGATAAGACTGTGAGAGAATATACGGAGTTGTTCGTTGAGAAACTGGATCTACTGGGGCATGTGGCTCCAACTGAGAGAGAGAAGATGAAGGCATACATCAAAGGATTGCCATCTGACATGATGGCAATGGTGCAAACGGCAAAGACCTCCACTTTAAGGGAGGCCATTGATCAAGCTCAAATGGTGGAGGACACCGATGAACTAAGGAAGGAAGAGAGGAAGTTAAGTGGAGAAAAGAGGAAGTGGGAAGGCAATTCCGCGCCTTCCAAGAGGCCAAGCTACAACAACAACCACCACAAGAATCGAAGGACCGAGAATAGGAGGGAGCCTAATTGGAGCTTCAAGTGCCGGAACAAGCACCACGGGCCATGCAACTCGCCTGCGGAAGGGAGCCACAAGTGTGGTAAGAGCGGGCACTACGCTCGCGAGTGCCCGGTTAAAGGGGTTATTTGTTTTGAATGCAAAGAACAGGGGCACGTTCGAAGGGGTTGCCCAAAAATGAGAACAGGGGGAAACCAAGGGAAGAGGGATAATGTCCCTAAGGCGACGGGAAGAGCATTCAAGATGACCGCGGATGAAGCTAAAGAGGCGGTAGATGTGGTGACGGGTACGTTTCTCATAAACTCCGTACCCGCTCGTATTCTTTTCGATTCCGGTGCTACTTTCTCTTATGTGTCCACTATTTTCTACCCGAAACTGCTTGTACCTGTTAGTACTTTAGAGGATGCTTATATTGTCGAAATAGCCGATGGTAGGAAGGTCTTGGTTAGAGATATCCTTAGAAATTGCACACTAGAGGTTGGGGAGAAGCGATTCCCGGTGAAACTCATACCTATGGAGATAGGGAGTTTTGATGTAGTGATTGGGATGGATTGGTTGGCCAAGAACCAAGCCGAGATCTTTTGTTCCAAGAAATTGATTCGAATTCCGTTATCGGATGGTAGTATGGCGTTGGTCTACGGGGAAAGAAGGAAGGGTGAAGTCGTGTTGTTAACCCTAGCAAAGACACGTAAGTGTTTGGCCAAGGGGTGCCTATCTTATTTAGCCTACGTCGTGGAGGCGAAGTTAGAGAAGAGAAGAATAAGCGATGTTCGAGTTGTTTGTGAATTCCCGGACGTATTCCCCGAGGATTTACCCGGCTTGCCACCCGATAGACAGGTAGAATTTCGAATAGATCTTATACCGGGGGCCGCTCCGATTGCTAAAGCACCCTACCAGTTGGCACCATTTGAGATGCAAGAAATGATGACGCAACTACAAGATCTCCTTGAGAAGGGTTTCGTGAGACCAAGCTCGTCACCTTGGGGAGCTCCGGTCTTGTTTGTGAAGAAGAAGGATGGCACAATGAGGATGTGTATAGACTATAGAGAGTTGAATAAGGCGACCGTGAAGAACAAGTACCTACTCCCGAGAATTGACGACCTCTTTGATCAGCTACAAGGAGCGGGTTGTTTCTCAAAAATCGACTTACGCTCGGGATATTACCAAGTGAAGGTAAAGGAAGATGATGTAGCAAAAACGGCGTTTAGGACGCGGTACGGGCATTATGAGTTTCTAGTAATGCCATTCGGTTTGACGAACGCGCCGGCGGTATTTATGGACTTGATGAACCGCGTGTGTCGACCTTTTCTAGACAAATCAGTAATAGTATTTATTGACGACATCCTTGTCTACTCTAAGAACGAATTAGACCACGAGCAACACCTTCGGGAGGTTCTCGAAGTGTTAAGGAAAGAAAAGTTATACGCTAAGTTCTCCAAGTGTGACTTTTGGTTGAAGGAAGTACAGTTTTTAGGTCATGTTGTCACTAATGAGGGAGTGAAAGTGGATCCATCCAAGATAGAAGCAATGATGAATTGGGAACCGCCTAAGAACCCGTCAGAGATCCGAAGTTTCTTAGGATTAGCGGGATATTGTTTCTTAGGATTAGCGGGATATTATCGAAGGTTTATTCAAGACTTCTCTAAGGTTGCATCTTCTCTGACGGCCTTGACTAGAAAGATCGTGGAGTTCGTGTGGACCGACAAGCAAGAAGAGGCTTTTCGGACTCTTCAAAAGAAGTTGTGCGAAGCACCGATTCTATCATTGCCGGAAGGGACGGAAGATTTTGTGGTTTACAGTGACGCATCGAAAATGGGATTGGGTTGTGTGTTAATGCAAAGGGGCAAGGTGATTGCCTACGCCTCAAGGAAACTAAAGGAGCACGAAAAGAACAACCCAACCCATGATTTAGAGTTAGTGGCGGTGGTCTTCGCTTTGAAGTTATGGCGACACTACCTCTATGGAACCAAGTGTACACTCTATACCGACCACAAAAGTTTGAAGTACGTGTTTGATCAAAAGGAACTGAATATGAGGCAACGACGTTGGCTCGAACTACTCAAGGACTATGATTGTGAACTACTTTACCATCCGGGTAAAGCCAACGTGGTAGCGGATGCATTGAGCCGAAAGGAGTACGGTAGCGGAACACGTGCCGTACTTACACGGATTGAGGTGATGTCTAGTTTGATTGACCGAATCAAAGCAGCTCAAGTGGAGGCACTGCTTGAGAAAAACCTAAAAGATGAAGTGATGGTGAAACAACACTCGATGTTGACCGAAGATAGTCGTGGCCTGAAGCTATTTCGAGGACGTGTTTGGGTGCCTAAGATTGGGGGAAACCGAGCACTACTTTTGGAGGATGCCCATAAGTCCAAGTACTCAATACATCCGGGTAGTACCAAGATGTATAGGGATCTAAAGTTAACTTATTGGTGGCCCGTCATGAAATTGGATGTTGCTAGCTATGTGGAGAGGTGCGTGACTTGTTTGCAAGTTAAGGCGGAACACCAACGACCGTATGGGAGCCTTCAGTCGTTGGAAATTCCGGAATGGAAATGGGAAAATCTCACTATGGACTTTGTGGCGAAACTACCGAAGACCTTGAGAGGTCACGACACCATATGGGTAGTGGTGGATAGACTAACAAAGAGTGCTCACTTCTTAGCAATGCGAGAGGCCGGACCCGTTGATAAACTTGCAAAGTTGTATGTGGATGAAATCGTCTCAAGGCATGGTGTGCCTTTAACTATCGTATCGGATCGGGATAGCCGGTTCACTTCAAATTTTTGGGACGGTTTGCAAAAAGGGTTAGGCACCAAGATCCATCTAAGTACCGCATACCATCCAAACCGATGGTCAAAGTGAAAGGACCATCCAAACTCTTGAAGCCATGTTGAGATCTTGTGTCATTGATTTCGGTGGAAGTTGGGATTCGCACTTACCACTCGTGGAGTTTGCCTATAAGAATAGTTATCATTCTAGTATTGGGATGGCTCCGTTTGAAGCCTTGTATGGAAGGAAGTGTAGAACACCAGTGTGTTGGCTAGAAGCGGGTGAGAAGCAATTTGTCGGACCCGAATTTGTTCAAGAGACGGCCGACAAAGTGAAGGGCATTCGTGAGCGGCTAAAAGCGGCTCAAGACCGTCAAAAGAGTTATGCCGATAAGAAGAGGAGACCCATGGAATTCCAAGTGGGGGAGCGGGTAATGCTTAAAGTGTCCCCTTGGAAGGGTGTTATAAGGTTTGGGAAGCGTGGGAAGCTTAGTCCTCGTTTCCTAGGGCCGTTTAAAATCTTAGAAAGAGTGGGGCGGCAAGCGTATAAATTGGAATTGCCACCCGAATTGGACGGCATACACCCTACATTCCACATATGTTATTTGAGGAAGTGTTTAGCGGAACAAGAGAGTGTGATACCTCTCTCGGAAATTCGGGTTGATAATAGTCGTTGTGTGGAGGAACCAGAAACAATTTTAGAAAGAAAGTCTAAAATGCTTCGACATACAGAAATCGTCATGGTGAAAGTCCAATGGAAGCATCATCGAGGGTCAAACGTGACGTGGGAAGCGGAAGAGGATATGAAAAGGAGATATCCGAGTTTGTTTAGTTAGCATGTTAAAATTTCGAGGACGAAATTAAATTAAAGGGTGGGAGGATTGTAACATCCGGAATTTTAGTCATGAATTAAGAAACCTTGCATCCTAATATTATAGTCTTTAATATTTAGACGAAGTGTTTCATTGGTATAATATTGGGTGACATTGAAAACGGAGGAAAACGAACGAACAAACGAAGCAAACCCACCCTCGGAACACCCCGGCTAGAGTGCCGGCTAGACTGCCATGGCAGCATCGCCAGGGCACACTAGCATGGAGTTTTGAAATCAGGTGTTGAAGTTGAGTTACGGTACATAACGGGCTAGAGTGCCGGCTAGACTGCCATGGCAGCATCGCCAGGCACACTAGCATGATGTTTTGAAATCAGATGTGAATTGGAGTTACGGTACATAGCGGGCTAGAGTGCCGGCTAGACTGCCATGGCACTATAGCATGGCAGTATCGCCCGTTTTGGTCCAGAGACACAATAAGGTGCGATTTTCAGCTTCCTTTCCTCATTTTACCAGATACCATTTTATCAGTTGTTGGAGAACAAGCCAGAGGCGATTTTTAGGGTTTCACCTTCTTCACCAACCCTCTTCCAAGCATTTAATACAACATTAAAGAGGAGAGATCAAGTTGGACATTGGGAGTTAAAGCTTCAAGTGATAGCATTCTTGGTTCCTTTCAGATTTCTTGATCACCTCCATCCTCGTAGGAGCTTTTCTAGGGTTCTCCTAACTCTAGCCTTGTGAGTTCAAATCTAAACTTATAAACTCAAATACTTGTTGTAAATGTAACATTTTACTGATTCTTAAGCTTATTTTCAAGTAATTGTGTATTTGGGTAAGTTTGGAGGTTTTAGGTCAAAATGAGGTTTTGGAGTATTTTGTTGTAAATGATGGGATGAGCATCTTTAATGGTTTAAAATACTTGGAAATGTTATAAAATGAAATAATCTTTGGTTTTGAAACTCAAAATGGTTTGACCTAGTTTTTGGTAAAACTTGGATTTGAAAAGGAAATGGTTTATTGACAGGGTTTTCAAGGTTGGAAAACTAGCGATACGTCTCGTTGATGTATTCGGTCGTAGGACTAGTATGTAATGGATCCATAGGCATATAGTCGGTTTAAAACGGGATTGTTGTCCCTTTTTGGTAGCATAGAAGTCATCGGGGGCCTCTTACCGTTGGGTATAATGCCGGATCATTACCGGATGCCATTGACTCTATGCATGCGCAATTTGGGGTCATCAGGGGGCCGTGTACTAAGGTGCATAATCGGTTATAGACCGGTTGCTAGTGACCATTGCACGGGCTTTCGTAAGAAGTCATCGGGGGCCGTGTACTAAGGTGCATAATCGGTCATTGACTGGTTGCCATTGGCTCTTACAGTTAGCTCAAACATCGTGTAGTGACCTACTTCTGGTATCCGTCACTAAGGATGGAACACCGGGTCTCCCTCGGTTGTTTTTAAAAGATCCTTGCTCATCAAGAGTAAGTTATTTCAAGTGAAGTTGAATGGGATAAATGCACTGTATCTTATCTTTTAAATGTTTTAACTGCCTTATCCATTTAACTGTTTGTTCTCACTAGGCGTAAGCCTAACACTTGATTTTAAATGTGGTTTAGCAGGTAAACAAGGTGACGGGGCTCTTTAGAGAAGAGCGGGTTGATGTGTCGAGAGAGAGGACACTTTTTGGAGATATGCTCATAGAGCACATACATAGTTGGAGCAATAGTATATATTCTTTTGAGGATATTAGTAACACCCAATTGTAATCTATAGTCGAAATAGCATAGATTATTAGGTTGTTATTTTAATATCCATGTTTAGATGTAAACTCCCATACTCTATCCCCACTTATTGGGTGATTTTTATATTATTCCGCATTTTATTTTGGTTCAAGTTTAATCTAAATTTTAGGGTGTTACAAGATAGGTTGTTAGATAGTTAGAACTAATGTTTTCAATTAGCATTGTAAAGACATATTCTGTAATACTGTACATTCAATCAATACATATTACATTTGGCTATCACATTCCTCTCTACAATCTTTCCATATATTCATATCTTGATTGTTTGCGTCCTATCAGTTGGTATCAGAGCCAATTCATCTGTTCTTGAAGATTTGTGAAAGAACTTGTCAGATCTGACAGTTCTTGGTGTTCTTGATCTACAAAAAAATTCAAATTCAACACAGGTGAATTCTCGGTCTTCTAACAATCAAAGATGTCTAAAGAAATAGTCTCAATCGGATCTTAAACAAAACCACCAACTCTCTTCTTCGGAGAATATCATCAATGGAGAATCAGGATGATTCAATTCTTGGATAACATAGATGAAGCCTTAATGCAATCAATCACAAATGGGTCACTAGAGGTATATGTTGAGATTCCAGCTGTTCCCAGAACTGAATCCACCCCTGAAATCCCTGCATCAAGAATCAAGAAGAGTCCTGAAATGTATAATCCAGCTGAAAAGGCTCAAATGAAAGTTGATAGTAGAGCATTGACTCTACTCACCATGGAAATTCCTAATGAGATATTCAATAGGGTTGATAGTTTAACTTCAGCAAAAGCAATGAGGGATGAAGTAGAAGCTCAGATGCAAGGAAGCACAAAGGCTCAAGCACAGAGATTAAATATCTGTGTAGGAACATATGAAAATTTCAGATACAAAGAAAATGAATTTATCACTGATACATATCATAGATTCAATAACATTCTGAATGATCTAAGAACAAATGGTGTTTAGAAATCAAATTCTGAGATAAATAACAAATTTCTGAACAATCTGGGAAATGAATGGTCAAGTTTTTCAGATAATATGGTAACAAGGAACTTATCCAGAAAAACTGTTCATGATGTTTATGGTATCTTGTTCCAACAAGAAACAAAATCAAAGTTAGGCAACATGAACAAAAGAAGACACATGAAACAGTTGCCCTTTTGAGCAAGAACTACAATAATTCTTTGACCATTGCTGCCAAGAAAGTTTGTGAGATCCCAGAGACAACTGTTTGTGATGGGGATGAATCAGACAAGGAGCTTAAAAGGATTTCTGATAATATTGCTTTTATGACAAGGCAATTCAAACAAAGATACAATCAAAAATATCAGAATAAACCTAGATCTGATGTAGGACCTAAGAAAATTCAAGAGGCTGGTCAATCTGAAACATCTGAACCAGCAAGGTGCTTCAATTGTGGAAAGCCTGGACATTATGCAAGACAATGCAAAATGCCAAAAGTCAAGAATTCAGGCTATTATGAGAAGAAGCATCTGTTAGCAAAGAAAAATGAGCTTAATCCTGCTCTAGTGACAAAGTATGAAGAGGATTGGTTAAACTGGAGTGATGGAGATGATGATGAAGAAGTTGCTAACTATGCAACCAATTGTTACATGTGTCAAATGGATCCAGAAAAGGACAAACAAGACACTGAGGTATCTTCTACATCTTCTGAATTAAATACTGAAATAAATCTCTCTTCTAAACAAAATTCTGAACATAATTCTGAAATTAATAGTAAAGATTGAGAAATGACAAATCAATTTCAAAACATGTTTTCTGAATTTGAAACACTTAGAAACAGAATTAAAGGTGAAAGAATTTTGGTCAATCAATTCAGAGCTGAAAGTCAAATATATAAAGAAAATTGTCAAGCAGCTGAACAGATTCTTGAAAAAGTTTCTGAAGAAAAATTAGTTTTAAAAGAAAAAATGGATAGTTTACAAAAAGAAGTTATTAATGAAAAATCTGAAAACGAAATTCTAAATGTTAAGATGAATTTTCTAAATCAAGAGAGACTTGATCTTTATAAAAAGATTAAGGAATTAGAAGATTTAAATTTTAAAAGAGGACAAACTGAACAAACTCTGAATATTTTAACTAGTCAGACTCAGAACTCAAAATTTTACAATATAAAAGCAGGTTTAGGATATAATGACAGTCAAATGTTAAAAAAAAAGCACCTGCAAACTTGTATGATTATTCTAAAATGAAAATTTTCAATGAATCAAATACAGGTGTCATTTCCAAACCTGTAAACTATTCTTTGCCTGAAAGAACTCCTTTTGTAAAATCAGAGACTTTGTTTTCAGAATAAACACCTCTTAAAACTGGTGAATCAAAAATAATCTCTGAAACAGAAGAAATAAATAAAATTTCAAATATTTGTAAATCTTCTGAAACAAATATTATTTCTGAAGAAAAATCAGAAGTCATTGTTAAGTCTGAAATTGTTTCTAAAGTTACTTCTGTAATAACTTCTGAATTCAATTCTGAAGTCATTTCAGAAGATACTTCTGATAATAAATCAGAACATGAAGAAAAATATGATGAATTCTCAGATATTGAATCTTTAAAAGATGTTGATGTGAATCCCAATATATTTTTTGATAATTCTGATAATGAGTCTACAACAACAAAAAATTCAAATATTTTTGCAAAAAGTATGACTCAAAATAAATTTTCAGATCTAATTAATGCTTCTGATTCAGAAGATGATGATGATCATATGGTGCAAGTCATTGATAAAAATGGCTATTTGGTTTATAAATCTCAATCATGTATGACTGAAGGAGAAAAATTAAAATCTGAAGTTTCAAAGATACCTTCAGAAATGTTTGGTACCGTATTTTTAAAACCAGAATATCAGAATTCAGATTTTTCTCCTGCTAATACAAACAATTCATTGATTACTACACCAACATCAGTAACATCTTCTGACTTTAACACCAGAGTTAAAAATTTTGAACTAGGACAATCTTCAAATTCTCTCTCTAAGGTTAAGAAAGTTAACTCAAATTTTGAGGATAAACCTAAAGAAAACAAAAGAATTTTTCATCATTTCTTATCTTTTACAGAGCTATCCACTTTAGTATGGAGGAAGAAAGATGAAAGACTGTCAAAGAATGACAAATTAGATAGTTTTTCATTTTCAGAAAGGAATGATGTACCTAAAACAAAAATAGTGAATAAAAGAATTCCTGTTGAAAAATCAAATGTTATTGATTCTTATATGTCTACTGCTTTTGTAAATTCTTTAAAGAATCATATTCACTGTATTACTTGTGGTCATCATAATTTCAATCTTAACTCCAAAACAAACAAAAAACTTTTGATGAAATCTATTCAGAAATGTTCAGCTATATTGACAAATTCAATTCAAAGACAAATAAAAAAGTCTGAACAAACTTCTGAATTAAAATTTTTGAAGAAAAAGTTCAGAAATTCAAATTTTATTACTAATCTCAAAGCACCCATTCTGAAATGGGTACCTAAAACTCAATAATCTCTTTTGTAGATATGTCATGTGTGGGTCTTAGATTCTGGAAGTTCAAGACACATGACACCTTTCAAAGAACTACTAACTGATTATCATGAAAGATATGGAGGAACAGTTAGTTTTGGAAACAATGCAAAGGGATATGTAAGAGGATATGGCACTTTCGTTAAAGGAGATGTAAAAGTAGTGAAAGTTTTCTATGTTGAGGGATTAAGTCATAATCTTTTCAGTATTAGTCAATTCTGTGAAAAAAACTGGAAGGTTAATTTTGACATAGATTACTGTCATGTTCTGAGTATAACAAACAAAAATGAATTAACTGCTTATAGAGATGGAGATATCTACACAGCAACATTCACTACAACAGGTCAACTACAAGGTGTATGTTATATGTTTACAATAATGAGAAATGATAGTTGGCTTTGGCACAGAAGAATGTCACATCTGAACTTCCAAGCCATTTCTGAACTAGGCAAACATCAATCTGTAAGAGGACTACCAAAGATCAGATTTGAAAAGAACTCTCTTTGTTCTGCATGTGAACTAGGGAAGATCAAAAGAAGTTCTCATCCTCTGAAAATGTTATCTTCATGCAAAGCTCCACTTGAAATGCTACATATGGATTTATGTGGCCCAATGAAAACTCAAAGCATACATTCTTGTCATAGTAGATGAATATACACGATATACACGGATTGAATTTCTGAGACTCAAGTCTGATACTTCTGAAAGACTGATACCCTTTCTGAAGAAAATTCAAGTTCTTCTTCAACTCCCAATTCAAAAGGTCAGAAGTGACAATGGAACAGAATTTACCAATTCTACACTTCAGAATTTTTTGGAATCTGTTGGTATTTCACATAATTTTTCCGCTGCAAGAACTCCTCAACAAAATGAGGTAGTTGAAAGAAAGAATAGAACTTTGGTAGAGGCTGCAAGAACCATGCTTGCATATTTAGAACTTCCTCTTTCTCTTTCGGCAGAAGCAATTGCTACTGCATGTTTTACTCAGAACAGAACAATTCTAAACAGAAAATTTCTTGAAACTCCTTATGAAATGTTAAAACAAAGAAAACCCTTTATTGATTATTTTAAATTCTTTGGTTGCAGGTGTTTTCTAAAGAATGATACTCAGCATCTTGACAAATTTGCACCAAAAGGTGTAGCTGGTGTTTTTGTTGGCTATTCCCAAAGATCCAAAGCTTATAGAGTACTCATTAAAGGAACTCAAAGGATCATTGAGACTACAAATGTCAGATTTCATGAACCAACATTAACTTCTGAACAAGACAGTTCAGAACTCGCACATAAACTAACATCTGAAAGTTTGGACTCAGAACATAATCAGACAAACTCTACTTCTGAATCTCAAACTTTACTTAAAACAAATTTAGACAATTTATGTCAAGACTTATTTGATATTTCTGTAAATGTTTCTGCAGATTATCAAAATCCTTCTCTTCTCAGAAACACAAATGATCAAGACATTTCAGAAATACAAATTTCAAGTACATCAGCACCACAAATCTCTACCACAAATTCAGAACTTACAACTTCTGAAAATGTACATCCAACTTCTGAACCAATTCAAGTTGATTCTGAACCGATTCAAGATATTTCTGAACATGTACATCAAAGTTCTGAACGAATTCAGAATTTTCCATTTGAGGGGGAGTCTTCAGATTTACATTCAGCTATCAATCATGATACTGAAACTCAAGCAATTATTGATGATTATGATTCTCTGAATAATGTTTCATCTGTTCAACCATTGCCAAATGTGAACAAATGGACATCCTGTCATCTAGTGCATCAAATAATTGGAGATGCATCAAAAGGTGTTCAAACAAGGTCTGCAACATCAAATGAGTGTCTGTATGTAAATTTCTTAAGTAGCATGGAACCCAAAAAGCCAGATGAAGCACTTCAAGATCCAGACTGGATTTTAGCCATGCAGGATGAGTTAAATCAATTTGAAAGAAACAAGGTCTGGATATTGATACCAAAGCCAAAAGGTAAATCTGTCATTGGCACAAAATGGGTGTTCAGAAATAAAAAGGATGAAAATGGAATTGTTGTAAGAAACAAGGCAAGGCTTGTAGCTAAGGGGTATTGTCAACAAGAAGGAATTGATTATGATGAAACCTTTGCCCCTGTTGCTAGATTAGAAGCTATTAGAATATTTCTTGCATATGTTGCTCACAAAAACATGAAGGTATTTCAAATGGATGTCAAATGTGCATTTCTGAATGGCATTTTACATGAAGAAGTGTGTGTTGAACAACCAGAAGGGTTTGTAAGCAAATAGTTTCCAGATCATGTTTATATTTTGGACAAAGCCTTATATGGACTTAAACAAGCACCAAGAGCATGGTATGACACTCTTACAACTTTTCTTCTGAATTTTAAATTCAAAAGAGGTACTGTAGATACCACTTTATTTCTGAAAAAGGAAGGTGATGATATGATATTGATACAAATATATGTAGATGACTTTATTTTTGCCTCTATTAATCCAAAGTTTTGTAGAAATTTTGAGAAAATCATGCAAACTGAATTTGAAATGAGTATGATGGGAGAGTTGACATTTTTCCTTAGTCTTCAAGTTAAACAACTTCCCACTGGCATATTCATGAATCAATCTAAGTATCTCTCAGATTTACTTAAGAAGTTTGACATGACAGATTGTTCAAGTATTCAAACTCCAATGGCCACTGCAACTAAGTTAGAACCTGATATGAATGGAAAATCTGTTGATCAGAAAAAGTACAGAGGCATAATTGGATCTTTACTTTACTTAACTGCTAGTAGACCAGATAAAATGTTTGCTACATGTATTTGTGCCAGATATCAAGCTAATCCTAAGGAATCACACCTTCTAGCTGCAAAAAGAATACTTAGATACCTAAAAGGTTCTCCTTCATTGGGACTTTGGTATTCTAAGGATTCTAGTTTTGAACTAACAACATTTACAGATGCAGATCATGGTGGTTGCAAATTAGACAGGAAAAGCACTTCTGGATCATGTCAGTTTCTGGGTGATAGACTGGTTAGCTAGTCTTCAAAGAAATAAAATTGTGTTTCTACTTCTACAGTAGAAGCTGAGTATGTAGCAGCTGCAATATGTTGCTCACAAGTGATCTGGATGCAAATTCAACTAAAAGACTATGGTTACACTTTCAAAAAGATTCCTTTGTATTGTGATTCAAAGAGTGCCATAGCCATCACTGCCAATCCTGTTCAGCATTCAAAAACCAAGCACATTGATGTCCGATATCATTTTATCAAAGATCATGTGGAAAAAGGTAATATTGAAATGTTTTTTGTTCAGACAGATTATCAGTTAGCTGATTTATTTACCAAAGCTCTTGATGAAAAACGTTTTAACTTCTTGGTAAGTAAATTGGGCATGATGAATATGTCTATGTAAGTATTAAGCATCAATCAAAATTTAGAAGTTATATTATGAGGTTTCTAATTTCACATTCTGAATAATTTGTTCTTCAGAAATTTTCTGAAGTTCTATATTCAGAATGTTATTTTTTTTAACAAACTCAGCAATATAATCCTTCTTGATCTAACTTGATTGTCTTTCAATACTTTTCAAAAAAAAATTCATTTCTTTAATATTCCCTTATTTCATTGAAAAATATTGCATTTTTTAAGAGGGAAAATCATAGCTGCTGATGATTCAAGGGGGAATGATATTAATGTCATATTTTTCAACTACTCTTTCCTTCTAAACAAATCTGAATTACTGATTTCAAGTCATAGACTTCATATCAAAGAAGAATGAACAAACTTCCTTAGATAAAATATTTCTTCAATTGTTCAAACCTACTTCTGAACTATCAAAATGATTTGTATTTTTCAGAAGTTTGTACTTTTAAATGATTTTTAATGTTCTAACGTAATCCATGTTTAGTTCTGAACTAAACTTAAAGGTTCTGAAGTTTATCTGAAGTCTTTATTTCAAACTTCTGAACTTCTTCTCAGAAGTTCTGAACTGTTTCTGAAGTTTTTGAACTTGTTCTCAGCACTTAACTTCCCGTTGATATTTCACTTAAGCGTGTGCCACGTGTTTTAATTTCATTGGATCTCTCTTAAACACGACCATTAAACGGTTCATTTATCCTAATAAATGATGATTACTACTCTAATCACATTTACTTTTTGGCCACGTGTCCTTCAGCGATTATCCAGTCATATAAATCAAATGGATTCTTCATCATCTTCATTTTTTAGCAACTTTTCTCTGAGAAATCTTTCTGTGTTTATTGATCTACTTTCTATTACGAATCCGTGTTCTTCCAACATCATGTCTACTTCAAATGCCATGGTTTCTGCTTCCTCGAGTTTCAATGATAACAATGGATCATCAAGTGATGGTTCATTCAAGATTGTGCCTCAAAAATTAATGGTTGAAACACTGGAAATCCCACTAAATGATGATCAAATGCTTCAAGACACAGCCACAACTGCAACTCATACAGCCGGACCTTCAAACCCTATCATTAACCCTAACCCTAACCCGACAACTGCTAAAATTGGGGAAACACAAGTTACATCAATTGATGTTGTTTCTGGATCAAATGTTGCTAAAAGTGAATACCAGACTCGTGATGAAAGTAGTGATATGTCCAAATTCTATGACCCTGCTGAGAAATTACTAGAAATCAAAAGAAATAACCGTGCTCTGAACTTCAAATCAAAAGACTTCATGGATGATCAAGTAATGTTGATTAATATTCTGAAGAAACATCCCCTGCGCACTCTACTTTCTAGGAAATTCTCTGTTCCTACTTCTTATCTTCAACAATTCTGGTATTATTTGAGGTTGATGAATCAGAAAATGAAATTGTCTCCTATGTCCATGCTTACAAGGTATGCATCTCTGTAGATGATATTAGGAGCCTTCACTATTTGTCAAAACCAGATGAGGTTCTTGGGAAAACCTGTTATGATTCCCTTCCATCTTCATCAGAAATTATATCAGATTTCATGAGTTTGGGATACTCTGAAAATCTTAGTGCTTTGAGCTCTTTTAGAAGAAAATGTTTACCTCCAATTTGGTATTTCTTATTTTCCATTCTGAATACCTGCTTATCTAGAAAAAGCTCAAGTTTGGATCAAGCTTCAGTAAATGGGAGGATTATCTTTCTTGGAGTTGCCTTCAACAAACATTATGATTATGCTACTCTTATTTTTGATGAACTCAAATCTGCAATTTTGAAGAAGTCCACATTCAACTACATACCATTTCAGAGATTTTTTCAAACACTCATCAAAGGAGCAATGAAGGCTGTCTCAAAAATTTCTGTTCTAGCCCATGAGGTACATGTTCCTATCTTTACTATGGACAGTTCAAGACCACCAAATACAAAACTTCAATTTCCAAATGCACTTCCACTTCCTTCTCATTTACTTGATCTTGTAAGTACATCAACTAGGATTGGGAGTGAGCATTTAGAATCTATGGGATTACCTCAACCAGTAGTCCCTTCCCCTGATTCAACCCAGAGTGGTGATCATGCAAGAATGTCTAGAATTACTAGAAAGAGAGGGGAGGATGTTCATGGGGGAGAACAACCTCATCAAGTGAAGAGGACAAATGAAACTGAGAGACTGGGTAGAAGGGTAAGACAAAGAAATGATGAGGGGAGAACACAGGTAAAAGAAAAACAAACCTGGGAACCACCTGTTACCAGCCGGGCACCCACATCTACTATTATTTCACATTCTTTGGTGGCTAATATTGAAACAGCCAGTGAGCCCATGGCAACCTTGGTTAACCCCCCTAGCCACTCACCCATCTCTCAAAAGAAGGGTGTTTCATCAACAAAAATGGGGCAAGCAGCTTATAATCCATTAGGACCCCACTTGGAGGTTCCTTTTGTTGAAAATGAAGGATATATGTCCCCCTTTCATAGTTTTGAGCACATTGAGTCTGAGTGTCCACTCAACTTTGAGCCTTTTCTGAACCACTTAATGTGGCATCCATTCACACTAGCACACATCATTCAGATGTTCCTAAGAATAGTGTTTGTCACATTGCATCAACAACTATAGATATTCCTATCTCTGGATATCAAGGATTAGTTGGAAGACCTGGTGGGGTGAACATCACAAAAGCCCCATTAACAGAATCAAATGTGGTTCATGATGCCTTTGTGGCTCATACAGGCCAGCCTTCTTCTGAAGGTCTGAAAACAAGTTCATCTGTTGATCTTGGCATCTTACCCACATCTTCTGAATTCACAGAATTCAAAGATTTATGTACTTCTGAATTTGCAAAGATTCAGAAGGATATTAAGGAATTGACGAATAAAACCAAAAAGGTGTTTGAGGATAGGTTGGAACAACTTGGGGAAAGTTTGGTGAACAGGCTGAATGATTTTCAAATCCAGTCTTCTAATGATCTGAATATTTTTAAACAAGCACTTCTGACAGCTTTTTCTGAAGTGGCTTCATCAGTCTCTTCTCTGAAAGATTCTCAGACTTCTTCTTCTTCTGCTCAACCAGTTTATGCAACAAAAGATGATATTTTCCATATTCTACATCATCTATCATCCATTCAGAATTCTCAGACAGAGTTAAGCACAAGATTATCTGCTCTAGAATGCAGATCTCAATCAGATACTTTTAAAAGGAGTCTTGATGATCAGGATCCTAATAATCAAGAGGGGGAGAAAAGACAGAGAGTATCTGAACCAGAAACTAATGTAAATGATCAAGTTCAAAATTCTGAGAAGACCTCTGAAGATACTCAGAATGTTGGTGAAGAATCAAATAAAGTCTCAGAGTCTATAGAAGATATTTTATCTGCAGAACATGAGGCACAAGAGACAAATGATCATTCTTCTGAAGAAATGATAGAAGAAGGGTATGAAACAGAAAAGTTATCTCTTGATTCTGAAGGTAACTTGGGCTCAGATAACACAAATATAATTCCAGACTCTAATGAAGAAATGCTAAGGGAATATCTTGCTTTTGAAGATGTCATTGGAGAACCAAGTGATCTTTCTGATGTGATCATGTTTGAACAGGATATGATTGGTGTAAATATGGGAGAAAGCTCAGAAGAAATAAAAGCTTTGGTAATTTGGAATCCTCAACAACTTCTGAGTGAAGAGTTAAGAAGTGCTTCTGAAAGATTATGGAATATTCTGAATCAATTCTGTTGGGTGCATGTCTTTCTGAACTATCCAAGAAGTCTGGAGTGTAGACTTTTGGACAACAGATTTTCTATCTTCATAAATTTTCTTCAACAACCAGATGAAAGAGTTGAATTGGAATTTGATTTAGCTCATATGGAAGGAGTTGAAATTGTTGATGAAATTCTAATTGCTTTCTCAGGAAAATTTGAAGTTAGGATCAGACCTTGTATTATCATTCCTAAAATAGATCTTCCAGTACTTGAAGAACCTGTATTGGATCAAGTGTTTGAAAAGGAAAATGTGTTTATTTCTGGAGAAAGCAGCCTGATATTTCCTGAAGACACTTATTGCTTCATGTACAAAAGAAGTATGAAGTTTGCAAAGCTGGAAGACTTTCTGAATGATGAATGGTCTGAAGATCATATTGTTCAAGTGAAGAACTTTATTCAGAATCATGGTGTTCAGAATTTTCATGATTCAACTTTAATAAAGAAGATCAGATGCATATCAAAATCAATTCAGAATGATTTGACTATATTCAGATTTGGAGCAGAAAGAAGAGATGGATGTTTACAAGCTAAGACTACAAGATAAGTTCGCAATCTTGTCTTTTTGTGTTAACTCAGGTCAATCTGAGTTAGTCTCAGAGATTAGAAGAATCTTGGGAATATATATAAGGAATCTCATAAAGCATGATTTTCAATTGGCTTTGGAATATAGACTTAACACAGTAAATCTGTTGGAACCTGTATATATTGAAAGGTTTGGGCTGAAAAGATTGTTCACTAATCCAGATATTGGGTTCATGTATCTTGTTGAAGTGATCTGTAAAACATTTGTTGTATCTGATATTCCAAAGTATTCTACATCCTCCCTCAAATGGCTTCTGAACTACATGACAGATTTTATTGAAGAATCTGACATCAAAGAAGAAATTATCTATCTGATCAAAGAAAGAATAAATTTTAGAGAGTTTGTGAGAAAGAGTTATCTAGCTGGTCACAAGAAAGTAAACAAGATAAGAGGAGCAGATTATTTACTAAGTGATGCTTATGACTTCAAGATCCATACAAAGAGGCAAGACATGGAAGAAATTCAGAAGTACACTCTGGATCTTGAAAGTTCAGAAGTAAGTCAAAAAGAAAAAGAAAAAGAAAAGGAAAAAAAAGGAAGAAGATTTTGAAAATGTTTCTGAAAAGTTGGTTCCTGAAGAGCAAATATCTGAAAAGGAACAACTACAAGTGCAAAGAATAGAAGAAAGTGCTTTCACCATGCTCCTTGAATATTTCCATCTAGAAATGTTCATGGAATATGAACAAAAATTCAACTATATAGATTGCTGGATTCAAAAGCCTTTTGGTTGGAAACAATGGTACTCAGATATCATCAGAAAGATAAGGATTCCAATCAATGAAACAAGGAAAGATAGTCCTGTGATCAAAGTGATTAATGCTGAGAGGCAAGAACTGGAAGAAATTCAGAAGTACACTCTGAATCTTGAAAGTTCAGAAGTAAGTCAAAAAGAAAAAGAAAAAAAAAAGGAAAAAGAAAAGGAAGAAGTTTTTGAAAATGTTTCTGAAAAGTTGGTTCCTGAAGAGCAAATATCTGAAGAGGAACAACTACAAGTGCAAAGAATATAAGAAAGTGCTTTCACCATGCTCCTTGAATATTTCCATCCAGAAATGTTCATGGAATATGAACAAAAATTCAACTATATAGATTGCTGGATTCAAAAGCCTTTTGGTTGGAAACAATGGTACTCAGATATCATCAGAAAGATAAGAATTACAATCAATGAAGCAAGGAAAGATAGTACTGTGATCAAAGTGATTAATGTTGATTTAAAGACAAGACAGAATTACAAATATGCATTCTTTACTGTTGAACGACAAAATGGTGAGATTTCTACCTTTTCTGAAGCTGATTTTCAGAATGTTTACCTCAGAGATCTTCTCAGAGTTTACAAAAGCCTTTATCCCTTTCATGATAAAATCACCAAGTTCAGAAAATCATTTCCAATTCTCAGAGATGGCTTGTACAGGTTGCTTATGTTCTGAACAAGAATGATTTTTAGGTTGCTTATGTTCTGAACAAGAAACAAGTACACTTGAGCAAACCAAATCTAAGTCTGCCAGACATTCAGAATCTGAAGAAAAGTACTTTAGTAATTCAACCTCCAGGCTTTGTTTGCAAATGTTTCCAAAAACTTTTATTTGTGAGATTTGAAGAATTTCATAAGTGTTGCAATGGAACTCTCATGGCTATCAGAGATCGTTTGGTTAAAAGGCAAAATAAAAGACCAAAGAATCTAAGAAATGAAGATTGGGAGAAGCACAAGAAACTTGCTAAAGAGATGATCAGACTTGTTGAATACTTGCTTGAATATAGAAACTTGATTCTGAAAGATGTTAGAGAAATTCTGAATTTTTGGAAGTATGATTTAAATTTTTGAAGCTAAGGGGGAGATTGATAGAGATATAAAGATAGCTTCAAAACGGTGGGTTACGAAGAAGTTAGAAGACACTTCGAAGAAGATACGAAGGAGTTCGAAACGTTACGAACTTGTTCCGTCACATTTTGTACTGTTACTTTAGTCTTTCTATTGTATGTATAAATAGATAGGTTGTTAGATAGTTAGAACTAATGTTTTCAATTAGCATTGTAAAGGCATATTATGTAATACTGTACATTCAATCAATACATATTACATTTGGCTATCACATTCCTATCTACAATCTTTCCATATATTGATATTTTGATTGTTTGGGTCCTATCATGAATCAATTCACTGCTATTCAGAGTTCTCAAGTCTCTTTGAACAATCGTATTTCTGCATTAGAGTGTGGCTCTCAAGCAAAGACTTTAAAGATAAGTCTTGATGATCAGGATGATCCTGAAAATCAAGAGGGGGAGAAACGACAGAATGTCTTTGAAGATGTTCAAATAACACAAGGTCAAAGTTCTGAAATATCTTCTGAAGAAGCTCAAGTTCAAACTTCTGAACGATCTTCTGAGAAAACTTTTGAAGAAGTTCAAAAGACTGAAAATGATGAAATTAATAGAGCTTCTGAATCAATAAACGATATTTTACATGTAGAAGATGAAGGTTTAGAAGCTGAAAAAGTCACTTCTGAAGAATATATGGAAGAAGGATATGAGACTGAGAAAGTGTCTCTGGATTCTGAAAACAAACTCAGTTGTGAAGACACAGATGTTATTCCTGACTCAAATGAAGAAATGTTGAATGAGTATCTTGCTTTTGAAGACATTATTGGAGAGCCAAGTGATTTATCTGATGTAATCTTATTTGATGAAGAAATGGAAGTAAATGAAGGAATGGAGTTAGAAGAAGATGTTGTGATTAATGAGAACAGAGATCTGATTGTCTGGAGACCTCAAGTCATTAGAGAAATTGAAAGTGATGAAATTTCTGAAAACTTGTTTATACTGGTTGGTCAATATTGTTGGAGATATATCATCTTGAATCATCCAAGGAATCTGGAGTGTAGGTTCTTGGACGAAAGACTAATGATCTTCAAGGAATTCATTAATCAACCAACTGAATGGTTTGAAATTGAAGTTGATTTAAGTCATATCGAGGCTTATGATTTTACAGATGAAATCTTAATAATTGCTACAGATAAACCACTTATCGGATTCAGAAGCTACATAAACATTCCTATGATTGATTTTCCTATTCTTGAAGAACCCATAGTTGATCAGATCTATGAAAGTGATATGATATTTGAAAGTTCTGAAGAAAGTCATCTCATCTTTCCTGAAGACATTATTATGGCATGTATAGAAGAAATCTCAGGTATGCTACTTTAGAAGACAATGTGAATGATGAATGGTCTAAGGATTACATCTCAAAGGTTAGGTCTTATGTAAAAGACATGGATTACAAGAAATGAATGACTCAACCTTGATCAAAAAGATCATATGTATATCTAAAGGTGTTGAGGATGATTTGTATATAGTAAAGTTTGGAGCTGAAAGGAGAGATGGTTCTTTCACAGAATTCTCTTTATTTGATCTGTATAAGTTGAGGTTGCAGGATAAGCTTACTGTTCTGAATTTTTGTGTCAAGAGAGAAGATTCTGAAGTTGTTTCTGAGATAAGAAGAATTTTGGGGATCTATGTCAGAAATCTAATTAAACATGTTTTTCAGCTGGCATTAGAATTCAGATTAGATAATGTGAATCTCTTGGAGCCTGAAAGTATTGAAAGACAGGGAATTAGAAAGGTCTTCACAAATCCAGATTTGGGATTCACTTACAGAACAGGAGTAGATCACTCAAAGACATTCATTCTTTCTGACATACCGAAGTACTCAACTTCTACTCTGAAATGGTTAATAGAGTATGCAAAACAATATCTTCCTTCATCTGATGTTGTAGAGGAAATAATTTACTTGATCAAGGAAAGAATATTTTTCAGAGATTATGTAAGAAAAGGTTCTTTGACTGGGCACACAAGAATAAATCAAATCAAGGGAGCTGATTATCTTCCGAGCAATGCCTATGACTTTCAGATTCACACAAAGAAACAAGACACTGAAGAAATTCAGAAGCTCTCTCAAAAGATGGAAAGTTCAGAAACTGAAAAAGGAAAAGAAAAGGTCTCTGAAAACTCTCTGGAAGAAATTGCACAAAAGTCTGAATCTGAACACTTACAAGAGCAAAGGATTGAAGAACATGCTTTAACAATGTTTCCTGAATTCTTTCATCTAGAAATGTTCATGGAATATGAACAAAAGTTCAATTATATTGATTGCTGGATTGAGAAGTCTTTTGGATGGAAACAATGGTATTCAGATATCATTAGAAAAATTAGACTCCCTGTAAGTGAAGTACGAAAAGAGAGTCCAATAGTGAAAGTAATCACTGCTGATCTGAAGTAGAAAAACAATTACAAGCATTCTTACTTTACTGTTGAGAGAAAAGATGGTGAGATCTCCACTTTTAAAACAGCTAATTTTCAGAATGTCTATCTCAGAGATCTGCTAAGAGTATACAGAAGTTTGTATCCCTTTCATGATTCTATTGCCAAGTTCAGAAAAGCTTTCCCAGTTCTTTGAGATGGCCTGTACAGAGAATTTATTTCGGCAACTAAGACAGATTTCCAAGTAGCTTTTGTAATGAGCAAAGAGAAAGTGCATATGAGTGCTCCAAATCTGAGCTTACCAAATACTGAAAATCTCAAAAGAAGTACTCTAGTCATTCAACCTCTAGGTTTGGTGTGCAAATCTTTGACAGATTATTATTTGTAAGATTTGAAGAACTACACAAGTGTTGTAATGGAACTCTTATGATTATAAGAGATAAACTGGAGAAGAAGAAAAATAAAAGACAAAAGAAGCTTAGTGATGAAGAATGGGAGAAGTACAGAAAGCTGGCAAAGGAAATGATAAGGATCATTGAAGCTATAATGGCATACAGAATGCTTATTCTTAAAAATGTTAGAGAAATTCTTAATTTCTGGAAATATGACTTAACTTTTGAAGCTAAGGGGGAGATTGATAGATATCAGAAGTAGCTTCAAAAGAAGACTAGGTTCTGAAAAGAAAGATCCAGAAGTCTGCAGAAAAGTGAAGTAAAGCCTAAGACATAACTTCTGAAGTGGCTACTTCAGAAGTTCTGAAGAGGATTCTGGAGACACTTCTGAAGAAGTTCAGAGGATGTTTAGAAGCAGTTCTGAACATGTCTGTTATTGTTGTACTGGAACTTTAGCCTTTCCATTTGTATATACATAGATAGTTTGATAGGTTGTTATAACTAATGTTGATAGATAGAGCTTGAAAAGGAACAAATATTGTAATCCAGTGAAGTAATCAATACAACATACAACTTCAGTGATCTAATTCTTGTTCTTATTCTTTAATCTTTCTACATTCTTGATTGTTTGGGATCTAAGACTACTAAAGCTGAAAAATTAGCTCATGGAAAGAAAGTAGCTCAAACTGATAAATCAGCGAGAGTGAAATCCACCAAGGTTGGGAAACCTTCCAAGGCGAAGATATCCACTAAAGAGAATTCTTCAGCCAGTAGTTATTCCGCAAGTCCTTCCACTAACTCAACAGGACCCATAGTAATATGGGTACCTATGAAAAATTAATCCTTTTGTTGTATGCAGAGTGCCAAAGGTATCTGGTATCTTGATTGTGGATGCTCAAGGCACATGACTGGCAGAAAATCTCTGCTCTCTGAATATAAGGAAGAAGCTGGTCCCTTAGTGACCTTTGGTGGAAATGGCAAATGATACACTAAGGGCGTGTTTGGTAGGAGGTATTAAACAACAGTTAATGGAAATGATAATAAAAGAAACTGTTTGGTTTTATATAATATAATGGGTTCATTCCCTCAGAAGCCCAAATTTTCATTCCTGATTAAATTGGGGGGAATGAAAATTCATTCCCATTTTCATTCCCTGTCATTTTCTTTCCTATTCCCATTCCCATTCTCTTGCCAGAACCAAACGGCCCCTAAAGGTTATGAAATTCTATTCAATGGAGCCACCTCATTTTCTCGAGTAACTTACGTTGAAGGACTAAAGCACAATCTATTGAGCGTTACTCATCTATGTGACAAAGACTTCAAAGCTCTTTTTTTAAAGAACAGATGTGTTGTCACTGACTCAAATGACAAACTTGCCTTAATAGGAAAAAGAGTTGAAAATGTGTATGTTATTAATATGAATAACTCTCACTCTAAAAACATCTGTTTCATTTCCAGAGCCTCCTCTGACATAAACTGGTAATGGCACAAAAGACACTCTCATCTAAACTTTAAGGCAATCAATGAATTGTCTCAAAAAGAACTTGTCAGGGATCTCCCTAATCATACATTTGCAAAGGAATCTCTTTGCTGAACGTGTGAAAAGGGAAAATTGACAAACACCTCTTTCAGATATAAACAAGTCTCTTCAGCAACCTCACCTCTCCAACTTCTACATATGGATCTATTTGGACCTGTAAATGTCCAATCTCTCTCTGAAAAGAAGTATACTCTTGTGATAGTTGATGAATATTCTAGATATACTTGGGTATTCTTTCTTCGATCCAAGAGTGATACACCTGAGGTTATTATAGCTTTTATCAAAAGAATGGGAGTCCTCAATAATCGTATCGTTCGCTCCATGAGAAGTGATCATGGTACTGAGTTCAAGAAAGTACCTTGATTAATTTCTTTGAAGAAAAGGGAATCACTCACAACTTCTATTCAGTGAGAACTCGTCAGCAGAATGGTGTTGCTGAAAGAAGAAATCGAACGATTATTGAAGCAACTTGCTCAATGCTCAGCGAATCGCATCTACCTACTCAATTCCGGGCTGAAGCAGTCAACACAGCATGCTTCACTCAAAATCGATCTATTATAGTGAAGCGATTCAAGAAGACCTCCTATGAACTATTTCATGAAAAAAGACCCTCTTTGAAATATCTACACATCTTTGGATGTAGATGTTATATTCTTAATGACAGAGATCATTTGGGCAAGTTCGATCCAAAAGCTGATGATGGGATATTCCTTGGATACTCTTCTGTATCCAAGTCTTTCAGAATCTTCAACAAAAGAAGACAACATGTTGAAGAATCCATGCACGTCAACTTTGATGAATCTCATCCCATTAATTCTGCTCCTATCTCTGAAGAAGATGAGGAGTTGAATGAATGGATGGGATCTCATTATGGAGAAACTGAAACTTATTTCAGCAATCAACCTAATGATGAAACAAATGATGATGGAATCCCTGATCATCCTACTTCAACCAGCGATCCGTCAACATCAGGGATCTACGTCACTCCTCTCATTCAGATTCTTCCATCTGATACTTCTCTAGGAAATTCTTCAGTGAATAACCAAACTTCATCTTCTACTGATCAATCCTCAGAACCTCCTCCAAAATTGATCTTCAATGAAGTTCCTGTCCCTGAAACCATCAACGACATCCCCGAAAGAGAGCAAATCGCTGAATCAATTATTGATCAGTCTCCTCAACCTCCAGCTCAGCGATGGACTACAAATCATCCAATAAATCAAGTCATTGGTGATCCAAATGCAGGTATTAAGACTCGTAGAGGTACATGTAATATATGTCTCTATGTTAATTTTATTTCTCTCGCTGAACCTAAGAAAATAGATCAAACTATCTCTGATCCTAGCTGGGTCTCTGCCATGCAAGAAGAACTAACTGAGTTTCGTAGAAACAAAGTTTGGAATCTTGTTCCTCGTCCCTCTGATAAAACTGTAATAGGAACCAAATGGGTTTTTCGAAATAAGCTGGATGAAAATGGCACTAATATTCGCAATAAGGCTAGACTTGTTGCTCAGGAATACAGACAGGAAGAAGGTATTGACTATGATGAGACCTTTGCTCCTGTGGCTCGACTAGAAGCCATAAAACTCTTTTTAGCTTATGCTACCCATAAAGACTTTAAAGTTTTTCAAATAGATGTTAAAAATGCTTTTCTTAATGGTAAACTCAGCGAGGAAGTTTATGTTGAACAACCTCCTGGTTTCGCTGACCCAAACCATCCTGGTTATGTTTTCAAACTCCAAAAAGCTCTTTACGGGTTAAAACAAGCTCCCAGAGCTTGGTATGATACTCTCTCAAAATTCCTTCTTAAAGAAAAATTTGTTCGTGGAAAGATTGACCAAACTCTATTTTTAAGAAAATATAAAGGTCATACTATTCTTGCTCAAATATATGTTGATGACATTATTTTTGGCTCCATAAGACTCAAATTATGCACTCGTTTTGCAAACCGACTGAAAAAGGAATACAAAAATGAGTATGACGGGTGAACTCACATAATTTCTAGGTTTGCAGATTAAGCAATCTGACAAAGAAATTTTCATTTGTCAAAGTAAATATGTTAAGGACATGCGGAACAAGTTTGATATGAATCCATGCTCATCGATGAAGACCCCAATGACACCTCCTCTAACATTGAGTAAAGACCCAAATGGGAAACCTGTCAGTATCACTGCCTATCATGGGATGATTGGGTCTCTGCTATATCTCACAGCGAGTAGACCTGATATCATGTATTCTACATGTCTCTGTGCTCGGTATCAAGCTGAACCGAAGGATCTCACCTCATCTCTGTAAAGCGACTCTTCAGATATCTGAAAGGAACTCCAAATTTGGGTCTTTGGTATCCCAAAAGCTCAGGGTTCGATCTAATCGGTTACTCTGATAGTGATTTTGTAGGACGTAGGATTGATAGAAAGAGCACCACTGGCGGATGTCAGCTATTAGGTGGTAAGCTGATAAGCTGGACAAGTAAGACGCAGAACTCTGTTTCCACCTCTACCGCTGAAGCTAAATACGTAGCCGCTGGTAGTTGTTGTGCTCAAATCTTTTGGATGAGAAATCAGCTAAGAGATTATGATCTCAAATTTTCTAAAATTCCTATTTATTGTGATAGCACTAGGGCTATTGCAATAGCAAATAATCCTGTTCTTCACTCAAAAACCAAGCATATTGAGATTTGATATCATTTCATCAGAACTTCATTTTGTTCCAACTGAATATCAGCTCGCTGATCTTTTAACCAAACCTCTTGATGAAGCCAGATTAATCTACTCATCAGCAAACTTGGTATGTCAAACGCTGAATAATTCTCCATTCTCTGAACTCTGATTTAGCGATACTTGATCATTCTCACTCAGGTATGAACTTCTAAATCTTTATACTCTCTAAATATTTTCTTTCAGGGAATGTCTTAAGGATAATGATTAACATTTTTAAAATGTTAATCATTTTCAATATTTTTCAAATAAGAAAAGGACACGTCAGACCTATATCTGACACACGACGGACCACGACGTTTCCTTTCCTACTCCTTTCTAGGAACGTGCGCTAGGTCATCATTACTTTTTCAAAAAGCTAAAACCGTCGTTTATCTATCCTTTATCTCTCCTCATGCTATTTAAGAAACTTAATTCTTCATTCGATTCTTTACGCGATCCTTACTCTCCAAGCAAGAACTTTCTTTGAATATTCAAACCCTTCCTCAAGAACACCAAGAACACGCACTTGTGCATTTTTCTTTATTTTCACGTTTAAGGTTTGATCTAACCCTCTTCTTCACTTTAAACACAAATGTTGTTTATCGCATCTTTAACATTATGAAACTCTTATTTAAAATCCAGTTTTAAGTCCAAAACAAATGTGATAAATCTCTATTTCTTTTACCAAAACCTGTTCTGGGTTTGTCTTAGAACAGAAGACCTTTTTTAAGAGGTATTTTTTTTACAAGTTTCTTTCTCTTTTTCAAAAATTGTGGTACTAACAAGTATTTTGATATTTGTTCATCAAAATCCTTGTTTTTCTTCTACACTTTTTGGTAATCTTTGTACCAAAAACACCTTTTCTGGTTTATTACCCTTGTATTAAACCATGATTTTCCTATTTGGTGTTCCAATCTTTGAAACAGACATGGCATCTTCAAGCAAGAACACTAAGGCTGCTGATCAAGTTGTTCTCAACAAGGCCCCTGTGTGCCAGTTTGACTTAGAACAAGCTTCCTTCAAGGCCTGCAACTACCTCGCGCTTGTGGATATCCCTGCTGAACGATCTTATTTCAACGATGGTGCTACCTTCATCAAAGCCTGTCCTCTAATGTATGCCTTCATGCACAATCCAGTGGGTATCACTGCGCATCTTCAGGCACTCTGGTATACAGCTAACTGCACAACCCTCTCCTCTAACAAGTGAAGGAAGCTCCCTGCAATCAGTTTCACTATCCCCTCTCTCAGTGACTTTTCCTTCACCTCCGACTTTCTGAGGAATGCCCTCCGCCTTCCTTCAAAAGGAAAGAACGAGTCTTGGTCCCTTGATCCCTCTAAGGAACAAATAGAGGACTTCTTGGACTCTATTGGTTATGTTTGGGATAACCCTGAAGTCAAGACGGTAGGGTCGAAGATGGAAAAGAAGCGTCTTCCTGGTCGCTGGCAATACATCTTCACACAAGTGATTCAGTGCTTGGCTCCAAGTTTGGTTCTCACGACCAAGCCAGCAAGCATTTCCAGGACCTTGGATTTGCTTTCTGCACCAACTACAAGTTGAATTGTGCGGACTACATATTTAGCGATATGTACAACAAGGTCAAAGCTGCAAAGAAAAACCAATTCATTCCTTACCCCAGGTTCTTTGCAACCATTTTGGAGGTGACCTTCAAAGGTGAATATCCAACGGTAGCCAACCAAGGCTTCTCGATGGTAGGGAGGAAGTCTCTGGACATTAATGTCCATCCAGATGATGCTCCTTTCACTCGCTACATGCTGCAGCTCATCAAAGCAGCTACACATGTGTCCATCTCACTGAATAACCCATCAGTGAGTATCCCTGACACCTCCTCTTCCTCCAAACGAAAATAACCAACCGATGGTCATAAAAATACCATCGCTCAAAAACCAACTGCAAAGAAGCCAAGGAAGGAACTCTCTCAAAAGATTTCCCTTCCTAATTCGGGTGTACTACCAACGTCCTCTGTAGCCACTGCCATGACAACGGTCTCTGAATCCGTTGCCGCTTCTTCAGCACTACCACCACCTTCAGCGACGACGGTCACTGAACGTGCTATAGCCAGCTCCGCTGAAGCTGGATCAGGTACTACATTCACAGCCTTCTTTTCTTCTTCTACCATCTCTTCTTTGGTCCTTACACATACAAATGATTCAGAGATAGTTGTCCCTATCTCTGATGAAGTTGAATCGTACGTTGTTCAAACTTCAGTATTGTTTCGACAATCTGAACTTTGGAAAGCCATTACAACATGACCTCAGCATGTCTCTCACAGATATACTAAGACACAGGATAGTGATCCACATGACACTACCTTAGTACTCGTTGTTCCTAAGAGTAATCCTCATGATGCTCTCAAGGTAAATAACATGTCTAATCATCCATCATCTAACCTAGAGCTCTTCTTGGCTACTCTGTCTATGTTATCATCATGTACTACACCTCAGTCTCTCTCCATACCAGCAACCACGCTCACTGTCTCCAAGGTCGCTGCTGCTACTACTCCCTCTAGTGCTACCAAGGGTAAATCTCCTCAGCAACTAAAGACAGGTGCTGAACTGCGCAAAGTAAAGCAGGAGAAGTTTTTTTCAAAGCTTCCTCCTTTTACCATGGAGATCCCCAAGATTGTTCTCCCTCACCCCACATTCCCTGCAATTGACATCTTGGTCAACGAATGTGCTCTCACAAGGGCTAGGGTAGACTATCTCCAAACCTCCGCTGAATACATCTTTCAGACTGTCGCTGGTAATCCAGGGATGAAGGCCACGATTAACAATGTCTACACTGACATTCAGGCACTCAAGGTTGATACTCTGGCTCATCAGCAAGCTTTTGCCCAGCTGGAGAAGAAGGTAGAAGCACAAGACCACGTGCTAGAGTCTATTCAAAATACTCAGTCTGACATGATGCAGATGCTGACCAGAATACAGAAGCTACCTCTTCTTTCAATACTACTGATCGGACTTCACTGAACTAGGTCGTTCAGACTCAGACTATGCATACTAACTCTCTAAGGGACATTGGGTCAAATGTGCATACTCTGATGGTGCACGTTCTCCCCGCTAATAACATCGAGGGGGAGAGATGCACCAAGGAAATCGCTGACGGGATCATCGGAGAAGCTAACGAAAGATTCCCTGAAACTCTGATATCTCCCTACATTCGGCAAAACCCTCTTTCCTCTTTCGCTGAAAAAGTAATCGTTGAGGAAGATGAAGAGGAAGAAGAACACGATGAGGAAGAAAATGATGACATCCCTCACTATGGTGGAGATGAAGATAATGATGACGATGATATCCCTCCTGGTGCTCTTGAGCACCTCAAAAATAGTAGACCAGGTTCGTGCCTGAAATAGTCTACAGGGAGCCTTAGGGGGACGGACCACCTTCTATTCAGGATCCGTCCAGCTAATCAGGCAAAAGAAACCAGGTGGCAGATGTTGATGCCACCATTCCAGTATCTGAGGGGGAAACCGCTGTAGAGGTAACTCTTCCCCTTATCCCTTATACTCGCATCTCTGAACCCCTAACCTATCCTTCTTACTCTCCTCCAAATTTTGGTGCTGACCAATCTCTCTCTCCTTCCCCCATTCTTAGTGAGTCTAGTCCCCCAAAGGACTCCACTTTTTGGAAGGAACCTTCATCTGAGGAGCAGTTTTTGAACATATCCGACTCTGACTCTCAAGATGAAGAAGGCCTCATTCCCAGATGCCGCGCTTAGAGACCCCTAGTAAGCGAGCCTGAAGAGGAAGAAAGGTGAATAAACTTCTTGAAAGAACTCGAAGCCAAAAATATAAAGATGCCTTCTGCTGAACCAGAATGTCCAACTCTTATCAACGTGGTAGATGACTTCTATTTTCTATCAAAGGAAGAGAGAGCACAAGCAGTTGAAGCTCAGAGACTAAGGGATGAAAAGATGAAGCAAACAGAGAGTGATCTAGAGCTTGCAAGAAGAATACTCAAGGAGGATGCTGCTAAAGAAAAGGCGACTAAAGATCAAATTGAGAAAAGTCAAAGAGTCGTTGAAGCTTTGGCACAAAGCGAACTAAATGAAGAAAATATCAAAGTGAATCCTATCCTCGCTCAAGAGAAGATCCTGAATGCTCTAACCAATGAAGAATCAAGCCACGTAGAAAAAGAACTGCGCTGGTGCACTGAAAGATTCAATTTTCGGAGGTTTGATTCAAAAATCATTCGAGCGACGATCGAAGGACGTTCTTCCAAAAGGTATGGGCTGAAGGTATTTGTTCGAATATATAGACATGCAAATGCTGAAAAAGAAGAAGCCAAGTTCTTGAAGTTCTATGGATACTCTGAATGGCTAGAAACTAAAGATGCCATTCAGGGTTCCAAATCAAAGTTTAAAGATGTGGTAGAAAGAGCGTTGGATCAACTTCTTCAAAGGATGTCACAACATGTACAAGTTCCGCCTCTCCCTAAGCCTACAAGAAAGAAAAGATCAAATGCTGAAGGAGGTTCATCTTCCAAAAGTGATCATGAAACCAAATTCAACTACGAAAATATTCTCGGTCATCTGGAAATCCCTAACATCTCAATGCTGAACGTCTCTCTCCCTCAAAATAGAAGATATGAAGAAAATGGAATCATCACCTTTCCTGAACCAGGTATGATTTTCATGGCAATGATGGCTTTCTAGGGCTCTTCAGAAACAGCGAGGTTAGCAAAGCTCCATCAGCCTTCATCAAAATCATGCATCACAACTGCTGGTAAGATGATCTGGTGATGAATCGACAAAAAACGCTCTATGAAAATGAAATACGAAGAAGACATGAAGCTCTCTAATTGGTCAGTGTATTATACTACTCTTTACTTACAAATTTGTAATTTGATTGTTCATGTAATGTCTTCAGATTGTTAATGAAATTTCAAATGAAGTACTCTACTCCAACTGTGTACTGAAAAGATCTCTGAAAACAGTAAATGGGACATTGAACATAAGAGTTCTAACTTCTTTACATACCTCCTTACTCACTGATATTTTCTCTCTGAAATTTAAATCAGTGAATGTACTTAAGGCATTTACTTGTAAAAATTGTGTTTTCATATCCTTATAAATGAAACTCAATGGCTATAATAGATTAGCTGAAAAAGATCTCACGAATTAGTACTTAGAAATTTTTACTTTATTATTTCTTAAGTCCCTACTAATCCCTTTAAGTAATTTTCTCATATTACTTAATCATGATCAAATAAGGGCGGAGAGATTGTTGATCATAACTCCTCTTAGTGATGTGAATATGATTCCTCTTTAAACTTAGTGAAACTTCCATTTGTAAGCTTATGCTTTTGGCCTAAACCCTAAACCCTAAACCCTAAACCCTAAACCCTAAACCCTAAACCCTAATCCTAAAAGCTCTATCTCTTTTCTCTCTTATTTCCTTATGCATCAATCTGTGTGATTTCTTAAGTTACAATAGAATAGGTTTACTTGTTCTAATTCCGCTTGTAACTGTAAATTTGTTTATTCAATATAAACTGATTTAAAATCTGACTGTTTGTATTCAACCCCCCCCCCCTCTTCTACAAACCGTTTCTATATCCTTGAACTCTTGTACACTCCCTTGTTGGGACCAACGCTTTGTTTGTCAAATTTGATGGCTGACTTTTTCTTTGTCATCCGAAGCATTATTTTTTTTATATTTCCATGCAAAAATTTTGTTTTATGTCATACGAAATATAATTTTCAAATCTTATCATAATATTTTTTCTTCGCATGTAAAAGGAAATTATCCGAAGTTGAATATTTGTTTCAAAGTATCGTGCGACAAGTTTCGAAGATTCTGATAAATTTCGATAAGTATCGATAGTGTTTTGACAACATGTTGACAAGTTTGAAAGTTGATAAGAGATCTGAGTTTGAGATAGAAAAATAGTTTAAACAGAAGATTGCAGTGCTTTCTAGTCAGTTAACTGAAATACAGACTGATATGGTGAAGGATCTGTGTTTGAAATCTGAAATGCAGATGCGATTTGACTTTATGGTTGAAGAAAGAAATACTTTGAAACAAAATTGAAAGAACTTGAATCGAAGACTGGTTCAAGTTCAAGTTTTACAAAGATTTTTTCATAATCATCTGTCAAATCAATAGAATAGATTCGTCCTTCTAATCTTTTCTATAATTCTTCTATTGATGGTTCATATAATAACACTTCTATGCAGGAAAAGATGATTTGGAAAAAGAGACCAATTCCACCTGTGCATACTGACAATAGGACTGACTCAAAGCTTTATGCTTACTCTTTCAATCAGTTAATAAGTTTCAATGAAAACAACATGAACTGGTCAATTCATGCACCAAATGATTTTGTACACTGAAGGTATGTAAACAGATGGTATGGTACGTACTCTATACCAGCTTCCACAATGATAAGATCTACTGTTAGAACATCTAGTTGACATAGATGGTTCGGATCTTACAGTATACCTCAAACTAAAGCTAACATGCAATGACCCATGAATGTATGGGTACAAAAATCTGCTTAATCTATTTTGCAAGTTGTCATGTGTTATGCTGAATTCTGACGATTCAAAGACATGATCAGACTTATTCATGGTTTGAGGGGGAGTAAGTACTTTCTATCTTTGAGGGGAAAATATTTTGTACCATTTTGTTCAGGCGAGATCTATTTTTATGGGGAGCAAATTGTTCTGAAGGAGATATATTTCTGAGGGGGAGCTAACAGTTGTGTTTTATATACAATGATTTAGTCTTTGGTCGTTCATGATTCTTAGGATTCTCCTAATCATCATGAGGGGGAGAAATTATATATAAAAGACACATACATACACATGAAGTCATATATCACATGCAAAGAACTTAAGACGTGGTCACATGTGAAAGGATATTCAAAAAATTAATGTTGGTGTTAAGGGGGGACCAGATAGAGTTGACATGGGCTCATCTTGAAGATTATTATTGTCAAAGCTTGTCTGTTGTCAAGTGAAAGATACTTGAAGATTATTATTGAAGACTGATAATAATGTCATTTGTGAACAAGAGATTCTATGATTTAATGCTGAAGTTGAAGGGGAGCAACAAGAGATGACAGAGGTTAACGAAGTAGTCATATGTTTAAAAGGTTTGAATATAAATCTATTGATTCTAAGGTTGAAAAGCCGTCAGATTCAAAGATTGTAGATTGAGCAAAAGTGTAAAAGGATTTAGATTAAAGCTGTTTAAAGCCTGAAGATGTTTAAAGTTTGATGCTTTCATGATATACAGGTAAAGAGCTTAGTACACGTAGTGTCAAACCTCCAAGCCTAATTATTTAAAGCATATTTGTTGACTTCTAAAGTTTCTGGTGAAAAGTCTTCCGAAGATACTAAAGATTTGTTCAAGCTGAAGGATTTTGATCTGACGATTCTGATGCGCATAAAAAGGGGAGCTTGTTTTTATTCAGATGCAATATGCTTGAATACAAAGGGGAAGATTGTTTCTCAGTTGGATATTGTTTGTTGACAAAGTTTGATCATCTTTAAAGAAAAAAGGAGACCGTTATAGCTGATTTGCCGAATTGTTATATCGAACACAAATGGGGAGATTGTTAGATATAAATATATTGTATCCGAGATTACAATATTGAAGACGAAAGTCAAAGCTTGTAGTCAACAAAGTCAACATTATGCCTAATTGTATTTTACTCTTTGTATGGAGTTGAGGTATAAATACCCTTTGTCAATGCACTTTGACTTAAGCCTTTCATTGTTATATTTATTGAGAATATATTATAGAGATAGATATATTGTAAGAGAGAATATCAATATACAAATCAGATTTGAAAATCCATTGATGTTATTCTTGATATTATTTATTAGATTCATCGTTATTAGATATATCTGGAATTAACATATTTTCTATAAGAATTTATAGAGGGTATAGAAGTACTGAATTATTGTACTTTTGACACTAAGTAATGGTGATGACTGAGAAGGTTATCACTCAGTGTTCAACATACCGAGTTCGTTGATCAGGATATTAAACCTTTTTTCATCAATGGTTTTTGTGAAAAGGTCGGCAAGTTGGTACTCAATGGTAATAAAGTAAGCATGGGAATTGGATCCGAACCGTCGGGTAACCCGGTCCACCCGCTTCTGTCAGGGAGGGGGATTCCCCGCTAAAACGCGCCCTGGGGACGGGGACGGGGATCCCCGTTTGTTTCAAACCGGGGATGGGATAGGGACAGGTATCAAACCCTCTTCGCTTGCCCCGTACCCGTATTATTTAGTCTAAATTAATTAAATAAATATATTCTCAATCTTAGTGTAATTTTAATTTTGAATTATTAGGATTAGAAACCTTTTTCTTTTTGTCTTGTCTTTAGGTGATTAGGTTTGTCATATGCAGTACAATGTACATGCGTATAGCCCGCTACAGTGGTGCTACCCATAACCCATTTCCAACTCTAGTAAGTTGAGGTAGAATTGTGGAAAGGAGATAACAAGTAAGGAGTAAGTAAAGTAACTAGTAAGGAATCGAGACCAAATGACTAGTAAGTAACTACTGAGTGAGTTGATGATTCAAGGTATTTGATCCTTCTTCTTCTTTTAACTGAGATCCACGCTGAGTCTGAGAGCTCGTGGCTTACGCACTTTTTACTCTCTCTGTCCGTATACGTCTTTCTCGTTCCATTCTAGGGTTTTTGTTCAGGTACATCCATGGATGCATCCTTCTTCTTGTTCTTACTCTTTATTATTTATGTTCACTTTTAGTAGTATATGTTGATTGGTTTATATTGTTGGTAGATCACCATATTTATTTACGTTGTTTTTAAAGGGATTTGTTGGCAAAAAAAAAAATATTATTTGCATGGAACATTATGAAGCATGTCCTAGGCATCATTGACAAATTCTAAAAGAGTTTAAATAGAGGATTTTTCATTGATTAGTGGGAAGTGTCAAAGATTAGTGGCAAGTGTCAGAAAATATAAATTACAGTATCATATTTAAAAGCTAAAAACTACACCACAAATGACCAAAGAATGATGGTCCCAAAATAACCATAATCCAATTGTTTACAATTTTTTATTGATTTATATTTTAGTACTATACGTTGATTGGTTTATAACTTTATATATGTTTGTTAGGACCCAAACAATCAAGATATCAATATATGGAAAGATTTTAACAGGAATGTGATAGCCAAATATAATATGTATTGATTAAATGTACAGTATTACAGAATATGTCTTTGCAAGGCTAATGGAAAAGTTAGTTCTAACTATCTAGCTAACTATCTATTTATACATGAAATAGAAAGACTAAAGTAACAGTACATTCATAACAGACAAGTTCAGAATAGGTTCTGAACTTCTTCAGAAGTATCTTCAGAAGTGTCTTCAGAACTTCTTCAGAAACTTTTCAGAAAATCTTCATAACTTCTGAAGTTGGCACTTCAGAAGTTTATGCCTTAGGCTTTTCTTTGTCTTTTCTTCAGATCTTTATATCTTCAGAACCCAGTCCCTTTTGAAGCTATCATGATATCTCTATCAATCTCCCCCTTAGCTTCAAAAGTTCAAATCATACTTCCAGAAATTCAGAATTTCTCTAACATCTTTCAGAATTAAGTTCCTGTATTCTAGCAAGGATTCAGCAATCCTAATCATCTCTTTTGCAAGATTCTTGTGCTTCTCCCAATCTTCATTGCATAGATTCTTTGGTCTTTTATTTTGTCTTTTCACCAAACGATCTCTGATAGCCATGAGGGTTCCATTGCAACATTTGTGGAGTTCTTCAAATTCTGAATTACTAAAGTGCTTTTCTTCAAATTCTGAATATCTGGTAGACTCAGATTTGGTTTGCTCAAGTGTAATTGTTTCTTATTTAGAACATAAGCATCTTGGAAATCAGTCTTTGCAGCCCATATGAACTCTTTGTACAAACCATCACTGAGAATTGGAAATGATTTTCTGAACTTGGTGATTGAATCATGAAAAGGGTAAAGACTTCTATAAACTCTGAGTAGATCTCTGAGATATATATTTTGAAAATCAGCTTCCGAAAAGGTAGAAATCTCACCATTTTATCTTTCAACTGTAAAGAATGCATACTTGTAATTTTGTCTTGTCTTCAAGTCAGCATTAATTACCTTAACCACTGGGCTTTCCTTTCTTGCTTCATTATCTGGGATTCTTATTTTTCTAATGATATCTGAATACCATTTTTTCCAACCAAAGGACTTTTGAATCCAACAATCAATATAGTTGAACTTTTGTTCATATTCCATGAACATTTCTGGATGGAAATATTCAAGAAACATGGTGAAAGCACTTTCTTCTATTCTTTGAACTTGCAGTTGTTCCTCTTCAGATACTTGCTCTATAGTAACCAACTGTTTAGAAATAGCTTCAGAAATTACTTCTTTCCCTTTCTCTTTATCCTTCTGACTTGGTTCAGAACTTTCAATGTTCAGAGAAAACTTCAGAATTTCCTCCAAGTCTTGTCTCTTTGAGTGAATTTGGAAATCAAAAGTATCACTAAGTATATAATCAGCTCCTCTGATCTTGTTTTCTCTTTTGTGACCAGCTGGATAAATTTTCCTTACAATTTCTCTGAAATGAACTCTTTCTTTGATTAGATATATGATTTCTTCTTTGACATCTGAATCTTCAATATAATCCTTGGCATAAGTAAGAAACCAATTCAGAGTTGAGTTAGAATATTTTGGAATATCTGAAATCAAAAAAGTTTTATTTCCGTCTGCTTTATATCTGAACCCAAGATCTGGACTAGTGAACACTCTAGTCATTGTATTTTCAAGGTTTATAGGTTCCAACAGATTTACTTTAGATAACCCAAATTCCAGAGCTAATTGAAAGTCATGCTTGATTAAGTTCCTTATGTAGATTCCCAGAATTCTTCTAACTTCAAAAACAAGCTCAACTTCACTTCTAGCAACACAATAATGAAGAACTGTCAGTTTGTCTTGCAATTTTAATTTGTACAGATCATACTGAGTAAATTCACACAAATATCCATTTCTTCTTTCTGCTCCAAATCTGAATATTACTAGATCATGTTCAACAGTCTTTGAAAGACATCTAATCTTCTTTATAAGAGTGGAGTCATTCAGATTTTGAACTCCATGCTTCTGAACAAAGTTTCTAACTTGAGAAATTTGATCTTCAGACCACTCATCACTTACAAAATCCTCTAGACACTCATCACTTACAAAATTGGTTCAGGAAACTCCAAGCTTGTTTCTCCAGAAAGAAATATATCTTCTTTTTCATAGACTTGATCTAGAATAGGTTCTTCAAGTAGAGGAATATCAAATTTGGGAATAGTAATGCAGGATCTGACTCTTACTTCAAATTTTCGAGAATAGACCATCAAAATTTCATCCGCAATTTTAGTTCCTCCCATATGACTTATATCAAATTCTAGTTCAACTTTTTCATCTGGTTGATCAAGAAAATCTCTGAAGACAGAAAACCTGTTGTCCAAAAGTCTACACTCCAGACTTCTTGGATTATTCAAAAACACATGCACCCAACAGAATTGGCTTAGTATTCTCCATAGTTCTTCAGAAGCTCTTCTGTATTCATCACTCAAAGATTGTTGGGGCTTCCATATTACCAAATCTTTTATTTCATTGACTTCGGAACTTTCTCCCACATCAGCTCCAGACATGTCGTCTTCAAACATAATACCATCAGAGAGATCACTGGGCTCACCAATGACATCTTCAAATGCAAGATATTCCCTTAGCATCTCTTCATTTGAATCAGGAATAATGTTTGTATTATCTGAGCTTAAGTTACCTTCAGAATCAAAGGATAACTTCTCTTTTTCATACCCTTCCTCTACTATATCTTCAGAAGAATGAATATTTGTCTCTTGCTCTTCATGTTATGCAAATAAGATATCATCTATTGCTTCAGAGACTCTGTTAGATGCTTCACCAACATTCTGAGCATCTTCAAAAGTTTTCTCAGAACTTTGCTCATGAACATTTTCAACATTTTCTGGTTCAGACACTCTCTGCCTTTTCTCCCCCTCTTGATTATTAGGATCCTGATCATCAAGACTTCTTTTAGAAGTGTCTGACTGAGGCCTGCATTCTAGAGCAGATAATCTTGTGCCTAAATCTGTTTGAGAACTCTAAATAGAAGAAAGTTGATTTAAAATCTGAGCAATATCAGCCTTGGTTACATAAATGGAAGAATCTTGTTGTGCAGAAGAAGAAGAAGAAGTCTGAGAAGCTTTCAGAGAAGAAACAGAAGAAGCCACTTCAGAAAAAGCAGTCAGAAGTGCTTGTTTGAAAGAATTCGGATCATTAGATGATTGAAGATGAAAATCAGTCAACTTATTTACCATACTTTCCCCTTGTTTATCCAACCGATCTTCCATCACCTTTTTGGTTGTATCCGTCAATACCTTGATGTCCTTCTGAATCTTTGCAAATTCAGAAGTACAGAAATCTTTGAATTCTGTGAATTCAGAAGATGTGGGTAAGATTCCAAGACCAACAGATGGTCTTGTTTGTAGTCCTTCAGAAGAAGGCTGGCCTGTATGTGTCACAGAGACATCATTAACCACATTTGATTATGTTAATGGGGCTTTTGTGATGTTCACCCCACCAGGTCTTCCAACTAGTCCTTGATATCCAGAAATAGGAATATCTGTAGTTGTTGATGCAATGTGACAAACACTTTGCTTAGTGGCATCTAGAGGATGTGTGCTAGTGTGAATGGATTCCACATTAAGTGGTTCAGTAGGCTCAATGTTGAGTGGACTCTTAGACTCAATGTGCTCAAAATGATGAAGGGGGGACATATATCCTTCATTTTCAACAAAAGGATCCTCCAATTGGGGTCCTAATGGATTATAAGCTGCTTGCCCCAGATGTGTTGATGAAACACCCTTCTGTTGAGAGATGGGTGAGTGGCTGGAGGGGTTAATCAAATTTGCCATGGGCTCACTGGCCTTTTCAATATCATCCACCAAAGACTGTGGAATGATAGAAGATGTGGGTGCCCCGCTGGTAACAGGTGGTTCACAGGTTTGTTTTTCTTTTACCTGTGTTCTCCCCTCATCAATTCTTTTTCTTACTCTTCTACCCATTCTCTCATTTTCATTTTTCCCATTTACTCTTTGAGGTTGTCCTCCCCCTTGAACAGCCTCCCCTCTCTTTCTATTAATTCTAGACTCCCTTGCATTATCACCACTCTGGTTTGAATCAGGGGAAGGGACTACTATTTGAGATAATCCCATAGATTCTAAATGCTCACTCACAATCCTATTTGGTGGACTTACAATATCAATTAAATGAGAAGGAAGTGGAACTGCATTTGGAAATGTAAGTTTTGCATTTGGAGGCCTTAAACTGTCCATAGTAAAGATTGGAACATGTACCTCATGTGCTAGAACAGGGATTTTTGATACAGCTTTCATTGCTCCTTTGATGAGAGTTTGAAAAAATCTCTGAAATGGTATGTAGTTGAATGTGGACTTCTTCAAGATTGCAGATTTGAGTTCATAAAAAATAAGACTAGCATAATCATAGTGCTTGTTGAAGGCAACTCCATTAAAGATAATCTTCCCATTTGCTGAAGCTTGATCCAAGCTTGAACTTTTCCCAGATAAACAAGTATTCAGAATTGAGAATAAACAGTACCATATTGGAGGTAAACACTTTCTTCTAAAGGAACTTAAAGCATTTAGATTTTCAGAATATCCCAAACTCATGAAATCTGAGATCATTTCTGTTGAGGAAGGAATTTGATCATAAGAAGTTTTCCCAAGAACCTCATATGACTTTGGCAAGAAATGAAGGCATCTAATATCATCCACAGAGATACACACCTTGTAAGCATGAACATAGGAGACAATTTCATCTTCAGATTCATCAACCTCAGCATAGTGCCAGAATTGTTGAAGGAAAGAAGCAGGAACAGAGAATTTCCTAGAAAGTAGAGAATGGAGTGGATGTTTCTTCAGAATGTCAATCAAAGTTATTTGATCATCAGTAAAGTCTTTCGATCTAAAGTTCAAAGCACAGTTATTTTTCTTGATTTCTAGCAGTTTCTCAGCAGGAACATACAGCTTTGACATATCACTACTTTCAGCACGAGTCTGAGATTCACTATCACCAGCATTTGATTCAGAAACAACTTCAATAGGTTCGATTTGTGTTTCCCCAATTTTATCAGTTCTCGGGTTAGGGTTAGGGTTGGGTTTTGAAGATCCGGCTTGATTAATAGCAGTTGTGGCCGTGTCTTGAACCATTTGATCTTCAGGATGTGGAACTTCCAATTTTCCAACAACCAGTTTCTGAGGTACGATCTTGAATGAACCATCACTCGATGATCCATTGCTGTCATTGTGACTCGAGGAAGTAGAAACCATAGCTTTGGAAGTAGACATGATAGTTGAAGAACAAGGATTTGAAATAGAATGAAGATCAATGAAAACAGATAGGTTTTACAGAGTAAAATCGCTAAAAATGAAGATGATGAAGAATCCATTGATTTATAAGACTGGATAAGCGTTGATGGACACGTGGCCAAAAAGTAAAATGTGATTAGAGTAGTAATCATCATTTATTTGGATAAATGAACCGTTTAAACGACGTGATAAAGAAATATCCAATGAAATTAAAACACGTGGCACACGCTTAAATGATACTTAAGAAAATATCAACAGGAAGTTAAGTTCTGAGAACAAGTTCAAAAACTTCAGAAATTGTTCAGAACTTCTGAGAATAAGTTCAGAAGTCTGAAAAAAGGAATTCAGAAGAACCACAGAATTTTTAAGTGTAGTTCAGAACTAAACTTGGATCACTTTAGAAGACCAAAAATCATTTAAAAATACAAACTTCTGAAAAATATAAACAGAAACAGAAAACTTATTTTATCTAAGGAAGCTTGTTCATACTTCTTAGATATGAAGATCAAGACTTGATTTCAGCAATTCAGATTTGTTTTGTAGGAAAGAGTAGTGCAAAATTTTGAAATTAATACCACTCCCCCTTGAATAATTAGAAACTATGATTCTCCCCCTTAATCAGCGCAACTTTATTAAAGAAACAAGAAAATATTAGAGAAATGAGAAAGAGAAAAAAAATTGAAAAGTATTAAAAGACAATCAACCTAGATAAAGAAGAATTATATTTCTGAGATTGAAAAGAAGCAAAGATCAGAATGTTAAACTTCAGAATACTCAGAATATTTCTGAAGAGCAAACTATTCAGAATTTGAGATAAAAACTTCAGAATATAATTTCTAGAGTATGGTTTATGTGTAATACTTATATAGACATATTCATCATGCCCAATTTACTTACCAAGAAGTTAAATCGTTTTTCATCAAGTGCTTTGATAAATAAATTAGCTAACTGATAATCTGTCTGAACAAAAACATTTCAATATTACCTTTTTCCACATGATCTTTGATAAAATGATATCTTACATCAATGTGCTTGGTCTTTGAATGCTGAACAGGATTGGCAGTGATGGTTATGACACTCTTTGAATCACAATACAGAGGAGTCTTTTTGAAGGTATAACCATAGTCTTTAAGTTGAACTTGCATCCAGATCACTTGTGAGCAACATATTGCAGCTACCACATACTCAGCCTCTGCTGTAGAAGTAGAAACACAATTTTGTTTCTTTGAAGACCAGCTTACCAGTCTATCACCCAGAAACTGACATGATCCAGAAGTGCTTTTCCTGTCTAATTTGCATCCACCATGATCTGCATCTGTAAAGGCTGTTAGTTCAAAACTAGAATCCTTAGAATACCAAAGTCCCAATGAAGGAGAACCTTTTAGGTATCTAAGTATTCTTTTTGCAGCTAGAAAGTGTGATTCTTTAGGATTAGCTTGATATCTGGCACAAATACATGTAGCAAACATTATATCTGGTCTACTAGCAGTTAAGTAAAGCAATGATCCAATTATGCCTTTGTACTTTTTCTGATCAACAGATTTTCCGTTCAGATCAGGTTTTAACTTAGTTGCCGTGGCCATTGGAGTTTGAATACTTGAACAATCAGTCATGTCAAACTTCTTAAGTAAATCTGAGACATACTTAGATTGATTAATGAATATGCCAGTGGGAAGTTGTTTAACTTGAAGACCAAGGAAAAATGTCAACTCTCCCATCATACTCATTTCAAATTCTGTTTGCATGATTTTCTCAAAATTTCTACAAAATTTTGGATTAGTAGAGGCAAATATAATATCATCTACATAGATTTGTATCAAAATCATATCATCACCCTCCTTTTTCAGAAATAAAATTGTATCAACAGTACCTCTTTTGAAGTTAGAATTCAGAAGAAAAGTTGTAAGAGTATCATACCATGCTCTTGGTGCTTGTTTAAGTCCATATAAGGCTTTGTCTAAAATATAGACATGATCTGGAAATTCTTTGTTGACAAAGCCCTCTGGTTGTTCAACATACACTTCTTCATGTAAAATACCATTCAGAATTGCACATTTCACATCCATTTGAAATACCTTCATGTTTTTATGAGCAGCATATGCAAGAAAGATTCTAATGGCCTCTAATCTAGCAACAGAAGCAAATGTTTCATCATAATCAATCCCTTCTTGTTGACAATAACCCTTAGCTACAAGCCTTGACTTGTTTTTTACAACAATACCATTTTCATCCTTTTTATTTCTGAATACCCATTTTGTGCCAATGATGGATTTACCTTTTGGTTTTGGTATCAATCTCCAGACCTTGTTTCTTTCAAATTGATTTAACTCATCCTACATGGCTAAAATCCAGTCTGGATCTTGAAGTGCTTCATATGGCTTTTTGGGTTCCATGCTACTTAAGAAATTTACATACAGACATTCATTTGCTGTTGCAGACCTTGTTTGAACACCTTGATGCATCTCCAATAATTTGATGTATAGGATGACTGGATGTCCATTTGTTCACATTTGGCAATGGTTGAACAAATGAAACATTGTTTAGAGAATCATTCTGAATTAACCTTCCAGTATTTGTCACAGAATTGACTTATTACTTTTACATCTCCTTTAATGAAAGTGTCATATCCTCTTACATATCCCTTTGCATTGTTTCCAAAGCTAAATGTTCCTTCATATCTTTCATGATAATCAGTTAGTAGTTCTTTGAAAGGTGTCATGTGTCTTGAACATCCAGAATCTAAGAGCCACACATGACATATCTACAAAAGAGATTATTGAGTTTTAGGTACCCATTTCAGAATGAGTCCTTTGAGATTAGTAATAAAATTGGAAGTTCTGAACTTTGTCTTCAGATTTTTTTAATTCAGAAGTTTGTACAGGACTTTGAAATTTATCTTTCTTAGTTTTATTTTTATTTTTATTTTTACTTTTAATTGAATTTGTCAATATAACTGAACATTTCTGAATAGATTTCATCAAATATTTTTTGTTTGTTTTGGAGTTAAGATGAAAATTATGATGACCACAATTAATACAGTGAATATGATTCTTTAAAATATTTACAATAGCAGTAGACATATAAGAATCAATAACATTTGATTTTTCAACAAAGATTCTTTTATTCACTATCTTTGATTTGGGTACATCACTTTTATTTAAAATTGAAAAACTATCTAATTTGTCATTCTTTGACAGTCTTTCATCTTTCTTTCTCCATACTAAAGTGGATAGCTCTGTAAAAGATAAGAAATGAGGATTAGTATAAAAAATTCTTTTGTTTACTTTAGGTTTAACCTCAGAATTTGAGTTAATTGTCTGAACTTCAGAGAGAGAATTTGAGGATGTTACTGAATATGGTGATGAAGTCAATGAAATGTTTGTTGTAGTAGAAGAAAATTTTGAAGAAGTAAAATTTTCAGATATCTGAAATTCTGGGTTTAATAACACAGAACCAAACATTTCTGAAGGTATCTTTGAAGCTTCTGTTTTTAGTATTTCTCCTTCAGTCATACAAGATTGTGATTTGTAAACCATATGATCATCATCGTCTTCTGAATCAGAAGCATTTATTAGTTCTGAAAATTTATTTTGAGTCATACTTTTTGCAAAAATATTTGAATTTGTTGTAGTTGTAGACTCATCATCAAAATTATCAAAAAATATATTGGGATTCTCAGCAATATCTTCTAAAGATTCAATTTCTGAGAATTCATCATATTTTTATTCATGTTCTGATTTATTTTCAGAAGTATCTTCTGAAATGACTTCAGAATTGTATTCAGAAGTTATCTCAGAAGTAACTTCAGAAATGTTTTCAAATTTAATAATTACTTCAGATTTTTCTTCAGAAATTATATTTGATTCAGAAGATTCACAAATTTTTGAACTTGTATTCATTTCTTCTGTTTCAGAAATTATTTCTGGTTCACCAGATTTAAGATGTGTTTCTTCTGAAAACAAAGTCTCTGATTTTACAAATGGTATTCTTTCAGGCAAAGAATAGTTCACAGGTTTAGAAATGACATCTGTATTTTATTCATTGAAATTTTTATTTTAGAATAATCATACGGATTTGCAGGTGCCTTTTTCAGTATTTGACTGTCATTATATCCTAAACCTGCTTTTATGTTGTAAAATTTTGAATTTTGAGCCTGACTAGTTAAAATGTTCAGAGTTTGTTCAGTTTGTCCTCTTTTAAAATTTAAATCTTCTAATTCTTTAATCTTTTTATAAAGATCAAGTCTCTCTTGATTCAGAAAATTCAATTTAACATTTAGAATTTCTTTTTCTGACTTCTCATTTATAATTTCCTTTTGTAAGTTGTCCATTTTTTCTTTTAAAACAAGTTTTTCTTCAGAAACCTTTTTAAGAATCTGTTCAGCTTCTTGACAATTTTCTTTATATATTTGACTTTTAGCTCTGAATTGATTGACCAAAATTCTTTCACCTTTGATTCTGTTTCTGAGAGTTTCAAATTCAGAAAACATGTTTTGAAATTGATTTTTCATTTCAGAATCTATTTATACTATTACAAAGATAAAAGTCAACGATCTAGCCTATTAGAAACTGACACGTACGCTAAGCTTGTAACAGAATCGGTTTCTAAAGGTGTCATACGGAGGGCATGCAAGCCACGTCATCACAAGCACGTATGGTACAACTATTGAAGTCCAGAAGGTCTCCCAATCTCTGGGCGGCTCTGTGATGAGTTAAATCAGATGATTAACTTCTGACTTGGCTTCTGATCTTCTACACTTGTAATATTTTGGTTCATACTTCTCTTTAAATGAGGTCTAACAATCTCCCCCTAAGTATGAAGTCCAGAATGTGGAAGTTATAGCCTTGTTTGAAGATCAGAAAGGAGTGCTTGAATAACAAGAAACAATCTTGAAGAGCAGATCATTAAGTTCTATGATCCTTAAGATTGTGTTGAGGTTTTTATTCATTCTTTTGGCGACGTCTCTCTCCCTTTACTCCTTTGCAGTATTATCAACCTGAAGAGAAGTGAAGCTCTGGACAATTTGCACAACTCTTGACGAGTATTTGTGAGCTTCTTTAATTCTGAAGAAGCTTCTTCTGGTTGGTCTTCTGAATACGATGCCATCTTCATGTTCAGTTAAAATTGCTCCAACAGTCAGATGCTTGAGTCCTTCTCTTTCTTCATTTGGACTAGAGATACTTAAGATGGGCATCTTGTGATCTAGCCCAGTTTGGAAAGCAACCTGTCTTCTGTATCTAATGAAGGCTTTCATGTAGTTTAAGATTCTGAAGAAGGAAATTATATCTTGATCATCAACCCTTAGATCCATTTGGATTTTCATAAACTTTTCCAGAGGTATGAGATCAGAAGGATTGATAGATAAGAGGTCATTGTCACAGAAGTAGTACTTGTTATCTTCTCTTATCACTTCATAGATCGTGTACTTTAACTCTGTGTTCTCAAAATTTACATGTTTGACCCCAAAGACACTTCTGATTGGTACAATAGAATACGTCTCTTTTCTCACTTGCCTATGACTCATAAAATTATCTTTTACTTCATCACTTACATTATAGTCATTGGCGAAATTTGGCAGCATTAAGAATACTTTTTGATCAGAGACGGCGTACATATGCATATTTTCTATCTCCAGAGTTGGAAGATCTAATCTCCCCAACTTTTGTCTTATTGCGTCAGTTTCTACTCTTTTTTGGAGTGATGCTTCTCTTTTTTCCTTTTCAGCTATAGCTCTAGCCTTATCAACTTCAGCTTTGGCTTTTTCAGCTTCAGCCTTGGCTTTTTCTACTTTAGCCCTAGCTTTTTCAGCTTCAACCCTAGCTCTGTTTTCAGGTTCGACATTAGGTTGTTGAGGGGCAGGGGCAGAACGTTTGGTGAATTCTGAATTTCTTTCACATGATGGTTGAGATTGTTTCCTTGTATTTCCAAGAATCTCAAGTAGAAACTTGGCCACCTCTGGATCTTTAGGAAGATGACCAGTGTGTGAAGCTAGTGGAGTTGGTGTTAATGGAGTTTGTTTAGAAGACGGAGGAGGTGCAGAAGGTGAAGAGGCAGGAACTTTACCTCTATCTTGATCCATTTTCTGACCAATTTCGATTTTCACCTTTTTAAGTTTTTCAAGATTCTCCCTCTCTGAGAATCAGGATCCTGATCCTTAGACTTCTTTCGTTTTAGATCTGCCTTTTTGCATGCCCTTGTCTCTTTAGCTTTCTTCTTATCGATATATGCCTCGGACAAGGAATTGACCAGAGTCGATAGCCTCGAAACAGAGGTTTCTAAAGTCGTGACCTTCTAATCCATGTTGGAATTACTTGCATTTGTCTTAGGAACATATTTCGAAGTCAACGCATTTATTCTGTCTATCATGGCTTTCTGAAAAACAGCCATATCAGATTTCTTAACCAGAGAAGAGGAGGAGGCAGAAGCATCTTCCGAGGGAATCACGGCCTTGATAAGTTTCTGAATGTCAGCAACAAAGGAACCGTATTCATCAACAGAAATTGTGTCCTCTGGAGTAGGAAGCTCTTATGGAAGATAAAAAATGGCTTCTGAATTAGCCTTGATGCCAGCGTCCAAGGTGTTGAAATGTTCAGAAGCAGAATTCCTCTGAGATTCTGCATTGTCAGATATAAGCTTTTTGATGGCCTCCAGAGCTTGAGTCTGAGCAAGTTGTTCATTACGAATATCAGTGAGCGCGTTTTGCTGAGATTCAAGGGATTGTTTTAAATCGTCCATAGATCTCTAAATTTTATCACCAAATGCTAGAAACGCTGCATTGGTGACAAAATCAGAAGTGGTAATCGGTGTATCTCCAACACATGGAGCCCCTTGTCTCTCGCGTTTAGAGAGGCCCTCATTCACACTTGTTTGTACGTTGAGAGTGGAGGGACTTCCAACCTGTCATCGAGGGTTGTCCATGATAGGCACCTCTTCGGTTGTTCTAAGTGTTTCAACTTGTTCCTCATCATCAGAGGATGAGGAGTTGAAAACAAGGTGCTTACCTTGTTGAAGTATAAATACTCCGGTAATTGGTGCATCCTGTTGCTGTAACCCCGCTGATGGGATTTCGTCAGCATCTATACTACCAAAGGGTATGGACGTACCATCTGTAAGTTGTGACGAGTTCTGGGGCGATGGAACGCTTATATTTTCATCATCGCCCTTTTGAGAGGATGATGAAGAAGAGGTGGTTTCCCTTGCTGTGCTTGATTTAGAAGATTGGAGGGTATCCTCTGATCGGTTGGCTTCTGGGTGGTTTGGACTGGGTTTTCCTTGTTGAATGAGAGTAGATGTGTTGGCATCTACCTTAGCAATTGTGGTTACCCTTGGGGAACTTGGTGAGATTCTCACATATGTGTCTCTATGGACATCTTCAGTACCTTCTTGCATTAAGAGGCCAGGGTGGGTAGAAGCACTCGGTTGTTCACTCAAATTCTTTTCAAGCTCATTCTCACTTGACCCCTCACTGCCTTATCTAGGCTCTAAATGCTCTAAGGTAGGTATTCTCGGTTCTGAGTATACCAGAGAGCGTCTATAAGAGATGAGATTAAGAGAGGTTGAAGGGATGAGATTTAGCATGTACCTGGAGAGCTCCCTTGGTAAGGAATAACCATCGTTGTCGATTGTAGGCTTGTGAGAACTCATAGAGGCAATTTTGCAGAATGGCTGAAGCAGTGGAGCATTCAGAGCCCCTATTGCTGGATAGGTGAACAACGACTAGAACCTTGGAAACAAGAGGGCTGGAAGAGCTTTCCGTTGGGTTTGATGTGAAACTTTTGTGTGTACAGCGGCTTTCATTTCTTGAAAAATCAAGCTCGCATAGTTCAGTGGTCTATTGAAACACATTCCATACATGATTGTAAGAATGTTCTTGCTTGCTTGGTCTAGCGAACCGATTTTACAGGTAAGACTTTTGTTCAGAATTGAGACAAGCACGTTCCACATTGCAGGTAATTTCTTTCTCTTGAACCTAGATAGCCTCGTGAGTTGTTCATTATAATCCAAGAAATTTATAAAGGCGACTAGGGCTTCTGGGGTAGGGTTTTGTTCAAGGTTAGGATTTGGCACTTTTTGACCTGCAAGATCGAAAATGGGTTGGGACAAATGAAAATACCTTGCGAATTTCTTCCTTGTGATGGGTATTTCCACAACATTTTCAGGTTTGTTGGGGTGGCTAAAGTTTCCAAGAAGAGTTTCTTCATCTTCGACATACATTGATTGTCGTACTTTTTGGACATAGATTTCAGGGACATCGGGGTTGGTTAAAGTTAGGGTTCGGTTTAGTGAATGGTTTTGTAGGAACTCGATCATTACCCTATAATCAGCCAGATAGGTGTTTGTATCTATGTTGGTCTCTAAGGAGTCCACAAGAGTTCTTGGATATAGAAACAATTTGTAAAAGCGGGGGGGGGGGGGGGGGTGAATACAAACACATAGATTTTTGGTTTTTAAATTAGTTTATATTGCATAAACAAATTTACAGTTACAAGCGGAATTAGAACAAGTTTAAACTTATTCTATTGTAACTTAGAAATCACTAAGATTGATGCACAAGATATAAGTAAGAAGGAATACAGAAGGTTTAAGACAGAAGGTAGCATGCACACAGATGAAGAAGATATCTTCATCTTATTTATACCTGTTTGCATTTAATGCTAGACAAAAGGTATGTGCAACGTGGCAGGCATCCATTTGAGACTTGTCTTTTGCTCAGAATACAGCCATGTTTTTGGCCGCATATGAACAGTACCATATCAGATATGGTAGGGACCTAAGAGACAATTCGTACGTCCTTCTCTGACACAGTATAGGGTTATTCTTTTGTGCATCGAGGATAAGGTCAACGTTAATCTTGTATGAGAAGCTTCACTTGATCGCTGAGACTGAATCTTCAAGGATGAACTTTCAGTATCGTTGAGGCTTCACAAGACTTCGCACTTTGGATAGATAATCTTTGCTATCGCTGAACCGCTTCAGGTCACGTAGCTGATTATCTCTTTCTTCAGCTTGGTCTTTGACTTTCGCAGAATGGTTATTTGGTGTGATCGCTGATCTTCAGATCTTCAGAGTTAAGCTTAAGGTTCCTTGATCTTCAGCGATCGCTGATGATAGTCAGCGTGTGCTTATCGCTGAATTTGAATTTAAACTTAAAATTAAATAAGGAATTTGACTAACTGTAAAGAGGAATCATATTCAAATCACTGAGAGGAGTTATGATCAACAATCTAGAAGAACTTGAACATTATTGGTTTCAATGGCAGTTTAATGACCGGAGTACTATCGGCCGTTGAATCGATTAATCTTCATTCGTCGTCTTGGACATTCAGATTTGCAGATTGATGCGCCATTGATGGAATTTGGGGGTTTTGGGAAAGCGTTGAGAGAACAGGTATGCAAGTTCGAGTAATAGCTTGAGGAAGAAGACGATGAGCTGTAGTTGTGAATTCCTAATTTTAGGTTTATATATGAGAGAGAATACTCGAGTGTAATTTGGGATGGGAAGGGTTTTAATTTGGGGATTGGCAAAAAAACGGTTCGTATTAGCTGATAAGCACGCAGGCGTTCAACCGTGCAATAACATGATCAATGACACGTGGACAACTTGCTAGCATGTATATGATGACTGGCACGTGTATTGATGAGTCAATAAAAGGGTTTTATCGCTTTAAATCGTTGAGTATTCCCTCCAAAATTAAAAAGAAAATTAATAAGAAAAAATATTAATTAAACAACAGGTAATCTGTTGATTAATATAATATTTGAGATTAATAAATCCTTTTAATGAATTTAAAATCAGACATTTGGATGAATAAGTAAGTTTTGTACCGAATGAAAGTTTAATATTCCATGACAACTATTTCTTAAGAAATTTTAGTAAAATAAGAAAATTTTAATTAACCTTGAAGGAAAGAGTTAAATAAAATTAACTTATTAAATAGAATTTCAGAAAAAAAAAACAAAGCAAAGTCAGAGAATAAATATTTGGTCAAAGAAAACAGTTTGTGACCAATAATGTCAAAGAACATCTTTTCTGAAAAAATTTAGTTGATTATGAAAATTCTTAGTAACCTTGACGGCGAGAGTTATTCAGAAGAAATAATTTCAAAAAAAACTTTTAAGTAAAGAGGGGTTCAGAAGACAACTAACTTCTTTGACATCTCAAGCTGCTATCTATGCTCCCCCTCAAAAGTTGCATCTTGCTCCCCCTTACTTTTTCGAGTAATGGTTCCTTTATATCATCACTTAGTTCAGAAGTGTAAGATTTATTCTTTGAACATAGGTGTCGAGAGGCTTCTGAGCGCCTCTGTATTAAACCATCAGAAGTGACCAAAGACTTCTGGACAGTTTTGATTTATTTGAACAGAGAAGAATATTTTTTTTTACAAAAATAAGTAATTATAGTTAATCCTATGAAGATCATATAAATAAGGATAACTACATATTTAACATGCCCATCTTGCTGACTAAGAAATTAAAACATTTCTCATCCAGAACTTTTCTGAAAATATCAGCAAGTTGATAATCAGTAGAGACAAAATACATTTCTATTGTGCCTTTCTCTACATGATCTTTGATAAAATGATACCTGACATCAATGTGTTTTGTTTTTGAGTGCTGAACTGGATTTTCAGTGATGGCAATAGCACTTTCAGAGGCACATAGTATTTGGAATTTTGTTATATACTAATCCATAGTCTCTGAGTTGTGTCTTCATCCATATTACTTGGAAACAGCAACCGCCAACAGCAAAATATTCAGCTCTGCTGTAGATGTTGAAACATAGTTCTGTTTCTTGGATGTCCAACTAATAAGTCTGTTTCGTGGAAGTTGACAGCTACCAGAGCTACTTTTTCTATCCAACTTACATCCTGCATGATCAAAATCTATATATGCCATTAAATCAAATCCATAATTTTTAAGATACCAGAGACCCAGTAATGGAGTTCCCTTTAGGTATCTAAAAATTCTTTTAACAGCAGCCAAATGTGATTCTTTTGGTTTGGCCTGATATCGAGCACAAAGGCAAGTGGCAAACATAATATCTGGCCTACCAGCTATCAGATACAGAAGTGATCCTTTCATACCTCTATAAGCTGTAACATCCACCGATTTTCTAGAAGGATCAGGGCCAAGTTTCGTGCTAGGAGAGATAGGAGTTTTCATAGTTGAGGAATTTCGAAGATGAAATTTCTTTAACATGTCAGAGACATACTTGGCTTGATTTATAAAAATGCCAGAGGTATTTTGTTTGACTTCAAGTCCTAGGAAGAATGTTAGGTCTCCCATCATACTCATGTCAAATTCTTGTTCCATCAATTTTGAAAACATATCAACTTCTATCTGATGAGTAGAGCCAAAGATTATGTTATCCACATAGATTTGAACAACAGTTAACATACCTTTGCCTCTTTTGATGAACAAGGTTGTATTAATTTTACCTTTTTCGTAACAGTGGCTGATCAGAAACGTAGATAAGTGTTCATACCAGGCTCTTGGTGCTTGCTTCAAACCATATAAAGCTTTGTCGAGGAGATAGACGTACTCTGGATGTCTAGCATCTTTAAAACCAGCAGGTTGTTCCACATACACTTTTTCATTGAGATATCCATTCAGAAATGCACATTTCACATCCATCTGATACACTTTGAAGTTTTGTATGCAGAGAAGGCCAAAAATAGTCGAATCGCCTCAAGTCTTGCTACAGGGGCAAAGGTCTCGTCGTAATTTATTCCTTCTTCCTGACAATACCCCTTAGCCACCAGTGGAGCCTTCTTTCTGATCACTATGTCGTCTTCGCCTTTCTTGTTTCTAAAGACCCACTTAGTAGCAATGGCGATTTTGCCTTTTGGCAAAGGTACTAAGTTCCAAACTTTATTCCGTTCAAACTGAAGCAATTCATCTTGCATAGCCTCCACCCAGCTAGGTTCTTGCAAGGCTTCATGAACTTGCTTTGGTTCGATCATTCTAAGAAAATTTCCATAGAAAGCTTCATTTGCAGTAGCAGATCTTGTTTTAACGCCTTCAGGTGGACTTCCAATAGTGAGATCTGGAGTGTGTGACTTGGTCCATCTCTTCATCCTCGTTTGAGGTACTTGTTGAGCTCGAACTTCTGTTTCTGAAGATTGAATAATCTCATCTGGAATTGATTCTGAATCTTGAGCAGCATCTAAAATCTCCCCCTCAAATGAAAGCCCAGGTGTGGATTCTGGAGAATCACTTGATGGAATGAGAAGGACAGAAGTTGCTGGTGGACTCTCATCAGATAATACAGGACCAGAAAGAGTAATTCCAGAAGCTTGGAGAACTTCAGGAATACTCAAGGATGGATTCTTTGGTATTTGCTCTGAAAATATCTCTTCTTCTAATCTTGAAAAATTTCATCGACTTCGGATTCTCTGGAACCTGAAAGATAATCAGAGGTAACTGTATTAAGTTTGAGTTCAGAGGTAGAATACTCAGAAGTCAAATGAGTTCGATCAGCAAAATCGATGTTAATGCTTTCCATAACAGTCTTAGTACGTAAATTAAAAACTATAAAAACTTTTGAATTTAATGAATATCCTAAGAATTTAGCTTCATCTAATTTCTTATCAAACTTGCCAAGTTTTTCCCTGTCATTTAAAATAAAACACCTGCAGCCGAAAATATCAAAGAATTTGACAGAGGGTTTTCTTTTATTTATAAGCTCATAAGAGGTTTTGAGATGCCTTTTGACTATAATGGAGCGGTTCTGAGTGAAACAAGCAGTGGCTACAGCTTCTACCCAAAAATGGATAGGGAGTCCAGAAGCTCCAAGCATCGTTCTGGCTGCTTCCACCAAGGTTCAGTTACGTCTTTCTACTACACCATTTTGTTGAGGAGTGCGTACAACAGAGAATTTTTTTGTAATTCCATGTTCAACAAGGTATGCTTCAAGTTTGGCATTCTTGAACTTAGTACCGTTATCACTTCTTAGCTACTGAATCTTCTGGTGTAGAAGAACTTGGATTCTGGTCATCATATTCTGCAAAACGATAGGCACTTCTGATTTTTGTCTCATAAATGCGAGCCAAGTATACCTGGATAATTCATCAACTAGTACTAGTATATACTTTTTTACCAGATAGACTCTGAATTGCAATGGGACCACAGAGGTCGACATGTAACAATTGCCGAGGTCTAGTGCATGAATGATCACTTTTTGTTTTATTAGATGCTCGTTTTATTTTTCCCATTTCACATGCCGGGCAGAGGTGATCTTTTTGGAAATAAACTTCTGGAAGACCAGTTACCAAATTGTGCTTAACTAGCATCTCAAGGTTATTAAAATTTGACTGAGACATTTTGTGATGCCATAACCACGCAACTTCAATCTTTTTGGAGATAAGACAGAGGGTTTCTTTACCGTCCTTTAATGTGAAATTCATCATATATAGATTACCTTTTCTGTCAGCCCTCCAGAGTTCTTCACCTGCCTTAGAAAATAAATAACAATGCTTTTCATCAAATATGACACGTATTTTAGAATCACAAAGTTGACTTACACTCAGCAGATTATGTTTCAAGCCAGAAACATGAGAAGACGGTGCTCTTTCATCAGCTCTTTGGCTATTTCCGGTAGTACGAATCGCTACGCTTCGCTTCTTTCGGCAAGATCCGCTGGCTTAGGGCCCCTTTAGTAGGGAGCAGAATCGGTAGGTTCCTTTCCGCCCATCGATTCAATAAGATCAGTTCAGCTACTTTAGATAAGGTAATATTACCTTCTTGTAGAGTACCGTAGCCTTTTATTTGACCCTTACCGTTGTCCCCAAACGTTACTTCTCCACCACATTTGTCTTTGAATTGGGAGAGTAAGTTTTTCGATCCAGTCATGTGCCTCGAGCATTCAAAGTCAAGATACCAGACGTGCACACGCTGCTTCTGCAATCAAAATTAGAGTGATTTAGGTACCCATTTCATAATTGGTCATTTGGTGTTAGTTTTATTCCTTTGAGTCTTTTTATTTTGCAGCTGATTTGATGTGGCAGATATTACGGGTTTGCTCTTTTTTATTTTCATTATTTTTATTTGGTTTAGTTCGGAAGTTTGAAAAATAATTATATGAGCGATCAGAGGGCCTCGAGAAAAATTTCTTTAGTTTTAAGAATAAAGAAAAACATTCAGAATTCTGAAACATAAAAGATTGCATGGAATTTTCATTAAAATAATGATAATTACAATTCTTCTTATTTCTGTCTATTCTAGTATCATTAGTTCTATTGAATTTTTTAGCTAGGCTAGACTTATGCTTAGAATCGGAAGTGTTCTTTTGTTGAGGCTTCCTCTAATAAACCTTCTCAGGAGCTTTAAATTTTACTGAAACAGGAACATAAAGATTAGATTTCCATTTTCTTTTTTGAGCAGAAGTAAACTTGGAAGGACTTGATTTCAGAGATTGTTGTTGAGTATTTAATTTCTTTTTAAGACTCTCTTCTTTCTCAAGTTCAAGACAAGACTTGGCCTTAAGACACATCACAATGAAGTCTGCATGAATGCAAATAGGTTTTCTGTGTCCTGTTGGAGGAACAAAGAGTATTGGTATGCCACTCGAATGCTTTTCAACATTCAGACCAGAGGCTCTAATCTCCAGAGGTTAATTAGAATATAAGAAGAGTGCTTCCTCATTCTTAAATACCTCTTGAACTTATATTTGTTCTTGTAGTACAGTTTGTCTTTTTCTAGAGCTCCCCTGCAATCCTTTGAATAGTGCCCTGGCTTACCACATCTGTAGCACACATCCTTCTTTTTCTTCAGTTCTTCTTCCTTCTTCTCTGCTTCTGTCTGTTCAGCTCTCTGGCTCTATTGTCTAGGAGCATAAGTGGGAGAAGAGCAATCAAATCTTTTGTTTCCTTGGAAAGATCTATTACCAAACTTCTTAGTGAATTGTTTGGTGATAACTGCTAGTGAATCAACAAAAGCTTTGATCTCATCATCAGAGTCAGAAGCATCTTCTGGGATTGCTTCTGATATGAAAGCCTTACTCTTTCCCCTCCTCTCGAATTCTTTACTCCTTCTGACCGATCCTCTAGATTCAGAAATTAGAGCCAGAGGTTCACCAATTGTTGTTTTCTTCTAAACGACCTCTTTCTCATGAGCTTGAAGTGTACCGAATACATCATGCAGAGACGATTGTTCGAGATCCTGATTAGCTTGTAGAGACATTGAGAGATTTGACCATTCTGGATTTAATCGTTTGAGAAATAAGACATTGTTGTCTTCCTTAGATCTGACGATATCACACCTTTTGCATAGATTTATCAGAGTATTAAATCTATGAAAGGTCTGCTCCAGAGTTTCTTTAGGAATAGCTCTTGCCATCAAGGTTACAAAGAATTTTCATATTCAACTAAATTTTTTCTGAAAATTTTACGCTTTGCGGTGTTTGGAAGAGAATGAATCTTTATGAAAAACAAAAAGGTTACACTTTGTGGTGTTTGGAAGAGAATGAGAGTAGGATTACCTTAACTTCAGATATGTGGACAACAAGTCACCAAAAAAAAGTCTACATGGCAATTACAGCACATTACATAGATGGCAAGTGGAATTTATAAAATTGAATCATTAGGTAATAATCTCTAGTTTATATCGTTGATAATAATCTCTGATTTTGTTTAATGTAGCTTTATACACATGCCATCTCCACACACGACCGAAGCATTTTCACAAGCTATGATGGAGTTTCTTTTGATTGGAACGTCGACAACAAGTTGTTAACTTTGACCCTTCACAATTGCTTAACAAATGATGCAATAATTGACGAACTTTTAGGTACTCTTTCTTTTTCATCGCTAATGTTAAAAAGAACGATATTTCATATGCGATGTTGTACACATGTAGTTAACCTTATTGTGCAACATGAGTTTTCTATTATTGATGGAGCTATTGAAAATGTTAAGGACAGTGTTGCATTTTGGACGCACTCTCCTAAGAGAGTGCAAGAATTTATACTATTTGCATGACAATTAAGTGTAAATTATTGCAAGACAAGCTGGAATTTGATATATCTTATGTTGAAAGTCGCTTTGGAGTATAAGGATGTTTTCAGTCGTTTGAGCAAGAAGGAGAGAAGTTATGTTTGCTTTCCTAGTAAAGGTGAATGGCAATGGACTCAATTGTTTTTGAAAAAATCTCGGGAATCTTATATCCTACATCAAACATATTTTTCACATTGATTTGTGCAATTAAACTTTGTTTGTTGAGTTGGAAAAATTCTTATCATGATGGTATTAGAAAATGGCATCATCTATGTTGATCAAATTCAACAAATATTGGAGTGTCTTACACGAGTTTATAGTGTAGCAATTGTGTTAGATCCTAGATATAAGTTGAAGTTAATAAACTTTTTCTTGAAGAGTATAAAAAGAAGTATGACGAAAAACCTTCACAAAAAGGACAATCAACCGCTAGTGCCTTAGATGTGGATGATTCCAATTCCGACAAACCTACCTAGGAGATGGATTTTGAGTCTATGATGTGTGATGATGATGTCTTGGAAACACATGAATTAGGTGATTATTTGACTAAAAAATTGTAGCTAAATGAAGAAGGGTTTGACATCTTGTTGTGGTGGAAATGCAACGGATCCAAGTTTTCTATGCTCCAAATAATTGCAAAAGACGTTTTAGCCATACCAATTTCTATGGTAGCTTCTGAGTCGGATTTAGCATGAGCATTAAGCGGTAACAAAGTCACAAAACAACGTAATCAGCTCCACCCACAAACAGTTGGAGCATTAATGTGTACTTATGGTTGGCTACGGAAAGAACTTCAAGGTAAAAACTATTTAAATTCTTCGTCGTACATGTATTTACATTTTTTTAACTTGTCTTATTTTTGTAGATAAATTGTTGCTATGATCAAAAACGCAGTCCCAAACATGCCTCTAGAAAGATCAGAAGTGGTCAGAGCTGTAATTGTCTGTACTTGGAAAGAACGTAAACGTGACAACGGTATGATAATACGATATGATGACAATGTTGCAGTTATGATTGATCAGGAAGGAAATCCAAAAGGAACTCGAGTTTTTGGTGCGATTGCCCGAGAATTCAGACAGTTCAATTTTACTAAAATATTTTCATTAGCTCCCCCACAGGAGATCCGGACCCTTTTTTCTGATCCTTCAATAAAAAGATTCATTCTCTTCATAAAAAATAGGAAGTAGAACCAATAAAACCAATAAATATGTTGTTTTCCATTCATACCTGAAGTTGAATACCCCATTCAAGAATTGTTTTGGATCCAATCCATAAGAATCAATAGAAAAGGAAAATCTCTTATGATCCACCAGATCCGGCTCAGTTATTGATAGAGTCAATAAATCTGCCATTTCTTGACTTGTCTCTTCGATTGACTTTCATTCAATATCCCATTCCCGCTGCATCGGCTGGTCAAAGATCACCCCAAAATTCAGCTACTCTGGCGTATTTACAGTTATTGCTTCTGTGAACATAGTAGCTAAATAATCCTAACACGTTACATAAGGCAAATATTGTATAATTGTTCGATTTTCCACAATTTTTTCCATACCTCTATGTAAATAACCCAATATTGGTTCCCAAGATCAATGCTTGCAACTGGAGATAGATGGGCGAAAGATGGACGAAAGCCCTTGAAAGTGGAACTGGTTCTTATTTGGTTGTTCAAAGCCTGCCTACTTTTGATGACATGAGATTCAAGACCCCCCTTAAATAAAGTAAAGGCAGTTGCTCCCGATTTTCTGTATCCTTCATCTGGCTGGGCTATCGATAGTCGATCTTGTAACCCACGAATATGGAGAGCCTAAAGCATTTGATGAAACAATCGCATATGACGCGAATGTCGAGTTGTGAGCCAAATACAAATGCTATAGTAATCAATAATCAAACACGAACAATGTATATTGGATTCCATCACGTAGTCGGCTTGACTAGATTGATTGATATGAATGTGATTACAGATAAAATTTGTGTACGACTAGCTATTCCAAATATGAGATATAGGTTAAAAGTAAAACAAACAAAACATTATATATCTTTTGGTATTTACACTTTGAGCCCTAACTTTAATACCATTAAACTAAACAACATAACAATATCCCCCTATGTATTAAAGTGCAATGTAGCTCGGATCACTTGGCCTTGCGCAGATCGAAGAATACATCATGTCTTCTAAGGAATTGCCGGTATTGCAGGCGTTCGTCAATCAGTTCCATTACTTTGACATAAAGAAGCGTATTATAGACTGACCTCTTCACTTCATCCCTTTGTCTTGACTCAACTTTGCAGACAGACGAGTTCTTACGTGTATCAGAGCCCCATCAGAGTAAACAACAATACTGTCATCACGGGAATGTTTTTAATGTTGCAAAGATTCAGATTTGGTGTAGCCAAATTGACCTTTGTTTGACGGATTTCAATCCTTCTTTGGAAGTCTTCAACATAGCTTAACTCAATTGTAAGGTGTACATGTTTGACAATTACCTGAAAATCGTGCTTTTCAACTTTGGATAGTCTTCTTCGATCATCCGGCTCAACAAAGAGAAACTCCGGGTCTTCAACGATTAAGTTCTTGAAATCCGCTTCAGTGAAGAAATATTCTTGTCATCTTGACGCACGACGTAGAATGTCTGATATTGATATTTGTTGACCTAGTGGTAATCGACCTTCTTGAGCTGGCGAATACGATTTACTGATCTAACTGATCCTGGATTCTGTGGAGCGACGTTGATCATGTACAAGTATTCAGTGATTTCCCGTTGCTCTTTATTACTGGTCCAATAAACTCGGGCCTTGTTCAGTTCTACTAGAGCCTCAATGAATATCTTCGAGTTGGTTTCTTCTAAGAAAGGCACCTTGAGTATCTTTCTCTGACTTTCGGCCACAAATCCTTCTATTATATTGTCCCACATTGCTTTGTAATCGGCAATGTTGAACCAGCTATCTCGCTCTTCTTGTGAAATAGCAGAGGATAGGGGAGGTGAGTTGCTTTCGGGAGTTTCCGTAGGGATATCTTCAAAGAGTTCTTCGATAGGAATTTCGGATTCCAATTGCTCTGATTTGGTTTTCGAACACCATCAGTTTTCTCTTGTAGATCAATGATGATCGACTCATTGTCTTTTGGAATTGCATCAACCATCTCAATCTCCGGAATTACCGTAGGATTTTCAACCATTGATGAATCTGTCTGTGTATTCTCCGTTGCCTCGGTATCTCCCTGATGAACACCTTGTGTAGTCTGAACATTGGTCGAGGGCGTTACAAAAATTTGAGCGATTGCTGAAGTAGAATCATAGGCGCCGACATCTAATTGTTATCTTTTCTACCCCTCATGACGCTAATGATCGTGCTCCTCCCGATTGTGCTTGTTGGAGTCGGCCTAAGATTTTTATAAACCTTCAAGAATCTAAAAACGCTAGTCAATACGAGACAAGACGTTTTGTAGTTCGATTATGAGAAAGTTCGTGATGTCGAGGACAAGATCGATGTTGCTACGAACCTCAATTTTGAATTCATTGAATTCTGCAAGTGATATAAGGGGACTGATGTTTTGGACATAGAAGATTGAGTAGATCAGCTTCAACTGGAGGACCTTCATCCGATTTGGAAAATAACCGGGTAAAGAGCACGAATTTATGTTCGTCCGTTAAGACTGGGCGACGAACTGGTGAAGGCGGGGTTGGTCGTGGTGGAGGTATCGGTGCAATGAAGGTATGGTCAACCACTATCTTGGCCTTGCTGAGCGGTTTGAATTCTTCGAGTTGAGCGGACAACATGAGGTGTGCTACGAGGATAGAAGGCATAGAGGCAGGGTGCGTAAAACATGGGTCACCTAGAGCACCAGTTGACATAGCCGTTGAATCAATGGTGTGACCCATGTTCAGTGTTGGCATCATGTTAGCATTGATGGGATTTCCATCCGATCCTCGTAGGGACGCAACTTGTGGTCCTACTACGGATGTTCCGGCTGGAGCACAAAGACCTGCAGTTTGAGCACTTGTAATGCCGACCAATGGTGTACCTAAAAGTCTATTGGGCGCTAGATTCAATGGTGCACTGAAAGACGTCAAATACCGGGGAGTGTGTGTCTATTTCAACATTCGGAATCTCCAAGTGTGATCCGAATACATCGTTTGCTAATTCCTCGTGAGAAGATAAAGCAACTGCATATTGAGAAGCAGCTGAGTTCGTAGGGAGGATGTGTAATTGCATCCCTGTGTCCACAAGGTATTATTCAATACCATGTCCCAACGGATGAGACACGGTAGTAGATGTGGCTACCCGGATATATATGGTTAAGGAGTTGTCATGTATCCTCTTAGAGCTAATATCTCGTTTTTGAACACTCACTAGAGGTACATCAACTACTACTCTATCCGCAGTCCTATTTGTTCGTCTCTCCTTCATACTCTCAGTCTCACTATCGGAATCTTCGACCACTCCCTTCGCTCTCCTTATCTCTCCAGTTGGGGCTTCGGAGTTAGGCGAAGGAGGAGGTGAGGAATCGAATTAGGAAGTGGAACCGACGGCTGAGCCAGAGCCGGATGTAAGCTCGGAAGCAGATCGAATGTAGATTCGGAAGCACCTTCTTATGCGGAGCCGGAAGCCGAGCCGGAAGCAGCTTCTGAGGCAGAGCTGGAAGCAACTTCTGATATAGAGCCAGAAGCAGCTGCAGACGTAGATGGTTGGCTAGTTTTAATAGGCATCGTCCATAATACGTTGCGGTTGTCGGACAAGCTTTCACTTTCAGTAGATTCGCATTCAGCGTTGTCGGTGAAGTTGTAGATGTACCTTCAGTTGCAGTTTCGGAGACTGCACTCCTGACCGTAACTTCATGGAATACAGTGGAGGTTATGGCGAATGTCGGTGTGGAAGTAGACGTACATTGTGAAACCACGGGACCACTCGCTCTGGATCCCCTCACAATGTTTTCTCTCATCGCACCCTATCCAGGAACCCAGTATCCTAGGCCTGCTCTTTTCAAATTTGGGAGCAAACTGTTTGGGTGAAATTCATACCAACAAATATTGTCGACAAATATCCGACGACTAATAGAAGTTCTACAAATATACCTTGCGATTATATAAAAAACAATATTCATTGGTAAAGATATGTTAGCTTTTATAGATGATTAATCGTTACTTTCATGAAATTGGCCGTACGTGATAGATCCCAAGACCAAGATACAGAAAGAATATAGAAATATAGAATAAGATTGAAGAAATGTAGTCGGATGTATTATTGATATGATCAAGATTACAAAACAGAGTGTGTAATGAAAGTACAAGTATGATCTATGAACATTAGCTCTAACAAACTAACTAACCTTGTATTTATATACATGTAGAGATACTAAACTAATAGGTAGTTACAAGACAGACCTATAGTATCTAAACACGTGTAAGACATTAGTTCGAAACCACTTCAGAATTTTCTTCAGAAGTTCTTCAGAACATCTTTAGAATCTTCAGAACTTCTGAAGTTCCCACTTCAGAAGTTATGCCTTAGGCTTTTTCTTCACTTCCTTAGACTTCTTAACAAGTACTTCTGAATTTCACTTCATTTGTCTTTTCAGCACCAATTCAGAAGATCTAAACAGTTAAGCTTCATAACCCAGTCTCCTTTTGAAGCTATCTTGTTTACCTCAACAATCTCCCCCATCGCTTCAAAAATTCAAATTATAACCCCAGTTGTTAGGATCCAGAGAATCCTATGAATTTGGATCCTATGTTGGAAATGTTTTGTAAAGGAAAGTATTTCAGATTATGAAGATGAATAGTTCAGAAGTTCTGAACTAGTGCTAGAAAGATAAATAAAGTCATCTTTAGAAGTGCAAAAGACTCAGAGGTTCTAAAGAAGTTCTGAAGTGAAAGTTCAGAAGTTCTGAAGACAATTCAGAAGTGGTTTTAAAGAGCAAAGTTCAGAATTCTGAAGACAGTTCAGAAGTTATGAAGAACTTCTGAATAGAGTTTTTGATGACGTGTCTTAATGTAACTTGGTTGTGATTTAAATACATGTAACTGTAGCTTTAAATTTGTAGTATAAATAGAGTTTATGTTAAACAGTTAGAAGGTGAACTAAGAATTAAGAGTTATGTTCTGAGCTTTATTCATTCAGAATTCTGAAAATCTTAACTTTAGAAGTTCTGAGGTTAACTTTTCAGAAGTCTATCTTTCATTACTCAGAAGTATTAATTCTTCATTTCTAAAGATGTTGTATCATAATACTTATTTTGTTTCTCTCTAACCATTTCTATGATTAGCACTTTTCAAGGGGGAGAGATATCATTACTCATGATTTAAGGGGGAGTGATATTCATACATAGTTCTTTGATTCTTTCTTATGTCATCAAGATTTGAAATGGTGGATACTGATTCTTCAACTTACAAATCTTAGAAGTATGAACAAACTTCAGAAGATAAAACCTGATTTATAAATTGTTCAAACTTACTTCTGAAATGTCAAATTGTTTTACATATTCAGAAGTATGTAGTTTTAAATAGTTTTCATGAATATTAAGTCGAAGTATTCAAGTTCTGAATGTAATTTCAAAGTTCTGAGCTCTTTCTGAATCATTTCATTTAACTTCTGAACTTGTTCTCAGAAGTTCTGAATTTCCCGTTGTAAAATCTGACTTCATTTACGCGTGTGCCATGTGTTTTAGTCTCATTGGAGAAGCCCTAACCACGTCGCAAAACGGTTCATTAATCCAAATAAATGATGATTACTTTTCTAATCGTCATTACTTTTTCGGCCACGTGTCCTTCCACGATCATCCATCTCATATAATCCATGGCTTCGTCATCCTCTTCACTTTTTAGCAATTTTTCCCTCCGAAATTTGATCTCTGTTTTTCTTGAACTTCATTCGAAATCGAATCCTCACTCTCTGTCTATAATGTCGACTTCAAATGTTGATATGCCCATTCAAACTGCAAAATCGTGTTTTAGCAACAGTGATTCATCATCAAATGAAGGCTCTTTCGAAATTGTACCTAAAAAGATCATGATTAGATCAATGGAGGTTAATTTGGATGATGATCAAATGCTAGAAGACACTACCACAAAAGGTATTAATGAAGCTGGTCCTTCGAATCCTAACCCTAACCCTCGCACTGCAAATATTGGGGATACTCAAATTCAACCAATCGAAGTGGCTTCTGAATCTATTGGTGGTGTGGGCGATTCTCAATCGATTGTTGGTTCTAATCCAGAAAGAAGCTTTGGTCTTGATCTTACAAAGATATATATTCTAGACAACAAATGTATGGAAATCAAGAAAAATAACTGTGCTCTTAATTTCAGATCGACAGATTTTAATGATGACCAAATGATTCTGCTTGAAATTCTAAAGAAGCATCCTATTCGAGCCTTATTGTCTAGAAATTTTTTGGTCCCTGCTTCTTATCTACAATAATGGTGGTATCATGCTGAAGTTGATGAAGAAACAGATGTCATTTCTTCATTTGTTCATGGTTACAGATTATGCATTACAGTTGATGATATTAGGGATATTTTTAATCTGCCTAAAGCCAATGCAGTCTGTTGGTCCCTAAAGGGTCTACAAGATTTCAATAATATAGAAACAGTTTGTAGAAGGGGAACACATAGATTTTGGTTTTTAAATAAGTTTATATATCATAAACAAATTCACAGTTATAAACGGAATAAGAACAAGTTTAAAACCTATTCTATTGTAACTAAGAAACACTAAGTTTGATGCACAAGAGGAAGGAAGAAAGAATAAAGAGGGTTTAGGTTAGAAAGTAGCATGCAATAAGATGAAGAAGATATCTTCATCTTATTTATACCCGTTTGCATTTAATGCAAGACAAAAGGTATATGCCACGTGTCAAACTTGGATAGGAAGGTTGTCCTTGCTAATAAGACAACCATGTTTTTGGCCGAATATCAACATATCAGTTGATGGGGACATAAGAGACAACTCGTACGTCCTTTGCTGACAAGGTATTGGGTTTGACTTTTGTGCATCGAGGATAAGATCAATCTTTAATCTTGAAAAGGAAGCTTTCATTTGATCGCTGATTCTGAATCTTCAAGGATGAACTTCAGTATCGCTGAGGCTTCACAAGACTTCACACTTTGAATAGATAATCGCTGCTATCGCTGAACCGCTTCAGTTCACTTAGCTGATTATCTCTTTCTTCAGCTAGGGTCTTCGATTTTCGCTCAATGGTCTTCTGGTGTGATAGCTGATTTTTAGGTCTTCAGATATAAGCTTGTTGTTCCTTGATCTTTAGCGATCGCTGATGGTAATCAGCGTATGCTATCGCTGAATATGTAAGAAGCTTATACAATGGAATTTCACTAAGTAACATAGGAAAATTGCTTTAAGAGACTAATAAGGACTTCAGAAAAATTTGAAGTAAATTTTCTAAGTACTAATCTGTACAATCTTTTTAGCTAGTCTACTATCTGAATTGAGTTTCATTTATAAGGATATGAAAAAACAATTTTTACAAGTAAACAAGCATAAAGTACATTCACTGATTAATTTTTCAAAGTGAAAAATCAGTGAGTAAAATATAGTTTAAAGAAAAATAGAACTCTTATGTTTATTGTCCCTTTTACTTTTTTCAGGGATCTTTTCAGTACATAGATGGAGTAAAGTACTCTGATTGAATTTCATTAAATATAATCTGAAGAAATTACAGGGAAATGAAATTACAACAATAAAAGTAAAGTACTTGTAAACTTAAGGAATATTACAAAGGAAATAGAAACTTATGACTAATCAGAGATGTTCTCGTTTCTTCTTTTTAGCTCATTCTCATAAAACGTTTTCTGTTGATTCATCAGACGGGTATCTGAACAACAGCGCCATAGCATGATCTTTATGAGAGAGGATGGAGCCTTGCGAATTTCTTGGTTCCTGAAGAGTCCTAAGAACCCTTCATTATCCAAAGAATACCATACCAGGTTCAGGTAGTGAGATGATTTCATCTTCTTCATATCTTCGATATTGAGGGAAAGAGGTACGTAGCATTGAAATATCAGGAATTTCAAGATGACCAAGAATGCTATAATAATCAAATTTTGTTTCATGCTCATTTTTAGTGCTTGAACCACCTTCACCAGTTGATCTTTTCTTCTTTGATGACTCAGGGAGAGGGGGAACTTGCTCGTGTTGTGACATCCTTTGCAGCAACTGATCCAGTACTCTTTCCACCACATCCTTGAATTTGGGTTTGGAACCCTGAATGGCGTCTCTGATTTCTAACCATTCAGTGTATCCATAAATCCTTAATAACTTGGCTTCTTCTCTCTCAGTTCTGTTTGTCCTTGTCATTTTTACATATACCTTTGGACCACCACAGTTGGAGTGTCGCCCTTGAATAGTTGCATGAATGATTTTGGCTTCAGATCTTCGAAATTTCAGTCTATCAGTGCACCAGTCAAGCTCTTTGTCTTTCTGGATTGTGGCTTCAGCGGATCGTGCACTTAGGATCTTTTGTTGAGCTCGGATCGGATATACGTTCAAGTTTTCCTGTGCAAGTTCTTTCTAAGCAAGAGCTTCAGCGACCCTATCACTCTTTTTCAATTGTTTATTGGCCGCCTTGTCTTTAGCAGAGTCTTCCCTGAGTAATTTTCTTGCTAAGGCGACATCATTCTGAGTTTGCTTTATCTTCTCATCCCTGATACGTTGTGCTTCCAATGCTTGTTCTCTCTCTTCGCTAGATAGAAAGTAGAATTCATCTACCATCCTTATTGGTAAAGCGTCTATGGGTTCAGCTTGAGGCACCCTTATTCTTCTTGCTTCGAATTCCCTAAGGAATTTTATTCGCCTTTCTTCTTCATCAGGCTCGCTTATGATCGGCTTTTGAATGCGACGTCTAGGAATAAGGCCTTCTTCTTCTTCAGAGTCAGTTTCTATTATGTACATAATCTGCTCTTCAGAAGAAGGTTCCTTCCATGAAGTGGAGTCCTTTGGGGGACGGGGGTTTCAGAGAGAGGTGTAAAATAATGGACAAGAAGAAGAGATACCTCTTTTATGGTCTCCCCCTCAGATAATGGGATAGTGGCATCCAGATTTACCACTTCTTTTCCTTTGCCTGAGGGACCGGCTTGTCCCTAAGAGGGATGTTGTCCGTCCCCCAGAGGCTCTTGATGAGAGACTCCAGGCCTAGACATTATGAAGTGCTCTGAAGCACTTCCAATGTCATCGTCATCTTCATCATCATCCATTCCCCCATAATGAGGGATGGGATCTTCATCTTCTTCTTCTTCTTCTTCATCATCTTCCTCAGCATCATCATCATCTTCTTCAGCTGCCAACCCTTCAGGGAGGGAAGATCCCGTACGCTGGATGTACGGAGAAATCTTTTCACCAGGGAACGTCCGGTTGTGTTCCGCAATGAGTTCATCTGCAAACTCTTTGGCACATCTCTCCCCCTCGATGTTATCAGGAGGTAGACAGTGCACCATCAGAGTGCGAACATTTGACTGAATGTCCTTGAGCTTCGTATCATTTCCCTGAAGCGTAGTCCGATCAGCAATAGTGAAGGAGGAACTGACCTCAGAGAGCTTGGTGAACATTTGCATCATATCGGATTGAGTCTTTTGAATAGACTCAAGGACGTTTGCCTGAGCAGCAACCTTCTGCTCTAAGTTGGACAGGTTCTGGCCAAGGACCCGGTTGTCTTCCTTCAGAGAGAAAACGTCAGAGATAAGGTTGCTGACTTTGGTCTTGATCGTTGGAGTCCCAACGATGCGTCAAAAGATGAGTTCAGCTGACGTCTGAAGATTGTCAACCCTAGCCCTGGTGAGAGCACATTCCCTGACCAGATAGTCAATAGCAGGGAATGTAGGACTAGGAAGGACAATGGGAGGAAGATCAGTGACGGGAGTGGGATGCTTGGGAGCTGCCATCTCTGTCTTGACATCTCGGAGATTTGCAGCACTGAGATGGCCCTGAGGAGACTTCCCCGTCTCCTTGCTGAGAGGATGAGCGCTGGTGGTGGTGGTTGTCGTTGTCGCTGAAGAGAAGAGAGGAGCGACACCTGATGATGACATAGATAAAGATGCCAAAAACGCATCTGGATTAGATGATGGATGAAAAAATTTATTTTTCTCCTTGAGAGTATCATGAGGATTACTCTTAGGGACTACGTTTGCAGAGGTAGTGTCTTGAGGATCACTAATGTTAGATCCCAAACAATCAAGATATAGAAAGATAACAAGAAATAGATCATCGAATGTTGTATATTGTATTGATCAGATGAACTGTATTACAAAATATGTCTTTACAAGCTTATGAAAACGTTTTTTTAACTATCTAACAAACTATCTATTTATACATGAAATAGAAATGCTAAAGTTACAGTACTAAAATGACAAGCATGTTCAGAACTACTTCTGAACTTCTTCTGAACTTCTTCAGAAGTGTCTTCAGAACCTTCTTTAGAACTTCTTCACAAGTATCTTCAGAATCTTCAGAACTTCTGAAGTTGCCACTTCAAAAGTTATGCCTTAGGCTTTTATCTGCTTGTCTTCTGAGTTCTGAGTCTTTCTTTCTTCAGATCTTTCTTACTCTTCAGAACCCAGTACCTTTTGAAGGTATATTAGTATCTCTATCAATCTCCCCTCAAAAGTTCAGATCATAATTCCAAAAATTCAAGATTTGTCTAACATCCTATAAAATTAGACTTCTGTATTCCAACAGAGATTCTGCGATTTTGATCATCTCCTTTGCAAGCTTCTTATGCTTCTCCCAATCATCATCATTCAGATTCTTTGGTCTTCTGTTTTGTTTTTTTAACCAAACGATCTCTGATAGCCATTAAAGTTCCATTGCAACATTTGTGGAGTTCTTCAAATCTTACAAAAAGTAATTCTTGAAAGCACTTGCATACAAATCCTGGAGGTTGAATCACCAAAGTACTTTTCTTCAGATTCTGAATATCAGGTAAACTTAAGTTTGGTTTACTCAGATGAACTTGTTTCTTATTCAGCACATACGCAACTTGGAAATCAGTCTTTGCAGCCCAGATAAATTCTCTATACGAACCATCTCTGAGAACTGGAAATGATTTTCTGAACTTTATAATTGAATCATGAAAAGGATAAAGACTCCTGTATACTCTGAGCATATCTCTTAGGTGCACATTCTGAAAGTCAGCTTCTGAAAAAGTAGATATCTCATCATTTTTTCTTTCTACAGTGAAAAATGCACAATTATAATTTTTCCTTGTCTTTAAATCTGCATTAATCACTTTGATAACAGGACTTTCCTTTCTTGCTTCATTAACAGGAATCCTTAGCTTTCTAATGATATCAGAATACCATTGCTTCCATCCAAAGGATTTGTTGATCCAGCAATCAATAGAATTGAATTTCTGTTCATATTCCATGAACATTTCTGGATGGAAATATTCAAGGAACATGGTGAATGCATTTTCTTCAATCCTTTGTTCTTGTAGTTGTTCCACTTCATAAACTTGCTTTGTAGGAACCAACTCTTCAGAAACATCTTCAGAATTTTTTTCTTTTCCTTTTTTCTTTGGACTAGCTTCTGAACTTTTAGGATTCAGAGAGAACTTCAGAATTTCTTCCATATCTTGTTTCTTCGTATGGATCTGAAAGTCATAAGTGTTACTTAGAAGATAACCAGCACCTCTAATTTTATTCACTCTCTTTTGCCCTGCAAGATAACTCTTTCTTATAAATTCTCTGAAACTTATTCTTTCTTTGATCAAATAGATTATCTCTTCTTTGATATCAGATTCTTCAATAAAATCTATCATATAGTGCAGAAACCATTTGAGAGTGGATGTAGAATACTTTGGAATATCAGATGCTATGAATGTCTTAGTGACTCCTTCCACAAAGTACATAAAACCGATGTCTGGATTAGTGAATAATCTTTTTAGACCTGATCTTTCAATATAAACAGGCTCTAACAAATTCACTTTGGATAATCTGAATTCCAAAGCTAGTTGAAAATCATGCATAATCAGATTTCTAATATAGATACCCAAAATTCTTCTAATCTCTGAACCAAGTTTAGATTCTTCTTTGTTGACACAAAAAGCTAAAGTTACCAGCTTATCTTGCAGTCTTAGCTTGTACAGATCAAATTGAGTAAATTCAGATAAACTGCCATCCCTTCTTTCAACTCCAAATTTGACTCTAAACAAGTCATCTTTGATTGACTTTGATAAGGATCTGATCTTCTTTATTAAAGTTGAATCATGAAAGTTCTGAACACCATGATTCTGAATATAGTTTCTCACTTTAGAAATACGATCTTTAGACCATTCATCATTCAGAAAATCTTCCAGAGTTGCACACTTCAGATTTTTTTTGTACATGTAGTAATAAGTATCTTCAGGAAATTCCAAACTACTTTCTCCAGGAATGAACACAATGTCCTTTTCAAAAACTTGATCCAAAACAGGTTCTTCAAGTACTGGAAGATCTATTGCAGGAATAACAATATAAGGTCTAAACCTTACTTCAAATACAAGGATTTCATCTGCAATTTCAATTCCTCCCATATGATTTAGATCAAACTCTATTTCAAATCTCTCATCTGGTTGATTCAGAAAGTCTTTAAAAATTGACAATCTGTTATCCAAAAATCTACATTCCAGATTTCTTGTATTGTTCAGAAATAAATGAACCCAACAGAATTTTCTCAACAAACTCCATAAATCTTCAGAAATTTTACTATAAACCTCATTCAGAATATAGGTGAAATTTTACTATAAACCTCTGACTTCATTAACTTCTGAGATTTCTTCCATATTAACTTCAGATTCATTATTTACATCTTCTTCAAACATGATCACATCTGAAAGATCACTTGGTTCACCAATTACATCTTCAAATGCAAGATATTCTCTTAGCATTTCTTCATTAGAATCTGGAGCTATATCTGTGTTATCTGAATTTAAGTTTCCTTCAGAGTGAAAGGAAATTTTCTCTGTTTCGTATCCTTCATCAATAAACACTTCAGAAGAAAGAACACCAACCTCTTGCCCTTCATTTTCTGCAAGAATATCTTCTATGGCTTCTGAAACTCTGTTTGAACCTTCACCTATATTCTAAGCTTCTTCAGAAGTTTTCTCAGAAGATTGACCTTGAGTATTTTCAACATTTTCAGCTTCAGATATTTTCTGTCTTTTCTCCCCCTCTTGATTATCAGGACCCTGATCATCAAGATTCCTTGTGTAAGTATCTGCCTGAGGTCTACACTCCAACACATATAATCTATTATTCAATGCTGTCTGAGAAGTCTGAATAGAAGATAATTGATTCAAGATTTGATTAATATCATCCTTAGTAGCAAATTCAGAAGTATGAGGCTGAGAACTTGAAGAAGAAGGCTGAGATGCTTTAAGAGAAGATACAGAAGAAACCACTTCAGAGAAAGCATTCAGAAGTGCATCTTTAAAGGAGTTGAGATCATTTGAAGAAGATACTTGAAAATCATTCCGTTTATTCACCATTGTTACCTCCTATTTTTCCAACCTATCCTCCATCACCTTTTTTGATTTGTTCGTCAATTCCTTTAATTCCTTCTGAATCTTTTCAAATTCAGAAGTACAAAAATCTTTGAATTCTGTGAATTCAGAAAATGAGGGAAAATATCCAAGACCAACAGATGGTCTTGTTTGCAGTCCTTCAGAAGAAGGCTGGCCTGTAGATGCCACAACATCATGAACCACAAAAGATTCTGTTAATGGGGCTTTTACGATGTTCACCCCACCAGGTCTTCCAACTAATCCTTCATATCCAAGAATAGGAATAGGGCTTGATAGAGATACTAATATAGCTTCAAAAGGTACTGGGTTCTGAAGAATAAGAAAGATCTGAAGAAAGAAAGACTCAGAACTCAGAAGACAAGCAGATAAAAGCCTAAGTCATAACTTTTGGAGATTCTGAAGATACTTCTGATGAAGTTCTGAAGAAGTTTCTAAAGACACTTCTGAAGAAGTTCTGAAGTTGTTCTAAACTTGCTTGTCATTTTTGAACTGTAACTTTAGCATTTCTATTTCATGTATAAATAGATAGTTTGTTAGATAGTTAGAACTAACATTTTCGTAAGTTTGTAAAGACATATTTTGTAATACAGTTCATCTGATCAATACAATATTCAACATTTGGGATCTATCAGGGCTTTTATGATGTTCACCACACTTTGCTTATTTACATCTGAAAGATGTGTGCTGGTGTGAAGGAATTCCACATTTAGTGGTGCATTAGGCTCAACATTTAGTGGACTCTCAGACTCTATGTGCTCAAAACAGTGAAGGGGGGACATATATCCTTCTTTTTCAACAAAAAGATCCTCTAAATGGGGTCCTAATGGTATATGAGCTGCTTGCCCCAATTGTATTACTGAAACACCCTTCTGTTGAGAGATGGGTGAGTGGCTGAGGAGGTTAACAAGTGTTGCCATGGGCTCACTGGACTTTGCAATATTACCCACCAAAGAATGTGGAGTAATTGATGATGTGGGTGCCCGACTAGTAACATCTGGTTCACAAGTTTCTTTATTTTTTACTTGTGTTCTCCCCTCATCAGTTCTTTTTCTCACCCTTCTACCCAAACTCTCATTTACATTTTTCCTCTTCAGACGTTGAGGTTGTTCTCCCCCTTGAACAGCCTCCCCACTCTTCCTAGATAGTCTAGACTCCTTAGCATGCTCACCACTCTTGTGGGAATCAGGGGAAGAGACCACTGGTTTTGGTAGTCCCATTGATTCATAATACTCACTCACAATCCTATTATTTGGATTTACAAGTTCAAGTATGTAAGCAAGTAATGGAATAGCATTTGGAAATGTTAATTTTGCATTTGGTGGACGAAGACTATCCATGGTAAAGACAGGAACGTGTACCTCATGTGCAAGATCAGGAATAACAGAGACAACTTTCATTGCACCTTTGACAAATGTCTGATAGAATCGTTGAAAGGGAATGTAGTTATATGTGGATTTCTTCAGAACAACAGTCTTTCAGGTCTTCAAAAATTAGTGAAGCATAGTCATAGTGTTTGTTGAATACTACTCCATGAAATATAATCCTTCCATTTGTAGATGCTTGGTCTAAACTAGAACTTTTTCCAGCTAGGCAAGTGTTTAAGATATAGAATAGATAATACCAGATTGGGGGTAGACACTTCCTTCTGAATGAACTTAAAGCATTGAGTTGTTCAGAATATCCCAAGCTCATAAAATCTGAAATCATCTCAGAAGATGATGGAACTGGATCATATGAAGTTTTCCCAAGAACTTCATCTTCTTTTGGAAGGAAATGTATATTTCTAACATCTTCCACAGAAATACATACCCTGTAGCCATGAATGTATGAGGAAATGTCATCTGCAGCTTCATCGACCTCAGCGTAATACCACCATTTCTGCATGTAAGAAGCAGGGACTGAAAATTTCATTGAGAGCAAAACACGAAGTGGATGTTTCTTTAGAATTTCGATCAAAATCTGTAGATTTGAAGTTCAGAGCACATTTATCCCTCTTGATATCAAGCAATTTTTCTTCAGGGACATACAATTTGGACAAAGGAGGTCCATCACTGCTCTCAGCACGAGATTGAGACTCACTTTCACCGGCATTTGATTTAGAGACCACCTCAATAGGCTTGATTTGAGTTTCCCCAATTTTAGCAGAACTAGGGTTAGGGTTAGGTTTAGGGTTAGGAATTGGATTCAAAGGTCCTGCTTCACCAATAGCAGTTGTGGATGTGTCTTGTACTACCTTATCATCATTCAAAGGGATCTCCATTGATCCAAGCATTAATTTCTGAGGCACAATTTTGTACGATGCATCACTGGATGAGCCATTGTTGTTGCTGAAACTTGAAGAAGCAGAAACCATAACATTCGAAGTAGACATCACTGGAAATGAACAAGGATACGCACTAGATTGAAAATGAATAAGCACAGAGAGGTTTTGGAGGGAAAAATCACTTGAAAATGAAGAAGACGATGATTCCATCGATTTTATATGACTGAATAAGCGTAGATGGACATGTGGCCAGAAATGAAACGAGATTAGAGGAGTAATCATCATTTATTTAGATTAATGAACCGTTTAATTGACGTGGATAAGAGTTTTCCAATGAAACTAAAACACATGGCACACACTTAAAATCAATAACGGGAAGTAAAGTTCTGAGAACAAGTTAAAAAACTTCAGAAGAAATTCAGAACTTCTGAGAAAAAGTTCAGAAGTCTAAATGAAGACATTCAGAAACACTTCAGAACTTGCAAGGAAAGTTCAGAACCAAACTTATATCCCTCGAAAATGACAAAAATCATTTAAAATTACATACTTCTGAAACATATAAATCGTTTTAACTGTTTAGAAGTAGGTTTGAACAATAAAAAAGATATTTTATCTATAGAAGCTTGTCCGTACTACTTAGATTTGAAGTTCAAGTATTGTAACCAGCACCTCAAATCTGTTTGATAGAAAGGAGTATTCATGATTTTGAAATTTAGCATCACTCCCCCTTGAATCATAAGCAATTACGATTCTCCCCCTTAAACAATGCTATTTATCAGAGAAATGAAAATGTTGGTCCCAATAAGGGTCTACAAGAGTTCAATCAAGAGAGAACAGTTTGTAGAAGGGGGGGTTGAATACAAACACACAGATTTTTTTGGTTTTTTAATGAGTTTATTAGAATAAACAAATTTACAGTTACAAGCGGAGTTTAAAACCTATTCTATTATAACTAAGAAACACGAAGTATGATGCACAAGAAGATGAAAGAAAGAATAAAGAGGGTATAAGTTAGATAGAAGCATGCATTAAGATGAAGAAGATATCTTCATCTTATTTATACCCGTTTGTCCTTGAAACAAGACAAAAGGTACATGCCACGTGTCAAGCTTGGATAGGAAGCTTGTCCTTGGTACTGTTCATATTCGGCCAAAAGCATGCTTGTCCTTGTTAATAGGACAACTATGCTTTTGGCCGAATATGAACAGTACCATATCAGATATGATGGGGACATAAGAGACAAGTCGTACGTCCTTTTCTGACATGGTTCTAGGTTTGACTTTTGTGCATCGAGGATAAGATCAATCTTTAATCTTGCAAAGGAAGCTTCATTTGATCGCTGATACTGAATCTTTAAGGATGAGTCTTCAGTGTCGCTGAGGCTTCACAAGACTTCACACTTTGCATAGACAATCGCTGATATCGCTGAACCGCTTCAGTTCACTTAGCTGGTTATCTCTTTCTTTAGCTAGAGTCTTCGACTGTCGCTCAATGGTCTTTTGGTGTGATAACTGATCTTCAGGTCTTCAGTGATAAGCTCGTAGTTCCTTGACCTTTAGCGATCGCTGATAGCAATCATCATGTGCTATCGCTGAATTTGAACATAAGCTTAACTATGGAATTTCACTAAGTATAGTAAAGGGATCATATTCAAATCACTGAGAGGAGTTATGATCAACAATCTCCCCCTATTTGATTATGATTAAGCAAAACATAGGAAAATTGCTTAAAGAGACTAGTAAGGGACTTAGGAAATATTTAAAGAAAATTTTTCTAAGTACTAATCTGTAAAGTCTTTTTCAGCTAGTCTACTATCTGAATTGAGTTTCATTTATAAGGATATGAAAGCACAATTTTTACAAGTAAATAAGCTTAAAGTACATTCACTGATTGATTTTTCAGAGTGAAAGATAGTGTAACGAAAATAGAACTCTTACGTTCATTGTCCCTTTTACTATTTTCCGGGATCTTTTCAGTACTAGGATGGAGTAAAGTACTCTGATTGAATTTCATTAAATATAATCTGAAGAAATTACAGAGAAATGAAGAAATATTACAAAGGAAGTAGAAAACTATGACTAGTCAGAGATATTCACATTTCTTCTTTGTAGCTCATTCTCATAAAGCGTCTTCTGTCGATTCATCAGAGGAGTATCTGACCAGCAGCGCCCAAGCCTAATCTTTATGAGAGAGGATGGGGCCTTGTGAATTTCTTGGTTTTTGAAGAGTCCTAAGAATCCTTCATTATCCAAGAATATCATACCAGGTTCAGGCAGTGAGATGATTTCGTCTTCTACATATCTTCGGTCTTGAGGGAGAGAGGTACAAAGCATTGATATATCAGGGAGCTCAAGATGACCAAGAATGCTTTGATAATCAAACTTAGTTTTATGCTCATTTCTAGCACTTGAACTTCCTTCTGCGTTTGATCTTTTCTTTTTGGAAGATTCAGGGAGAGCATGAACTTGCACATGTTGTGACATTCTTTGCAGCAACTGATTCAGCACACTGTCCACCACGTCCTTGAATTTGGATTTAGAACCCTGAGTGGCGTCTCTGATTTCTAGCCATTCAGTGTATCCATAAATTCGTAAGAATTTGGCTTCTTCTCTCTCTGTCCTGTTCGTCCTTGTCATTCATACATATACCTTTGGACCACCTCTGTTGGAGTGTCGCCCTTCGATAGTTGCATGAATGATAATGGTTTCAGATCTTCGAAATTTCAGCCTGTCAGTGCACCAATCAAGCTCTTTGTTTTTCTGCTGAGTGGCTTCATAGGTTAGTGCACTTAGGATCTTCTGTTGAGCTAGAATTGGATCTACATTTATGTGCTCTTGTGCAAGTTCTTTTTGTACGAGAGCTTCAGCGACCCTTTCACTCTTTTTCAATTGTTCTTGAGTCGCCTTATCTCTCGCAGAGTCTTCTCTGAGCAATATGCTTGCAAAAGCAAGATCATTCTCAGTTTGCTTTATTTCCTCATCCTTGTTTCTTTGTGCTTCCAATGCTTGTTCTCTCTCTTCTCTGGACAAGAAATAGAATTCATCCACCATCCTTATTGGTACGGCTTCAATGGGTTCAGCTTCAGGCACCCTTATTCTTCTTGCTTCGAATTCCTTAAGGAATTTTATTTGCCTTTCTTCTTCTTCAGGCTCGCTTATAATCGGCTTTTGAACGCATCGCCTGGGAATGAGGCCTTCTTCTTGTTCAGAGTCAGTTTCAATTATGTACATAAACTGCTCTTCAGAGGAAGGTTCCCTCCTTGAAGTTGAGTCCTTTGGGGGACGGGGATCACTGAGGGAAGGAGAGGAGGAAATAGTATTGTCAGAGGGAGTTTTTGTGGGTCATGAGGAGATTATGTGAGTTTCAGGGAGAGGTGCAGAGAAAGGGATAAGAGGAAGAGATACCAAAATTGTGGTCTCCCCCTCAGATATAGGGATAGTGGCATCCAGATCTACCACTTCCTTTCCTTTGCCTGGGGGACCGGATTGTTCCTGAGAAGGTTGCGGTCCGTCCCCCATGGGCTCTTGATGAGCGACACCAGGTCTTGACAGTCTGAAGTGCTCTAATGCACTTCTAATGTCGTCATCATCTTCATCATCATCTATCCCCCCATAGTGAGGGATAGGTTCTTCATCATCTTCTTCATCCTCATCTTCTTCTTCTTCATCATCTTCATTAGCAGCTTCACCTTCAGGCCGCTGAATGTAAGGAGAGATTCTCTCTTCAGGGAACCTCTTGTTATGCTCGGAGATGAGTTCATCAGCGAACTCTTTGGCACATCTCTCCCCCTCAATGTTATTGGGAGGTAGACAATGCACCATCAGAGTGCGAACGTTGGTCTGAACGTCCTTCAGCTTCTCGTCGGCTCCTTGAAGCATGGTCCGATCAGCAGCGTTGAAAGACGAGGAACTTGCCTCAGAGAGCTTTGTAAGCATCTGCATCATGTCGGACTGAGTCTTCTGAATAAACTCAAGGACGGTTGCTTGAGCATCTACTTTCTGCTCCAAGCTTGTCAGAGTCTGATGGAAGGCCCTGTTGTCTTCCTTTAGGCCGTAAACATCAGATATCAGGTTGCTGACATTCGTCTTGATCGCTGGGGTACCAATGATCCGTCTGAAGATAAGCTCGGCTGATGTCTGAAGGTTGTCCACCCTAGCCCTTGTGAGAGCACATTCTTTGACTAGATAGTCAATTGCAGGGAATGTGGGGTTGGGAAGGACAATGGGAGGCAGGTCGACGACTATAGGAAGCTTGGGAGCAGCCATCTCTTGCTTAACCTCTCTGAGCTTTGCGGCAGAGGGATGGCCCTGAGGAGATTTTCCCTTATCCTTGCTGATGGGAGGAGCGTTGGTGGTGGTGGTTGTCGTCGCTGAGGTAGGAACAGAAGCGACACCTGATGATGACATAGATAAAGATGCCAAAAACATATCCGGATTAGAAGAAGGATGAAAAATTTTATTTGACTCCCTGAGAGTATGTTGAGGATTACTCTTAGGGAGTACATTTGCAAAGGTAGTGTCTAGAGGATCACTAACCAGTGTCTTAGAGTATCTGAGAGAAATACTCTGAGGTCCTTTTAATTTGGCCTTCCAAAACTCAGATTGCCTAAACAATAATGAGGTTTGGACTGCGTGCATTTCAGCATTATCAGGGATAGGGACAACTATCGCTGAGTCACTTGCTGAGGTGAGGACCAAAGAAGAGGAGATAGAAGTAGAAGAGAAGGCTGTGGAAGTAGTACTTGATCCAGTTTCAGCAGAGCTGGCTAAGACACCTTCAGTGACCGGAGTCGCTGTTGATGTTGGTAGAGCTGAAGAAGCAACAATGAATGTAAAGACCGTTGAAGTGGTTGTGGCTGTAGTTGGTGTTGGTAGAACACCGAAATCAGAGAGGGTGGTCTTTTGAGAGACCAACTTCTTTGGCTTCTTTGCTTTGGTTGCGATGGTATTTTTATGACCATCAGTTGGTTGTTTCCTCTTAATACCTGTAGTGTCTGGGTTGCTCGCTGTTGGGTTTGACAGCTAGGTTGACACTGAAAGAGGTGCGCCAATCACCTGCAGCATATAAGGTGTGAAAGGAGCATCACCTGGACGTTCCTCAATGTCCGGGGACTTCTTCCCTACGATAGAGAAGGAGTGATCGCCGACCTTCGGGTATTCTTCTCCGAAGGCCACTTCCATTGTGGTCGCGAATAAGCGAGGATAAGGAATGACAGGATGTCTGCTGGCGGCATTGATGCGACTGACCATGTCGCTGAAGATGTAATCCGCATAGTTTAGGTTGTGGCCGGTGCACAGAGAGTAAGCAAGGTTTTGAAAGTGCTTTCTTGCCTGATCATGAGAGCCAATCTTTGACCCCAGGCACTGGATCACCTGAGTGAAGATATACTGCCAGCGTGCAGGGAGCCTTTTCTTCTCTAACTTGGATCCCACCGTCTTCAGCGAGGGATTCTCCCTAGAGTATCCAATGGAGTCCACAAATGCATCAATTTGCATTTTAGTCGGTTCAGTGCCCCACTGTTGGTTCTTAGGGCGTACAGGGAGACGCAGAGCCTTCCTGAGAAATCCAGCGGTGAAGGAGAAGAACCCTAGTTCTGGAATTTTGAACCCAATAGCAGGGAGTTGGGTTCCTTTGTCAGTTGTCAGCATGGTACAGTGAGCCGTGTACCACAAGGCTTGAAGATGGGAAGAGATGCCGACCGGGTTGTGAACAAACGCATGCATCAGAGGGCATGCCTTGATGAAAGCAGCTCCTTCAGTGAATTGGGGGCGGTCTGCAGGGATTTCTACCAACGCCATGTAGTTGCAGGACTTGAAGACTGCTCTTTCCAGAGGGAAGTGACATGTTGGTGCAGCGACCAGAGTCGTGTCTTCAGCAGCAGAGGAGGTTGCAGCAGTTTTACTTGCAGATGACATTGCTGTGGGAAAGATAGGAACACCAAAGAGGTAAATCATGGTTTTATACATAAATGTATAAACCAGAGTTTGGTATAAAGAATACCAAATGTAAGATCAAAGAAAACATATATTTTGATGAACAATATCAAAATGTTTGTTATAAACAATAATAAAAAGCTAAGGTAAATGGATTAAAGTTTAAAAAATAGTCTTCTGTTCTAAGGAAAGAACTTAGAACAGGGTTTTTATAGAGGGAAAACTTTTTAATTTTTTTAATCCATATTATCTTTATTTTTATTTTTAGAGTATTAAGGAGAAGAAGAGGTGAAACAAGATGTTTCCAGTCATAATACAAGGTTTAGATCAAACCTTAGTTGAGTTCTTAGGAGAAAAACACACACAAGCGTGTTCTTGGTGTTCTTGAGAAAACCTTGAAGATTCGAAGAATTTCTTTTTGCCTTGAGGATTGTTATGAAAGTGGAAGGTGCAAAGTAAGGCAAAAAGAATGCTTAAATAGCAAGAGGGGAGAGAAAGAAAGGAGTGCAAAACGACGGTTTTAGCTTTTTGAAAAAGAAATGATGACCTGGCGCACGTTCCAAGAAAGGAGTTGGAATGGAAACGTCGCGGTCCGTCGTGTGTCAGAAAAAGGTCTGACGTGTCCTTTTTTTTAATTTTTTAAAAGATTATAATGATGATTATCCATAAGGTAGGTTTATCATTAATAATGTTAGAAAAATCGTCATCACAGGAGTTTTAATTTTAAGAGAGACATTCTTTGATGAGAAAAGATATCAAAGAGTGTTAAAAATTAGAAGATAATACCTGAGGAGATTGCCTAGATATCGCTGAATCAGAGTTCAGAGAATGGAAAGTTTGAAAGCTTTATTTGTAATCCTTTGTTGGTTGCTGATTAATAAATTATTCAGCGTTCAACAAACCAAGTTCGCTGATGAGTAGATTGAATCTAGTTTCATCAAGAGGCTTGGGGAAAAGATCAGCAAGCTGATATTCCGTAGGAACAAAATGGAGCTCAACTTCGCCATTCATCACATGATCTCTGATAAAGTGATATCGGATCTCAATGTGCTTGGTTTTGGAGTGAAGTACAGGGTTGTTGGCAATTGCAATAGCACTTGTGCTATCACAATAGATAGGAATCTTAGAGAGCTTGAGATTGTAGTCTCTTAGTTGATTTCTCATCCAAAGGATTTGAGCACAACAGCTACCAGCGGCTACATACTCAGCTTCAGCGGTGGAAGTGGACACTGAGTTTTGCTTTTTACTTGTCCAACTTATTAACTTTCCACCTAGTAGCTGACACCCCACCAGTGGTGCTCTTTCTGTCTATCTTACAACCTGCAAAGTCACTGTCAGAGTAACCAATAAGATCAAATCCTGAGCCTTTGGGATACCAGAGACCAAGATTTGGAGTTCCTTTCAAATATCTGAAGATTCGCTTTACAGCGATTAGATGGGATTCCTTCGGTTCAGCCTGATACCGAGCACAGAGACAGGTAGCGTACATGATGTCTGGTCTACTCGCTGTAAAATACAGCAGAGACCCAATCATTCCTCGATAGGCAGTGACATTTACTGGTTTCCCGTTGGGATCCTTGTTTAATGTCAGAGGAGGCGCCATAGTAGTCTTCATCGCCGACCATTGATTCATAACGACTTTATTCAGCATGTCTTTAACATATTTGCTTTGACAGATAAAAAATCCTTTGTCAGATTGCTTAATCTGCAAGCCTAGAAAATATGTTAGTTCACCCATCATACTCATTTTATATTGTTTTTGCATTCTTGCAGCCAAACGAGTGAAAAGTTTGGGTCTTGTGGAACCAAAGATAATGTCATCAACATATATCTGAGCGAGAATAGTATGACCTTTGTATTTTCTTAAAAACAGAGTTTGGTCAATTTTTCCACGAACAAATTTTTCTTTAAGAAGGAATTTAGAAAGGGTATCATACCAAGCTCTAGGAGCTTGTTTTAACCCGTAAAGAGCTTTTCAAGTTTAAAAACATAACAAGGATAGTTAGGGTCTGAGAAACCAGGGGGTTGTTCAACATAAACTTCCTCGCTGAGTTTTTCATTTAGAAAAGCACTTTTAACATCCATTTGAAAAACTTTGAAGTCTTTATGGGCAGCATAAGCTAAAAAGAGTCTTATGGCTTCTAAACGAGCAACAGGTGCAAAGGTTTCATCATAGTCAATCCCTTCTTCCTGTCTATAACCTTGAGCAACAAGTCTAGCCTTATTGCGAATTATAGTCCCGTTTTCATCTAGCTTATTTCTGAAAACCCATTTGGTTCCTATGACAGTTTTACCGGAGGGTCTAGGAACAATATTATAAACTTTATTTCTACGAAATTCAGCTAGGATCAGAGATAGCTTGATCTATCTTCTTAGGTTCAGAGAGAGAGATGAAGTTAACATAAAGATAGATATTACCTGTACCTCTACGTGTTTTGATACCTGCAGTGGGATCACCAATAATCTGATTTATTGGATGATTAGCAGTCCATCGCTGAGCTGGCGGGTGAGGAAAGAGATCAACAATAGATTCAGCGACCTGTTCTTCAGATTCTGGAATAGGACTTGTTTCAGCAACAGGTACTTCATTTAGAATCAATTCAGGGAATTGATTTTCAGAAGTGGTTTGGTTGTTCACAGAGGAATTTCCAAGAGAGGAATCAGCAACATGAATCTGATTTAGAGGAGAAACATTTATCCCTGAAGATGGATGATTATTACTTGTTGGGTTTACAGGGATTTCATCATCACTTACTTCAGCTGGAGTTTGATTGCTGAAGTATGTTTTAGGTTCCCCATAATGAGATCTCATCCAGGCATTCAATTCTTCATCATCATCATGAGAGTGTGAAGTATGAATGGGACGAGATTCATCAAAGTTAACGTGCATGGATTCTTCAACATGTTGTCTTCTTTTGTTGAAGACTCTGAAGAATTTAGATATAGAGGAGTATCCAAGAAATATACCATCGTCAGCTTTTGGATCAAATTTACCTAAATGATCTCTGTCATTCAGAATGTAACATCTACATCCAAAAATGTGGAAATATTTCAGAGTAGGTCTTCTCCCATGAAATAATTCATAGGGGGTCTTCTTAAATCGTTTAACTATCAGGGATCGATTTTGAGTGAAGCATGTTGTATTAACTGCTTCAGCCTAGAACTGAGTTGGATGATACGATTCACTGAGCATTGAGCGAGCCGCTTCAATGATAGTACGATTTCTTCTTTCAACAACACCATTTTGCTGAGGAGTTCCTACTGAGGAGAAGTTGTGAGAGATGCCTCTTTCTTCAAAGAAATTATCCAGAGTACTGTTTTTGAATTCAGTGCCATGATCACTTCTTATGGAACGAACAATTAGATTGTTCAAAACTTCCATCTTTTTGATAAAAGAGATTATCATTTTAGGGGTATCACTTTTGGATCGAAGGAAGTACACCCACGTGTATCTGGAGTATTCATCAACAATCACTAAAGTGTATTTCTTTCCAGAGATCGATTCGACATTGACAGGTCTGAATAGATCCATGTGAAGTAGCTGAAGAGAAGTGGTCACTGAAGAAATTTGCTTTGACCTGAAGGAGGCTTTTGTCAGCTTTCCCTTCTCACACGCTGAACAAAGAGATTCCTTTGTAAAGGTATGATTTGGGAGGTCTCTGACTAAATCTTTTTGAGACAATTCATTTATTGTCTTAAAGTTAAGATGAGAGAGTCTTTTGTGCCATAACCAGTTTATATCAGTGGATGCTTTAGAGATAAAGCACATGTTATCAGAGTGAGAACTATTCATGTTTATGACATATACATTTTCCACTCTTTTGCCTATAAGGGCAAGCTTATCATTTCCGTCAGTGACAGCACATCTATTCTTTAAGAATATAACTTTGAAGGCTTTGTCACATAACTGACTAACGCTTAAGAGATTGTGCTTTAGTCCCTCAACGTAAGCAACACGAGAAAATGACGTGGCTCCGTTGGACAGAATTCCATAACCTTTAGTGTATCCTTTGCCATTTCCACCAAAGGTCACTGATGGACCAGCTTCTTCTTTATAATCAGAGAGCAGAGACTTTCTGCCTATCATGTGCCTTGAGCATCCGCTATCAAGATACCAGATACCTTTGGCACTCTGCATATAACAAAAGATTAATTGATTAAAGGTACCCATACTACTATGTGTCCTGCTTGGTTAGATAGAGGATTGGCGGAGGAGCTACTAGCTGAAGAACTCTCTTTAGTGGATATCTTCACCTTTGATGGTTTTGCAACCTTGGTGGATTTCACTCTCGCTGATTTATCAGCTTGAGCTACTTTCTTTCCATGAGCTAGTTTATCAGCTCTAGTAGCATTAGGACATTTGCTTGCAATGTGGGTAGTTTCACCACAGTGATAGCATTTCCTATATTTAAAGGGTTTGGAAATCATAGAGGGAGCAGGAAAATTCTCAGGGATAAGTCCAAGAATTCCTTTATCCATGGTCCTTGGAGGTATAACAACCTTTTCAGGAGTGGGAGTGAGATCGATTTTAATTCTGGGGGTTGGTCTCTGAGAAAAGTCAGGGACCTTTTTCCCAGTTTTAAAACTTTCTCTGAGGATTTCTTGTTCCTATCTTGAGTTTTCTTATTCTTAGGAACTTGATTAAGAAACTCGTTCTTGATCACTTTCCTAGAATTAAGAATAGAAAGCTTCTCTTTGGAAGAGGAGGAAGAAGAGGATGAAGAAGAAGGATCAAGGATAGACGAGACAAACATTCCGAATTTTAGCATGGAACAATCATTCTCTGATTCTTCCTTTTCAGGGTTATAGCCTAACCCACTTCTTACTTTCATAGGTATTTGTGTATTGATGATCTCATTGACTATATCAGAAGCCTTACACCATCCTTCGATGGTTGCCTTTTCAGACTTGAGATCAGCGATAGCCTTTTCCCTATCAGCGATAGCTTGTTGTTTCTCGATGCAAAGACTTGGTCTTTGAGAGATTCCTCAATTTTAGAAAGTTCTTTGATTCTTATATGGCAATTTTTTAATTCTTCAGATATGTCAGTGTTAATTCTCTCGGCCTTAATTTTTCCATTTAAAGCATCATAGAAATCAACAGTCATAGCATCGAGAGCTGACAAGTTATCACTTTCAGAAGGTAAAGGGACAGAGGGAATAGTTACCTGAGTAGAAGGAGACTCAAAGGAAGAAGTCTCAGTGACTTCTTCAGCGTCTTCAATTCTTGCCATCAGATAGAGGAAGGCAAGATCTTCTTCATCTGAACCAGACTCTTCAGAGGTCTTGGCCCAGTCATCTTCAGCATCCTAGTCAACTTCTTCATCGACAAGGCCTTTGCCTTTTTGCTGGTTTTTCTTCATATCTTTGTATTTCTTTTTCAGTTTCAAATACTTCTCCTTTTTATCAGAGGTATGGGAGGTAGTGGTAGCAGCAACTTTCTTCGACCTGCATTCACTTGCGAAATGACCCTTTCGCTGACAGTTGAAGCAAATCGCTGAGGCTTTCTCAGCAGGCAACGTTTTCTGCTTTTCAGAGTCAGAGAGGCTGGAAGGTTTTCGAAAATTGCTCTTTCTAGCAAATCTTTTAAAGTTATTAGTTAAAAGGGCTAGAGAGTTATCAAACTCAGAGATGTCTGCATCAATGAGTTGATCTTCTGAATCAGTTTGACCTAATTCAGTAATGGAGGTGATAGTAGAAGAAGGAGCATTTTTGGAAAATGTTCCCTCAGAAGTCACAAGTGCTAAAGAAGTACTTTTAGCACCTTTGAGTTCATTAATTAGGTTCTTCCTTAGAAGCTGGGATTGTTCCTCATTTAAGAGCATACCATATAATGCACTTAAGGACAAGGTTTCAAGATTCTTTGACAGTTTTATACATGTAGTGTACACTGCCCATTGATCGGGCAATGCCTCCATGAACTTTGTCAGAATTTCAGCGTTTGAATAAACTCTATCGACTGATTTAAGATCAATCAGCAGACAGCTAAATCGCTGGTGAATTTGAGAAAGTGATTCACCCTTTTGATACATAAAACTCTCATATTTTCTTACGAGGTTTATGCATCTAGTTAATTTAACTTCAAAAGTTCCTTCATATTGGATACATAATGTATCCCACATGGCTTTTGATGTCCTCATTTTCATGACAGAATGATAGACCTCATCAGGTAAAGCATTGCTATTATTGATCTAGCTTTAGAGTCAATAGCAATTTCTTTCTTGTCTTCTTCAGTCCATCTGTTAGGAGTTTTAACAATACTCCTCTCAGGAATGGCTGGAGTAGTAGTGGTCGCAGGAACACTAGCTACTATAGTTGTAGGAACAAATGGTCCATTTTCCAGATAGTAGGTAATCTTGGGGTCAGATCCCTCTAGAAATAGAGACATTCTTTCCTTCCATAATGGAAAGTTATCATGGCTAAATCTAGGTGGTTTAGCTAAAGATCCATTATCGTTATGGTTTGTATTAGGGTTTGACATTTTAAAATAATTTTAAGAGAAAATATTTTAAAGAGTTAAGCAGCAAACACTGCTCTGATACCACTTGTTGGTCCCAATAAGGGTCTACAAGAGTTCAATCAAGAGAGAACAGTTTGTAGAAGGGGTGGTTGAATACAAACACACAGATTTTTTGGTTTTTAAATGAGTTTAAAACCTATTCTATTGTAACTAAGAAACCCGAAGTATGATGCACAAGAAGATGAAAGAAAGAATAAAGAGGGTATAAGTTAGATAGAAGCATGCATTAAGATGAAGAAGATATCTTCATCTTATTTATGCCCGTTTGTCCTTGAAACAAGACAAAGGGTACATGCCACGTGTCAAGCTTGGATAGGAAGCTTGTCCTTGTTAATAGGACAACCATGCTTTTGGCCGAATATGAACAATACCATATCAGATATGATGGGGACATAAGAGACAAGTCGTACGTCCTTTTCTAACATGGTTCTAGGTTTGACTTTTGTGCCTCGAGGATAAGATCCATCATTAATCTTGCAAAGGAAGCTTCATTTGATCGCTGATACTGAATCTTTAAGGATGAATCTTCAGTGTCGGTGAGGCTTCACAAGACTTCACACTTTGAGTAGACAATCGCTGCTATCGCTGAACCGCTTCAGCTCACTTAGCTGATTATCTCTTTCTTCAGCTAGAGTCTTCGACTGTCGCTGAATGGTCTTTTGGTGTCATAACTGATCTTCAGGTCTTCAGTGATAAGCTCGTAGTTCCTTGACCTTCAGCGATCGCTGATAGCAATCAGCGTGTGCTATCGCTGAATTTGAATAGAAGCTTAACTATGGAATTTCACTAAGTATAGTAAAGGGATCATATTCAAATCACTGAGAGGAGTTATTATCAACAGAAAATGTTAGAGAAATGAAAAAAAATGAAACTATTTGAAAGACAATCAACTTTGAAAACGAAATTAGAACTTCTGAATTTAGAAAGAAGAAATTTCTGAAAACAGAACTTTAGAAGATCTGAAGTTCAAATTATTCAGAATTTAGAAAAATTAAACTCAGAATATAATTTCTAAATACTTACATAGACAATTCATCATGCCCAATTTACTTACCAGAAAATTAAATCGTTTCTCATCAAGTGCTTTGGTAAATAAATCAGCCAATTGATAATCTGTCTGAACAAAAAACATTTCAATATTACCTTTTTCCACATGATCTTTGATAAAATGATATCTTACATCAATATGCTTTGTCTTTGAATGTTGAACAGGATTAGCAGTGATAGCTATGGCACTCTTTGAATCACAATACAAAGGAATCTTTTTTAAAGTGTAACCATAGTCCTTGAGCTGTGTTTGCATCCAGATCACTTGTGAACAACAGATTGCAGCTGCAACATACTCAGCTTCTGCAGTAGAAGTGGAAACACAGTTTTATTTCTTTGAAGACCAGCTTACAAGTTTGTCACCCAAAAATTGACATGATCCAGATGTGCTTTTCCTGTCCAATTTGCAACCACCATGGTCTGCATCTGTGAAAGCTGTTACCTCAAAACCAGAATCCTTAGGATACCAAAGTCCCAATGAAGGAGAACCTTTGAGATATCTAAGGATTCTTTTAGCAGCAAGAAGATGAGATTCCTTAGGATTAGCTTGATATCTAGCACAAATACATGTAGCAAACATTATATTTGGTCTACTAGCTGTTAAGTAAAGCAAAGATCCAATGATGCCCCTATATTTTTTCTGATCAACAAATATGCCATTCATATCAGGTGATAATTTTGTTACAGTGGCCATTGGAGTTTGAATACTGGAACAGTCAGACATGTCAAACTTTTTAAGTAAGTCAGAGACATACTTAGATTGATTAAAAAATATGCCAGTGGGAAGTTGTTTAACTTAAAGACCAAGAAAAAATGTTAACTCTCCCATCATACTCATTTCAAATTCAGTTTGCATAATTTTCTCAAAATTTCTACAAAATTTTGGATTAGTAGAAGCAAATTTAATATCTTCTACATATATTTGTATCAATATCATATCATCACCTTCGTTTTTCAGAAATAAAGTGGTATCAACAGTACCTCTTTTGAATTTGGACTTAAGAAGAAAAGTTGTGAGAGTGTCATACCATGCTCTTGGTGCTTTTTTAAGTCCATATAAGGCTTTGTCCAAAATATAGACATAATATGGAAATTCTTTGCTAACAAAGCCTTCTGGTTGTTCAGCATACACTTCTTCATGTACAATACCATTCAGAAATGCACACTTGACATCCATTTGGAAGACCTTTGATAGAGATATCATAATAGCTTCAAAAGGTACTGGGCTCTTAAAGAGAAAAAGATTTGAAGAAGTTTTGAAGACACTTCTGAAGAGATTCTGAAGAAGTTCTGAAGATACATCTGAAGAAGTTTTGAAGGAGTTCAGAACCCATTCTGAACTTGTCTGTTATGAATGTCTTGTCACTTTAGTCTTTCTATTGTATGTATAAATAGATAGTTAGTTAGATTGTTACAACTAATGTTTTCATATACCATGTAAAGATATATTTTGTAATACAGTACATTCAATCAATACATATTACATTTGGCTACTATCATTCCTGTCATAATCTGTTCATATATTGATATCTTGATTGTTTAGGTCCTAACAATTGGTATCAGAGCCAATTCATCTGTTCTTGAAGAAGATTTGTGAAAGAACTTGTCAGATCTGACAGTTCTTTGTCTTCTTGATCTACAAAATTCAAATTCAACACAGGTGAATTCTCGATCTTCTAACAATCAAAGATGTCTAAAGAAATAGTCTCAATCGGATCTGAAACTAAACCACCAACTCTCTTCTTGGGGGAATATCATCAATGGAGAATCAGAATGATTCAATTCTTGGATAACATAGATGAAGCCTTAATGCAATCTATCACAAATGGCCCACTAGAGGTATTTGTTGAGATTCCAGCAGTTCACAGAACTGAATCTACCCCTGAAATCCCTGCATCAAGAATCAAGAAGAGTCCTGGAATGTATAATCCAGCTGAAAAGACTCAAATGAAAGCTGATAGAAGAGCATTAACTTTACTCACCATGGCAATTCCCAATGAGATATTCAATGGGGTTGATAGTTTAACTTCAGCAAAAGCCATGTGGGATGAAGTAGAAGCTCAGATGCAAGGAAGTACAAAGGCTCAAGCACAGAGAATAAATATCTGTGTAGGAACATATGAAAATATCAGATACAAAGAAAATGAATCTATCACTGATACATATCATAGATTCAATAACATTCTGAATGATCTAAGAAGAAATGGTGTTTAGAAATCAAATTCTGAGATAAACAACAAATTTTGAACAATCTGGGAAATGAATGGTCAAGTTTTTCAGATAATATGGTAACTAGGAACTTGTCTAGAAAGACAATTCATGATGTCTATGGCATCTTGTTCCAACAAGAGGACAAGATCAAAGTTAGACAATATGAAAAAAAGAAGACACAAGAAACAGTTGTCCTTCTGAGCAAAAACTACAATAATTCTTTGACCATTGCTACCAAGAAAGTTTGTGAGATCCCAGAGATAACAGTGTGTGATGGGGATGAATCAGATGAAGAGCTTAAAAGGATTTCTGATAATATTGCTTTCTGTTGGTTCCAGATTCCTTTAAACCGATTGTTAATTGAGAGTATTGAATCTGAGTGAATTGCGGAAGCAGATCAATTAACAATTTAAATCAATAGAACAGTAAACAGAATGAAGAACAAAGATTATGAAATGACTTACGCACAGTATTCTTCAAAATGTAAATGTATTAATCGACAATTTTTACAAACACAATACAATGCTATTTATACAGATACAAAGACAGAAAGTCAAAATGCTAGCCAATTACAAAGTGCCATGTGTCATAAAGGGAGCGTCTAACAACAATTAGTTATAACAAGAAGTGTGTGTTGACATTTGTAGACATCTCTTCTTTGACTCATACTTTAATATCTAACACTTTCATGACAAGGCAATTCAAACAAAGATACAATCAAAAATATCAGAATAAACCTAGATCTGAAGTTGGACCTAATAAGGGTCAAGAGGCTGGTCAATCTGAAACATCTGAACCAGCAAGATGCTTCAACTGTGGAAAGCCTGGACATTATGCTAGATAATGCAAGATGCCAAAAGTCAAGAATTCAGGTTATTATGAGAAGAAGCATCTATTAGCAAAGAAAAAGGAGCTTAATCCTGCTCTAGTGACCAAGTATGAAGAAGACTGGTTAAACTGGAGTGATGGAGATGATGATGAAGAAGTTGCTCACTATGCAACAAATTGCTGCATGTGTTAAATGGGTCCAGAAAAGGACAAACAAGACACTGAGGTATTTTCTTCATCTTCTGAACAAAATTCTGAACATAATTCTGAAATTAATACTAAAGATTCAGAAATGACTAATCAATTTCAAAATATGTATTCTGAATTTGAAACACTCAAAAACAGAATTAAAGGTGAAAGAATTTTGGTCAATCAATTCAGAGCTGAAAGTCAAATATATAAAGAAAATTGTCAAGCAGCTGAACAGATTCTTGAAAAAATTTCTGAAGAAAAACTTGTTTGAAAAGAAAAAATGGATAGTTTACAAAAAGAAGTTATAAATGAAAAATCTGAAAAGGAAATTCTAAATGTTAAGATGAATTTTCTGAATCAAGAGAGAGTTGATATTTATAAAAAGATTAAGGAATTGGAAGATTTAAATTTTAAAAGAGGACAAACTGAACAAACTCTGAATATTTTAACTAGTCAGGCTCAGAACTCAAAAATTTACAATATAAAAGCAGGCTTAGGATATAATGACAGTCAAATTTTAAAAAAGGCACCTGCAAACTTGTATGATTATTCTAAAATGAAAATTTTCAATGAAAATCAAATACTGGCATCATTTCCAAACCTGTAAACCATTCTTTGCCTGAAAGAATTCCTTTTATAAAATCAGAGACTTTGTTTTCAGAAAAAACACCTCTTAAAACTGGTGAACCAGAAAATATCTCTGAAACAGAAGAAATGAATATAATTCCAAATATTTGTAAATCTTCTGAATCAAATATTATTTCTGAAGAAAAATCAGAGTAATTGTTAAGTCTGAAATTGTTTCTGAAGTTACTTCTGAATCCAATTGTGAAAATATTTCAGAAGATACTTCTGATAATAAATCAGAACATGAAGAAAAATATGATGAATTCTCAGATATTGAATCCTCAGAACATATTGATGAGAATCCCAATATATTTTTTGATAATTCTGATAATGAGTCTACAACAACAAAAAATTCATATATTTTTGCAACAAGTATGACTCATAATAAGTTTTCAGATCTAATAAATGCTTCTGATTCAGAAGATGATGATGATCAAATGGTGCAAGTCATTGACAAAAATGGCTATTTGGTTTATAAATCTCAATCATGTATGACTGAAGGAGAAAAATTAAAATATGAAGTTTCAAAGATACCTTCAGAATTGTTTGGTCCTGTGTTTTTAAAACCAGAATATCAAAATTCAGATTTTTCTCCTACTAATACAAACATATCATAAAATTCAACACCATGTTCAGTAACATTTTCTGACTTTCACACCAGAGTTAAAATTTTTGAACAAGGACAATCCTCAAATTCTCTCTCTGAAGTTCAGAAGATTAACACAAAATCTGAAGATAAACCTAAAGTGAACAAAAGAATTTCTTATACTAATCCTCATTTCTTATCTTTTACAGAGCTATCCACTTTAGTACGGAGAAAGAAAGATGAAAGACTGTCAAAGATTGACAAATTAGAGAGTTTCATTTTTACAGAAAAAAGATGTACCTAAAACAAAGAAAGTGAATAAAAGAATTTTTGTTGAAAAATCAAATGTTATTGATTCTTATATGTCTAATACTGTTGTAAATACATTAAACAATCATATTCACTGTATTAATTGTGGTCACCATAATTTTCTTCTTAACTCCAAAACAAACAAAAGAAATTTGATGAAATCTTTTCAGAAATGTTTGGCTACATTGACAAATTCAATTAAACAAAGAAATAGAAATAAAGATAAATCTCAAAGTTCTGAACAAACTTCTAAGTTGAAACATCTGAAGAAAAAGGACCCATTCTGAAATGGGTACCTAAAATTCAATAATCTCTTTTGCAGATATGTCATGTGTGGGTCTTAGATTCTGGATGTTCAAGACACATGACACCTTTCAAAGAACTTCTAACTGATTATCATGAAAGATATGGAGGAACGGTTAGTTTTGGAAACAATGCAAAGGGATATGTAAGAGGATTTGGCACTTTCATTAAAGGAGATGTGAAAGTAATGAAAGTTTTCTATGTTGAGGGACTAAGACATAATCTTTTCAGTATTAGTCAATTCTGTGACAAATACTGGAAGGTTAATTTTGACATAGATTATTGTCATGTTCTGAGTACAACAAACAAAAATGAATTAACTGCTTATAGAGATGGAGATATCTACACAGCAACATTCACTGCAACTGGTCAACTTCAAGGTGTATGTTATATGTCTACATTAATGAAAAATGATAGTTGGCTTTGGCACAGAAGAATGTCACATCTGAACTTTAAAGCCATTTCTGAACTAGGCAAACATCAATCTGTAAGAGGACTACCAAAGATCAGATTTGAAAAGAACTCTCTTTGTTCTGCATGTGAACTAGGGAAGATCAAAAGAAGTTCTCATCCTCTGAAAATGCCATCTTCATGCAAAGCTCCACTTGAAATGCTACATATGGATTTGTGTGGCCCAATGAAAACTCAAAGCATGGGGGAAAAATGCATTCTTGTTATAGTAGATGAATATACACGATATACATGGATTGAATTTTTGAGACTCAAATCTGATACTTCTGAAAGACTGATACCCTTTCTGAAGAAAATTCAAGTTCTTCTTCAACTCCCAATTCAAAATATCAGAAGTGACAATGGAACAGAATTTACTAATTCTACACTTCAGAATTTTTTGGAATCTGTTGGTATTACACATAATTTTTCCGCTACAAGAACTCCTCAACAAAATGGGGTAGTTGAAAGAAAGAATAGAACTTTGGTACAGGCTGCAAGAACCATGCTTGCATATTCAGAACTTCCTCTCTCTCTTTGGGCAGAAGCTATTGCTACTGCATGTTTTACTCAGAACAGAACCATTCTAAACAGAAAATTTCTTAAACTCCTTATGAATTGTTAAAACAAAGAAAACCCTTTATTGATTATTTTAAAATCTTAGGTTGCAGGTGTTTTCTAAAGAATGATACTCCACATCTTGACAAATTTGCACCAAAAGGTGTAGCTGGTATCTTTGTTGGCTACTCTCAAAGATCCAAAGCTTATAGAGTACTCATTAAAGGAACTCAAAGAATCATTGAGACTACAAATGTCAGATTTCATGAGCCAACAATGACTTCTGAACAAAACAGTTTAGAACTCGCACATAAACCAACTTCTGAAAGTTTGGAATTAGAACATAATCAGAGAAACTCTACTTCTGCATCTCAAACTTTACTTAAATCCAATTTAGACAATTTATGTCAAGACTTATTTGATATTTCTGTAAATGTCTCTACAGATTATCAAAATCCTTCTCTACTCAGAAATACAAACGATCAAGACATTTTAGAAATACAAATTTCAAATACATTAGCACCACAACTCTCTACCTCCAATTCAGAACTTCCAACTTCTGAAAATGCAACTTCTGAACCAATTCAAGTTGTTTCTGAACCGGTTCAAACTATTTCTGACCATGAACCTCACAGTTCTGAACCAATTCAGATTTTTCCATTTGAGGGGGAGTCTTCAGATTTACATTCAGCTATCAATCATGATACTGAAACTCAAGCAATTACTGATGATTATGATTCTCTGAATAATGTTTCATCTGTTCAACCATTGCCAAATGTCAACAAATGGACATCTAGTCATCCAGTTCATCAAATAATTGGAGATGCATCAAAAGGTGTTCAAACAAGATCTGTAACAGCAAATGAGTGTCTGTATGTTAATTTTTTAAGCAGTATGGAACCCAAAAAGCCATATGAAGCACTTCAAGATCCAGACTGGATTTTAGCCATGCAGGATGAGTTAATTCAATTTGAAAGAAACAAAGTCTGGAGATTGATACCAAAGCCAAAAGGTAAATCTGTCATTGGCACAGAATGGGTGTTCAGAAATAAAAAAGATGAAAATGGAATTGTTGTAAGAAACAAGGCAAGACTTGTAGCTAAGGGGTATTGCCAACAAGAAGGAATTGATTATGATGAAACCTTTCCTCCTATTGCCAGATTAGAGGCCATTAGAATTTTTCTTGCATATGCTGCTCATAAAAACATGAAGGTACTTCAAATGGATGTAAAATGTGCATTTCTGAATGGTATTTTACATGAAGAAGTGTATGTTGAACAACCAGAAGGCTTCGTAAGCAAAGAATTCCCAGATCATGTTTACATATTAGACAAAGCATTATATGGACTTAAACAAGCACCAAGAGCATGGTATGATACTCTTACAACTTTTCTTCTGAATTCTAAATTCAAAAGAGGTACTGTTGATACAACTCTATTTCTGTAAAAGGAGGGTGATGATATGATTTTGATACAAATCTATGTCGATGATATTATATTTGCTTCTACTAATCCAAAGTTTTATAGAAATTTTGAGAAAATCATGCAAACAGAATTTGAAATGAGTATGATGGGAGAGTTGACATTTTTCCTTGGTCTTCAAGTTAAACAACTTCCCACTGGCATATTCATTAATCAATCTAAGTATGTCTCTGACTTACTTAAGAAGTTTGACATGACTGATTGTTCAAGTATTCAAACTCCAATGGCCACTGCCACTAAGTTAGAACCTGATCTAAATGGAAAATCTGTTGATCAGAAAAAGTACATAGGCATAATTGGATCTTTGCTTTACTTAACTGCTAGTAGACCAGATATAATGTTTGCTACATGTATTTGTGCCAGATATCAAGCTAATCCTAAGGAATCACACCTTCTTGCTGCAAAAAGAATACTTAGATACCTAAAAGGTTCTCCTTCATTGGGACTTTGGTATTCTAAGGATTCTAGTTTTGAACTAACAGCATTTACAGATGCAGATCATGGTGGTTGCAAATTAGACAGGAAAAGCACTTCTGGATCATGTCAGTTTCTGGGTGATAGACTAGTCAGCTGGTCTTCAAAGAAACAAAATTGTGTTTCTACTTCTACAGCAGAAGATGAGTATGTAGCAGCTGCAATATGTTGCTCACAAGTGATCTGGATGCAAATTCAACTAAAAGACTATGGTTACACTTTCAAAAAGATTCCTTTGTATTGTGATTCAAAGAGTGTCATAGCCATCACTGCCAATCCTGCCAATCCTGTTCAGCATTCAAAAACCAAGCACATTGATGTAAGATATCATTTTATCAAAGATCATTTGGAAAAAGGTAATATTGAAATGTTTTTTGTTCAGACAGATTATCAGTTAGCTGATTTATTTACCAAAGCACTTGATGAAAAACGATTTAACTTCTTGGTAAGTAAATTGGGCATGATGAACATGTCTATGTAAGTATTATACATCACCTATACTCTAGAAGTTACATTTTGAGGTTTTTTATATCAAATTCTGAATACTTTGCTCTTTAGAATTACTTTGCATATTCTGAAATTTAACATTCAGATTTTTGCTTCTTTTCAAACTCAGAAGTATATCTCTTCTGTATCTAGGTTGATTGTATTTTAATACTTTTCATTATTTTTTCTTTCTCATTTCACTAATATTTGATTAATTCTTTGATAAAGTTGCAATAATTAAGGGGGAGAATCATAATTGCTAGTGATTCAAGGCGGAGTGGTATTAATTTCAAATTTCTCTACTACTCTTTCTTACATAACAACTCTGCATTGGTGAAATAAAGTCTTGCACTTTATATCTAAGAAGTATGAACAAGCTTCCTTAGATAAAATCAGTTTTCCATTTGTTCAAATCTACTTCTGAATTCTCAAAATGTTTTATATTTTTCAGAAGTTTATATTTTTATATGCTTTTTGGTCTTCTAAGATGACCCAAGTTTAGTTCTGAACTCCACTTAAAATTTCTGCGGTTCTTCTGAATTCTTTCTTTCAGACTTCTGAACTTTTTCTCAGAAGTTCTGAACAACTTCTGAAGTTTTTGAGCTTGTTCTCAGAACTAAACTTCCCGTTGATTTTTCACTTAAGCGTGTGCCACGTGTTTTAATTTCATCGGATCTCTCTTAAACACGACCATTAAACGGTTCATTTCTACTCTAATCACATTTACTTTTTGGCCACGTGTCCTTCAACGCTTATCCGGTCATATTAATCAATGGATTCCTCATCATCTTCATTCTTTTAGCAATTTTTCTCTGAGAAATCTTTCTATGTTTATTGATCCTCTTTCTGTTACCAATCCGTGTTTTTCCAACATCATGTCTACTTCAAATACCATGATTTCTACTTCCTCGAGTTCCAATGATAACAATGGATCATCAAGTGATGGTTCGTTCAAGATTGTGCCTCAAAAATTGATGGTTGGATCACTGGAAATCCCACTAAATGATGATCAAATGCTTCAAGACACAACCACAACTGCAACTCATCAAGTCGGACCTTCAAACCCTATCATTAACCCTAACCCTAACCCGACAACTGCTAAAATTGGGGAAACACAAAATACACCCATTGATGTTGTTTCTGAATCAAATGTTGCTGAAAGTGAATCCCAGACTCCTGCTGAAAGTGGTGACCTGTCCAAACTCTATGTACCTGCTGAGAAATTACTTGACATCAAAAGAAATAAATGTGCACTGAACTTCAAATCCAAAGACTTCATTGATGATCAAGTAATGTTGATTAAAATTCTGAAGAAACATCCCCTGCGCACTCTCCTTTCAAGGAAATTCTCTGTTCCTGCTTCTTATCTTCAACAATTCTGGCATTATGCTGAGGTAGATGAAATTGATGATGAAATTGTCTCTTATGTTCATGCCTACAAAGTTTGTATATCTGTAGATGATATTAGGAGTCTTCACTATTTGCCAAAACCAGATGAGGTTCTTGGGAAAACCTGTTATGACTCAATTCCATCCTCATCAGAGATGATCTCAGATTTTATGAGCTTGGGTTACTCTGAAAACCTTGGTGCTTTGAGCTCTTTTAGAAGAAAATGTTTACCTCCAATTTGGTATTGCTTGTTTTCCATTCTGAATACCTGCTTATCTGGGAAGAGCTCAAGTTTAGATCAAGCTTCAGCAAATGGGAGGATTATCTTTCATGGAGTTGCCTTCAACAAACACTATGATTATGCTAGTCTCATCTTTGATGAACTCAAATCTGCAATTTTGAAGAAGTCTACATTCAACTATATACCATTTCAGAGATTTCTTCAAACACTTATCAAAGGAGCAATGAAGGCTGTCTCCAAAATTCCTGTTCTAGCTCATGAGGTACATGTTCCTATTTTTACTATGGACAGCTTAAGACCTCCAAATGCAAAACTCACTTTTCCAAATGCAGTTCGACTTCCTTCTCATTTACTTAAACTTGTAAGTACACCAACTAGGATTTGGAGTGAACATTTAGAATCTATGGGATTACCTCAACCAGTAATCCCTTCCCCTGATTCAAACCAGAGTGGTGATCATGCAAGGGAGTCTAGAATCACACGAAAGAGAGGGGAGGCTGTTCAAGGGGGTGAACAACCTCAAAGAGTGAAGAGGAAAAATGAAAATGAGAGACAGGGTAAAAGGGTAAGAAAAATAATTGATGAGGGGAGAACACAAGTACAAGAAAAACAAACCTTTGAACCACCTGTTACAAGCCAGACACCCACATCTACTATTATTCCACATTCTTTGGTGGATAATATTGAAACAGCCAGTGAGCCCATGGCAACCTTGGTTAACCCCCCCAGCCACTCACCCATCTCTCAACAGAAGGGTGTTTCAACAACACATATGGGGCAAGCAGCTTATAATCCATTAGGAACCCAATTGGAGGTTCCTTTTGTTGAAAATGAAGGATATATGTCCCCCCTTCACAGTTTTGAGCACATTGAGTCTGAGTGTCCACTCAACTTTGAGCCTTCTGAACCACTTAATATGGCATCCATTCACACAAGCACACATCTTTCAGATGTTCCTAAGCAAAGTGTTTGTCACATTGCAACAACAACTATAGATATTCCTATTTTTGGATATCAAGGATTAGTTGGAAGTCCTGGTGGGGTGAACATCACAAAAGCTCCATTCACAGAATCACATGTGGTTCATGATGCCTTTGTGGCTCATACAGGCCAACCTTCTTCTGAAGGTCTGAAGACAAGTTCATCTGTTGATCTTGGCAACTTACCCGCATCTTCTGAATTCACAGAATTCAAAGATTTCTGTACTTCTGAATTTGCAAAGATTCAGAAGGACATCAAGGAATTGACGGACTCTACCAAAAAGGTGTTGGAGGTTAGGTTGGATCAACATGGGGAAAATATGGTTAACAAGCTGAATGATTTTCATCTCAAATCTTCCAATGATCTTAATTTGTTTAAACAAGCACTTTTATCAGTTTTTTCTGAAGTGGCTTCCTCCGTTTCTTCTTTGAAAGCTTCTCAGACTTCTTCTTCTTCTGCTCCACAAGCTTATGCCACTAAAAATGATATTTCTCAGATTCTCAATCTACTTTTCTCCATTCAGAGTTCTCAATCATAATTAAGCACAAGATTATCTGCTTTAGAATGCAGATCTCAATCAGATACTTTTAAAAGGAGTCTTGATGATCATGATCCTGATAATCAAGAGGGGGAGAAAAGACAGAGACTATCTGAACCAGAATCTAATGTAAATGATCAAGTTCAAAATTCTGAGAAGACCTCTGAAGATACTCAGAATGTTGGTGAAGAATCAAATAAAGTCGCAGAAGTTATAGAAGATATTTTATCTGCAGAACATGAGGCACAAGAGACAGATGATCATTCTTCTGAAGAAATGATAAAAGAAGGGTATGACACAGAAAAGTTATCTCTTGATTCTGAAGGTAACTTGGGCTCAGATAACACAAATATAATTCCAGATTCTAATGAAGAAATGCTAAGGGAATACCTTGGTTTTGAAGATGTTATTGGAGAACCAAGTGATCTTTCTGATGTGATCATGTTTGAAGAGGATATGATTGGTGTAAATATGGGAGAAAGCTCAAATGAAATAAAAGATTTAGTAATTTGGAAGCCTCAACAACTTCTGAGTAAAGAGTTCAGAAGTGCTTCTGAAAGATTATGGAATATTCTGAATCAATTCTGTTGGTGCATGTCTTTCTGATTTATCCAAGAAGTCTGGAGTGTAGACTTTTGGACAACAGATTTTCTATCTTCAGAAATTTTCTTGAACAACTAGATGAAAGAGTTGAATTGGAATTTGATTTAGCTCATTTGGAAGGAGTTGAAATTGTTGATGAAATTCTAATTGCTTTCTCAGGAAAATTTGAAGTTAGAATCAGACCTTGTATTATCATTCCTAAAATAGATCTTCCAGTACTTGAAGAACCTGTATTGGATCAAGTGTTTGAAAAGGAAAATGTGCTTATTTCTGGAGAAAGCAGTCTGATATTTCCTGAAGACACTTATTGCTTCATGTACAAAAGAAGTATGAAGTTTGCAAAGTTGGAAGACTTTCTGAATGATGAATGGTCTGAAGATCATATTGTTCAAGTGAAGAACTTTATTCAGAATCATGGTGTTCAGAATTTTCATGATTCAACTTTAATAAAGAAAATCAGATGCATAACAAAATCAATTCAGAATGATTTGACTATATTCAGATTTGGAGTAGAAAGAAGAGATGGTACTTTGTGTGAATTCACTCAGTTTGATGTTTACAAGCTAAGACTACAAGACAAGTTGGCAATCTTGTCTTTTTGTGTTAACTCAGGTGAATCTGTGTTAGTCTCAGAGATTAGAAGAATCTTGGGAATATATATAACGAATCTCATAAAGCATGATGTTCAATTGGCTTTGGAATACAGACTTAACACAGTAAATCTGTTGGAACCTATATATATTGAAAGGTTTGGGCTGAAAAGATTGTTCACTAATCCAGACATTGGGTTCATGTATCTTGTTGAAGGAACCTCTAAGACATTTATTGTATCCGATATTCCAAAGTATTCTACATCATCTCCCAAATGGCTTCTGAACTACATGACAGATTTTATTGAAGAATCTGACATCAAAGAAAAAATTATCTATCTGATCAAAGAAAGAATACATTTTAGAGAATTTGTGAGAAAGAGTTATCTAGCTGGTCACAAGAAAGTAAACAAGATAAGAGGAGCAGATTATCTACTAAGTGATGCGTATGACTTCAAGATCCATACAAAGAGGCAAGATATGGAAGAAATTCAGAAGTACACTCTGAATCTTGAAAGTTCAGAAGTAAGACAAAAAGAAAAAGAAAAAGAAAAGGAAGAAGTTCTTGAAAATATTTCTGAAAAGTTGGTTCCTGAAGAGCAAATATCTGAAGAGGAACAACTACAAGTGCAAAGAATAGAAGAAAGTGCTTTCACCATGTTCCTTGAATATTTCCATCTAGAAATGTTCATGGAATATGAACAAAAATTCAACTATATAGATTGCTGGATTCAAAAGTCTTTTGGTTGGAAACAATGGTACTCAGATATAATCAGAAAGATAAGGATTCCAATCAATGAAGCAAGAAAAGAAAGTCCTGTGATCAAAGTGATTAATGCTGATTTAAAGACAAGACAAAATTACAAGTATGCATTCTTTACTGTTGAACGACAAAATGGTGAGATTTCTACCTTTTCTGAAGCTGATTTTCAGAATGTTCACCTCAGAGATCTTCTTAGAGTATACAGAAGTCTTTATCCCTTCCATGACTCAATCACCAAGTTCAGAAAATCTTTTCTAGTGCTTAGAGATGGATTATACAGAGAATTTATATGGGCTGCAAAGACTGATTTCCAGGTTGCTTATGTTCTAAACAAGAAACAAGTACACTTAAGCAAACCAAATCTGAGTCTACCAGATATTCAGAGTTTGAAGAAAAGCACTTTAGTAATTAATCCTCCTGGCTTCCTTTGTAAATGCTTTCAGGAACTATTATTTGTCAGATTTGAAGAACTCCACAAATGTTGCAATGGAACTCTCATGGCAATCAGAGATCGTTTGGTAAAAAGACAAAATAGAAGACCAAAGAATCTGAGCAATGAAGAGTGGGAGAAGCACAAGGTACTTGCAAAAGAAATGATTAGAGTTGCTGAATCCTTACTTGGATACAAAAGACTAATTCTGAAAGATGTAAGAGAAATTCTGAATTTCTGGAAGTATGATCTGAACTTTTGAAGCTAAGGGGGAGATTGATAGAGATATCATAATAGCTTCAAAAGGTACTGGGCTCTTAAAGAAAAAAAGATCTGAAGAAGTTCTGAAGACACTTCTGAAGAGATTCTGAAGAAGTTCTGAAGATACATCTGAAGAAGTTCTGAAGGAGTTCAGAACCCATTCTGAACTTGTCTGTTATGAATGTCTTGTCACTTTAGTCTTTCTATTGTATGTATAAATAGATAGTTAGTTAGATTGTTACAACTAATGTTTTCATATACCTTGTAAAGATATATTTTGTAATACAGTACATTCAATCAATACATATTACATTTGGCTATTATCATTCCTGTCATAATCTCTTCATATATTGATATCTTGATTGTTTGGGTCCTAACAACCTTCATATTTTTATGAGCAGCATATGCAAGAAACATTCTGATAGCCTCAAGTCTTGCAACAGGGACAAAAGTTTTAACATAATCAATTCCTTCTTGCTGACAATACCCCTTAGCAACAAGCATTGCTTTGTTTCTCACAACAATTCCATTTTCATCCTTTTTAGTTCTGAATACCCATTTTGTGCCAAGTATTGATTTACCTTTTGGTTTAGGAATCAATCTCCAGACTTTGTTTCTTTCAAATTGATTTAGCTCATCTTGCATAGCTAGAATCCAGTCTGGATCTTGAAGAGCTTCAACTGGCTTCTTGGGCTCCATGTTGCTTAAGAAATTCACATACAAACACTCATTGGCTGTTGCTGATCTTGTTTGAAAACCTTTTGATGCATCACCAATGATTTGATTAATAGGATGATTGGATGTCCATTTGTTCACATTTGGTAATGGTTGAACAGATGAGACATTGTTGAAAGAATCATAATCATCAATAATTGCTTGAGTTTCAGTATCATGGTTGATAGCTGAATGTAAATCTGAATTGTCTTCCTCAAATGGAATATTCTGTACTGGTTCAGAAGTTGTAGGCACAGGTTCAGAAACATGAATATTCTGAACTATTTCAGAAGTCATGTGTACAGATTCAGAAATAGGAATTTCTGAATTTGAGGTTGAGATAAATGGGGCTGAGTTATTTGATATGGGAATTTCGGAAATATCATGTACTGTTGTGCTGCTGAGAAGAGATGGAATCTGATAATCTGTAGAAACATTAACAGAAACATCAAATAAATCTTGACATAAGATATCTAAGTTTGATTTAAGTAAAGTTTGAGATTCAGAAGTGTGATTTCTCTTGTTATGTTCTGAATCCAAGCTTTCAGAAAGAGGGTTAAGTGTGAGTTCTGAACTGTCTTGTTCAGAAATCAAAGTTGGCTCATGAAATCGAATATTAGTAGTCTCAATGATCCTTGAGTTCCTTTGATTGATACTCTGTATGCCTTGGACCTTTGAGAGTAGCCAACAAAGATACCAGCTACACCTTTTGGTGCAAATTTATCTAAATGTTGTGTATCATTTCTGAGAAAACACCTGCAACCAAAATTTTTAAAGTAATCAATAGAGGGTTTTCTTTGTTTAATAATCTCATAAGGAGTTTTAAGTAGTTTTTTGTTAAGAATTGTCCTGTTCTGAGTGAAACATGCAGTAGCTATAGCTTCTGCCCAAAAAGACAAAGGAAGTTCGGAATATGCTAGCATTGTCCTTGCAGCTTCTACCAAAGTTCTATTCTTTCTCTCAACCACCCCATTCTGTTGAGGAGTTCTGGCAGCGAAAAAATTATGTGAAATACCAACAGATTCCAAAAAGTTCTGAAGTGTAGAATTTGTAAATTCTGTGTCATTATCACTTCTGATCTTTTGGATTGGTAGTTGAAGAAGAACTTGAATTTTCTTCAGAAAAGGTATGAGCCTTTTAGAAGTATCAGATTTGAGTCTAAGAAATTCAACTCCAGTATATCTTGAATATTCATCTACAATGACAAGAATATACTTCTTTCCCCCCATGCTTTGAGTCTTCATTGGTCCATACAAATCCATATGTAGGATTTCGAGTGGAGCTTTGCAGGAAGATAGCATTTTCAGAGGATGGGTGCTTCTTTTGATCTTCCCTAGTTCACAAGCAGAACATAAGAAATTCTTATCAAATCTGATCTTTGGTAGTCCTCTTACAGAGTGATGTTTTTCCAGTTCAGAAATGGCTTTGAAGTTCAGATGTGACATTCTTCTGTGCCAAAGCCAACTATCATTCCTCATTGTGGTGGAAATGTAACATACCCCTTTTAATTGACCAGATGCTGTAAAGGTAGCAGTGTAGATATCTCCATCTCTATAAGCAGTTAACTCTTTCTTATTTTCTGAACTCAGAACATGACAGTAGTCTATATCAAAGCTGGCCTTCCAATACTTGTCACAAAATTGACTTGTACTGAAGAGGTTATGTTTGAGACCTTCAACATAGAAAACTTTCATCACTTTAACATCTCCTTTGATAAAAGTACCATAACCTCTCACATAACCTTTTGCATTATTTCCAAAGCTAATTGTTCCTCCATATCTCTCATGATAATCAGTTAGTAGTTCTTTGAATGGTGTCATGTGTCTTGAACATCTAGAATCTAAGACCCACACATGGCATATCTGCAAAAATGATCATTGAGATTTAGTAAAATATTTTGAAGTTCTGAACTTTGACTTCAGATTTTTCAGTTCAGAAGTTTGTTCAGAACTTTGAGATTTGTCAGTCTTAGGTTTATTTTTATTTATCTTTTTATTATTATTTTTATTTGCCAATTTAGCTTAAAAGTTTCTGAATTGATTTCTTAAGATTATTATTCTTTGATTTGGAGTTTAGTTGAAAATTATGATTATCACAATTAATACAGTGAATATGATTCTTCAGAATATTTAATAAATCAGTAGATGAAGAAGAATTAACACTATTTGATTTATCAACAAAATTTCTTTTATTCACTTTATTAAGTTTGGGTACATCATGTTTCTTTGAAAATGAAAAACTATCTAATTTGTCAGTCTTTGATAGTCTTTCACATTTCTTTCTCCAAACTAAAGAGGACAGATCTGTAAAAGATAAGAAATGAGGATTACTATAAGTAGTCTTTTTACCAACTTTAGATTTACCTTTGGATTTAAGTTCTTTATTATGAACTTCATAAGTTGAATTGGAAGACTGTCATTTTTCAAAGAATTTGACTCTATTTATAAAGTCAGATGATGATGTTGAAGATTTTTCAGAAGTTAAAGATGTATTTGGAGAAATAGAAGTATCATTAGATGATGTGGAAGAAATTTCAGTTTCAGAAACTCTTGTTTCAGAAAAACGGTGTTAAACTTTTCTGAAGACAACTTTGGTTCGTCAGATTTTAAAATGTCGCTATCAATCATAGATGATTGTAATTTGTATACCAAATATCCATTTTTATCCATAACTTGAACCATATGATCATCATCATCTTCTGAATCTAAATCATTCATTAAATCTGAGAACTTATCTTGAGTCATGCTAGAAGCAAAAAAAAATTGATTTGAAATTATCTTTGACTCATTATCAGAATTATCAAAAATAATTTCTGAATTCTCATCATTACCTTGAAAAGATTCAATATTTGAGAATTCATCATACTTTTCTTCATGCTTTGATTTATTATCAAAATTATCTTCTGAAAGAACTTCAGAGTTTATCTCAGAAGTTTGTTCAGAAGGTGATTCAGAAATCGGTTCAGAAGTTTTCTCAGATTTAACAGATGGTTCAGATTTTTCTTCAAAAATAATTTTAGATTCAGAAGTAATTTCAGAAGGTTTTGAAACATTATTACTCATTACTTCTGATTCAGAAATTATCTCAATTTTTATCAGAATCAAAAGATTTTTCTTCAGAAAACAGAGTTTCTGATTTGACAAAGGGAATTCTTTCAGGCAAAGAGTACTTAACAGGTTTGGATATGATACCTGTGTTGGTTTCATTAAAAAATTTCATTTTAGAATAGTCATAAAGATTTGCAGGTGCCTTTTGCAGAATTTGACTCTCATTATATCCCAAACCTGCTTTAATATTGTAAAATTTTGAATTCTGAGCCTGACTTATCAAAATGTTCAGAGTCTGTTCAGTTTGACCTTTTTTAAAGTTCAGATCTTCTAATTCCTTAATCTTTTTGTAAAGATCAAGTCTTTCTTGGTTCAGAAAGTTCATTTTTACATTCAGAACTTCTTTTTCAGATTTTCTCATTAATGATATCTTTCTTTAAACTGTCCATCTTTTCTTTTAATTGTAACTTTTCTTCAGAAAGTTTTTCAAGAATTTGTTCAGCTTCTTGGCAGTTTTGTTTATAAATTTGGCTTTCAGCTCTAAATTGATTTACCAAAAAAATTTCACCTTTGATTCTGTTTCTGAGAGTTTCAAATTCAGAAAACATATTCTGAAATTGATTTTGCACTTCAGAATTTTCAGAAATTTGTTCAGAATTTGGTTCAGAAAAAGAATTTAATTCAGAAGATGAAGAGGATACCTCAGAATCATGTGCATGTTTTTCTTCTGGATCCATTTGGCACATGTAGCAGTTTGAAGCACAATGAGCTACCTCTTCATCGTATTCTCCATCACTCCAGTTTAACCAATTTTCTTCAAACTTGGTTACTAGAGCTGGATTTTGTTCCTTTTTCTTTGCAAGAAGATGCTTCTTCTCATAGTAGCCTGAGTTCTTGACTTTGGGCATTTTGCACTGTCTTGCATAATGACCAGGCTTACCACAATTAAAACACCTTGCTGGTTCAGATGACTTAGTTTGACCAACATCTTGACCTTTCTTGGGTCCAACTTCAGACCTTGGTTTATTATGATATTTTTGATTATATCTTTGAGTGAATTGCCTTGTCATAAAAACAATATTATCGAAATTCTTTGAAGTTCTTCATACCGATTCATCCCCATCACACAGAGTTGTCTCGGGAATTTCACAAACTTTGTTTTTAGTAGAGATGGTCAAGGAGTTGTTGTACTTTTTGCTTAACAAGGCCACAATTTCATTTGCCTTTTTCTGCTCATACTGTCTAGTTTTGATCTTGTCCTCTTGTTGGAACAAGATGCCATATACATCATGAATAGTCTAGACAGATTCCTTGTAACCATGTTATCAGAAAAGCTTGACCATTCATTTCCCAAGTTGTTTAGAAATTTATTGTTTATCTCTGAGTTTGATTTCTGAACACCATTTCTTCTCAGATCATTCAGAATATTGTTGAATCTATGATATGTATCAGTAATTGATTCATTTTCTTTATATCTAAAATTCTCATAAGTACCCACAAAGATATTTAATCGTTGTGCTTGGGATTTTGTGCTACCTTGCATCTAGGCTTCCACCTAATCCCACATAACTTTGGTAGAAGTCAAACTATCTACCCTATTGAATATTTCATTAGGAATAGCCATAGTGAGTAGAGTTAATGCCCTTTTATCAACTTTGGCTTGAGCTTTCTCAGTAGCGCTGTACATACCTTGGCTTTTCTTGATTCTTGATGCAGGTATTTCAGGAGTGGATTCAGTTCTTGGAACTGCAGGGATTTCCACATAGACCTCCAGAGGGCCATTTATGATCGATTGCTTTAAAGCTTCATCGATATTGTCCAAGAATTGAATCATCTTGATTCGCCATTGATGATTTTCCCCTAAAAACAAAGTTGGTGGTTTGGTTTCTGATCCAATGGAGACGATTTCTTTCGACATCTTTGATTTGAAAAAGATCGAGAATTCACTTGAATTTGAATCTTGAATTTGTTGATCAAGAACACAACAAGAATTGTCAGATCTGACAAGTTCTTCTCTAACCTTCAAGAACAGATGAATTGGCTCTGATACCAATTGTTAGATCCCAAACAATCAAGATATAGAAAGATAACAAGAAATAGATCACCGAACGTTGTATATTGTATTGATCAGATGAATTTGTATTACAAAATATGTCTTTACAAGCTTATGAAAACGTTTTTTTAACTATCTAAAAAACTATCTATTTATACATGAAATAGAAATGTTAAAGTTCCGATTCTGATACAAAAATGACAAGCATGTTCGTAACTACTTATGAACTTCTTCAGAACTACTTCTGAACTTCTTCAGAACTTCTTCAGAAGTGTCTTCAGAACCTTCTTTAGAAGTATCTTCAGAATCTTCAGAACTTCTGAAGTTGCCACTTCAGAAGTTATGCCTTAGGCTTTTATATTCTTGTCTTCTGAGTTCTGAGTCTTTCTTTCTTCAGATCTTTCTTACTCTTCAGAACCCAACACCTTTTGAAGCTATATTAGTATCTCTATCAACTAACCAGTGTCTTAGAGTATCTGAGGGAGACACTCTGAGGTCCTTTTAAATTGGCCTTCCAAAACTCAGATTGCCTAAACAATATTGAGGTTTGGATTGCGTGCATTTCAATATTATCAGGGATAGGGACAACTATCGCTGAGTCATGTCGAGGTGAGGACCAAAGAGGAGGATATAGAAGAAGTTAAGAAGGCTGTAAAAGTAGTACCCGATCCAGCTTCAGCAGAGCTGGCTATAACACCCTCAGTGACCGTAGTCGCTGATGATGGAGGAAGTGCTGATGAAGCAACAACGGATGAAGAGACCGTTGAAGTGGTTGTGGCTGTTGTTGGTGTTGGTAGTACACCGAAATCAGAGAGAGTGGTCTTTTTAGAGACCATCTTCTTTGGCTTCTTGAGTTTGGTTGCGATGGTCTTTACATGACCATCGGTTGGTTGTTTCTTCTTAGCAGCAGCAGTGTCTGGGATGCTCGCTGTTGGGATGGGCAGCGAGGTAGACACGGAAAGAAGGGCTCCAATCACTTTCAACATGTAAGCCGTGAAAGTAGCATCACCTTGATGTTCCTCTATGTCCAGGGACATTTTTCCCCACCACGGAGAAGGAGTGGTCACCGACCTTCGGGTAGTCCTCCCCGAAGGCAACTACCATAATTGTTGCGAAGAACCATGGGTAAGGGATTACCGGGTGTCTGATTTCAGCGTTGATACGACTGACCATATCGCTGAAGATATAGTCAGCGTAGTTGAGGTTGTGGCCGATGCAGAGAGAGAAGGCGAGATCCTGAAAGTGCATGCTCGCTTGGTCATGCGAGAGAATCTTTGACCCAAGGCATTGGATCACCTGGGTAAAGATGTATTGCCAGTGAGCAGGCAATCTTTTCTTTTCTACCTTCGAGCCCACTATGTTCAGAGTCTGTTCAGTTTGACCTTTTTTAAAGTTCAGATCTTCTAATTCCTTAATCTTTTTGTAAAGATCAAGTCTTTCTTGGTTCAGAAAGTTCATTTTTACATTCAGAACTTCTTTTTCAGATTTTCTCATTAATGATATCTTTCTTTAAACTGTCCATCTTTTCTTTTAATTGTAACTTTTCTTCAGAAAGTTTTTCAAGAATTTGTTCAGCTTCTTGGCAGTTTTGTTTATAAATTTGGCTTTCAGCTCTAAATTGATTTACCAAAAAAATTTCACCTTTGATTACTCGTTTGAGAGTTTCAAATTCAGAAAACATATTCTGAAATTGATTTTGCACTTCGTAAATTTTCGTAAATTTGTTCTAATTTGGTTCGGAAAAGAATTTAATTCAGAAGATGAAGAGGATACCTCAGAATCATGTGCATGTTTTTCTTCTGGATCCATTTGGCACATGTAGCAGTTTGAAGCACAATGAGCTACCTCTTCATCGTATTCTCCATCACTCCAGTTTAACCAATTTTCTTCAAACTTGGTTACTAGAGCTGGATTTTGTTCCTTTTTCTTTGCAAGAAGATGCTTCTTCTCATAGTAGCCTGAGTTCTTGACTTTGGGCATTTTGCACTGTCTTGCATAATGACCAGGCTTACCACAATTAAAACACCTTGCTGGTTCAGATGACTTAGTTTGACCAACATCTTGACCTTTCTTGGGTCCAACTTCAGACCTTGGTTTATTATGATATTTTTGATTATATCTTTGAGTGAATTGCCTTGTCATAAAAACAATATTATCAGAAATTCTTTGAAGTTCTTCATCTGATTCATCCCCATCACACAGAGTTGTCTCGGGAATTTCACAAACTTTGTTTTTAGTAGAGATGGTCAAGGAGTTGTTGTACTTTTTGCTTAACAAGGCCACAATTTCATTTGCCTTTTTCTGCTCATACTGTCTAGTTTTGATCTTGTCCTCTTGTTGGAACAAGATGCCATATACATCATGAATAGTCTAGACAGATTCCTTGTAACCATGTTATCAGAAAAGCTTGACCATTCATTTCCCAAGTTGTTTAGAAATTTATTGTTTATCTCTGAGTTTGATTTCTGAACACCATTTCTTCTTAGATCATTCAGAATATTGTTGAATCTATGATATGTATCAGTAATTGATTCATTTTCTTTATATCTAAAATTCTCATAAGTACCCACAAAGATATTTAATCGTTGTGCTTGGGATTTTGTGCTACCTTGCATCTAGGCTTCCACCTAATCCCACATAACTTTGGTAGAAGTCAAACTATCTACCCTATTGAATATTTCATTAGGAATAGCCATAGTGAGTAGAGTTAATGCCCTTTTATCAACTTTGGCTTGAGCTTTCTCAGTAGCGCTGTACATACCTTGGCTTTTCTTGATTCTTGATGCAGGTATTTCAGGAGTGGATTCAGTTCTTGGAACTGCAGGGATTTCCACATAGACCTCCAGAGGGCCATTTATGATCGATTGCTTTAAAGCTTCATCGATATTGTCCAAGAATTGAATCATCTTGATTCGCCATTGATGATTTTCCCCTAAAAACAAAGTTGGTGGTTTGGTTTCTGATCCAATGGAGACGATTTCTTTCGACATCTTTGATTTGAAAAAGATCGAGAATTCACTTGAATTTGAATCTTGAATTTGTTGATCAAGAACACAACAAGAATTGTCAGATCTGACAAGTTCTTCTCTAACCTTCAAGAACAGATGAATTGGCTCTGATACCAATTGTTAGATCCCAAACAATCAAGATATAGAAAGATAACAAGAAATAGATCACCGAACGTTGTATATTGTATTGATCAGATGAACTGTATTACAAAATATGTCTTTACAAGCTTATGAAAACGTTTTTTTTAACTATCTAAAAAACTATCTATTTATACATGAAATAGAAATGTTAAAGTTCCAGTTACAGTACAAAAATGACAAGCATGTTCAGAACTACTTATGAACTTCTTCAGAACTACTTCTGAACTTCTTCAGAACTTCTTCAGAAGTGTCTTCAGAACCTTCTTTAGAAGTATCTTCAGAATCTTCAGAACTTCTGAAGTTGCCACTTCAGAAGTTATGCCTTAGGCTTTTATATTCTTGTCTTCTGAGTTCTGAGTCTTTCTTTCTTCAGATCTTTCTTACTCTTCAGAACCCAACACCTTTTGAAGCTATATTAGTATCTCTATCAACTAACCAGTGTCTTAGAGTATCTGAGGGAGACACTCTGAGGTCCTTTTAAATTGGCCTTCCAAAACTCAGATTGCCTAAACAATATTGAGGTTTGGATTGCGTGCATTTCAATATTATCAGGGATAGGGACAACTATCGCTGAGTCATGTGCTGAGGTGAGGACCAAAGAGGAGGATATAGAAGAAGTTAAGAAGGCTGTAAAAGTAGTACCCGATCCAGCTTCAGCAGAGCTGGCTATAACACCCTCAGTGACCGTAGTCGCTGATGATGGAGGAAGTGCTGATGAAGCAACAACGGATGAAGAGACCGTTGAAGTGGTTGTGGCTGTTGTTGGTGTTGGTAGTACACCGAAATCAGAGAGAGTGGTCTTTTTAGAGACCATCTTCTTTGGCTTCTTGAGTTTGGTTGCGATGGTCTTTACATGACCATCGGTTGGTTGTTTCTTCTTAGCAGCAGCAGTGTCTGGGATGCTCGCTGTTGGGATGGGCAGCGAGGTAGACACGGAAAGAAGGGCTCCAATCACTTTCAACATGTAAGCCGTGAAAGTAGCATCACCTTGATGTTCCTCTATGTCCAGGGACATTTTTCCCCACCACGGAGAAGGAGTGGTCACCGACCTTCGGGTAGTCCTCCCCGAAGGCAACTACCATAATTGTTGCGAAGAACCATGGGTAAGGGATTACCGGGTGTCTGATTTCAGCGTTGATACGACTGACCATATCGCTGAAGATATAGTCAGCGTAGTTGAGGTTGTGGCCGATGCAGAGAGAGAAGGCGAGATCCTGAAAGTGCATGCTCGCTTGGTCATGCGAGAGAATCTTTGACCCAAGGCATTGGATCACCTGGGTAAAGATGTATTGCCAGTGAGCAGGCAATCTTTTCTTTTCTACCTTCGAGCCCACTATGTTCAGAGTCTGTTCAGTTTGACCTTTTTTAAAGTTCAGATCTTCTAATTCCTTAATCTTTTTGTAAAGATCAAGTCTTTCTTGGTTCAGAAAGTTCATTTTTACATTCAGAACTTCTTTTTCAGATTTTCTCATTAATGATATCTTTCTTTAAACTGTCCATCTTTTCTTTTAATTGTAACTTTTCTTCAGAAAGTTTTTCAAGAATTTGTTCAGCTTCTTGGCAGTTTTGTTTATAAATTTGGCTTTCAGCTCTAAATTGATTTACCAAAAAAATTTCACCTTTGATTCTGTTTCTGAGAGTTTCAAATTCAGAAAACATATTCTGAAATTGATTTTGCACTTCAGAATTTTCAGAAATTTGTTCAGAATTTGGTTCAGAAAAAGAATTTAATTCAGAAGATGAAGAGGATACCTCAGAATCATGTGCATGTTTTTCTTCTGGATCCATTTGGCACATGTAGCAGTTTGAAGCACAATGAGCTACCTCTTCATCGTATTCTCCATCACTCCAGTTTAACCAATTTTCTTCAAACTTGGTTACTAGAGCTGGATTTTGTTCCTTTTTCTTTGCAAGAAGATGCTTCTTCTCATAGTAGCCTGAGTTCTTGACTTTGGGCATTTTGCACTGTCTTGCATAATGACCAGGCTTACCACAATTAAAACACCTTGCTGGTTCAGATGACTTAGTTTGACCAACATCTTGACCTTTCTTGGGTCCAACTTCAGACCTTGGTTTATTATGATATTTTTGATTATATCTTTGAGTGAATTGCCTTGTCATAAAAACAATATTATCAGAAATTCTTTGAAGTTCTTCATCTGATTCATCCCCATCACACAGAGTTGTCTCGGGAATTTCACAAACTTTGTTTTTAGTAGAGATGGTCAAGGAGTTGTTGTACTTTTTGCTTAACAAGGCCACAATTTCATTTGCCTTTTTCTGCTCATACTGTCTAGTTTTGATCTTGTCCTCTTATTGGAACAAGATGCCATATACATCATGAATAGTCTAGACAGATTCCTTGTAACCATGTTATCAGAAAAGCTTGACCATTCATTTCCCAAGTTGTTTAGAAATTTATTGTTTATCTCTGAGTTTGATTTCTGAACACCATTTCTTCTTAGATCATTCAGAATATTGTTGAATCTATGATATGTATCGATAATTGATTCATTTTCTTTATATCTAAAATTCTCATAAGTACCCACAAAGATATTTAATCGTTGTGCTTGGGATTTTGTGCTACCTTGCATCTAGGCTTCCACCTAATCCCACATAACTTTGGTAGAAGTCAAACTATCTACCCTATTGAATATTTCATTAGGAATAGCCATAGTGAGTAGAGTTAATGCCCTTTTATCAACTTTGGCTTGAGCTTTCTCAGTAGCGCTGTACATACCTTGGCTTTTCTTGATTCTTGATGCAGGTATTTCAGGAGTGGATTCAGTTCTTGGAACTGAGGATTTCCACATAGACCTCCAGAGGGCCATTTATGATCGATTGCTTTAAAGCTTCATCGATATTGTCCAAGAATTGAATCATCTTGATTCGCCATTGATGATTTTCCCCTAAAAACAAAGTTGGTGGTTTGGTTTCTGATCCAATGGAGACGATTTCTTTCGACATCTTTGATTTGAAAAAGATCGAGAATTCACTTGAATTTGAATCTTGAATTTGTTGATCAAGAACACAACAAGAATTGTCAGATCTGACAAGTTCTTCTCTAACCTTCAAGAACAGATGAATTGGCTCTGATACCAATTGTTAGATCCCAAACAATCAAGATATAGAAAGATAACAAGAAATAGATCACCGAACGTTGTATATTGTATTGATCAGATGAACTGTATTACAAAATATGTCTTTACAAGCTTATGAAAACGTTTTTTAACTATCTAACAAACTATCTATTTATACATGAAATAGAAATGTTAAAGTTCCAGTTACAGTACAAAAATGACAAGCATGTTCAGAACTACTTATGAACTTCTTCAGAACTACTTCTGAACTTCTTCAGAACTTCTTCAGAAGTGTCTTCAGAACCTTCTTTAGAAGTATCTTCAGAATCTTCAGAACTTCTGAAGTTGCCACTTCAGAAGTTATGCCTTAGGCTTTTATATTCTTGTCTTCTGAGTTCTGAGTCTTTCTTTCTTCAGATCTTTCTTACTCTTCAGAACCCAACACCTTTTGAAGTTATATTAGTATCTCTATCAACTAACCAGTGTCTTAGAGTATCTGAGAGAGACACTCTGAGGTCCTTTTAAATTGGCCTTCCAAAACTCAGATTGCCTAAACAATATTGAGGTTTGGATTGCGTGCATTTCAATATTATCAGGGATAGGGACAACTATCGCTGAGTCATGTGCTGAGGTGAGGACCAAAGAGGAGGATATAGAAGGAGTTAAGAAGGCTGTAAAAGTAGTACCCGATCCAGCTTCAGCAGAGCTGGCTATAACACCCTCAGTGACCGTAGTCGCTGATGATGGAGGTAGTGCTGATGAAGCAACAACGGATGAAGAGACCGTTGAAGTGGTTGTGGCTGTTGTTGGTGTTGGTAGTACACCGAAATCAGAGAGAGTGGTCTTTTGAGAGACCATCTTCTTTGGCTTCTTGAGTTTGGTTGCGATGGTCTTTACATGACCATCGGTTGGTTGTTTCTTCTTAGCAGCAGCAGTGTCTGGGATGCTCGCTGTTGGGATGGGCAGCGAGGTAGACACGGAAAGAAGGGCTCCAATCACTTTCAACATGTAAGCCGTGAAAGTAGCATCACCTTGATGTTCCTCTATGTCCAGGGACATTTTTCCCCACCACGGAGAAGGAGTGGTCACCGACCTTCGGGTAGTCCTCCCCGAAGGCAACTTCCATAATTGTTGCGAAGAACCATGGGTAAGGGATTACCGGGTGTCTGGTTTCAGCGTTGATACGACTGACCATATCGCTGAAGATATAGTCAGCGTAGTTGAGGTTGTGGCCGATGCAGAAAGAGAAGGCGAGATCCTGAAAGTGCATGCTCGCTTGGTCATGCGAGAGAATCTTTGACCCAAGGCATTGGATCACCTGGGTAAAGATGTATTGCCAGTGAGCAGGCAATCTTTTCTTTTCTACCTTCGAGCCCACTGTTTTCAGCGATGGATTCTCCCAGGCATAGCCGATAGAGTCCAAGAAAGCGTCGATCTGCATCTTGGTAGGTTCAGCGCCCCATTGTACATTCTGGCGCGTGAAGGGAGACGAAGAGCCTTCCTCACAAATCCAGCAGTGAAGGAGAAATATCCAACGTCTGGATTTGAAGCCAATCGCAGAGAGCACGGTCCCCTTGTCCGTGGTGAGCGTGGTACAGTGAGTCGTGTACCAGAGTGCTTGGAGATGAGAGGAGATGCCCACTGGATTGTGGACAAATGCGTACATCAGCGGGCACGCCTTGATGAAGGTAGCTCCTTCGTTGAAGTGAGGGCGCTCAGCGGGTATCTCAACAAATGAAATATAATTGCATGATTTGAAGACAGCTTTCTCCATTGGGAAGTGGCAGGTGGGTGCAGCGACCAAGGTGTTGTCAACAGTTGTAGCAGCAGAGGTTTCAGCAGTCTTACTTGCAGAGGCCATTTCTGTAGGAAAAATGGGAACACCAATGAGATAAATCATGGTTTTATACATAAATGTATAAACCAGAGTTTGGTATAAAGAATACCAAATGTAAGATTGAAAGAAACAAGTATTTTGATGAACAAGATCAAAATGCTTGTGGTAAAAACAATAACATAAAATATTATTTTAAGAAAGAATTAAAAATGGATAAAACTTTTAAGAAGAAAGTCTTCTGTTCTAAGGAAAGAACTTAGAACAGGGTTTTGAAAATAGAAGAATATTTGAGTTTTAATCCAGATTAAATTTGTTTTCTTCCTAAAATAAGTTTTTATTGCATTTTAAGAAGATTAAAGAGAAGAAGATGTGAAAAAAGATGTTTCCAGTTTTAAGTAAAGGTTTAGATCAAACCATGGGTGTTTCGAGAAGAAAAACTTACAACTGCGTGTTCTTGGTATTCTTGAGAAAGCTTGAAGATTCAAAAGTTCTTTCGCCTTTGGAGAGATATGAAAGCGTAAAGAGGCAAATGAGGCAAAAGAATTGCTTAAATAGCAAGAGGAGAGAGAAAGAAAGGAGTGCTAAACGACGGTTTTAGCTTTTTGAAAAAGAAATGATGACCTGGCGCACGTTCCAAGAAAGGAGTTGGAAGGGAAACGTCGCGGTCCATCGTGTGTCAGAAAAAGTTCTGACGTGTCCTTTTCTTATTTTTAAAAGATTATAATGATAATTCTCCATAAGGAACGTATCATTATTAATTTAAAATCTTCATCAATGACAATAAAGGATTGTCAGTGAGGAGTTTTATTTTCAGAGATTCATTATTTGATGAGAAAATATATCAAAGAGTGATAAAGATTAGAAGATAATACCTGAGAAGATGGCCTAAATATCGCTGAATCAGAGTTCAACGAATGGAAAGTTTGAAGGCTTTATTTGTATCACTTGTTGTAAGTCACTGAATAAGAAATTATTCAGCGCTCAACATACCAAGTTCGCTGATAAGTAGATTGAATCTAGTTTCATCAAGATGCTTGGTGAAAAGATCAGCAAGCTGATATTCAGTGGGTACAAAATGAAGCTCAACTTCACCATTCATCACATGATCTCTGATAAAATGATATCGGATCTCAATGCGCTTGGTTTTGGAGTGAAGTACATGATTGTTAGCAATGGCAATAGCACTAGTACTATTACAATAAATAGGAATTTTAGAGAGCTTGAGATCGTAGTCTCTGAGTTGATTTCTCATCCAAAGGATTTGAGCACAACAACTACCAGCGGCTACATATTCAGCTTCAGCGGTGGAGGTGGACATTGAGTTTTGCTTTTTGTTGTCCAACTAATTAACTTTCCACCTAGTAGCTGACACCCACCAGTGGTGCTCTTTCTATCTATCTTACAACCTGCAAAGTCACTGTTAGAATACCCAATAAGATCAAATCCTGAGCCTTTGGGATACCAAAGACCTAGATTTGGAGTTCCTTTCAGGTATCTGAAGATTCGCTTTACAGCGATTAGATGGGATTCCTTCGGTTCAGCTTGATACCGAGCGCAGAGACATGTAGAATACATGATGTCAGGTCTACTCGCTGTAAGATACAACAGAGATCCAATCATTCCTTGAAAGGCAGTGACATTGACTGGTTTTCCATTGGGATCCTTGTTCAGAGTCAGAGGAGGAGCCATAGGGGTCTTCATCGCTGAGCATTGATTCATGTCGAATTTATTCAGCATGTCTTTAACATATTTACTTTGACAAATAAAGATTCCTTTGTCAGATTGTTTTATCTGCAAACCTCTACGTGTCTTGATACCTGCATTGGGATCACCAATAATTTGATTTATTGGATGATTTGCAGTCCATCGCTGAGCTGGTGGTTGAGGAGAGAGATCAACAGCAGATTCAGCGACTTGTTCTTCAGTTTCTGGAATAGGACTTGTTGTTTCAGCAACAGGTACTTCATTTAAAATCAATTCAGGGGATTGATTTTCAGATGTAGTTTGGTTGTTCACAGAGGAATTTCCAAGAGAGGAATCAGCAATAGGAATCTGATTTAGAGGAGTAACATTCATCCCTGAAGATGGATGATTGTCACTTGAAGGATTTATAGGGATTTCGTCAGCACATGCTTCAGCAGAAGGTTGATTGCTGAAGTACGTTTCAGGTTCCCTATAATGGGATCTCATCCAAGCATTCAATTCTTCATCATCATCATGAGTCTGAGAAGTATGAATGGGACAAGATTCATCAAAGTTGACGTGCATGGGTTCTTCAACATGTTGTCTTATTTTGTTGAAGACTCTGAAGGACTTAGATACAGAGGAGTATCCAAGAAATATACCATCGTCAGCTTTCGGATCAAACTTACCCAAGTGATCTCTGTCATTCAGAATGTAACATCTACATCCAAAAATATGGAAATATTTTAGAGTAGGTCTTCTCCCATGAAACAATTCATAGGGGGTCTTCTTAAGTCGCTTAACTATCAGGGATCGATTTTGTGTAATTCACGTTGTGTTGACTGCTTCAGCCCAGAACTGAGTTGGTAGATGTGATTCACTGAGCATTGAGCGAGCCGCTTCAATGATAGTTCGATTTCTTCTTTCAGCAACACCGTTTTGCTAAGGAGTTCTTACTGAAGAAAAGTTGTGAGAGATGCCTTTTTCTTCAAAGAAGTTCACTAGAGTGCTTTTTTTGAATTCAGTACCATGATCACTTCTTAAGGAACGAACAATCAGATTGTTCAGCACTTCCATCCTTTTGATAAAAGAAATTATCATTTCAGGGGTATCACTTTTGGATCAAAGAAAGAACACCCATGTGTATATGGAGTATTCATCAACAATCACCAAATTATATTTCTTCTCAGAGATAGCTTGGACATTGACAGGTCCAAATAGATCCATATGGAGTAGCTGAAGAAGAGCGGTCACTGAAGAAATTTTCTTTAACCTGAAGGAGGCTTTTGTCAGCTTTCCCTTTTCACACGTTGAACAAAGAGATTCCTTTGTAAAGGTGTGATTTGGGAGGTCTCTGTCCAGATCTTTTTGAGACAATTCATTTATTGTCTTAAAGTTGAGATGAGAGAGTCTTTTATTCTATAACCAGTTAATATCAGTAGATCCTTTAGAGATAAAGCACATGTTCTTAGAGTGAGAACTATTCATATTTATGACATACACATTTTCCACTCTTTTGCCTGTTAGGGCAAGCTTATCATTACCGTCAATGACAGCACATCTATTCTTTAAGAATAGAACTTTGAAGTCTTTGTCACATAACTGACTAACGCTCAAAAAATTGTGCTTTAGTCCCTCAACGTAGGCAACACGAGAAAACGATGTGGCTCCGTTGGATAGAATTCCATAACCTTTAGTGTATCCTTTGCCATTTCCACCAATGGTCACTGATGGACTAGCTTTTTCTTTGTAATCAGAGAGCAGAGATTTTCTGCCAGTCATATGCCTTGAGCATCCGCTATCAAGATACCAGATACCTTTGGCACTCTGCATACAACAAAAGATTAATTGTTTAAAGATACCCATACTACTATGGGTCCTGCTTGGTTAGATAAAGGATTGGCGGAGGAGCTACTAGCTGAAGAACTCTCTTCAGTGGATATCTTCTCTGGGTTTTGCAACCTTGGTGGATATCACTCTCGCTGATTTATCAGCTTGAGTTACTTTCTTTCCATGAGCTAGTTTATCAGCTCTAGTAGCGTTAGGACATTTACTTGCAATGTGGGTAGTTTCACCACAGTGATAGCACTTCCTATATTTAAAGGGTTTGGAATTCAGAGAGAAAACAGGAACTTTTTCAGGAATAGGACCAAGAATTCCTTTATCCATAGTCCTTGGAGGTATGACAACCTTTTCAAGGGTAGGAGTGAGATCGATCTTAATTATGGGGTTGGTCTCTGAGAAAAGTCAGAGATCTTCTTCCCAGATTTGAAATACTTCTTAGAGAATTTCTTGTTCCTATTCTTAGCGACCTTATTCTTAGGAACTTGTTCAAAAAACACGTTCTTGATCACTTTCTTAGAATTTATCACAGGAAACTTCTCTTTAATAGAAGAGGAAGAAGAAGAAGAAGAAGGATCAGGGATAGAAGAGACAAACATTCCAAATTTAAGCATGGAACGATCATTCTCTGATTCTTCTTTTTCAGGGTTAAAGCCTAACCCACTTCTTACTTTCATAGGTATTTGGGAATTGATGATCTTATTGACTTTATCAGAAGCCCTACACCATCCTTCGATGGTGGCCTTTTCAGACTTAAGATCAGCGATAGCCTTTTCCCTATCAGCAATAGCTTGCTGCTTCTCGATGCTTAAGGTTTGATTTGCAAAGACTTGGTCCTTCAGAGTTTCCTCAATTTTAGAAAGTACTTTGATTTTTAGATGGCAATTTTTCAATTGCTCAGATAAATTAGTGTTAATTTTCTCGGCCTTAATCTTTCCATTTAAAGCATTATAAAAATCAACAGTCATAGCATCGAGAGCTGACAAGTTATCACTTTCAGAGAGTAAAGAGATAGAGGGAATGGTTACCTGAGTAGAAGGGGACTCAAAGGATGAAGTTTCAGTAGCTTCTTCAGCGTCCTCTATTCTTGCCATTAGACACAAGAAGGCAAGATCTTCTTCATTAGAGCCAGACTCTTTAGAGGTCTTGGCCCAGTCATCTTCAGCGTCCCAATCAACTTCTTCAGCGATAAGGCCTTTGCCTTTTTGCTAGTGTTTCTTCAGATCCTTGTATTTGTTTTTTAATGTCAAATACTTCACCTTTTTATCAGAGGTCTGGGAGGTGGTAGGAGCTGCAACTTTCTGTGATCTACATTCATTAGCAAAGTGACCCTTTCGCTGACAGTTGAAGCATATAGCTGAGGCTTTCTCAGCGGGCATTGTCTTTTGCTTTTCAGAGTTAGAGAGATTTGCTGGTTTTCGAAAGTTGCTCTTTCTAGCGAATCTTTTAAAATTATTTGTTAAGAGAGCTAGAGAGTTATCAAACTCAGAGATGTCAGCATCAGTGAGTTGATCTTCTGAATCAGTTTGACCTAAATCAGTGATGCAGGTAATAGTGGAAGAAGAAATATTTTTAGGAGGAGTTGCCTCTGAAGTCACAAGTGCCAAAGAAGTACTTTTGGCACCTTTGAGTTCATTTATGAGGTTCTTCCTCAGAAGTTGAGATTGTTCCTCATTTAAGAGCATTCCATATAAAGCACTTAAGGACAGAGTTTCAAGATTCTTTGACAACTTTAAACATGTAGTATACACTGCCCATTGATCGGTTAGTGCCTCCATGAATTTGGTCAGTATTTTAGCGTTAGAGGACACTCTGTTTACTGATTTAAGATCAATCAACAAATAGTTGAAACGCTGGTGAATTTGAGAAAGAGATTCACCTTTATGATACATAAAACTCTCATATTGTCTTACAAGGTTTATGCACCTAGTGACTTGTACTTCAGAGATTCCTTCATACTGGATACATAGAGTATCCCACATGGCCTTAGAAGTCCTCATTTTCATAACAGAATGATAGACTTTATCTGGTAAAGACATTGCTATGATAGATCTTGCTTTTGAATCAATAGCAATTTCTTTCTTATCTTCTATAGTCCATAGATTAGGAGTTTTAATGATACTCCTTTCAGGGATGGCTGGAGTAGTAGTGGTGGCAGGAACACCAGCTACAATAGTTGTAGGAACAAATGGTCTGTTTTCTAGATAGTAAGGGATCTTTGGGTCAGATCCTTCTAGAAAGAGAGACATTCTTTCCTTCCATAATGGAAAATTATCATGGCTAAATCTTGGAGGTTTACCTAAGGATCCATTATCATTGTAGTTCGTATTAGGGTTTGACATTTTAAAATAGTTTATAAGAGAAATATTTTGAAGATAAAAGAAAGAAACACCGCTCTGATACCACTTGTTGGTCCCTAAAGGGTCTACAAGAGTTCAATAATATAGAAACAATTTGTAGAAGGGGGGGGGGGGGGTTGAATACAAACACACAGATTTTGGTTTTTAAATAAGTTTATATATCATAAACAAATTTACAGTTACAAGCGGAATAAGAACAAGTTAAAAACCTATTCTATTGTAACTAAGAAACACTAAGTTTCATGCACAAGATGAAGGAAGAAAGAATAAAGAGGGTTTAGGTTAGAAAGTAGCATGCAATAAGATAAAGAAGATATCTTCATCTTATTTATACCCGTTTGCATTTAATGCAAGACAAAAGGTATATGCCACATGTCAAGCTTAGATAGGAAGCTTGTCCTTGCTAATAAGACAGCCATGTTTTTGGCCGAATATCAATAGTACCAAATCAGATATGATGGGGACATAAGAGACAATTCGTACGTCCTTTTCTGACAAGGTATTAGGTTTGACTTTTGTGCATCGAGGATAAGATCAATCTTTAATCTTGTAAAGGAAACTTTCATTTGATCGCTGATTCTGAATCTTCAAGGATGAACTTCAGTATCGCTGAGGCTTCACAAGATTTCACACTTTGAATTGATAATCGCTGCTATCACTGAACCGCTTCAGTTCACTTAGCTGATTATCTATTTCTTCAGCTAGGGTCTTCGACTTTCGCTGAATGGTCTTCTGGTGTGATAGCTGATCTTTAGGTCTTTAGAGATAAGCTTGTTGTTCCATGATCTTCAGCGATCGCTGATGGTAATCAGCGTATGCTATCGCTGAATATGAACAGAAGCTTATACAATGGAGTTTCACTAAGTATACAAAAGGAATCATATTCAAATCATTGAGAGGAGTTATGATCAACATAGTCGTAGGCAAAACTACATTTGATGCAGTTCCATCAAACTCTGAGATCATTTCAGATTTCATGAAGTTAAGCTATTCAGAAACTCTAACTACTCTGAGTTCATTCAGAAGGAAGTTCTTTTAACTATCCTTAATACTTGCCTATCTGGTAAAGGTTCAAGTTTGGATCAAGCTTTTAGAAATGGCAGAATTATTTTTCATGATGTGGCTCACAACAAGCATTATGATTATGCTTCTCTTATGTTTGAAGAATTGAAGTCAGCTGTCATGAAGAAATCTATTTACACTTACATTCCTTTTCAAAGGTTCTTTCAGATCTTCATCAAAGGAGCCATGAAATCTGTTGATGCTACTCCAAGGTTGGATCATGAGGTATTTGTTCCACTCTTATCTATGGATAGCTTAATACCACCAAGTGCTAAACTTAGATTTCCTAATGCATTACCACTACCAGCAACACTTCTTGCTTATGTAAGTTCTAACAATAGGTTGCTGAATGAGTATTGTGAATCAATGGGACTACCTAAACCTGTAGTCTCTTCCCCTGATACAACCCCAACTGGTGAGAAAGGTGAGGGGTCTAGACTTCCTAGTGATAGAGGGGAGGAAGTTCAAGCTGGGGAACAACCTCAGAGTGCTAAGAGGAAAAATGTATATGAGAGACAACTAGACCTGTGAGAAAAAGAATTGATGAGCGGAGATCACAGATAAAAGAAAAAGAAATTTGTGCACTAGCTGACACAAGCCGGGCAGCCACACAATCTATTACTTCACATTCTTTAGTGGGTAATATTGAACTAGCCAGTGAGCCCATTGCAAATCTTGTTAACCCCCCCAGCCACTCACTCATCTCTCAACAGAAGAGTGTTTCAATAACACATATGGGGCAAGAAGCACATCTACCAATGGGTCCCCACATGGAGGAGCCCATTGTTGAAACAGAAGGATATATGTCCCCCCTTCATACATATGAGCACATAGAGTCTGAGTGTCCACTCACTGTTGAGCCAAATGACCCACAAGATATGAGATTTTTTCACACTAGCACATATCTTTCAGATATCGAACAACAAAGTGTGTGTCACATTGCAACAACTTCAATAGATATACCTAATCTAGGATATCAAGGATTTGAAGGAAGTCCTGGTGGGGTGAACATCACTAATGCCCCATTTACTGAATCAACAATGATTCAAGATGTGGTGGCATCAACAGGTCAGCCTACCTTTGTAGGACTGCAAACAGGATCATTTGTTGGTCCTGGTTCTCTTACCCAATCTTCTGAATTTTCTGAATTCAAAGATTTTTGTACTTCTGAATTTGCAAAGATTCAGAAGGACATCATGGCATTTTCTGAGAAATCAACCAAGGTGTTGGAGGATAGGGTGGAAAGTCAGGAGAAATTAATATATCAGAAGCTAAGTGAGTTGAAGACTTCTGAAGATGTTCGGAAAGATACTGATGCTGGTGCTAGAAAGATCTCTAAAGCAATTGAAGACATTCTATCTGTTGAACCTGAATTTCAAGAGGTTCCTTTTTCTGAACCCATTTGTGAAGTTGGTGGAGTTATTTCTAAAGAGAACATTGAAGATAAAGTAACTTCTGAAGAAGTAAATGAGGGTTATGAAACTGAAAGATTATATTTCAATTATGAAGATAAAGCAAGTGCATATGATACAAATGTCATACCTGATTCTAATGAAAAAATGCTCAATAAGTATTTGGCTTTTAAAGATGTAATTGAAGAACCTGGTGATCTATCAGATGTTATCATGTTTGATGAGGAAGATGAAGTAAATGAGGTCAGGAATATAATAGTATGGATACCACTTATTGTCTATAGAAGAGAAGATGAAGATTTTCTGAATACAATGTGGTATTTGATTTATCAAATGGTTATGAGGTTGGTGTTTCTGAATTCACCAAGGAATTTAGAGTGTAGATTCTTTGATGAAAGATTGTCTATATTCAGAAATTTCTATAATCATCCAAATCTGTGTGCATATGTGACAGTTAATTTAGGTCATATGAGTGATATTGGATTTTCTGAAGAGATGATAATGACCTATGTTGGTGTGATTGAGGTCAAATACAAAGAAAGCATTCAAATACCCTTAGTTGATCAAGTGTTTTCAAAGGAAACAATTTTTGATGAACTTGAAGATGTTGTCATTATCTTTCCTGAAGACACATATATTATTTGTACAAAAAGAATTTGAAGTATGCAACTCTTGAAAGTTCCATAAGTGATAAATGGGATGAAGACTTCGCCTCTAAATTCAATCTTTCCAACAAAGATATGGTGTTCAAGACATATTCAATCCTATTCCCATCAAGCACTTCAGAAGTATTAAAAAGTCAGTTGAAGAAGACTTGAAAGTTGTTAGGATTGGTTCTCAAAGGAGAGATGGAACTCTGATAGAATTTACTCAGTTTGATTTCTACAATCTAAGGTTACAAGATAAGCTTTCCCTTCTGAATTTCTTTATTGTTAGGATCCAAAGAATCCTATGAATTTGGATCCTATGTTTGAAATGTTTTGTAAAGAAAAGAACTTCAGAATCTGAAGATAAAAAGTTCAGAAGTTCTGAACTAGTGCTAGAAAGATAAATACAGTCATCTTCAGAAGTGCAAAATATATATTCAGAAGTTCTGAAGAAGTTCTGAAGTGAAAATTCAGAAGTTCTGAAGACAATTCAGAAGTGGTTCTGAAGAGTAAAGTTCATAATTTTGAAGACAGTTCAGAAGTTCTGAAGAACTTCTAAATAGAGTTTTTGATGACGTGTCTTAGTATAATTGGGCTGTGATTTAAATACGTGTAACTGTAGCTATACCTTTGTAGTATATATAGAGAGTCTGTTAGACAGTTAGGCAGTTGAAGATTAATAAAACATCACACATGAGAGTCGTTTAAAGGTGTAAGTGTGTGTTTTCCTGTAAAGCTTTCTTCAGTTCTAATAAAACGAGGATTCATTGAGCATTCTATATCAGATTTGTTGTAATATGGGATTAACATTTGTAAAAAGAGAAGATACAGAAATGCTGCAAGAGTTGAGAAGATTCATTGGTGTTTATCTCAGAAACTTCATTAAGCATGATTTTCAACTTGCCTTGGAACATGGGTTAAACAAAGTAAATCTGGTGGAACCTGCTTATGTGAGGTTTGAAGGCATTTCAACTGTGTTTACTAAACCAGAACTTGGTTTTCAATATGAGCCTGAAGGGTTAAACAATATAACTTTCATTGTTTATGATATTCCAAAGTATTGCTCTTCATCCTTGAAATGGTTTTGTAACAACATGAACTGGATTGCTGGCTCTAAAGAAGTGAACGATGAGATTCTGTATCTGATCAAAGAAATAATAAACTTTAGAGAATTGATAAGAAAAAGTATGTATGATGATCATCAACAAATAAACACAAGAAGAGATGTAGATTACTTGTTAAGTAATGTTTATGATTTTCATATTCATGTCAAAGAACAAGTAGTTGAATTTGAAGTACTAGAAGAAGTCAGACCTTCATAAGTTCCTAATTCTGAGCATGTTGGAACAAGTTCTGAAAAGGATAAAGACAAAGGTGTAGAAGTTGTTGAAGATCAAGTGCAAGTTACTCAAGTATCAGAAGCTGAACAATTGCAAATCAATTGGATTGCTGAGCATGCTCTTACTCTATTCCTTGAATATATGCATCCTGAAATATTTATGGAACATCGGCAAATTTTTAATTACATTAATTGTTGGATAGACAAATCTTTTGGTTGGAAACAGTGGTACAGTCAAATAGTCAAGAAACTGAAGCTGCCAGTGTCTGAATCAAGAAACGAGAGTCCCATTGCCAAAGTGATAAATGTTGACCAAAAGACAAAATTGAATTATCAATATTCTTACTTCACAGTGGAGAGAGAGAATGGTGAAGTATGCACATTTTCTGAAGCTGATTTTCAAAATGTTCATTTAAGGGATTTGGTCAAGATATACAGAAGGATTAATCCTTTTCATGACAACATTACAAGATTTAGAAAAGCATTTCCTGTTGTAAAAGGAGGAATCTATAGAGAGTTCATCTAGGCAGCAAAGAAAGATTTTCAAGTAGCTTTTGTACTTGGAAGATTAAAGGTGAACTCCACAAATGGGAGTCGTTTAAGGTGTAAGTGTGTGTTTCTCTGTAAAGCTTTCTATAGTTCTAATAAAATGAGGATTCGTTGAGTGATTCTTACCAGATCTGTTGTAATATGGGATTAACAACAGTGATTCAGAATTTGAAGAAGTTCTCCAAGATTAAGTTTTCTGTATTTTAACAACTTTTCAATCCTTTTGTTCATATCTTTTGCAAGCTTTTTGTATTCAGACGATTCTTCATCACTAAACTTCTTTGGTCTACTCTTCTGTCTTTTTGCTAGTCTTTCACTAATAGCAAGAAGAGTTCTATCGCAGCACTTATGTATTTCTTCATATATGACAAATATCTTTTGTGTATCAACTTTGCATACAAAACCTGGATGATGCACAATCAAAGTTCCTCTCTTAAAATCTTCAATGCCTTGTAGTTCAAAATTTGGCTTGCTCAAATTAACTTTATCCCTTCCAAGCACATAGGCTACTTGAAAATCTTTCTTTGCCGCCCAAATAAATTCTCTATATATGCCATTTTTCAGAACTGGAAAGACTTTTCTTAACTTTGATATCACATCATGAACTGGATTAAGTCTGTTGTAGACCTTAACCAAGTCTCTTAAGTGTACATTATGGAAATCAGCCTCCGTAAAAGTGCACACCTCTCCATTAGCTCTCTCTACAGTAAAGAAATCATAGTTGCAATTCATCTTTGTTTTCAAGTCGGCATTAATTACTTTGATAATGGGAATTTCTTTTCTAGTTTCAGAAACAGGTAACTTCAACTTATGTACAATATTGCTATACCACTGTTTCCATCCAAAATCTTTGTTTATCCAGCAATCAATATAATTAAATCTTTGCTCGTGTTCAGCATGCTCTTCAATTCTTTGCAATTGAAGTTGTTCAGCCTCAGAAATTTGTCCAATCTGACCTTGTTCCTACATCTGCTTTTTTTCAACAACTTTTTCTTTTTCTTTTCTAGAACTTTCTCCAATATGTTCAGAAGCTACAACTTCTGAGCTCTTAACATTTTGAGTTTCTTCCAAGGCTTCAAATTCCACATTCTGTTCTTTTGCATGGATGTAGAAGTCATAACAATTACTTAACAAGTAGGTAAACTTCTTCTAACAAGCTCTGTAAAATTTGTCCTTTCTTTAATCAAATATACAATTTCATCTTTAGCTTCTGAAGATGTTGGAATCCAACTCACATGTTCACACAGCCAATTTAGAGTAGATGTGGAATACTTTGGAATGTCAGATATAATGAATGTATTATTACTTGACCCAACAGCCTGATATTGAAAACCAAGTTCTGGTTTGGTAAACACTTTAGAAATTCCAGTCATATCAACTAGAACTGGTTCCAAAAGATTTACTTTCTTTAGTCCACTTTCCAGAGCAAGTTGAAAATCATGTTTCACAAGGTTTTTGAGATAGATTCCAAGTGTTCTTCTAACTTCTTGACCAAGCTCTGTATCTTCTCTTTTGACACAAAAATTCAACAAAGAAAGTTTATCTTGAAGCCTCAAATTGTAGATGTTAAACTGGGTAAACTCAACTAGAGTACCATCTCTTCTCTCTGCTCCAATTCTTATAATTTGTATGTCTTCTTCAACCAGTCTTACAACACTTCTGAATTGTTTTATAGTTGAAGAATCATGCATATCTTGAACACCATACTTATGATAAAAGGCTCTGACTTCAGAAGCATACTCCTCTGACCATTCATCATTTATGAAACTCTCTAGAGTAGCTTTCTTTAGATTTTTCTTGTATAAGTGACAATAAGTCTCTTCAGGAAAAACAATTGTTAGGACCCAAACAATCAAGATATCAATATATGAAAAGATTATAACAAAAGTGATGGTAGCCAAATGTAATTTGTATTGATTGAATGTACTGTATATAGAATATGTCTTTACAAAGTATATAAAAACATTTGTTCTAACAATCTAACTAACTATCTATTTATACATACAATGGAAAAGCTAAAGTGACACAACAGTCATAACAGACAAGTTTAGAATTGGTTCTGAACTCCTTCAGAACTTCTTCAGAAGTGTCTTCAGAACTTCTTCAGAACCTCTTCAGAAGTATCTTCAGAACTTCTTCAGATCTTTTTCTCTTTTAAGAACCCAGTTCCTTTTGAAGCTATTATGATATTTCTATCAACAATCACCTCATTAGTTAGCTTATCAAAGATAGCTTCCATTACAAACACTTGATCAACAACTGGTTCTTCAAACTTTGGCAATGAAATCCTTGGAATATTAATACACTTTTTGAACTTAACTTCAAATTCCCCTACAAATCTCATAGAGATTTCATCTGTAAAATCAACTTCACTCATCTGTAAAATCAACTACAATATAAGAATATGCATTTGATTGATTGTAAAAGTCTTTGAAAATAGACACTCTTTCATCCAAGAATCTACACTCCAAATTCCTTGGAGAATTCACCAATACAAACTTCATAATCATTTGTCTTATAAACCAATTAAGTAAATTTAGATATACTTCTTCTTCTCTTCTAACATTCACTAATGGAACTTGTGGTCTCCAGATAATTTAATCTCTTATTTCATTAACCTCTTCATTATTTCTCACTTCACTTGCGTCTTCCTCATCATCAAACATGATTACATTTGACAAATCACCCGGTTCTCCAATTTCTTCTTAAAATGCTAAGTACTCATTTAGCATTTCTTCATTAGAATCAGAATTAAGAGAAAGCTTCTCTGTTTCATATCCTTCCTCTTCAGAAACAATATTTAGCTCAGAAACAACTTCAGAATTTAAAATTTCAGTGATAATATCTTCAGAATGAGTTGTAACTGGCTCATCAATATCATACATCTTCAGAAATAGGAATCTCTTGTGATTAATGTTCAGAAATAAGAACTGCTTCAACTACTTCAGAAGATTTTTCAACATCAGAACTTTTCTGAACATCTTCAGAACATCTTTCAGAAGTTTGAATTCACAACATAACATCTTCAAAACTTGAAACTTTTCTCCTCTTCTCCCCCTCATGATCATCAGAATCTTGATCATCATGCTTTCTCTTCAAAGTTTCAGCCTGAGGTCTGCATTCCAAAGCAGAATTCTTAGATCCAGAGCCACCTGTTTATCTTGGACAGTTGTCAATTTGTCTAGAATGAGCTTTATATCAGCATTAGTTGCTAGCTGAGAGAGATCTAATTGTGCAGAAATAGAAGGCAATGAAGTCTTCAGATTCGCAACAGAAGACACAACTTCAGAAAAAGAGTTCATAATTGGTTCTTGAAATGTTTTGAGATCATTGGCAGTTACAGAGGCTTTTTGCATTTCACTCAGCCTTTCATCCATATTTTTCTCTTGACTCTCCATCCTTTCCTCCATCACCTTAGAAGATTTATCCGTCAATTCCTTTATGTCCTTCTGAATCTTTGCAAATTCAGAAGTACAAAATTCTTTGAATTCTGTGAATTCAGAAGATATGGGGAAAGTACCAAGACCAAAAGATTGTCCTGTTTGCAGTCCTACAGAAGTAGGTTGGCCTATTGATGTCACCACATCATGAACCATTACTGATTCATTGAGTGGGGGCTTTAGTGATGTAAACCCCACTAGGACTTCCATCAAATCTTTGATTTCCTAAGAAAGGAATATCTCTTGATGTTGTTGCAATGTGACATACACTTTGCATGACAAAATCTGAGAGATTTGTGCTAGTGTGAAGAAAATCCATATCAAGTGGTTCATTAGGCTCAAAATTGAGTGGACTCTCAGACTCAAGGTGCACATTTGTATGAAGGGGGGACATATATCCTTCTTTTTCAACATTAGGCTCCTCCATGTGGGGATCTAATGGTAGATACGCTGCTTGCCCCATAAGTGTTGATAAAACACCCTATTGTTGAGAGATGGGTTAGTGGCTGGGGGTTAGCAAGAGTTGCCATGGGCTTATTGGCTAATTCAATATTACCCACCAAATATTGTGAAGTAATAGATTGTTTGGTTGCCCGACTTGTAATGTTTGGTTCACAAGTTTGTTTATCTTTTACTTGTGTTCTCCCCTCTTCAGTTCTTTATCTCACTTGTCTACCCTGTCTCTCATTTCCATTTTTCCTCTTTTCTCTCTGAGGTTGTTCCCCACCATGAAGTTATGAACTTCCTCCCCTCTCTCTATGCATTCTAGACCCCTCAACATGCTCACCACTAGGGATTGAATCAGGGGAAGAGACTATTGGCTTAGGTAGTCCCATAGATTCACAATACTCAATTAGAATGCTCTAAGTTCAGCAGGAAGAGGAATTGCACTATGAAAAGTGAGCTTCTGACTTGGTGGCCTTAGATTATCCATTGAGAAAAGTGGTACGTGAAGTGTATTCTCCAGCCTTGCAATTGTTGGAACTGCTCTCATAGCTCCTTTGATAAAGATCTGGAAAAATCTTTGAAAGGGAACATATGTGTATGTAGACTTTTTGAAAACTGCAGTCCTTAATTCTTCATAAATCAAGGTTGCATAGTCATAGTGCATATTGTGTGCAATCCCATAAAAGATAATTCTCCCATTTGTTGATGTCTGATCCAAACTTGAAATCTTACCAAATAAGCAGGTATTAGTGATAGAAAATAGGGAATACCAGATTGGTGGAAGACAATTTCTTCTGAATGCACTAAGTGTAGTGAGAGTTTCTAAGTATCCCAACTTCATGAAATCTGCAATTTTCTCAGAATTCGTTGAACAACATCAAATGTAGTTTTGCCTTCAACATCATTTGCCTCTGGAAGATCCAAAATACTTCTGATATCTGTTTCCTTAATGCAGAATCTATATCTACCAACATATGATGTAATTTCATCAGATTCTTTCTCATAATCAGCATAGTACCACCTAGGCCTATAAACGAACCAAACAAATACGAACGGAGGCTTGTTCGTGTTCATTTGTTTAACTTAACCGAACAAACGAACAAACACGAACGCTAAACGAACAAAATTATTTGTGTTCGTGTCCGTTCGTTTAGAAAATAGGTGTGTTCGTGTTAATTATCGTTCGTTTAAACGAACATAAATGGATAAGTTTAAACAAACACGACTACTTGTCATTTCGTTAACTAAAACTTAAACGAACACAAATTATCCATAGTTTGAACATAAATGAAACAATCATCAATCATCATCGTTTGAACAAAAAAACAATTCACCATCATTCATCACTCGGGCAAAAACTAATATGTCTGAGCAAGGGTGTGGTGGTTCCATCTTTAAGTTTCTTTATCTTCTCACCACAATGAATGCACTCACATACCTCAGTTCCATCAGCCAACTTCACCAAGCGAAAATGTTCCCAAACTCCTGAAGTTCTCTTTCTTTTCCTTTTGGCATATGGAGTAGATCCTTCGTTGTTAAATGCATTGGCGTCTTCTATACCGCCATCAATATTTCCTGCAATGCCTTCTCTATCATTCGATCCGATAACAAACACTTCAGGAGTATTTTCCATTCTTGATGTGTTTGGACTCGATTCAATCGGTTGATTCAACTTCTTGGGGATTTGGCAGTCGATCTAAATAAAGATCGTCATGAAAGAAATATGGACCGCTACAAGAGACATCAGACATCTACAAAATAAAAAATAATGTTAAAGACATCAAGACATCCACAATTTGGTTTATGTGAAATCGAAAAGTAAGTATGAAATCTAACAGTAAATTTGAAATCGAACTATGTATAAAATCAATCAGTAAGTGTGCAAAATTCACGTCTAACACAGTAAGGTATGAAATCGTTTTGGTAAAAAACAATTTATAAATTGGTCTAACACAGTAAGGGTAACTGATTAATTTGGTGGCAATTTGTATTTGTGGAAAAACAATTTGGTGGATTAATTTCATGGGTTTGGTCTCTGTCTAACAGTTTATATGTGATTGACATTGATAAATTGAATGGCATTTGGTCTCTGTCTAACAAAATAACATAGTGTCTATATAGTACATGATGTACAATTCAAATAGCATAGTATACTCAACTAACTATTACTAATATAGGTGCAGATTATTAGTGAACATATATATATATATCAATATATGTTGAATGGCTATGGGTTCGTAAAAGAGGTCAACAAAGAAGTCAACAAACTAATATGAGCAGATTATTATTGAATATATATATATATATATATCAATATATGTGTGAATGGATATGGGTTTGTAAAAGAAGTCATCAAACTAATATATGAAGATTATTAATTTATTATGAACTTTTTAGTTCTTCCCCATCCAACCGTGAGCCTGTAAAAAAGGTCAACAAAGAAGTCTGTGAAATTACAAAAATGCCTTCATCAGGGGAAGTAGCTAAACTAGAAGAAGTAGGTGATTCGAAAGCTCCAAAAACTAAGCAATATCATGCTAATCGAAGTGGGTTGAAATTGAAGTGGGTTGAAATCTAAGAAGTAACCACATACCTGTTGTGGGAAACACGAAGGAGACGACCGATGATGAAGTGAACGACGACGAGCTGAAAATCTGATCTGCTGCAGGAACAATGTGGAGGCTGGTTGTCTTCTTGAGAGAGAGTATGGAGGCAGATAAGATTTAGGATTACCATCTAGGGTTTTTTTTTACACTTTTACTCTTATGAGATATTGTAATAACAAGTAGGTAAAAACCAAAAAGTAATAAAATATTTAAATTTAAGTTGAATTGAAAAGATAAAAAAAATTAATTTAAAATTAAATTGAATTCTAAAAAATCAAAACTCAAATAAACTTATATAAACGAACGTAAACAAATGAACATAACGAACGTAAACGAACATAAATAAACGAACGCTCACGAACGTAAATGAACGAACGAGACCTTTGTTCATGTTCGTTTGTTTAACTAAACGAACAAAAAAATGTGCTCATGTTCGTTCATTTATTAAAGGAGCGAACATAAATGAACTTCCCCCCGAACAGTTCACGAACGGTTCACTGAACGTTCGGTTCATTTACAGCCCTAGTACCACCATTGTTGTAAATACTCTTCTGGTACTTGAAATTTCTTTGAGAGCATTTGCCTACAAGGATGCTTCTTTAAGATTTCAATCAGAATCTGTTGATCTTGAATGAAATCAGTAGACCTTAAGTTCAAAGCACAGTTGTTCTTTTTAATCTCTACTCTCTTATTGGTAGGAAATTCCATTCGGTTTTGATTAGGACTAGTAGCCATTGAAAAATCTATTTATACCCATTTGCATATAAACAATTAGATTTTTGTTTTTAAATGAGTTTATATTGCATAAACAAATTTACAGTTACAAGCAGAATTAGAACAAGTAAACCTATTCTATTGTAACTTAAGAAATCACACAGGTTGATGCACAAGGAAATAAGAAAGAAAGAGACAGAGGTTTTAGGATAGTAGCGTGCATGAAGATGAAGCAGATATCTTCATCTTATTTATACCCGTTTGCATTTAATGCAAGACAAAAGGTATATGTCACGTGTCAAGCTTTCATAGGAAGCTTGTCCTTTGTTCAAAAGCAACCATGCTTTTGGCCGCATGTAAACAGTACCATATCATATATGATGGAGACATAAGAGACAATCCGTACGTTCTTTTTTGATATAGTATAAGGTTTGACTTTTGTGCATAGAGGATAAGATCAACACTTATCTTGTTTGAGAAGCTTCACTTGATCGCTGAACTTGAAACTTCAAGGATGAACTTTCAGAGTATCGGTGAGACTTGACAAGACTTCACACTTTGATTTAGATAACAGTTGCTATCACTGAACCGCTTCAGATCATTAGCTGACTATCTCTTTCTTTAGCTTGGTCTTCGACTTTTGTTGAATGTTCTTTTGGTGTGATGGTTGATCTTCAGATCTTCAGAGGTAGACTTGAGGCTTCTGATTCTCAGCGATCACTGATAACAATCAGCGTATGGTATCGCTGAATTTAAGCAGAAGTATATAGAGGAATCATATTCAAATAACTGAGAGGAGTTATGATCAACAATCTCCCCCTATTTGATTATGATTAAGTAACATGGGAAAATTACTTGAAGGAATTAGTAAGGACTTAAGAAATATTTAAATAAAAATTTCTAAGTACTAATCTGTGAGATCTTCTTCAGCTAATCTATTATAGCTATTAAGTCTCATTTATTAGGATATGAAAGCACAATTTGTACAAGTAGAGGCCTTAAGTACATTCACTGATTTACATTTCAGAAAGAAATATGAGTGAGTAAGGAGGTAAGTAAAAAACTTAGAACTCTTATGTTCAGTGTCCCATTTACTGTTTTCAGGAACCTTTTCAATACACAGTTGGAGTAGAGTACTTCATTTGAAATTTCATTAATAATTTGAAGAAATTACATGAACAGTGAAATTACAAATTTGTAAGTAGAGAAAAGTACAATACACTGAGGAGTAATACAAAGGAAAAGAAAACTATATATTAATCAGAGAGTTTTTCGTGTCTTCTTCGTATTTCATTTTCATAGAGCCTATTCTGTCGATTCATCAGCGGATCATCTGACCAGCAATAGTGATGCATGATCTTTATGACAGCTGAAGGAGCCTTGCTGATTTCTTTGTTTCTGAAGAGCCCTAAGAATCCATCGTTGTCCAAGAAAACCATACCTGGTTCAGGGAAGGTGATGATTTCATTTTGTTCATATTTTCTATCTTGAGGGAGAGAGGAGTTTAGCATGGAGATGTTAGGGATTTCCAGGTGACCGAGAATGCTTTCGTAGTTGAATTTGGTTTCGTGTTCATTTTTGGAAGATGAACCTCCTTCAGCATTCGATTTTCTCTTTCTTGTAGGCTCAAAGAGAGGCGGAACTTGCACATGTTGTGACATCCTCTGAAGAAGCTGATCCAATGCTCTGAATGGCGTCTTTGATTTGGAACCCTGAATGGCGTCTCTGATTTCTAGCCATTCAGAGTATCCATAGAACTTCAAGAACTTGGCTTCTTCTTTTTCAACATTCGTATGCCTGTACATTCGAACAAATACCTTCAGTCCATACCTTTTGGAAGGACGTCCTTCGATCGTTGCTCGAATGATTTTTGAATCAGACCTCCGAAAATTGAATCTTTCAATGCACTAGCGTAGTTCTTTTTCTTCGTTGCTTGATTCTTCATTGGTTAGGGCATTTAGAATCTTCTCTTGAGCGAGGATGGTATTCGCTTTTATATTTTCTTCATTCAGTTTGCTTTGTGCCAAAGCTTCATCGACTCTTTGACTTTTCTCGATTAGTTCTTTAGTCGCCTTATCTTTAGCGACATCCTCCTTGAGTATTTTCCTTGCAAGCTCTAGATCACTCTCTGTTTATTTCATCTTTTCATCCCTTATTCTCTGTGCTTCAAGTGCTTGTGCTCTCTCCTCCTTTGATAGAAAATAGAAGTCATCCACCACGCTGATAGGAATGGGATTTTCTGGTTCAGCAGAGGGCATCTTTATTCTTTTAAAAAATGTATTCGCCTTTCTTCCTCCTCAGGCTCACTTATTAGGGGTCTTTGTGCGCGGCGTGTAGGAATGAGGCCTTCTTCATCTTCAGAATCAGTGTCAGATATATACATAAACTGCTCCTCTGATGAAGGTTCCTTCCAAAAAGTGGAGTCCTTTGGGGGACTAGACTCACTAAGAATGGGATAAGGAGAGAAAGGTTGGTCAGAGCCAAAATTTGGTGGGGAGAAAGAAGGATAGGTTGGAGGCTCAGAGATGGGAGTAAAAGGGATAAGGGAAAGAGTTAACTCTGCAGCGGTCTCCCCTTCATATATTGGAATGGTGGCATCAAGATCTACCACCTCCTTTCCTTTGCCTGATTGCCTGGACGGATCCTGAGAAGGAGGAGGTCCGTCCCCCACGGGCTCCCTGTAGACTATTTCAGGCATGAAGTTGCCTGGTCTACTCTTCTTGAAGTGCTCAAGAGCAGCAGGAGGGATGTCATCGTCATCATCATCATCCTTTCCCCCATAGTGAGGGATGTCATCGATATCGTCTTCATCGTCTTCTTCCTCCTCATCATCTTCCTCCTCGTCTTCTTTTTCAGCGACAGAGGAAGTAGGATTTCACTTAATGTAAGGAGATATCGGAGTTTTAGGGAATCATTCATTGGACTCTCCGATAATCTCATCAGCGATTTCTTTGGCGCATCTCACCCCTCGATGTTGTCAGCGAGGAGAACATGCACCACCAGAGTACGCACATTGGACCCAATGTTCTTCAGAGAATTTGTGTGCGAGGTCGGGTTCTGAACGCCTGGTTCAGCGAAGTCCGATCAGCAGCAGTGAAGGATGAACTAGCTTCTTGCATCTTGGTCAGCATCTGCATCATGTCGGACTGAGTCTTTTGAATAGACTCAAGCACCTGGTTTTGGGCTTCTACCTTCTTCTCGAGCTTGGCAAGAGCTTGCTCATGAGCCAGGTTGTCATCCTTGAGTGCCTGAATGTCAGTGTAGACATTGTTGATCGTGGCCTTCATCCATGGAGTACCAGTGACAGTCTGGAAGATGTACTCAGCGGATGTCTGAAGATTGTCTACCCTAGCCCTTGTAAGAGCACATTCATTGACCAAGAAGTCAATTGCAGGGAATGTGGGGCTAGGATGGAGAATTTTGGGAATCTCCATAGCAAAAGGAGGAAGCTTTGAGGAAAACTTATCCTGCTTTACTTTGCGCAGTTGAGCATCTGTCTTTGGTGGCTGAGGAGATTTTCCCTTGCTCAGATTGGAGGGAGCAGCAGCAGCAGCCTTGGAGGTAGTGACGGTGGTTGCTGATTTAGAAAGAGGAGGTGCAATACCTGATGACAACATAGACAGAGCAGCCAAGAAGAGTTCTGGGTTAGAAGAAGGATGACAAGTCATGTTATTTACCTTGAGAGTATCATGAGGATTAATCTCAGGGACAACGTGTACAATGGTAGTGTCATGAGGATCACTAGCCTGTGTCTTATTATGTCTTTGAGAGACATGCTGAGGTCCTGTTGTAGTGGCTTTCCAAAGTTCAGATTGTCGAAACAACACTTTTGTTTGGACAGCGTGCGATTCAACATCATTAGTGATAGAGATATCATAATAGCTTCAAAAGGGACTGGGTTCTGAAGATATAAAGATCTGAAGAAAAGACAAAGAAAAGCCTAAGGCATAAACTTCTGAAGTGCCAACTTCAGAAGTTATGAAGATTTTCTGAAGAGTTTCTGAAGAAGTTCTGAAGACACTTCTAAAGACACTTCTGAAGAAGTTCAAAACCTGTTTTGAACTTGTCTGTTATGAATGTACTGTTACTTTAGTCTTTCTATTTCTTGTATAAATAGATAGTTAGTTAGTTAGTTAGAACTAACGTTTCTATTAGCCTTGTAAAGACATATTCTGTAATACTGTACATTCAATCAATACATATTACTTTTGGCTATCACATTCCTGTTAAAATCTTTCCATATATTAATATCTTGATTGTTTGGGTCCTATCAATTGGTATCAGAGCCAATTCATCTATTTTTGAAGATTTGTGAAAGAATTGTCAGATCTGATAATTCTTGGTTTTCTTGATCGATAAATTTCAAATTCAAAATCAGGTGAATTCTCGATCTTCTAACAATCAAAGATGTCTAAAGAAATTGTCTCAATCGGATCTGAAACGAAACCACCAACTCTTTTCTTGGGAGAATACCATCAATGGAGAATCAGGATGATTCAATTTCTGGACAACATAGATGAAGCTTTAATGCAATCAATCACAAATGGCCCACTAGAGGTCTTTATTGAAATTCCAGCAGTTCCTAGAACTGAATCTACTCCTGAAATACAGGCATCAAGAATTAAGAAAAGCCCAGGTATGTACAACACCACTGAGAAAGCTCAAGCTAAAGTTGACAAAAGAGCATTAACTCTTCTTACAATGGCTATTCCTAATGAGATATTCAATAGAGCAGATAGCTTAACATCTGCTAAGGCCATGTGGGATGAAGTTGAAGCTCAAATGCAGGGTAGTACAAAAGCCCAAGCACAAAGACTGAATATATGTGTGGGTACTTATGAGAACTTCAGGTATAAAGAGAATGAATCCATTACAGAAACTTATCATAGATTCAACAATATTCTTAATGATCTGAGACAAAATGGTGTTCAGAAATCAAATTCTGAGATAAACAACAAATTTCTAAACAACTTGGGTAATGAATGGTCAAGCTTCTCTGATAACATGGTTACTAGAAATTTATCAAGAAAATCCATTCATGATGTCTATGGTATTCTGTTTCAACAAGAAGACAAAATCAAAACTAGACAAAATGAACAAAAGAAGATAAATGAAACTGTAGCCTTGTTAAGCAAGAAGTATAATAATTCTCTGACTATTTCTGCCAAGAAGGTGTGTGAGATCCCCGAGACAACAGTTTGTGATGGGGATGAATCAGATGAGGAGCTAAAAAGGATTTATGATAACATTGCTTTGATGACAAGCCAATTTTCACAAAGATACAATCAAAAATATCAGAATAAACCTAGATCTGAAAGTGGATCAAAGAAAGGTCAAGAAGCCGGTCAATCTGAAACATCTGAACCAACAAGGTGCTGCAACTATGGAAAGCCTGGATATTATGCAAGACAATGCAAGATGCCAAAAGTCAAGAATTCAGGCTACTATGAGAAGAAGCATCTGTTAGCTAAGAATAAGGAGCTTAATCCTGCTCTAGTGATCACTATGCAACCAATTGCTATATGTGTCAAATGGATCCAGAAAAGGACAAACAAGACACTGAGGTATCTTCTTCATCTTCTGAATTAAATTCTGAAATAAACTACTCTTCTGAACAAAATTCTGAACATAACACTGTAAATTCTGAAATGAAAAATCAATTTCAAAACATGTTTTCTGAATTTGAAACTCTCAGAAACAGAGTCAAAGGTGAAAGAATTTTGGTCAATCAATTCAGAGCTGAAAGTCAAATATATAAAGAAAATTGTCAAGAAGCTAAACAGATTCTTAAAAAGGTTACTGAAGAAAAACATGTTTTAAGACAAAAAATGGACAACTTACAAAAGGAAATTATAAATGAGAAGTCTGAAAAAGAAATTCTGAATGTTAAAATGAATTTTCTAAATCAAGAGAGACTTGATCTTTATAAAAAGATTAAAGAATTAGAAGATTTAAATTTTAAAAGAGGACAAACTGAACAAACTCTGAACATTTTAACTAGTCAGGCTCAAAATTCAAAATTTTACAACATAAAAGCAGGTTTAGGATATAATGACAGTCAAATACTGAAAAAGACGCCTGCAAATCTGTATGATTATTCTAAAATGAAAATTTTCAATGAATCAAATACAGATGTCATTTCTAAACCTGTGAACTATTCTTTGCCTGAAAGAATACCATTTGTAAAATCAGAGACTTTGTTTTCAGAAGAAACACATCTAAAATCTGGTGAACCAGAAATAATTTCTGAAACAGAAGAAATAAATACAAGTTCAAACATTTGTGAATCTTCTGAATCAAATATTATTTCTGAAGAAAAATCTGAAGTAATTGTTTAATCTGAAATAATTTCTGAAGTTACTTCTGAGATAACTTCTGAATATAATTCTGAAGTCATTTCAGAAGATACTTCTGATAATAAATCAGAACATGAACAAAATATGATGAATTCTCAGAAATTGAATCTTTAGAAGATGTTGATGAGAATCCCAATATATTTTTTGATAATTTTGATGATGAGTCTACAACAACAACAAATTCAAATATTTTTGCAAAAAATATGACTCACAATAAATTTTCAGAACTAATAAATGCTTCTGATTCAGAAGATGATGATGATCATATGGTGCAAGTCATTGATAAAAATGGCTATTTGGTTTACAAATCACAATCTTGTATGACTGAAGGAGAAATACTAAAAACAGAAGCTTCAAAGATACCTTCAGAAATGTTTGGTCCTGTGTTTTTAAAACCAGAATATCAAAATTCAGATTTTTCTCCTACTGATACAAACATTTCATTGACTTCAACACCATGTTCAGTAACATCTTCTGACTTCAACACCAGAGTTAAATTTTTTGAACAAGGACAATCCTCAAATTCTCTCTCTAAAGTTCACAAAATTAACTCAATTTCCGAAAATAAGCCTAAAGTGAACAAAAGAATTTCTTATACTAATCCTCATTTCTTATCTTTTACATAGCTATCCACTTTAGTATGGAGAAAGAAAGATGAAAGACTGTCAAAGAATGACAAATTAGATAGTTTTTCAATTTTAAATAGAAGTGATGTACCTAAATAAAAGATAGTGAATAAAAGAATCTTTGTTGAAAAATCAAATGTTATTGATTCTTATATGTCTACTGCCATTGTAAATACTTTAAAAAATCATATTCACTGTATTAATTGTGGTCATCATAATTTTCATCTTAACTCCAAAACAAACAAATTTTTTTTGATGAAATCTATTCAGAAATGTTCAGTTATATTGACAAATTCAGTTAAAAGTAAAAATAAAAATAAAAATAAATCTAAGAAAGATAAATCTCAAAGTTCTGAACAAACTTCTGAATTGAAAAATCTGAAGAAAAAGTTCAGAACTTCAAATTTTATTACTAATCTCAAAGGACCCATTCTGAAATGGGTACTAAAACTCAATAATCTCTTTTGCAGATATGTCATGTGTGGGTCTTAGATTCTGGATGTTCAAGACACATGACACTTTTCAAAGAACTACTAACTGATTATCATGAAAGATATGGAGGAACAGTTAGCTTTGGAAACAATGCAAAGGGATATGTAAGAGGATATGGCACTTCTATTAAAGGAGATGTAAGAGTAATGAAAGTTTTTTATGTTGAGGGACTAAGACATAATCTTTTCAGTATTAGTCAATTCCGTGACAAATACTGGAAGGTTAATTTTGACATAGATCATTGTCATGTTCTGAGTACAGCAAACAAAAATGAATTAACTGCTTATAGAGATGGAGATATCTACACAGCAACATTCACTGCAACAGGTCAATTACAAGGTGTATGTTATATGTCTACAACAATGAGAAATGATAGTTGGCTTTGGCACAGAAGAATGTCACATCTGAACTTCAAAGCTATTTCTGAACTAGGCAAACATCAATCTGTAAGAGGACTACCAAATATCAGATTTGAAAAGAACTCTCTTTGTTCTGCATGTGAACTAGGGAAGATCAAAAGAAGTTCTCATCCTCTGAAAATGCTATCTTCATGCAAAGATCCACTTGAAATGCTACATATGGATTTATGTGGACCAATGAAAACTCAAAGCATGGGGGGAAAGAAATACATTCTTGTCATAGTAGATGATTACACAAAATATACATGGATTGAATTTCTGAGACTCAAGTCTGATACTTCTGAAAGACTGATACCCTTTCTAAAGAAAATTCAAGTTCTTCTTCAACTCCCAATTCAAAAGATCAGAAGTGACAATGGAACAGATTTTACAAATTCTACACTTCAGAATTTTTTGGAATAGTTGGTATATCACATAATTTTTCCGCTGCAAGAACTCCTCAACAAAATGGGGTGGTTGAAAGAAAGAATAGAACTTTGGTAGAGGCTGCAAGAACCATGCTTGCATATTCAGAACTTCCACTTTCTCTTTGGACTGAAGCAATTGCTACTGCATGTTTCACTCAGAACAGGACCATTCTAAACAGAAAATTTCTTAAAACTCCTTATGAAATGTTAAAACAAAGAAAACCCTCTATTGATTATTTTAAAATATTTGGTTGCAGGTGTTTTCTAAAGAATGATACTCAACATCTTGACAAATTTGCACCAAAAGGTGTAACTGGTATCTTTGTTGGCTATTCTCAAAGATCCAAAGCTTATAGAGTACTCATTAAAGGAACTCAAAGGATTATTGAGACTACAAATGTCAGATTTCATGAGCCAACATTGAGTTCTGAACAAGACAGTTCAGAACTCGCACATAAACCAACTTTTGAAAGTTTAGACTCAGAACATAATCAGAGAAACTCTTCTTCTGAATCTCAAACTTTACTTAAAACAAATTTAGACACTCTATGTCAAGACTTATTTGATATTTCTGTAAATGTTTCTGCAGATTATCAAAATCCTTCTCTCATCAGAAGCTTAAAAAATCAAGACATTTCAGAAATCAGCACCTCAAATCTCAACCTCAAATTCAGAACTTCCAACTTCGAAATATGTAAATCCAATTTTTGAATTAGTTCTAGTTACTTCTGAACCAGTTCAAATTGTTTCTGAACCAGTTCAAGTTATTTCTGAACCAGTTCAAGTTGTTTCTGAACCAGTTCCAGATACTTCTAAGCATGTACATCAAAATTCTGAACAAATTCAGAATGTTTCATTTGAGGGGGAGACTTCAGATTTACATTCAGTTATCAATCATGATATTGAAACTCAAGCAATTGTTGATGATTATGATTCTCTAAACAATGTTTCATCTGTTCAACCATTACCAAATGTGAACAAATGGACATCCAGTCATCCTGTGCATCAAATTATTGGAGATGCATCAAAAGGTGTTCAAACAAGGTCTGCAACAGCAAATGAATGTCTGTATGTAAATTTCTTAAGTAGCATGGAACCCAAAAAGCCATATGAAGTACCTCAAGGTCCAGACAGGATTTTAGCCATGCAGGATGAGTTAAATCAATTTGAAAGAAACAAGGTCTCGAGATTGATACCAAAACCAAAAGGTAAATCCATAATTGGCACAAAATGGGTATTCAGAAATAAAATGGATGAAAATGGTATTGTTGTAAGAAACAAGGCAAGGCTTGTAGCTAAGGGTTATTGTCAACAAGAAAGGATTGATTATGATGAAACATTTGCTCCTGTTGCTAGATTAGAGGCCATTAGAATCTTTCTTGCATAAGTTGCTCATAAAAACATGAAGGTATTTCAAATGGATGTGAAATGTGCATTTCTGAATGGTATTTTACATGAAGAAGTGTATGTTGAACGACCAGAAGGCTTTGTAAACAAAGAATTTCCAGATCATGTCTACATTTTAGACAAAGCCTTATATGGACTTAAACAAGCACCAAGAGCATGGTATGATACTCTTACAACTTTTCTTCTGAATTCTAAATTCAAAAGAGGTACTGTTGATACAACTTTATTTCTGAAAAAGAAGGGTGATGATATGATTTTGATATAAATCTATGTAGATGATATTATATTTGCTTCTACTAATCCAAAATTTTGTAGAAATTTTGAGAAAATCATGCAAACAGAATTTGAAATGAGTATGATGGGAGAATTGACATTTTTCCTTGGTCTTCAAGATAAACAAATTCTCACTGGCATATTCATTAATCAATCTAAGTATGTCTCAGATTTACTTAAGAAGTTTGACATGACTGTTGTTCAAGTATTCAAACTCCAATTGCCACTGCAACTAAGTTAAAACCTGATCTGAATGGAAAATCTGTTGATCAGAAAAAGTACAGAGGCATAATTGGATCTTTGATTTACTTAACTGGTAGTAGACCAGATATAATGTTTGCTACATGTATTTGTGCCAGATATCAAGCTAATCCTAAGGAATCACACCTTCTAGCTGCAAAAAGAATACTTAGATACCTAAAAGGTTCTCCTTCATTGGGACTTTGGTATTCTAAGGATTCTAGTTTTGAACTAACAGCCTTTACAGATGCAGATCATGGTGGATGCAAATTAGACAGGAAAAGCACTTCTGGATCATGTCAATTTCTGGGTGATAGACTGGTAAGCTGGTCTTCAAAGAAAAAAAATTGTGTTTCTACTTCTACAGCAGAGGCTGAGTATGTGGCAGCTACAATATGTTGCTCATAGGTGATCTGGATGCAAGTTCAACTTAAAGACTATGGTTATACATTCAAAAAGATTCCTCTGTATTGTGATTCAAAGAGTGCCATAACCATCACTGCAAATCCTGTTCAGCATTCAAAGACCAAGCACATTGATGTAAGACATCATTTTATCATAGATCATGTGGAAAAAAGGTAATATTGAAATGTTTTTTGTTCAGACAGATTATCAGTTAGCTGATTTATTTACCAAAGCACTTGATGAAAAACGATTTAACTTCTTGGTAAGTAAATTGGGCATGATGAATATGTCTACGTAAGTATTACACATCAACCATACTCTAGAAATTATATTCTGAAGTTTTTATCTCAAATTCTGAATAGTTTGCTCTTCAGAAATATTCTGAATATTCTGAAGTTTAACATCCAGATCTTTGCTTCTTTTCAATCACAGAAATATAATTCTTCTTTTTCTAGGTTGATTATCTTTAAATATTTTTTTTCTGTTCTCATTTCTCTAATATTTTCTTGTTTCTTTAATAAAGTTGCACTGATTAAGGGGGAGAATCATAGTTGCTAATGATTCAAGGGGGAGTGGTATTAATTTCAAAATTCTGCTCTATTCTTTCCTACAAAACAAATCTGAATTGCTGAAATCAAGTCTTGATCTTCATATCTAAGAAGTATGAACAAGCTTCCTTAGATAAAATAAGTTTTCTGTTTGTTCAAACCTACTTCTGAATTCTCAAAATGTTTTATATTTTTCAGAAGTTTGTATTTTTAAATGATTTTTGGTCTTCTAAAGTGATCCAAGTTTAGTTTTGAACTACACTTAAAAAATTTGTGGTTCTTCTGAATTCCTTCTTTCAGACTTCTGAACTTATTCTTAGAAGTTCTGAACAATTTCTGAAGTTTTTGAACTTGTTCTCAGAACTTAACTTCCCGTTGATTTTTTCTTAAGTATCACTTAAGCGTGTGCCACGTGTTTTAATTTCATTAGATATTTCTTAATCACGTCGTTTAAACGGTTCATTTATCCAAATAAATGATGATTACTACTCTTATCACATTTTACTTTTTGGCCACGTGTCCATCAACGCTTATTCAGTCTTATAAATCAATGGATTCTTCATCATCTTCATTTTTTAGCGATTTTACTCTGCAAAACCTATCTGTTTTCGTTGATCTTCATTCTATTTCGAATCCTTGTTCTTCAACTATCATGTCTACTTCCAAAGCTATGGTTTCTACTTCCTCGAGTCACAATGACAGCAATGGATCATCGAGTGATGGTTCATTCAAGATCGTACCTCAGAAACTGGTTGTTGGAACAATGGAAGTTCCACTTCCTGAAGATCAAATGGTTCAAGACACAGCCACAACTGCTATTAATCAAGCCGGACCTTCAAAACCTAACCCTAACCCTAACCCGAGAACTGAAAAAGTTGGGGAAACACAAATCGAACCTACTGAAGTTGTTTCTGAATCAAATGCTGGTGATAGTGAATCTCAGACTCGTGCTGAAAGTAGTGATATGTCAAAACTGTATGTTCCTACTGAGAAACTGCTAGAAATCAAGAAAAATAACTGTGCTTTGAACTTTAAATCGAAAGAATTTACTGATGATCAAATAATTTTGATTGACATTCTGAAGAAACATCCACTCCGTTCTCTACTTTCTAGGAAATTCTCTGTTCCGGCTTCTTAGCTTCAACAATTCTGGCACTATGCTGAGGTTGATGAATCTGAAGATGAGATTGTCTCCTATGTTCATGCTTACAAGGTGTGTATCTCTGTGGATGATATTAGATGCCTTCACTTCTTGCCAAAGTCAGATGAGGTTCTTGGGAAAACTTCTTATGATCAAATTCCTTCCTCAACAGAAATGATCTCAGATTTCATGAGTTTGGGATATTCTGAAAATCTAAATGCTTTAAGTTCCTTTAGAAGAAAGTGTTTACCTCCAATATAGTAATGTTTATTCTCAATTCTGAATACTTGTTTATCTGGGAAAAGTTCAAGCTTGGATCAAGCTTCAGCAAATAGGAGGATTATCTTTCATGGAGTTGCCTTCAACAAGCACTATGATTATGCTAGTTTTATTTTTGATGAACTCAAATCTGCAATCTTGAAGAAGTCCACATTCAACTACATACCATTTCAGAGATTTTTTCAAACTCTCATCAAAGGAGCAATGAAAGCTGTATCAAAAATCCCTGTTCTAGCACATAAGGTACATGTTCCTATCTTAACTATGGACAGTTTAAGGCCTCCAAATGCAAAACTTACATTTCCAAATGCAGTTTCACTTCCTTCCCATTTAATTGATCTTGTAAGTCCACCAAATAGGATTGTGAGTGAGCATTTAGAATCTATGGGATTACCTCAACCAGTAGTCCCTTCCCTGATTCAAATCAGAGTAGTGATAATGCAAGGGAGTCTAGAATTAATAGAAAGAGAGGGGAGGTTGTTCAAGGGGGAGAACAACCTCAAGGAGTAAAGAGGAAAAATGAAAATGAGAGAATGGGTAGAAGAGTTAGAAAAAGAATTGAAGAGGGGAGAACACAGGTAAAAGAAAAACAAACCTGTGAACCACATGTTACTAGCCGGGCACCCACATCTTCTATCATTCCACATTCTTTGGTGGATGATATTGAAAAAGTCAGTGAGCCCATGGTAAATTTGGTTATCCCTCCCAGCCACTCACCCATCTCTCAACAGAAGGGTGTTTCATCAAAACATATGGGGCAAGCAGCTTATAAACCATTAGGACCCCAATTGGAGGTTCCTTTTGTTGAAAATGAAGGATATATGTCCCCCCCTTCACCATTCTGAGCACATTGAGTGTAAGAGTCCCCTCAACTTTGAGCCTACTGAACCACTTCATGTGGATTCCATTCACACTAGCAGACATCTTCGAGATGTCACTAAGCAAAGTGTTTGTCACATTGTATCAACAACTATAGATATTCCAATTTTTGGATATCAAGGATTAGTTGGAAGACCTGGTGGGGTGAACAACACAAAAGCCCCATTCACAGAATCACATGTGGTTCATGATGTCTCTGTGGCACATACAGGCCAGCCTTCTTCTGTTGGTCTTGGAACCTTACCCACATCTTCTGAATTCACAGACTTCAAAGATTTATGTACTTCTGAATTTGCAAAGATTCAGAAGGATATCAAGGAATTGACGGATACAACCAAAAAGGTGATGGAGGATAGGTTGGATAAACATGGGGAGAGTATGGTAAATAAGTTGAACGATTTTCAACTTCAATCATCTAATGATCTGAACTCTTTCAAACAAGCACTTCTGACTGCTTTTTCTGAAGTGGCTTCTTCTGTTTCTTCTCTGAAAGCTTCTCAGACTTCTTCTTCTTCTGCACAACAAGATTCTTCCATTTATGCAACCAAGGCTGATATTGCTCAGATTTTAAATCAACTTTCTTCTATTCAGAGTTCTTAGACAGATTTAGGCACAACATTATCTGCTCTAGAATGCAGGCCTCAATCAGACACTACTAAAAGAAGTCTTGATGATCAGGATCCTGATAATCAAGAGGGGGAGAAAAGGCAGAGAGTGTCTGAACCAGAAAATGTTGAAAATATTCATGAGCAAAGTTCTGAGAAAACTTCTGAAGATGCTCAGAATGTTGGTGAAGCATCTAACAGAGTCTCTAAAGCAATAGATGATATCTTATTTGCAGAACATGAAGGGCAAGAGACAAATATTCATTCTGAAGGTAACTTAAGCTTAGATAACACAGACATTATTCCTGATTGAAATGAAGAGATGCTAAGGGAATATCTTGCATTTGAAGATGTCATTGGTGAGCTCAGTGATCTCTCTAATGTTATTATGTTTGAAGAAGACATGTCTGGAGCTGGTGTGGGAGAAATTTCTGAAGTCAATGAAATAAAAGATTTGGTAATATGGAAGCCCCAACAATCTGTGAGTGATGAATACAGAATAGCTTCTGAAGAACAATGGAGAATACTAAGCCAATTCTGTTGGGTGTATGTCTTTTTGAATAATCCAAGAAGTCTGGAGTGTAGACTTTTGGACAACAGGTTTTCTATCTTCAAAGATTTTCTTGATCAACCAGATGAAAAAGTTGAACTAGAATTTGATCTAAGTCATATGGGAGGAACTGAAATTGCAGATGAAATTTTGATGGTCTATTGTGGAAAATTTGAAGTAAGAGTCAGATCCTACATTACTATTCCTAAAGTTGATATTCCTCTACTTGAAGAACCTATTCTAGATCAAGTCTATGAAAAAGAAGATATATTTCTTTCTGGAGAAACAAGCTTGGAGTTTCTGAATCAATTTACTTTCATATATACAAAACTAATCTGAGGTTTGCAACTCTGGAGGATTTTGTAAGTGATGAGTGGTCTGAAGATCAAATTTCTCAAGTTAGAAACTTTGTTCAGAAGCATGGAGTTCAAAATCTGAATGACTCCACCCTTATAAAGAAGATTAGATGTCTTTCAAAGATTGTTGAAGATGATCTAGCAATATTCAGATTTGGAGCAGAAAGAAGAAATGGATATTTGTGTGAATTTACTCAGTATGATCTGTACAAATTAAGATTGCAAGACAAACTGACAGTTCTTCATTATTGTGTTGCTAGAAGTGAAATTGAGCTTGTTTTTGAAGTTAGAAGAATATTGGGAATCTACATAAGAAACTTAATCAACCATGACTTTCAATTAGCTCTGGAATTTAGGTTATCTAAAGTGAATCTGTTGGAACCTATAAATCTTGAAAATACAATGACTAGAGTGTTCACTAGTCCAGATCTTCGGTTCAGATATACAGCAGATGGAAATAAAACTTTTTTAATTTCAGATATTCCAAAATACTCTAACTCAACTCTGAATTGGTTTCTTACTTATGCCAAGGATTGTATTGAAGATTCAGATGTCAAAGAAGAAATCATATATCTGATCAAAGAAAGAGTTCATTTCAGAGAAATTGTAAGGAAAAGTTTTCCAGCTGGTAACAAAAGAGAAAACAAGATCAGAGGAGCTAATTATATACTTAGTGATACTGATGATTTCCAAATTCACTCAAAGAAACAAGTCTTGGAGGAAATTCTGAAGTTTTCTCTGAACATTGAAAGTTCAGAACCAAGTCAGAACGATAAAGAGAAAGGAAAAGAAGTCATTTCAGAAGATATTTCTGAAAAGGTGGTTCCTATAGAAGAAAGTGATTTTACCATGTTTCTTGAATATTTCCATCCAGAAATGTTAATGGAATATGAACAAAAGTTCAACTATATTGACTGCTGGATTCAAAAGTCCTTTGGTTGGAAACAATGGTATTCAGATATCATTAGAAAAATAAGAATCCCAGTTAATGAAGCAAGAAAGGAAAGCCTAGTGGTTAAGTTAATTAATGCTGACTTGAAGACAAGACAAAATTACAAGTATGCATTATTTACAGTTGAAAGACAAAATGGTGAGATTTCTACCTTTTCTGAAGCTGATTTTCAAAATGTATATCTCAGAGATCTACTCAGAGTTTATAGAAGTCTTTACCCTTTTCATGATTCAATGACCAAGTTCAGAAAATCATTTCCAATTCTTAGAGATGGTTTGTATAGAGAATTCATATGGGCTGCAAAGACTGATTTCCAAGTTGCTTATTTTCTAAACAAGAAACAAGTACACTTGAGCAAACCAAATATAAGTGTACCAGATATTCAGAATTTAAAGAAAAGCACTTTAGTAATTCAACCTCCAGGCTTCGTTTGCAAATGCTTTCAGGAACTATTATTTGTGAGATTTGAAGAACTCCACAAATGTTGCAATGGAATCCTCATGGTTATCAGAGATCATTTGGTGAAAAGACAGAATAAAAAGACCAAAGAATCTGAGCAATGAAGATTGGGAGAAGCACAAGAAGCTTGCAAAAGAGATGATTAGAATTGCTGAATCCTTGCTAGAATACAGGAACTTAATTCTGAAAGATGTTAGAGAAATTCTGAATTTCTGGAAGTATGATTTGAACTTTTGAAGCTAACGGGGAGATTGATAGAGATATCATAATAGCTTCAAAAGGGACTGGGTTCTGAAGATATAAAGATCTGAAGAAAAGACAAAGAAAAGCCTAAGGCATAAACTTCTGAAGTGCCAACTTCAGAAGTTATGAAGATTTTCTGAAGAGTTTCTGAAGAAGTTCTGAAGACACTTCTGAAGACACTTCTGAAGACACTTCTGAAGACACTTCTGAAGAAGTTCAGAACCTGTTCTGAACTTCTCTGTTATGAATGTACTGTTACTTTAGTCTTTCTATTTCTTGTATAAATAGATAGTTAGTTAGTTAGTTAGAACTAACGTTTCTATTAGCCTTGTAAAGACATATTCTGTAATATTGTACATTCAATCAATACATATTACATTTGGCTATCACATTCCTGTTAAAATCTTTCCATATATTGATATCTTGATTGTTTGGGTCCTATCAAATAGAGATAGGGACAACTATCTCTAAATCATGTGTTTGTGTGAAGACCAAATAAGAGATGGTAGAAGTAGAAGAGAAGGATGTGAATGTATTACCTCAACCATAAAGCTTTCATACTGTCTTAGTAGATTAATACACCGAGTGATTTGGACTTCACCAGTCCCTTCATATTGAATACACAAGGTATCCCACATGGCCTTAGATGTCGTCATCTTCATAACAGAATGATAAGACTTCATCTGGTAAAGCCATAGCAATTATGGATCTAGCTTTAGCATCTATAGCTACTTCCTTTTTCTCTTCTTCAGTCCATCGATTTGGAGTTTTGATGATACTCCTTTCAGCGATGGCTGGAGTGGTAGTAGTGGCAGGGACACTAGCTACTAGAGTTGTAGGAACAAATGGTCCATTTTCTAGATAGTAGGGGATCTTAGGATCGGACCCTTTTAGGAATAGAGACATTCTTTCCTTCCATAATGGGAAGTTATCACGGCTAAATCTTGGAGGTTTAGCTAAAGATCCATTATCAATATAGTTTGTATTATTATTAGTCATTTTAAAATAAATTTGTTCAAAGATATTTTAAAGATAAGCAAGAAACACTGTTCTGATACCACTTGTTGGTCCCAAAGGAGTCTACAAAAGATCAAGGATATACAAACAGTTTGTAGAAGGGGGGGGGGAGGTTGAATACAAACAATTAGATTATCGTTTTTAAATGAGTTTATATTAATAAACAAAATTACAGTTACAAGCAGAATTAGAACAAGTAAACCTATTCTATTGTAACTTAAGAAATCACACATATTGATGCACAAGGAAATAAGAAAGAAAGAGACAAAAGGTATATGCCACGTATCAAGCTTTCATAGGAAGCTTGTCCTTTGTTCAAAAGCAACCATGCTTTTGGCCGCGTGTGAACAGTACCATATCAGATATGATGGGGACATAAGAGACAATCTGTACGTCCTTTTCTGACATAGTATAAGGTTTGACTTTTGTGCATAGAGGATAAGATCAACAGTTATCTTGTTTGAGAAGCTTCACTTGATCGCTGAACTTGAAACTTCAAGGATGAACTTTCAGAGTATCGTTGAGGCTTGACAAGACTTCACACTTTGATTTAGATAACCGTTGCTATCATTGAACCGCTTCAGATCATTAGCTGACTATCTCTTTCTTCAGCTTGGTCTTCTACTTTTGCTGAATGTTCTTTCGGTGTGATGGTTGATCTTCAGATCTTCAGAGGTAGCCTTGAGGCGTCTGATTCTCAGCGATCACTGATAACAATCAGCGTATGATATCGCTGAATTTAAGCATAAGTTTACAAATGGAATTTCACTAAATATACAGAGGAATCATATTCAAATCACTAAGAGGAGTTATGATCAACATTATCATCTTATGGATTTCCAGCATTGCCTTGAGGTTCATTGATACCTCCAACAGATTCAGAAATAACTTCAATGGATTTAATTTGAGTTCCCCCAATTTCAGCGGTTCTAGGGTTAGGGTCCGAAGAACCAACCTCGGTGTGACCATTAGTAGCTGTATAGTAACAATTCATCATCAGGAATGAATGTTACTCCATTAAATCAGATTCCTCCTTCCAGTCCTTCTATCGATAATTCTTCAGTGAATAATCAAACATCTTCCTCTTCTCCAGGAGATGAAATTTCGTCAGTGAATAATCAAACATCTTCCTGAGATGATTAGAGAAAACAAAGATCGTCAACCTAATCTAACATCCTCTCATAAACAGGCCGCTGAATCTTCAATTGATCCAAATCCTCAGCTACCAGCTCCTAGATGGACTCAAAATCATCCCATCGATCAAATAATTGGTGATCCATGTATAGGTGTTCAAACAAGAAGAAGTATGGCTAACATATGTCTCTATGTAAACTTTACTTCCGTTATAGAACCTAAAAAGATCGATGAAACAATCCTAGATCAAGATTGGATTACAGCCATCCAAGAAGAACTCTCTGAGTTTGAAAGAAACAAAGTTTGGAAGCTTGTTCCCAGACCCTTTGACAAAACCGTTATAGGCACCAAATGGGTGTTTCGTAACAAGTTAGATGAAAACAGCACTGTAACTCGCAACAAGGCTCGACTTGTTGCTCAGGGATACAGACAAGAGGAAGGAATAGACTAAGACTAAACTTTTGCTCCTGTGGCAAGATTGGAAGCAATCGGATTGTTCCTAGCATTTGCTGCTCACAAAAATTTCAAAATCTATCAGATGGATGTCAATAGTGCTTTTCTGAACGGCAAGCTGAAAGAAGAGGTTTATCAAGAGTGCTTTTTGAAAGATTTGAACAACCTCCTGGCATCGCGAATACAAGACATCCAAGATACGTCTATAAACTAGATAAGGCACTCTACGGGTTGAAACAAGCTCCCCGTGCATGGTATGACACTCTCTCTAAATAACTCCTCGCTGAAAAGTTTGTTCGTGGTAAGATTGACCAAACCCTATTTCTTAGAAAACGTAAGGGACATATCATTCTTGATCAGATATATGTAGATGACATTATCTTTGGTTCCACGAATCCTAAACTTTGCACTCATTTTTCCAAACGTATGAAAAAGGAATATTAAATGAGCATGATGGGTGAACTAACTTATTTCCTTGGTCTTCAAGTAACACAATCTGAAAAAGGTATTTTTATTTAAGTAAATATGTTAAAGACATGCTGAAAAAATTTGATTTAACTCAAAGTTTGTGACAACTGTCAAATTCGAGCTTTCAGGTTAGCTTCTATTAAGTTTATTAGTGTTTATATAGTTTAAAGCTTAAGATTAAGAAACAGTTGGTTTAGAATGGCCGAAAAACCCCTAGCATTTCTGGTAGTCGCTTAAAAATGTCCGGTTCCGACCCGTAACTGTCCTAAACTTCCAATACAGTGCCAAATGCTCTAATTTATACCCAATGTATATAAAATATACAGTTTTAATGTTTCAAATATAAAACTTCTATTTTTATAGAATTTTATCACTTTTGGGCTTACATTTTGAGGAAAAAGGGCCAAAAATTGAGAAAATGACATTGTATTCTTAATTGGGCTTGAATTTTATTTTATTTATAAAACAAATATATGATTTTGAGAGGAGTGGGCCCCCATGGCCGGCCTCCTCTCTAAACCCCCATATAAATACATTTTTTTTCATTTTTCTCCTCATTTTGCATGTTCAAAATTCAAAATTTGCTCTCACCTCTCTCTCTCTAGAAGTGAAGAGACATTTTCTCCCTCTCTAGAACAAAAACTCCAGCCATTTCTCATTTCAAATCATCATCAAGATCAAGTTCATACAAGGATTTAGAAGCTCTAATCATCATCCAAACAAGGTAACAACTTTACCCTCATTTTCTTACCATTTTTGGGTGAAAACCCCACTTTTCTTACATTTTTTTAGCTACTTCTTCTAATATCCAAAAATTCTGAGTTTGTGGAGAGATTTTACACCAAAACATGTAAAATGTTTATAAAATGGTGATAATCTATGACCTACACAAATAAAACTCAAGAGAATAGGGGAAAAATCATGATTTTATGTGTTCTTGAACAAAAATGGTTATTTTGGTTCTGGCAGATTCATGCATGTGTGTAAATCGTCAATTTCTTACAAATTTTATGTTCAAATATCATGAATCTTCTTTCTACAAGTTTATTTAGTGAGTTGGGGTTCTAATCCAAGTGGTCTCACTCAAAAACATTGAGTTTTGACCGCCCAAATGCTCATAACAAGATGCATGTGCATCTGGAAGTTCAACAGTAGGTAAACCCTACTTTGAACGACCATAACTCTTTCAATAATCCTCCAAATCACTTGATTTTTCTTCTGGAAGTTAGCTTAATGAGTTACCTTTCATATGCATCTTATTTCATTCAAAATGATGGTTATTTGAGGTTTCAACTCTTCAAAAAAAAATGAGTGTGCAATCTGTCCAAAGCTGACAGATTTGTGCATGCATGTTCAAATGGTCATATCTCTTTCAAAACTCAATGAAAAAGGATGATTTTTCTTTTGAGAGTTATATTTATGAGTTATCTTCAGTTTGCAAGTGGAATCACTTAAACATATGGAGTTTTGACCCTCCAAACACCTAAAATACTTTAGGTGTGCAATCTGTGAAACCACCAGCAGCTAAACTCTACTTTGTGTGTTAGTATCTCCTTTGTTATTTGTCTTTAATGCATGATTCTTTTTCTAGAACTTCATTTTATGAGTTAGGATTCATATGGATCTAGTTTCATGCAAAAATATGAAGTTTTGAGGCACTAACCAATTTATTTAAGTTAAGTGTGCAATCTGTCAGCTAATGGCAGAATTGTGCATGCAACTTTGTAGTGTCATACCTCCTTCATAACTTCTTGAAAATCAGTGAATCTTATCTCAAAAGTTTCCTCTATTAGTTATGATTCCAATCCAACTGGAAATTCTAGAAAACACTGAGTATAACTCCTTAAGTGAGTGATTCACTAACATGGTGTAATCTGTTTTACCGGTTGTGATATAATATTTTGCATGAATTATTTGTACCACTTGTACATGTCCAAAAGGTATGAAATTTGGTCACAAAGACCATAACTCAGTACTTTATCTTATATAAAAATATAGGAAACTAGATCATTTTGGAAGCCCTTGAAAACTGATCACTTTTAGGACAATTAGTTTCTGTCCAGAAGAGAAATTCTGGACTTAATTGATTTTTATAAATATTGATCATGTGATGGATAATAAGATCACTTTCGGTATAAATTACTATATTAATGAGCATATGGGCATTTTGTATAATTGGACATATATAGACACTTATGGGCTTAAGATTTATTCACCTCTAAGTAGTATTAGACCTATAAGTGACGGTTTTGAGTATTACTCTTTGTTAGGGAAGCGTTAGGTCGTTGTGCGGAGATTCGGATTGTATTGTTTTGCGTTGCGGAGCGTTGCTATAAGGTGAGTATTCACAGCCCCTCTTTCAAAGTGTTTTATACGTTTTGGGGTGAAAAGCATGATTGAATGTGTTTTATGAGCCATTGTCATTATGATTATGAAATCTTGTTAAATTTGATGTTGTGGGCACTAAGGCATGTACACTAATAGTTATATTGAGTAAAATGTAACATAAAAGTTTGTACACTACTATTAACTCAAGTGAGGAGCCGAAGGTATTTGTGGATAGCGCTATTTGGACGGACAATCCCACCTAAAAACCGATAAGTAGGGGTGTGGATAGCAATCCCACCTAGAAACTACAGGTAGGGGTGCACGATACTTAAAAACGAAGGTTCTACATATGTGGGGTATTAGTCCCACCGCTAAGGTAGAATTAAAAATATATTTTTGTGGTCGAAAGGTTTAGTGGTGGCTCTTTATATACAAAAATTAGAGTACATAATGCCTTAACGTTTTAAGATATCAATAAGTGCCAAAAATTTATTTTGCTCATATTCACTCACACAATTGTTTATTTTTGAAATATTGAAAACCTGTGAACTCACCAACTCTTTGTAGTTGACCTTGTTTTTATCATGCTTTTCAGGGGTAAGAAAAGATTAACCGAATCTTTCTTTTATGTGGGCGCGTCGACATCAACCATCTTGTTTATTTGAAAACTGTTTAGTCGAAACACTTGGTTTATTTTGATTTTTGTTAGAACTTGTATTTGATGCAAAATGTAAAATTTTAAACTTAAACTGTTGTTTATTTGAATGGATGGTTGGTGTTGTTTCTATCCTATTGTTATGAAATCTTGCGCTATCACGCCTCGTGTTTCCTCTTTAGCGGGGTGTGACAGACTTGGTATCAGAGCCATAGGTTATAGAGAACACCGATTTTTCTAAACAAATACTATAACCAAAAGTTTTCGAAAACTGTTTTTATAAAAAAAAAAAAAAAAAAAAAAAAGCTTAGTACTAGTATAATTGGAATAAGTGTCGACTTAGCATATTGATATTAGGCAAAGCCAGCTGGATCGCGATCTCGATCGCGAAGCGTGACGCCTCCGTCTCCGGCCGTGAGAGTTCCAGAGCCGCAGCCTCAAGGGTTGACGGCAACCGAGAACCTCTGGGTCACAGCATTGGAGGTTCAGATACAGGGACAGCGAGATAGACTAGAAGAGTTTAAGCAGGCCTTAGAAAGCATTCTTACAGTCTTGCACACTCAAGACGAGATCACTACGGAGATCAGGGTGATCGCACATGAGGCCGGGAGGGCTACTCGGAGGCTGTACACGTATCTGTCTTGGGCATTAGGAGCACTGATGGTGATGATAGGAGTATTGATTTGGGTAATGATCCATTATGGAACTTCTGTTATTAAGAATCTTTTGGAGGACCATATTTGCTTTTGAGGCTTGTAGCCTAGATGTTTAAGATTAAACAATTTTATGTTATTTGGGTTGTACTTTAAAACTTATGTTTGAATTACTTTGGTTTATTTTTGATAATTATGTAAGTTATCTATTTATCTCATGTTGTTTTGAAATGTATGTGTTCGTGAGTAGTATTGGATGTATGTTATAAGATGTGTATGATTTAGTAAGTAGATTTATAATGGCCATTGTAACACAAAAATTGACTAAAACTCAATTTGAAATCGTGTTTAGAACAATGCCTCCAAGAAGAGAGAATTCAGAAGTTGCGAGACTTGTGTCCGAACAACTCATGGCTGCACTTCCGAACATTGTTAGTCAAGTGGCAGCTGGCCTGAACAATAATCAAAACAACAGTCAAGGGTCTGGAAACAGAGAATGTACATATAAATCCTTTAGGAGCTGTAACCCTAAAGAATTTCATGGAACTGAGGGAGCCGTGGGATTATTAACTTGGATAGAGAGCATGGAGTCTGTGCTCCATATTAGCAAATGTATCGAAGGTAAGAAGGTAGAGTTTACTACATGCTTATTACAAGGACGAGCGTTAACATGGTGGAATATACAAGTACAAACCCGTGGTCGAGAAGCTGCTAACAGTCTTACGTGGGAGGATTTCAAGAAAATGTTGAAAGAAGAATACTGCCCAAGAAGCGAAATTCAGAAGCTGGAAGCGGAATTGTGGAATCATGAAATGAGAGGGAATGATATCGACTCCTACACAGCCCAATTTCATGAATTGGCAAAAATGGTACCGCATCTGGTAACGCCTGAAGAGAACCGCGTTGATAGGTATATTTGGGGATTATCTCCGGAGATACGCGGGGATGTTACCTCAGCAAACCCAAAAACTCTACAAGAGGCAGTAAGTTCGGCAACCAGACTCACAAACAATGCTACTCGCTCGGGATTGTTTGTAAGAGATAAGGCACAAGGGAAGAGAAAACAAGATGAACCAATGAGAAAGCAGTTTGGAAAAAGGACAAGCAAGGAACAAAGAACTACAGGTAACTACGGAATTCAAACTCAACCTGCAGAGAAAGGGAAAGGACCTTATCCCAAATGTGACAAATGCAATAGACAGCATACCGGACAATGTATTATCTGTCAAAAATGCAACAAAGGAGGTCATTATGCCAAGGATTGCAGGAGCACAGGAAAGCGGGTATGTTTTGAGTGTGGAAGCCCGGATCACTTTTGAAATACATGTCCACGATGGAATCAGTGACCGAACACTCATCAACCAAGACCGGCCAACCGAGGAAATCAAGGAGGTCCGACAAGAGGTCGAGTGTTTGAGATTGGAGCAGAGGAAGCAAGGCAAAACCCAGATGTCGTTACAGGTACGTTTCTTCTGAATAATCATTATGCGTCTGTACTATTTGATTCTGGAGCAGATAGGAGTTTTGTGGCGACAGAATTTAGATCAAAGATAAATTTAAAACCTCAAAAATTGAAAGAAATATATGTCATTGAATATGCCAACGGACAAGAATGTAGGGCTAAAGACATATTAATGAACTGCACCTTAAGTTTGGCCAATAGAGATTTTAGTATAGATCTAATACCGATTAAATTGGGAAGTTTCAACATAATCGTGGGTATGGATTGGTTGTCCAAAAACCGAGCTGAAATTTGTTGTTCCAAAAAGATCATTCGAGTTCCGTTACCCGAAGGGGGAAAACTTAAAGTACACGGCGAGAAAACTAGAAGGAGTGTTAAAATAGTAACGTGTATGAAAATGCGAAAGCATTTGAGAAAGGACGGTATTGTCTTTCTAGCTCACGTTAAGAATAAGAAAGCTGAAGAAAAACGCGTTCAAGATATTCCTATAGTTCGGGACTTTCCCGAAGTATTCCCAGACGACTTGCCTGGAATACCCCCGCCAAGACAAGTTGAATTTCACATCGATTTAATTCCCGGAGCCTGCGCCCGTGGCGAAATCACCATACCGGTTAGCGCCATCTGAGATGCAGGAACTGTCAGAACAACTTCAGGAGTTACTCGATAAGGGATTCATCAGACCCAGCTCTTCACCTTGGGGAGCTCCAATCTTATTTGTTAAAAAGAAAGATGGATCTTTTCGAATGTGTATCGATTATAGGGAACTCAACAAGTTGACAATTAAGAACCGATACCCCCTTCCCCGGATTGATGATTTGTTTGACCAACTTCAAGGTGCAACGTACTTCTCGAAGATCGATCTTAGGTCTGGATATCATCAAATGAGAGTGCGAGAAGAAGATATCCCCAAGACGGCCTTTAGGACTCGATACGGTCACTACGAGTTCCTAGTCATGCCATTTGGTTTAACAAACGCACCGGCAGTCTTCATGGATTTGATGAATAGAGTATGTCGACCATACCTAGACAAATTCGTGATCGTATTTATAGATGATATACTCATTTATTCTCGAGACAAAAAGGAGCATGAGCAACACTTGAAGTTGATATTGGAATTGCTCAGAGACGAGAGGTTGTACGCAAAATTCTCTAAATGTGAATTCTGGATTCGTGAGGTACACTTTCTTGGCCATGTGGTGAATGAAAAGGGGATCCAAGTTGATCCAGCTAAGATTGAGGCCATTAAGAAATGGGAAGCCCCAAAGACACCGACCGAGATCCGACAAAATTTCTGGGATTGGCAGGTTATTACCGGCGATTTATCGAGAATTTCTCTAAGATCGCGCAACCACTAACGACTCTAACACAAAAAGATAAAAAGTTTATTTGGGGAGAGAAACAAGAAGAAGCCTTCCAGACGCTCAAACACAAGTTATGCAACGCACCAATTACGGCTCTACCTCGAAGGAGTCGAAAACTTCGTAGTCTCTTGTGATGCTTCACATCAGGGAATGGGCTGCGTGTTAATGCAAAAAGACAAAGTTATTGCATACGCTTCGAGACAACTAAAGATTCACGAGAAGAATTACACCACTCATGATTTGGAATTAGGGGCGGTAGTGTTCGCACTCAAAACGGAGACAATACCTATACGGCACCAAGTGCACCATTTTCACTGATCATAAAAGCCTCCAACACATCCTTGACCAGAAAATGCTCAATATGAGGCAGAGAAGATGGGTGGAACTACTTAGTGACTACAACTGTGAAATAAAGTACCATCCGGGAAAAGCTAATGTGGTAGCCGACGCGTTAAGCCGAAAGGAAAGAGTAAAACCAACAAGAGTATGTGCTATGGGAGTAATGGTCCAGACGAGTTTAAAAACTCAAATTATTGAAGCACAAAGAGAAGTTTTAAAAGAAGAAAATAGGAAGAATGAAACCTTGCAACATTTAGAGAAAGAAATTGAAATGCAAGAGGATGGTGTGTATTACTTCAAGAATAAAGCATGGGTACCGAAGGTTGGTGATCTACGGTCAACCATTTTGGATGAAGCCCATCGATCCAGATATTCGATTCACCCAGGAGCAGATAAAATGTATAAGGATTTGAAGGAGTATTACTGGTGGCCGCGAATGAAGAAAGATATTGCTGTATTCGTAAGCAAGTGCCTGACTTGTGCTAAGATAAAGGCCGAACATCAGAAACCATCTGGTTTACTCCAACAACCTGAAATACCACAGTGGAAGTGGGAGCAAATAACAATGGATTTCGTAACTAAGTTACCCAGAACTGGAAAGGGGCACGACACAATATGGGTTATAGTAGACCGACTTACCAAATCGGCTCATTTCATCCCCATTCGCGAAGATTTCAGTATGGAAAGGCGTGCGCAAATCTATATTAATGAAATAGTTACACGTCATGGTGTGCCTATTTCCATTATTTCGGACAGAGATACACGATTTACATCGCGTTTTTGGCAATCACTCCAAAAGGCATTGGGTACACGTTTGGATTATAGCACCGCCTATCATCCTCAAACGGATGGACAATCGGAAAGAACTATTCAAACGCTAGAGGATATGTTACGGGCTTGCGCAATAGATTTCGGTGGAAGTTGGGATACCCACCTGCCACTTGTTGAATTCTCCTATAACAACAGCCATCATACCAGCATACAATGTGCACCGTACGAAGCTCTATACGGACGTAAGTGCAGATCGCCGCTTAGCTGGGTAGAAGTCGGAGATAGACAGCTGACAACGCCTGATATTATCCAGGAAACCACTGATAAGATCGCAATCATCAAAGAAAGACTCAAGACAGCAAGAGACCGTTAGAAAAGTTATACGGATAATCGGAGAAAGTCGTTGGAATTTCAAGTGGGAGATAAAGTGCTATTAAAAGTGTCCCCATGGAAGGGACTGGTACGCTTCAGGAAGAGAGGCAAGCTGGGTCCCAGATACATTGGTCCATTCGAAATACTCGAAAGAATCGGACCAGTGGCGTACAAGTTGAAGTTACCGCAAAATCTAAGCGCAATCCACGACACATTTCATGTGTCGAATTTAAAGAAATGCCTAGCAGATAAAACGTTGATGTTACCCATAGACGACGTTCAGATTAACGATCGGTTAAACTTCGTTGAAGAACCAGTTGAGGTTTTGGACCAAGAAGTTAAACGGTTAAGGCGCAGTAAAATCCCTATTATTAAGGTCCATTGGAATGCGAAACATGGTCCAGAATATACCTTGGAACGTGAAGATTTGATGAAGCAAAAATATCCCAGCTTATTCACAAACACCCCGGAGAAAGCCACTTTTTAAATTTCGGGACGAAATTTCTTTAACGGGGGAAGACTGTGACAACTTTCAAAATTCGAGCTTTCAGGTTAGCTTCTATTAAGTTTATTAGTGTTTATATAGTTTAAATCTTAAGATTAAGAAATAGTTGGTTTAGAATGGCCGAAAAACCCCTAGCATTTCCGGTAGTCGTTTAAAAATGTCCGGTTCCGACCCGTAACTGTCCGAAACTTCCAATACAGTGCCAAATGCTCTAATTTATACCCAATGTATATAAAATATATAGTTTTAATGTTTCAAATATAGAACTTCTATTTTTATAGAATTTTATCACTTTTGGACTTACATTTTGAGGAAAAAGGGCCAAAAATTGAGAAAATGACATTGTATTCTTAATTGGGCTTGAGTTTTATTTTATTTATAAAACAAATATATGATTTTGAGAGGAGTGGGCCCCCATGGCCGGCCTCCTCTCTAAACCCCCATATAAATACATTTTTTTTCATTTTTCTCCTCATTTTGCATGTTCAAAATTCAAAATTTGCCCTCACCTCTCTCTCTCTAGAAGTGAAGAGACATTTTCTCCCTCTCTAAAACAAAAACTCCAGCCATTTCTCATTTCAAATCATCATCAAGATCAAGTTCATACAAGGATTTAGAAGCTCTAATCATCATCCAAACAAGGTAACAACTTTACCCTCATTTTCTTACCATTTTTGGGTGAAAACCCCACTTTTCTTACATTTTTTTAGCTACTTCTTCTAATATCCAAAAATTCTGAGTTTGTGGAGAGATTTTACACCAAAACATGTAAAATGTTTATAAAATGGTGATAATCTATGACCTACACAAATAAAACTCAAGAGAATAGGGGAAAAATCATGATTTTATGTGTTCTTGAACAAAAATGGTTATTTTGGTTCTGGCAGATTCATGCATGTGTGTAAATCGTCAATTTCTTACAATTTTTATGTTCAAATATCATGAATATTTTTTCTACAAGTTTATTTAGTGAGTTGGGGTTCTAATCCAAGTGGTCTCACTCAAAAACATTGAGTTTTGACCGCCCAAATGCTCATAACAAGATGCATGTGCATCTGGAAGTTCAACAGTAGGTAAACCCTACTTTGAACAACCATAACTTTTTGAATATTCCTCCAAATCACTTGATTTTTCTTCTGGAAGTTAGCTTAATGAGTTACCTTTCATATGCATTTTATTTCATTCAACAATATGGTTATTTGAGGTTTCAACTCTTCAAAACAAAATGAGTGTGCAATCTGTCCAAAGCTGACAGATTTGTGCATGCATGTTCAAATGGTCATATCTCTTTCAAAACTCAATGAAAAAGGATGATTTTTCTTTTGAGAGTTATATTTATGAGTTATCTTCAGTTTGCAAGTGGAATCACTTAAAAATATGGAGTTTTGACCCTCCAAACATCTAAAATACTTTAGGTGTGCAATCTGTGAAACCACCAGCAGCTAAACTCTACTTTGTGTGTTAGTATCTCCTTTGTTATTTGTCTTTAATGCATGATTCTTTTTCTAGAACTTCATTTTATGAGTTAGGATTCATATGGATCCAGTTTCATGCAAAAATATGAAGTTTTGAGGCACTAACCAATTTATTTAAGTTAAGTGTGCAATCTGTCAGCTAATGGCAGAATTGTGCATGCAACTTTGTAGTGTCATACCTCCTTCATAACTTCTTGAAAATCAGTGAATCTTATCTCAAACGTTTCCTTTATGAGTTATGATTCCAATCCAACTGGAAATTCTAGAAAACACTGAGTATAACTCCTTAAGTGAGTGATTCACTAACATGGTGTAATCTGTTTTACCGGTTGTGATATAATATTTTGCATGAATTATTTGAACCACTTGTACATGTCCAAAAGGCATGAAATTTGGTCACAAAGACCATAACTCAGTAAGTTATCTTATATAAAAATATAGGAAACTAGATCATTTTGGAAGCCCTTGAAAACGGATCATTTTTAGGACAATTAGTTTCTGTCCAGAAGAGAAATTCTGGACTTAATTGATTTTTATAAATATTGATCATGTGATGGATAATAAGATCACTTTCGGTATAAATTACTATATTAATGAGCATATGGGCATTTTGTATAATTGGACATATATAGACACTTATGGGCTTAAGATTTATTCACCTCTAAGTAGTATTAGACCTATAAGTGACGGTTTTGAGTATTACTCTTTGTTAGGGAAGCGTTAGGTCGTTGTGCGGAGATTCGGATTGTATTGTTTTGCGTTGCGGAGCGTTGCTATAAGGTGAGTATTCACAGCCCCTCTTTCAAAGTGTTTTATACGTTTTGGGGTGAAAAGCATGATTGAATGTGTTTTATGAGCCATTGTCATTATGATTATGAAATCTTGTTAAATTTGATGTTGTGGGCACTAAGGCATGTACACTAATAGTTATATTGAGTAAAATGTAACATAAAAGTTTGTACACTACTATTAACTCAAGTGAGGAGCCGAGGGTATTTGTGGATAGCGCTATTTGGACGGACAATCCCACCTAAAAACCGATAAGTAGAGGTGTGGATAGCAATCCCACCTAGAAACTACAGGTAGGGGTGCACGATACTTAAAAACGAAGGTTCTACATATGTGGGGTATTAGTCCCACCGCTAAGGTAGAATTAAAAATATATTTTTGTGGTCGAAAGGTTTAGTGGTGGCTCTTTATATACAAAAATTAGAGTACATAATGCCTTAACGTTTTAAGATATCAATAAGTGCCAAAAATTTATTTTGCTCATATTCACTCACACAATTGTTTATTTTTCAAATATTGAAAACCTGTGAACTCACCAACTCTTTGTAGTTGACCTTGTTTTTATCATGCTTTTCAGGGGTAAGAAAAGATTAACCGAATCTTTCTTTTATGTGGGCGCGTCGACATCAACCATCTTGTTTATTTGAAAACTGTTTAGTCGAAACACTTGGTTTATTTTGATTTTTGTTAGAACTTGTATTTGATGCAAAATGTAAAATTTTAAACTTAAACTGTTGTTTATTTGAATGGATGGTTGGTGTTGTTTCTATCCTATCGTTATGAAATCTTGCGCTATCACGCCTCGTGTTTCCGCTTTAGCGGGGTGTGACAGAGTTTTTCAATGAAAACGCCTATGGCTCCTTCTCTGACTTTAAATAAGGACTCTGATGGGAAACCTGTTAATGTCACTGCCGGTAGAGGAGTGACATGTTCTTTACTTTATCTAACTACTAGTAGACCTGATATCATGTATGGTACGTATGTTCTAGATATCAATCCGAACCCAAAGAATCCCATCTTATCGCTGTAAAGCGCATATTCAGGTATTTGAAAAGGACTCCTAATCTTTCTCTCTTGTATCCCAGAGACTCAGGGTTCGATGTAATGAGTTATTCAGATAGTGATTTCGCTGGAGCAAAATAGATAGGAAGATCACCATTGGTAGGTGTCAGCTTAATGGTGAAAAGTTGATTAGCTGGACGAGAAAAAAGCAAAATTCAGTGTCGACATCAACTGCTGAAGCAGAATATGTCGTAGCAGGGAGTTGCTGTGCTCAAATTCTTTGGATGAGAAATCAGCTTGCTGATTATGATATTCAGCTGTCTAAATCCGTATATATTTTGACAGCACTAGTGCTATCGCAATAGCAAACAACCCTGTACTTCACTCTAAAACCAAACATATATTGAGATTAGATATCATTTTATCAGAAATCACATTATGAATGGTGAAACTGAACTTCATTTTATCCCCACTGATTTTCAGCTCGCTGATCTTTTTACAAAACCTCTTGAAGAATCAAGATTTAACATGTTAATCAGTGAACTAGGAATACTAAACATGGAAGAATAACTTCTTCAGTGTTTTACACCTTCAGTGATTACAAAATGAATTTCAAATCCTTCAGTCATTCGCTGAACTCTAGAAAGATATTACTCAGGTATGACTTCTAAACTCTTACTCTGTGAATGTCTTCTTATTCAGAGAATGAATAGCAAAACTTTAAAACCCATCACTGACAATCCTTTATTGTTAAATGACGAAGGAATTTTCAGGATAAATATTAACATTTTCTTTAATAATAATCTAATTCACATTTTCAAATAAGAAAAGGGCACGTAGCACTCATATCGTAACTAGCACTCATATTGTCAATCTCATCACTATCGACATCATCAAAACCGAAGATAAAACTCCATTCTTTATTGGCCCATAAATTGACCACCCAAGTAAATCGCTGAATTCAATTTGATTATTCCTTCTTATTATTAAGCATCTGAATTTCAGACCTTTATCTGATACACGACGGACCATGACGTTTTCCTCCTATCAAACCCTACGGATGTGCGCTTGGTCATCATTACCTTTAAAAAAGCTAAAACAATTGTTTAGCATTCTCTCTCTCCTCCTCCTCCTATAAATGAAATATTCTTCTTCATTTCATTTTTTACGCGCTCAAAATCTTTCAAAAAGCAAGAATTACTCTCGAATCTTCAAGTCTCACCAAGAACACCAAAAACACGCACTTGTGCGTTTTTCTTCCGTTTTTACTTTTAAGGTTTGATCTAACCGTCTTTTTTTTTTCTAAAAACAACTAGAATGTTGTTTACCTCTTCAATAAATGTTTTATAAGAAATTATAAATTAATTTTTGTTAAAAAGAAACCTGTTCTAAGATTCTTTTTAGAACAGAAGAAATTTTGGTTTAAATCCAAATTTTTTATTCTAAACTCTTTAAAACTTGTTTCTGGTAATTTTATTTACCAAAGATCCTATATTAAAAAATTTCTTTTTAACTGAAACATAACAAGTATTTAGATTTCATCAAAACACTTGTTTTCTTAGTCTTTCCAAAATTTGGCATTCTTTGTACCAAAACACATTCTGGTTTATACACCTTTTTGTATTAAGCTATGATTTTTCTATTTGGTGTCCCCATATTTGAAACAGACATGGCCACTTCAAGCAAAAATGTGCAACTAGATGCTCCTGTCTTTGTCACCCTTGAGGGAGCCCCTGCGTGTACCTTCACGACTGAACAAGCAACGTTCAAGCCTTGCAACTATCTAGCTCTTGTGGAGATCCCTAAAGATAAACCGCAATTCAAGGATGGAGCGACTTTCATCAAGGCCTGCCCACTGATGTACGCCTTCTTCCACAACCCCATTGGAATCACTTCTCATTTGCAAGCACTCTGGTACACCGCGCACTGCACCCTCCTCACCACTGACAAAGGCAACATACTCCCTGCAATTGAGTTCACTATCCCTATTGGCACCTTCGCCTTCACTGCTGGTTTCCTAAGAAATGCACTTCGCCTTCCCTAATGAGCACCTGAGCCAACCAAGGAAGAGATCGTGGATTTTTTGGACTCCATCGGGTACAAATGGGAGAACCCCTCTAACCGATCCATCACAACGATGGAGAAGGGAAGACTACCTGCTCGCTGGCAATACATCTTCACCCAGTTAATTCAATTTCTCGGGTCAAAGACTGTTTCCCAAGATCAAGCAAGCAAGCACTTTATGGATCTTGGCTACGCTCTCTATACCGGCTACAAGCTAAACTATGTTGACTACATCTTCAGCGCAATGTGTAACCGTGTAAATGCTTAGAAAAGAGAGAAGCTTATCCCTTACCCAAAGTTCTTTGCCACTATCATGGAAGTCGCTTTTAAAGAAGAGTACCCCAAGGTGGCGAACCAAAGCTTCTCAATGGTTGGAAAGAAATCGCTGGAGATCGATGAACAGCAAGGCGATGCTCCCTACACCCCCTACATGCTGCAGGTGATCAAAGTTGCAACTCCGGTGTCCAGATAACTGAACAACCCCTCAGTGATTATCCAAGACACCACCTCTCCCTTAAAACGTAAGGAACCGATTGATGGTCATAAAATGACGATCGCTCAAAAACCCATCACCAAGAAACAAAAGAAGGGAGTCTCCCAACAGACTTCCCTCTCTGATAAAGGCGTATCACCAACGCCACACTCTACACCAACCACTACCTCCATCCTCAGTGACTCCGGTCACCGAATGTGTAATAGCCAGCTCCTCTGAAGCTGGATCAGGTAATACTTTCACAACCTTCTTCTCTTCTTCTACCACCTCTTCTTTGGTCCTCACATCAACTTACGATTCAACGATAGTTGTCCCTATCTCTGATAAAGTTGAAATGCACGCTGTCCAAGCATCAGTTTTGTTTCGACAATCTGACTCTCGGAAAGCACCTAACATAGGACCTCAGAATGTTTCTCACAAACATTCTAAGACACGGGTTATTGATCCACATGACACTACCGTCGAACGTGGTTTCTTCCTTGAGAGCAATCCTCACAATAACCTCAAGGTCAAAAATATTTTGTCATCTCTTATATCTTCTAATCCAGATCCGTTTATGGCTGCCTTATCTATGTTATCATCAAGTATTGAGGCACCCCGCTATTCCTCAGCGACCACCACAACAACAATCCTTGATATTCCCATCAGTGGACCCAACGCCTCTCTAAAATCTCCACAATCATCAAATGTTGCGAAGATCAGAAAGCTGAACAAAGAGAAACTCGCCTCTAAGTTTCCTGCCATCGATGTTGAAATCCCCAAGATTATTACCTGCTCTATTATTTCCGGTGATAGACTTCCTGGTTCAAGAATGTGCCCTCACCAGGAACAGGGTGGACACTCTCCAGACGGCTTCAGAAATTATCTTCCAACTAGTTGGCAGCATTCCTGGAGTTAAGGCCACTGTCAATAACATCTACACTGATATTCAATCAGTGAAAAATGACAACTTGGCATATGGGAAGGCCATCGCATCTCTGGAAAAGGTCGTGGAAGCTCAAGGGAAAACACTTGAAGCTATCCAAAAGTCCCAAGCTGACATGATGCTGCTTCTACAAGGCATAGCGGAGAAGGGGACTTCCTGCTTATCAAGACCGGACTACTCTGGGTCAGGTTTCCCAGAACCAGTCTGCGCACACTGAGAGCCTTAAGGATATCAGCTCAAATGTGCGTACACTAATGGTGCACTGTCTACCTGCTGACAAGACAGAGGGTGAGAGATGTGAAAAAGAGCTCGCTGATGAGCTTATTGGGGAGGTTAAGAATGCAATCCCTGGAACCCCAATCACTCTCTACTCTCAGCAAGACCAACAGATTCACCAACCACAAGAACCTTCTATCGCAGAAGAAGAAGAAGATAATGAAGAAGAAGTTGATGATGATGAAGAGGACGATGAAATCCCTCATCATGGAGGAAACAATGATGATGATGATGATGATGATGTTCATCCTAGCTTCACAAGATTCTTCATCAAAAACCGTCCAGGAGCCTAAGTTCCTGGAGTGATATTCAAAGATCTTTTGGGGGACGGATCAACTCCTTCTCAAGGACAGTTCGATCCCTCATGGAAAGGCAAACAAGTGATGAATCTCGATTCCACTCCCATAAACTCTTAGGGGGAGACCGCAATCGAGGTAAGCCTTCCTCTCATCCTTTACACTCCCATCTCCGAACCTTAAACATATCCCTCATTTCCTCCTCCAAATTTTGGATCTGATGAACCTCTCTCTCCTTCCCCCATTCTCGGAGAATCCAGTCCCCCAAAGGACTATTCATTTTTGAGAGTACCTTCCTCTAAAGACCATTTCCTGTACATTTCTGATACCGAGTCTAAAAAAGAAAAAGCCTGATTCCAAGGCGTGTAAATAGACAACCAATCTCTAAACCTGAAGAAGAACAGAGACAAGCTAACTTCATAAGAGACCTCGAGCTGGCCAGAGTAAAAATTCCTCTTCGTACGTCTGAGCCCGAAGCTCCTGTACCAATAAACGTCTTCGACGAATTTACCTTTCTTTCCCCTGAAGAACGAGCACATGCACTAGAAGCTCAGAAGCTCAGCGACTGAGAGACCTTGAAATAAAGCAAACTGGTAGAGATCATAAGATAGCTTCAAAGAAGTCCTGGTTCTAAAGCCTCAGTTCTGAAGTGATTCTGAAGGGATAAAGAAAGAAAGCTCAGAAGCTCAGAAGTTCAAAGACAGAATGACTAAATTGAAGATAAGCCTAAGGCATAACTTCTGAAGTGACTACTTCAGAAGTTCTGAAGGTTCTTATGCTGTTTTGAAGAAGTTCTGAAGAATTTCTGAAGAATTTCTTAATTATGTTCTGAATTATGTTCTGAAGATGTTCAGAAGTAGTTCTGAACTTACTTCTGTATGTCTGTCATGTATTGTACTATTATTTTAGCAAGTCCTATTGTATATAAATAGGGTGTCTATTAGATAGTTATAACTAACGTTCATAGATCTTTTGTATTGTAAAGACATATCTTGTAACTCTGTTAAGATCAATACTACATCCGACTTCCTTGATTGTTTCATATTCTACTTTCTTTCTACATTTTTGATATTTGGGATCTAACAATTGGTATCAGAGCCAATTCATCTGTTTGATAATTCTGTTAAGAACTGTCAGATCTGACAAGTTCTTGAAATTCTTGATCGACATATTTAAGATTGATTCGACTTGTTCTAAATTTCAAACCTAGGTGAATTTGCGATCATTCAATTCAAGATGTCTCCATCGGATCTGAAACTAAACACCAACATTGTTCTTGGGTGAGTATCAATGGCGTATTCGAATGATTCAATTCTTGGATAACATAGATGAGGCATTGATGCAATCTATCATCAATGGTCCCCTTGAAGTATATGTAGAAATTCCAACTGTTCCAAGAACTGAAACAACCCCTGAAAAATTCCTGCTTCGAGAATTAAGAAATGTCCAGGAATGTCTAGTAATGCTGAGAAAGATCAAGTCAAGGTTGATAAAAGGGCACTTACTCTACTCACAAGGCTATACCAAATGAGATATTCAATAGAGTTGATAGTCTAACTTTTGCTAAGGCTATGTGGGATGAGGTAGAGGCTCAGATGCAGGGGAGTACTAAAGTACAAGCCCAGAGACTTAACATCTGTGTTGGAACATATGAAAAGTTCAGATCTAAAGAGGGTGAATCAATCACAGAGACTTATCATAGATTGAACAATATTCTGAATGATTTAAGAAGAAATGGTGTTCAAAAATCCAATTCAGAAATTAACAACAAGTTTCTGAACAATCTGGGCAATGAATGGTCTAGTTTCTCTGACAACATGGTTACTAGAAATCTGTATAGAAAATATATACATGATGTGTATGAGATTTTATTTCAACAAGAAGACAAAATAAAGATTAGACAGAATGAACAGAAAAAGACAAAAGAAAATGTAGCCTTGTTAAGCAAGAAGTTAAACAGCTCAATGACCATATCATCAAAGAACAAAGTTTGTGAAATCTCAGAATCTGGTCTTTGTGATGGAGATGAATCAGATGAAGAATTGAAAAGGATTTATGATAATATTGCTTTCATGACAAGACAATTCAATCGAAGATATAATCAGAAATACTAAAATATATCCAAATCTGAAGATGGAACAAAGAAAATCATAAGTCAAGATATTGTTCAACAAGATACAACAGAACCAGCTAGATGTTTTAACTGTGGAAAACCTGCCCATTTTGCAAGACAGAGCAAAATGCCTAAAGTCAAAAATGCTGGTCACTATGAAAAGAAGCATCTAATTGCAAAGAATAAGGAAATGAATCCAGCTCTAGTAACAAAATATGAAGAAGATTGGTTGAACTGAGTGATGGAGAATATGAAGAAGAAGTTGCTCATTATGCTTCAAACTGCTACATGTGACAGATGGATCCAGAAAATACTTATGCACATGACTCTGAGGTACAAACTTTTTCTTCTGAATTAAATTTTGAAACAAGTTCTTTAAATTCTGATAATTCTGAAAACAACATGCACGATCAAATTCTGATCATGACTTCTTAATTTGAAAATCTAAGAAACAGAATAAAAGGTGAGAGAATATTCGTCAATAAGTTTACAGCTGAAAGTCAAATCTATAAAAAAAATTGCCAAAACGCTGAAGAAATACTTGAAAAGTTTCTAAAGAAAAATCTTTGTTGAAAGAAAAGATGGATGGTATGCAAAAAGATATTTTAAATGAAAAATCTGAACAGAAGTTCTAAATGTCAAAATGAATTTTCAGAATCAAGAAAGACTTGATATATACAAAAAAATCAAGGAATTCGAAGATCTGAATTTTAAAAGAGGTCAAACTAAACAAACTCTAAACATATTAACATGTCAAGCTCAAAATTCAAAGTTTTATAATATCAAAGCAGGTTCAAAATTCAAAGTTTTATAATATCAAAGCAGGTTTAAGATCCATCTCTTCTCAAAAGAATACTAGACCAAGTTTGCACAGAAACAACAATATCAAATCTTTCTGCACCAACTATCTCAACCTCAAATTCAGAAATTCCTACTTCTGAATCTGTACAAGTCAATTTTGACACATTACCAGTCACATCTGAACCACCCACACCTGTTTCTGAACCAGTGACTATTTCTTCTGAACCAGTACAAAATCTTCAATTTGAGGGGGAGTCTTCAGATCTATATTCAGTAATCAATCTAAATTCTGAATCACATGCAATCATTGATGACTATGACTCTTTAAACATGTCTCATCTGTTCAACCTTTGCTAAATGTGAACAAATGGACATCAAGTCATCCAATCATCAAATCATAGGTGATGTCTCAAAAGGTGTACAAACCAGATCAACAAGAGCTAATGAATGTCTATATGTGAATTTTTTAAGCAGTATTGAACCCAAAAAGCCAAGTGAAGCTCTTTAGGATCCAGACTGGATATTAGCCATGCAAAATAAGTTAAATCAATTTGAAAGAAACAAAGTTTGGAGACTAATTCCAAAACCAAAAGGAAAATCAATTATTGGCACAAAATTGGTTTTCAGAAATAAGAGAGATGAACATGGAATTGTTGTGAGAAATAAAGCAAGGCTTGTAGCAAAAGGTTATTGTTAACAAGAAGGCATTGATTATGAAGAAACTTTTACTCTTGTAGCTAGGCTAGAAGCAATTAGGATCTTTCTAGCTTATGCAGCTCATAAAAACATGAAAGTCTTTCAAATGGATATCAAATGTCCATTTCTGAATGGAATTCTTCATGAAGAAGTATATGTTGAGCAACTAGAAGCCTTTGTTAGTAAATAATTTCTATATCATGTTTATATCTTAGACAAAGCTTTATATGGACTTAAACAAGCACCAAGATCATGGTATGACACTTTCACAACTTTTCTTCCGAATTCTAAATTCAAAAGAGGTACAATAGATACAACTTTATTTCTAAAAAGGAATGTGAAGACATTATTCTAATACAAATATATGTGGATGATATTATATTTGCTTCTACAAATCCAAATTTTTTGTAAAAATTTTGACAAAATTATGCAAACTGAATTTGAAATGAGTATGATGGTAGAGTTAACATTTTTTCTTGGTTTACAAGTCAAACAACTTCCCACTGACATATTCATTAATCAAACGAAGTATGTTTTTGACTTACTTAAAAAGTTTGACGTGTCTGACTGTTCTAGTATTCAAACACCAATGGCCACTTCTACTAAACTTAAACCAAATTTATCTGGTAATTTTGTGGATCAAAAGAAATACAGGGGTATAATTGGTTCTTTGTTTTACTTAACAGCAAGTAGACCGGATATAATGTTTGCCACATGTATTTGTGCAAGATATCAAGCCAATCCTAAAGAATCTAATCTTCTTGGTGCTAAAAGAATACTTAGATACCTAAAAGGTTCACCTTCATTGGGACTTTGGTATCCTAAGGATTATGGATTTGAACTAACTGCTTTCACAGATGCAGATCATGGTGGTTGTAAATTAGGCAGGAAAATCACATCTAGTTCATGTCAATTTTTGGGTGATAGACTGACTTGTAAGTTGGTCTTCTACGAAGCAAAACTGTGTATCCACTTCTACTACAGAAGCTGAATATGTAGCTGCTGCTATATGTTGCTAACAAGTCATTTGGATGCAAATTCAACTCAAAGATTATGGGTATACATTCAAAAAGATTCCTTTGTATTGTGATTCTAAAAGTGCCATAGCTATCACAGCTAATCCTGTTCAACATTCAAAGACCAAACATATTGATGTGAGGTATCATTTTATCAAGGATCATGTTGAGAAAGGTAATGTTGAAATGTTTTTTGTTCAGAATGATTATCAATTAGCATATTTGTTTACCAAAGCACTTGATGAAAAACGATTAAACTCTTTGGTAAGCAAATTAGGCATGATGAATTTGTCTACTTAAGTATTTTACATCAACTAAGAATTAAGAGTTATGTTTTGAGCCTTATTCATTCAGAATTCTGAAAATCTTAACTTCAGAAGTTCTGAGGTTAACTTTTCAGAAGTCTATCTTTCATTACTAAGAAGTACTAATTCTTCATTTCTGAAGTTGTTGTATCATAATACTTATCATTATTTTTTTTTCTTTCTTTCTCTCTAACCATTTCTATGTTTAGCACTTTCCAAGGGGGAGAGATATAATTACTCATGATTTAAGGGGGGGTGATACTCATACATAATGCTTTGTTTCTTTATTATGTCATCAAGATCTGAAATGATGGATATTGATTCTTAAATTTACAAATCTTAGAAGTATGGACAAACTTCTGAAGACAAAAACTTGTTTTATAAATTGTTCAAACTTACTTCTGAAATGTTAAATTGTTTTATAAATTCAGAAGTCTGTTGTTTTAAATGTTTTTCATGAATGTCAACACATATGATTCATTTTCTGAACATAATTCTCAAATTCTGAATTATTTCTGAATCATTTCATCTAATTTCTGAACTTGTTCTCAGAAGTTCTGAACTTCCCGTTGTAAACACTGATTTCATATACGCGTGTGCCATGTGTTTTAATTTCATTGGAGAAGCCTTAATCACGTCGCAAAACGGTTCATTAATCCAAATAAATGATTATTACTTTTCTAATCGTCATTACTTTTTACTCCTTTTTCAGCCACGTGTCCTTCCACGATCATCCATCTCATATAATCCATGGCTTCGTCATCTTCTTCACTTTTTAGCAATTTTTCCCTCCGAAACTTAATCTCTGTTTTTCTTGAACCTCATTCGAACTCGAATCCTCACTCTCTGTCTACAATGTCGACTTCAAATGTTGATATGCCCATTGAAACTGCAAAACCGTGTTTTGGTAAGAGTGATTCATCATCAAATGAAGGCTCTTTCAAAATCGTACCTAAAAATATCATGATTGGATCAACGGAGGTTAATGAAGATTATGATCCAATGCTAGAAGACACTGCCACAAAATGATATTTTGAAGCCGGTCCTTTGAACCCTAACCCTAATCCAAACCGTAACCCTAATTCATCTGCAATTGGGCATACACAAGTAGAACCAATCGAAGTACCTTATGAATTTGTTGGAGGTATCAATGATTCACAATCTGTTGCTGGTATTGCTCAAGAAGAAAGTTATGGACCTGATTTTACAAAACTATATGTTCCAGAGCAAAAGAAGATGGACATTAAGAAAAATAATTCTAATCTTAATATTCGTTCAACTAACTTCAATGATGAACAAAAAGTTTTGATTGAAATTTTGAAGAAACATCCTATTAAAGGTCTGCTTACAAAGAAGTTTTTGGTACTTGAGTCCTATTTACAACAATGGAGGTTTCATGCTGAAATTGATGAAGAAGAATGTTGATCATAACTCCTCTCAGTAATTTGAATATGATTCCTCTATATACTTAGTGAAATTCCATTGGTAAACTTATGTATAAATTCAGCGATAGCACACGCTGATTGTTATCAGCGATCTCTGAAAATCAAAGTGTGAAGGCTTGTCAAGCCTTATCGATACTCTGAAAATTCATCCTTGAAGCTTGAAGTTCAGCGATCAAGTGAAGCTTCTCAAACAAGATTAACGTTGATCTTATCCTCGATGCACAAAAGTCAAACCTTATACTATGTCTGAAAAGGACGTACGAATTGTCTCATATGTCCCCATCATATTTGATATGGTACTGTTCGCACGCGCCCAAAAGCATGGTTGCTTTTAAACAAAAGACAAACTTCCTATGAATGCTTGACACGTGGCATATGCATTTTGTCTTGCATTAAATGCAAACGGGTATAAATAAGATGAAGATATCTTCTTCATCTTCATGCATGCTACTTTCTATTTCTATAACCTCTGTCTCTTTTCTTTCTGATTTCCTTGTGCATCAAACTATGTGATTTCTTAAGTTACAATAAAATAGGTTTATTACTTGTTCTAATTCCGCTTGTAACTGTAAATTTGTTTATTCAATATAAACTTATTTAAAAACTAAAAATTTGTGTCTTTGTATTCAACCCCCCCCCCTCCCTTCTACAAACTGTTTCTGTATGCTTGAACTCTTGTAGACTCCTTTGGGACCAACAAATGGTATCAGAGCAGTGTTTCTTGCTTATCTTTAAAATATCTGTTAACAAAACTATTTTAAAATGACTAATACTAATACAAACTACATTGATAATGGATCTTTAGCTAAACCTCCAAGATTTAGCCGTGATAACTTTCCATTATGGAAGGAAATAATGACTCTATTCATAGAAGGGTCATATCCTAAGATCCCCTAATATCTAGAAAATGGACCATTTGTTCCTACAACCATGGTAGCTAGTGTTCCTGCCACCACTACCACTCCAGCCATCGCTGAAAGGAGAATCATCAAAACTCCAGATCGATGGACTGAAGAAGAGAAAAAGGAAGTAGCTATAGACTCTAATGCTAGATCCATAATTGCAATGTCTTTACCAGATGAGGTCTATCATTCTGTAATGAAAATGAGAACACCTAAGCCCATGTGGGATACCTTGTGTATTCAATATGAAGGGACTGATGAAGTCCAAATCACTAGATGTAATAATTTGGTAAGACAGTATGAAAGTTTTATGCACTTAAAAGGTGAATTTCTCTCTCAAGTTCACCAAAGGTTTAACTGTCTCTTGATTGATATGAAAACTGTCAACAGAGAATATTCTAATGCTGAAATTCTGAGAAAATTCATGGAGGCACTACCTGAACAATGGGGAGTGTACACTACGTGTCTAAAACTGTCAAAGTATCTTGAAACTCTTTCTCTTAGTGCTTTATACGGAATGCTCTTAAATGAAGAGCAATCTCAGGTTTTAAAGAAAAACCTCATAAATGAGATCAAGGATGCCAAAAGTACTTCTTTGGCACTAGTAACTTCAGAGGTAGAACCTACAAAACAAGTTTCTTCTTCTATTACCTCTATCACTGAATTAAATCAAATTGATTCAGAAGAACTCACTAATGCTGGCATCTCTGAGTTTGATAACTCTCTAGCACTTCTAACAAACAACTTTAGACGATTTGCTAGAAAGAGCAATTTTCGAAAACCTCCTACTATCACCGACTCTGATAAGTCAAAGACTCTGCACGCTGAAAAAGAATCTGCTATATGCTATAACTGCCAGCGAAAAGGTCACTTTGCAAGTGAATGTAGATCTAAGAAAGTAGCTGCACCTACCACCTCTCAGAACTCTGATAAAAAGGAAAAGTATTTTAAATTGAAAAATAAATACTGAGATCTGATGCTTGGGATCAAGAAGATGATTGGGCCAAAACATCTGATGATTCAGGCTCCAATGAAGAAGATCTTGCTTTTCTCTATCTAATGGCAAGAATTGAGGAAGCTGAAAAAGTCTTTGAAACATCTTCCTCAGAGTCTCCTTCAACTCAGGTAAACATTCCAATAACCTCCTCTATACCTGAAAGTGATAACCTGTCTGCCTTTGATATTATGATTGTTCATTTTTACAATGCTCTAAATGGAAAGATTAAAGCTGAACAAATTAATATTGATCTTTCTGAACAACTGAAAAAATTGTCATTTAGAAATCAAAAAGCTAACAAGGATTGAAGAAACTCTAAAAGATCAAGTCTTTGTAAATAAAACCATAAACATTGAGAGACAACAAGCTATCACCAAAAGGGAAAAGGCCATCGCTGATCTTAAGGCTGAAAAAGCTACCATCGAAGAATGGTGCAAGGCCTATGATAAAGTTAGCGAGATCATCAATGCTCAAATCCCACTGAAAGTCAAAAGTGGGTTAGGATATAACCCTGATAAAGAAGAATCAGAGAATGATCGTTCCATGCTGAAATTCGGAATGTTTGTCTCCTCAATCCCTGATCCTTCTTCTTCTGAGAAGTTGACTGTTTCTAAATCTAATGATTCTAAGAAAATGATCAAGAACAAAGTTCCTGATCACGTTCCTAAAATCAAAAACTTTCAGAAACAGAAGAAGAACTCCTCCGTTCCCTCTGTAAGTCATCCTAAAACTGGGAAGAAAATCCCTGGATCTATTCAGAGATCAACTCCCAGAATTAAGATCGACCTTACACCTGTCCCTAAAAAAATTGTTATACCCCAAGGACAACGGACAAAGGAATTCTAGGCTCCGCTCCTGAAAACATTTCTTCTTGCACTCTGAAATCTTTCAATTCCAAACCAATTCACAAATATAGGAAATGCTATCACTCTGGTGAAACTACCCACATTGCCAGCAAATGTCCTAATGCTACCAAAGCTGAAAAATTAGCTCATGGAAAGAAAGTAGCTCAAGCTGATAACTCAGCAAAAGCAAAATTCACCAAGGTTGGTAAAACTTCCAAGGTGAAGATATCCACTTTGTTAATCCCATATTACAGCAGATCTGATAGATTGCTCAAGGAATCCTCATTTTATTGATATACTGAATATAGAAAACACACACTTACACCTTTAGATGACTCTCATATGTGGTGTTCTACTAATGTTCACCTTCTAACTGTCTAACAAACTCTCTATATATAATATAAAGGTAAAGCTACAGTTACATGTAGTAAAATCACAGCCCAATTACATTAAGACACGTCATCAAAAACTCTATTCAAAAGTTCTTCAGAACTTCTGAACTTTGCTCTTCAGAACCACTTCTGAATTGTCTTCAGAACTTCTGAATTTCCACTTCAGAACCAGTTCAGAACTTCTTCGGAACTTCTTCAGAACTTCTTCAGAAGTTGTCTTCTGAACTTTTCTGTCTTTTAGAAGTTATCTTCAGAACTTCAGAACTTCTATTCTGAACTTCACAATATCTGATTAATGACTTTACAAAACATTCCAAACATAGGATCCAAGTTCATAGGATTCTTTGGATCCTAACACACTGAAACAAATTCTTCAACTAGTAGCACGTCCGCCACTCCTTCCACTAACACAACAAGACCCATAGTAATATAGGTACCTATGAAAAATTAATCCTTTTGTTGTACGCACAGTGCCAAAGGTAACTGGTACCTTGATAGCGGATGCTCAAAGCACATGACTGGCAGAAAATCTCTGCTCTCTGAATACAAGGAAGAAGTTGGTCCTTCAGTGACCTTTGGTGGAAATGACAAAGGATACACGAAAGGTTATGGAATTCTATCCAATGGAGCTACTTCATTTCAGCCGAGTCGTTTACGTTGAAGGACTAAAGCACAATTTATTGAGTGTTAGTCGGCTATGTGACAAAGACTTCAAAGTTCTATTTCTAATAAATAGCTGTGTTGTCACTGATTCTAATGACAAACATGCTTTAACAGGCAAAAGAGTTGAAAATGTGTATGTCATTAACATGAATAGCTCTCATTCTGAGAACATGTGCTTCATTTCCAGAGCCTCCTCAGACATAAACTAGTTATGGCACAAAAGACTCTCTCATCTGAACTTTAAAATGATCAATGAATTGTCTCAAAAAGAACTTTCCAGGGAACTCCCTAACCACACCTTTGCAAAGGAATCTCTTTGCTCAGCATGTGAAAAGGGAAAATTGACAAAAGCCTCTTTCAGATCCAAACAAGTTTCTTCAGTGACCTCACCTCTTCAGCATCTCCATATGGATCTATTTGGACCTGTCAATGTCCAATCTCTATCTGGAAAGAAGTACACTCTTGTGATAGTTGATGAATATTCCAGATACACATGATATCAAGCTGAACCAAAGGAATCTCACCTTATCGTTGTAAAGCAAATCTTCAGATATCTGAAGGGAACTCCTAATCTGGGTCTTTAGTATCCCAAAGGCTCAGGGTTCGATCTAATCGGTTACTCTTATAGTGATTTTTGCCGGATGCAAGATTGATAGGAAGAGCACCACTGGTGGATGTCATCTATTAGGCGGTAAATTGATAAGTTGGACTAGTAAGAAGGAGAACTATGTGTCCACATCTACCGCTGAAGCTGAATACGTAGCCGCTGGTAGTTGTTGTGCTCAAATCATATGGATGAGAAATCAACTAAGAGATTACGATCTCAAGCTGTCCAAAATCCCTATCTATTGTGATAGCACTAGTGCTATTGCAATTGCAAATAACCCTGTACTTCACTCCAAAACCAAGAACATTGAGATTCGATATCACTTTATCAGAGATCATTTGATGAATGGAGAAGTGGAACTGCATTTTGTACCAACTGAATATCAGCTCGCTGATCTTTTCACCAAGCCTCTTGATGAAACTAGATTTAATATACTCATCAGCGAACTTGGTATGTTAAACGCTGATTAAACTCTCCATTCTCTGAACTCTGATTCAACGATACTTGATTTATCTTACTCAGGTATGAATTTCTAAATCTTTACATTCTCTGATTATTTCTTTCAAAGAATAAGTCTTCAAACTAAAAACCCATCCCTGACAATCCTTTATTGTCTATTGATGAAAATTTTTAAGGATAATGATTAACATTTTTAAATAATAATCATTTTCAAAAATTTCAAATTACAAAAGGACATGTCAGACCTTTATCTGACACATGACGGACCACGACGTTTCCTTTCCCACTCTTTTCTAGGAACGTGCGCTAGGTCATCATTACTTTTCAAAACGCTAAAACTGTCGTTTAGATCATTTCCTCTCTCCTCTTGCTATTTAAGCAATTCATTCCTTCATTTGATTCTTTACATGCTCTTTAATCTCTAAAGGCAAGAATCTTCTTCGAATCTTCAAGATTTCTTTAGGAACACCAAGAACACGCACTTGTGCATTTTTCTTTGTTTTTCACTTTTAAAGTTTGATCTAACTCTTTATTCTTTATTTAAAACAACAATGTCGTTTATCACATTTCTACATTAATAACTTCTAGCTTTTAATTAAATCCTGTTTTAAATCTAAAATAAATGTGATAAAACCCTAATTCTTTCTCAAAACTTGTTCTGGATTCGTTTTAGAACAAAAGACCATTTTTGGTATTCTTAACCAAGTTTTTCTAAAACCCTTTTCTAAAAATTGTGTTAATAACAAGTATTTTGATCTTTGTTCATCAAAACACTTGCTTTTCTTCTAAAAGTTTTGGTATTCTTTGTAACAAAGACATATTCTGGTTTATTCCTTCTATATTAAACCAGGATCTTCCTTTTTGGTGTTCCAATCTTTGAAACAAAAATGGCCTCTTCAAGCAAAACTACTCAAGCTGACGAGCGTGCCCCGATTGTCCTTGAAAAAGCTCCTACCTGCCTTTTCGAATTGGAACAAGCAACCTTTAAGGCATGCAACTACTTGGCCTTGGTGGACATCCCTGCTGACAAACCTTACTTCAATGATGGTGCAACATTCATCAAGACCTGTCCACTGATGTATGCTTTTGTGCACAATCCTATTCGCATAACTACTCATCTTCAAGCTCATTTTAGCTAAGATTATCTAAAACAAAGTGTGAAGTCTTGTCAAGCCTCAGTGATACTCTGAAAATTCATCCTTGAAGTTTCAAGTTCAGCGATCAAGTGAAGCTTCTCAAACAAGATTACCGTTGATCTTATCCTCGATGCACAAAAGTCAAACCTTATATTATGTCCGAAAAGGACGTATGGATTGTCTCATATGTCCCCATCATATTTGATATGGTACTATTCACACGCGGCCAAAAGCATGGTTGCTTTTGAACAAAGGAAAAGCTTCCTATGAATGCTTGACACGTGGCATATACCTTTTGTCTTGCATTAAATGCAAACAGGTATAAATAAGATCAAGATATCTTCTTCATCTTCATGCATGCTACTTTTTATTTCTATAACCTCTGTCTCTTTTCTTTCTCATTTCCTTGTGCATCAAACTGTGTGATTTCTTAAGTTACAATAGAATAGGTTTATTACTTGTTCTAATTCCGCTTGTAACTGTAAAATTGTTTATTCAATATAAACGTATTTAAAAACTAAAAATCAGTGTGTTTGTATTCAACCCCCCCCCCTCCTTCTATAAGTTGTTTCTATATCCTTGAACTCTTATAGACTCCTTTGGGACCAACAAAGAAAATGATTTGTCTTCATTTGTTCATGGTTATAGGTTCTCTATTAAGGATTCTGATATCAGGGAAATCTTTGATCTTCCAAAGGCTGGTGCAGTGGTTGGTAAAACAACATTTGATGCTATTCCTTCTTCTTCTAAGATAATTGCAGACTTTTTGAAGTTAGGATACCCAGAATCTATAACTGCATTAAGCTCTTTTAGAATAAAATGTCTTCCACCTATTTGGTATTCCTTGTTTACCATCATTAATATATGTTTATCTGGAAATTCTTCAAGTCTAGATCAAGCTTCATCAAATGTCAGAATTATCTTCCATGGAATTGCTCACAAGAAGCATTATGACTATGCTTCTCTTATTTTTAAAGAATTGAAGATAGTTGTTTCCAAGAAATCAACTTACTCTTACATTCCTTATCAACGATTCTTTCGGATCTTTATCAAAGGAGCCATGAAGACTGTTGAAGCCATTCCAAGATTGGATCATGAGGTATTTGTTCCACTTTTTCCTATGGATAGCTTAAGACCATCAAGTGCTATACTTCAATTTCCAAATGCTATGCCATTACCAACAGAACTTCTTGCATATGTAAATCCTACAAATAGGTTTTTGATTGTGTACTGTGAATCTTTGGGATTGCCTAAACCAGCAATCTCTACCTCAGATTCCACCACTAGTGGAGAGAAAGTTGAGGGGTCTAGAATACATAGTGAGAGAGGGGAGGAAGTTCATGGTGGGGAACAACCTCATAGTGAAAAGAGGAAAAATGTAAATGCGAGACAGGGTAGATATGTGAGAAAAAGAATTCATGAGGGGAGTTCACAGGTAAAAGAGAAAGAAACTTGTGCACTAATTGACCTAAGTCGGGCATCCACACAATCTATTTCTCCACACTCTTTGGTGGGTAATATTGAAATAGCCAGTGAGCCCATGGCAAATCTTGTCAACCGCCCCCCCCCCCCCCCCAGCCACTCACCGATCTTTCAACAGCAGGGTGATTCAGTAACACATATGGGGCAAGCAGCACATCTACCATTGGGTCCCCACATGGAGGAGCTCAATGTTGAAAATGAAGGATATATGTCCCCCCTTCACACATATGTGCACATAGAGTCTGAGAGTCCACTCTATATTGAGCCTAATTAACCACAAGATGTGGGATTTATTCACACAAGCAGACATCTTTCAGATCTCCATAAGCAAAGTGTTAGTCACGTTGCAACAACATGCATAGATGTTCCTATTTCTGGACTTCAAGGATTGGATGGAAGTCCTGGTGGGGTGAACATCCCTAAAGCCCCATTCACTGAATCAACAATGATTCATGATTTGGTGACAACAACAGGGCAGCCTACTCTTGTAGGACTGCAAACAGGATCATTTTTTGGTCCTGACTCTTTTACCCAATCTTCAGAATTTTCTGAATTCAAAGATTTATGTACTTCTGAATTTGCAAAGATTCAGAAGGACATCATGGCACTTTCTGAGAAATAAACCAAGGTGTTGGAGGATAGGGTGGAAAGTCAAGAGAATTTATTAGATCAGAAACTAAGTGAGTTGAAGACTGATTCTGTCTCCACAAAGGATCTCAAATCCTTTCAAGAGGCTATTTTAAATTCTTTCTAAGAAGTTGTGTCTTCAATGGCAAATCTCAAAACATCCTTGCCTTCTACTTCTACACAACGAGATCCATCTCAGTTAGCCACAAAGGATGACATTAATCTCATTTTGAATCAATTATCTTCAATTCAGAATACTCAAGTAACTTTTGAACAAAGAATATATGCTTTGGAATGTAGGCCTCAAGCTGACACTTTAAAAAGAAAACATGATGATCAGGATCCTGATAATCATGAGGGGGAGAAAAGAAGGAAAGTGTCTCACTCTGAAGATGTACTTATGCTAAAAGCTCAAACTTCTAAAAGATCTTCTAAAGATGTTCAAGAAGATGTTGATTCTGATGCTGAAAAGGTTTCTGAAGCAATTGAAGACATTCTATCTTCTGAACCTGAATTTCAAGAAATTCCTTTTTCTGAACCCATTTATGAAGTTGGTGGAGTAATTTCTAAAGAGAACATTGAAGATAAAGTAACTTCTGAAGAATTAAATAAGGTTTATGAAACTAAAAGATTATCTTTCAATTATGAACATAAAGCAAGTACAGATGATACAGATGTCATACCTGATTCTAATGAAGAAATGCTCAATGAGTATTTGGCTTTTGAAGATGTAATTGGAGAACATGGTGGTCTATCAGATGTTATCATGTTTGATGAGGAAGAAGAAGTAAATAAGGTCAGGGATATAGTTGTATGGAGACCACTTATTGTATATAGAAGAGAAGATGAAGATCTTCTGAATACAATTTGGTATTTGATTTATCAAATGGTTATGAAGTATGTGTTTCTGAATACACCAAGGAATTTGGAGTGTAGATTCTTGGATGAAAGATTGTTTATATTCAGAAATATTTATAATCAACAAAATCAGTATGCATATGTGACAGTTAATTTAGGTCACATGAGTGAAGTTGGATTCTCTGAGGATATGATAATGACCTATGTTGGTTTAATTGAGGTCAAGTAAAAAGAATGTATTCAGATACCCAAATTCAACTTACCACTCCTTGAAGAACCTTTAGTTGATCAAGTGTTTACAAAAGAAACAATTTTTGATGAACTTGAAGATATTGTCATTATCTTTCCTGAAGACACATACCTTTATTTGTACAAAAAGAATTTGAAGTGTGCAACTCTTGAAAGTTTCATAAGTGATAAATGAGATGAAGACTTTGCCTCTAAAGTTCAATCTTTTCAACAAAGACATGGTGTTCAAGACATATTTAACCCCATTCCTATCAAGCACTTCAGAAGTATTAAAAAGTCAATTGAAAAAGATTTAAAAGTTGTCAGGATTGGTGTTGAAAGAAGAGATGGAACTTTGGTAGAATTTACTCAGTTTGATTCCTATAATCATTTTGAGGGTAATTAGTATTTGAATCTGAAGAAGGAGGGTTAGATTCAGAACTTGTATAATTCTTATATTCTTCTTTGAAAAATACATAATTAAACATTTTTGAAGGTAACTTTGGTTCTTCAGATTTTAACTTTTCTCCCTTAATCATAGAAGACTTGGATTTGTATACAATATATCAATCCTAATCTATGACAGCAACATAAGGATCATCCTCCGTCTTCAGAATCTGAGGCATTCATTAAATTTGAAAATTTCTCCTCAGTCATATTTGAAACAAAATCATGTAACATTGAAAATTGCTTCTCAGAGTCAATATTTGATTCAGGATTTTGAACATCATTAATAATTTCCTCATCAGCTTCATTATCAGAATTATCAAAGATTATTTTTGAAAGTTCATCATCATTGTTTAAAGATTCATCTTCAGAAAATTCTTCATAGATATCCTCAGAATTTTTATCAGAAGTATCTTTCATATCATTTTGAACATCAGAGATATTGTTTGAAATCTTAGAATAGTTTTCTGATATTAGTTCAGAAGTTTTTCTAAAGTAACTTCAGAAATGGAATCAGAAGTAACTTCAGAGATGACTTCAGAAGTAACATCAGAAGTTTATTCTGATTTGGATTTTATTTTTGATACTTCAGAATTTAGAGGTTTGTCATTTGAGAATAGAACTTCTGATTTAACAAAAGGGATTCTTTCAGGTAAAGACAAATCCACTGGTTTAGGAGTAACCTTGTTAGAATCTTCATTAAAAATCTTCATTTTAGAAAGATCATATAAATTTGAAGGAACCTTCTTTAAAATTTAGCTATCAGTGTAACACAAACCAACTTTTTGCAGAATCTGAAGGAGCCTTCTTTAAAATTTGGCTATCACTGAACAACTTTTTGTAGAATATCCAACTTTTCTTTTAACACAGATTTCTCCTCAGAAAGTTTATCAACTTGTTCTTCAGCATTTTGACAGTTAAGCTTATAAATTTGACCCTCTTCTCTAAATTTGTTCACCAAAGTTCTTCACCTTTAATCCTGTTTCTTACTGTTTCAAATTCAGAAGTCATATTTAAAATTTGTTCATGCATATTATTTTCAGAAGTTGGTTCAGAAGTAACCTCAGAAGTAGATTCACAAGAGATTTGTACCTCAGTGTCATGGGAATGTGTATCTTCTAGATCCGTTTCACACATGTAGCAGTTTGCAGCATAGTGAGCAACCTCTTCATCATACTCATCATCACTTCAATTCAGCCAGTCATCTTCATATTTTGTGATTACAGATGGATTGATCTCCTTCTTCTTAGCTAGCACATGCTTCTTCTCATAATACCCAACATTTTTAACCTTAGGCATTTTGCATTGTCTTGCAAAATGACTAGGTTTACCACAATTGAAGCATCTAGTAGGTTCTGTATCATCTTTCTGAACCACTTCCTTGCTAATAACTTTCTCAGCTCCATCTTCTGTCTTGGGTTTGCCCTTATACTTTTGATTGTATCTTTGATTATACTGTCTAGTCATAAAAGCAATACCTTCAGCCAACCTTTTCATCTCTTCATCAGATTCATTTCCATCACGTAGAGAAACTTCAAGGATTTCACAGATCTTGTTCACAGAAGAAATGGGTTTGGGATTAAATATCTTTTCACTTCTCTTCTTCTTGTCACTTTGTCTAGTTTAAATCTTGTCTTCTTATTGAAACAAGATTCCATATATGTCATGAATGGTCTTTCTAGACAAATTTCTTGTTACCATATTATCAGTGAAACATTCCCATTCATCTCCCAAATTATTCAGAAATTTATTGTTAATTTCAGAATTTGACTTCTGAACACCATTTATTCTGAGATCATTCAGAATCTTGTTGAATATGTGATAAGTAACAGTAATCGATTCACCCTCTTTAGATCTAAAGTTTTCATATGTTCCAATACAAATATTCAGCCGTTGGGCTTGAGATTTAGAGCTCCCCTGCAATCGAGCTTCAACTTCATCCCACATGGCTTTGGCAGAAGTCAAACTATCTATCCTATTGAACATTTCATTAGGAATTGCCATGGTAAGTAGAGTTAGTGCCCTTTTATATACTTTTGCCTGTTCTTTCTCTGTAGAGCTATACATACTTGGGCTCTTCTTGATGCGAGTTGCAGAAATTTCAGGAGTAGTCTCTGTTCTTGGAACAACATCAGTTTCCACATAAACTTCAAGAGTGCCATTGATGATAGAATGCATCAATTTTTCATCAATGTTGTCAAGAAATTGTATCATGCGAATTCTTCATTGATGGTATTCTCCGAGGAATAGAGTTGGTGGCTTTGTTTCTGATCCAATAGACATATATTCTTTAGACATCTTGAATATACAATCGTGAATTCACCTGAACTTGTGAATGAATTTTTTTTTTCAAAAATCTTGTCAGATTTGACAAATTCTTAACAGAAAATCGTTGAATCAACAAACAGATGAATTGGCTCTGATACCAATTCATAAATCCCAAGATCAAGATATAGAAAGAATATAGAAATATAGAATATGATTGGAGCAATGTAGTCGGATGTATTATTGATATGATCTAGATTATAAAACAGAGTGTGTAATGAAAGTACAAGTATGATCTATGACCATTAGCTCTAACAAACTAACTAACCTTCTATTTATATACATGTAGAGATACTAAATAACAGGTAGTTACAAGACAGACCTATATTATCTATACACGTGTAAGGCATTAGTTCAGAACCACTTCTGAACTGTCTTCAGAAGTTCTTCAGAACTGTCTTCAAAAGTTCTTCAGAACTTCTTCAGAACATCTTCAGAATCTTCAGAACTTCTTCAGAACATCTTCAGAATCTTCAGAACTTCTGAAGAGCCTACTTCAGAAGTTATGCCTTAGGCTTTTCTTCACTTCTTAACAAGTACTTTTGAAATTTACTTCATTTTTTTTTTCAGCACCAGTTCAGAAGATCTGAATAGTTAAGCTTCAGAACCCAGTCTCCTTTTGAAGCTATCTTGTTTACCTCAACAGTACGATATTCTTACAACTTGTGACCAATGACATGCGACACTCCTCATGTAATCTACGACAAATACATAAACTGACGACTAACCATTTTTTAATACTCTTAATCCAGGATATTGGCTATTAATGGTTAAAGGCATAACTGGAGGAATCAAATTACATGCTTTTATTCCTAATAACCGTTATGACCGTTATCAGCATAATTAAAGGTGTTTCACTGGTATAAAAAGGGAGAAAAATATCATTTTAAGGATGGATTTCATGTTGAATATACTCTGAAGCTACAAAGAACAGACAGAAACTCTCTCGAAGCTCTCAAGAACTCACAACAACATTAGGACTACACACGACAATTAGAGTTGGCAATGGGTAGGGTAAGGGATAATACGTTATCCAATCCATTTAAAATAGCGGGTAACGAAACGGGTAATTATCCATGTCATAAAACTCTTATCCATATCCATACCTTACCACTAAGATAGCGCGTGACGAAACGGGTAATGGATAAATGGTAAAAAAATCATATTTAACTACAATAATATTGTTAAAGATCAACATAAAAGTAAAATATAAGTTCATAAATATAAAGTTTATTGTGAAATTGTTTTAAATATGTTAAAATGTGATATTCTAAACACCAATAAAAAAATCTAAAGACGACATTTATCTTTGTTATATTTGTTTTAGCGACCTCATATTTCTTCTCATTTGATTATCGTAATTAACTCTTTTACTTGATAAATACGAAAAAAAAAAATTAAATACCAATTAATATATGTTATACTACATATAAGATAACATTATATGTAGGTATGTATGCATACGTATGTGTGTATATATAATAACGGGTAACTTTATATAATTATATGTAGGTATGTATCCATACCCTATCCATTAAAATATCGGGTCAACGGGTAACGGTTAGTGGATAAATGGATAAAATTTTCTTTACCCATACCCGTATCCAAAGGGTGGAAACATAACGGATAACGGGTAAAATAGCAACCCACTTACGATTTACATTGTTTTTATTTACATTTCGACAATCAGTACTTTGATCATTTTTCCGAAGAACAATATCCCTGTTTGACGTCATTTTTAACTAGTGCATCGACAAACTCAACCATCGTCCGCGATTTTTACTCTCGAAAGAGGTTTTCCGCATCACCAATTTCTTATTTATCTTATATCGTTTTCAGTACAGCATTTGTCGACAGATACATTTTTCAGTTGATCAAGGTCCCAACCGCTCCTTAAGTTGATTTTTATTAAATCCGATTTTTGGCATTAACAGTTTTAATCACAAATTTGAATTAAATAACAAGAATTTGATCAAATCTCCAAGAACCATTGTTTACAAACTTGACAAATCGAAAACCATCAAAAATTTCAAGTTAGTTGCTGAAATACGTGTCAATTCGTATACCAAACAGTCGACATTTTCAAGAACTTGAAAAACTTGAAAATTTTTCTCAGGGTTTCTGATAGAGTCAAAGATATAGCTTCAAAAGAGATTGGGTTCTGAAGTCTATCCATGATGTTTATGGAATTTTGTTTCAACAAGAAGACAAAATCAAGTTTAGATAGAATGAACAGAAAAAGACAAATGATACAGTAGACTAGTTAAGCAATAAGTTAAAAAGTTCAATAACCATGTCATCAAAGAACAAAGTTTGTGAAATTCCAGAAACTGTCCTCTATGATGGAGATGAGTCAGATGAAGAGTTGAAAAGGATTTCTGATAATATTGCTTTTATGACAAGACAATTCCATCAAAGATACAATCAGAAATACAAGAACAATTCAAAGTCTGAAGATGGAGCTAAGAAGATCTTAAGTCTGGATGTTGTCCAACAAGATAGAACAGAACCAGCTAGGTGTTTCAATTGTGGAAAACGTAGTCATTTTGCAAGACAGTGCAGAATGCCTAAGAAGAAGGAAATGAATCCAGCTCTAGTAACCAAATATGAAAAGGATTGGTTGAACTGGAGTGATGGATAATATGATGAAGAAGTTGCTCATTATGCTCAAACTGCTACATGTGCCAGATGGATCCAGAAAATACTCATGCACATGATTCTGAGGTACAAACTTCTTCTTCTGAACTTAATTCTGAAACAATTTCATCATTATATTCTGATAATTTTGAAAACAAGATGCAAGATCAAATTCTGAACATGACTTCTGAATTTGAAAATCTCAGAAACAGAATAAAAGATGAAAGAACATTGGTAAATAAATTTAGAGCTAAAAGTAAAATCTATAAACAAAATTGTCAAAATGCTGAAGAAACACTTGAAAAAGTTTCTAAAGAAAAAATATATTGTAACACCTTAGACAGATCACATATCGGCCGTGGACAGGAGTGATGCTGAGTTCATAAGTAACCTTGGCCTTCCTAAACACAACGCGTTTTGGGGCCACACGCAAGGCAGGTTCTTGGAACTCTGTGGTTAAGAGTGCTTGGGTGGGAGTAGTACCAGGATGGGTGACCCCCTGGGAAGTCCTCGCCAGGTCGCCATAAACAAATCCGTGCGGCTTAGGCCAAAGCGGACAATATTGTGTCGTGGTAAGGTGGGGTGTTACAGATATTCAAAATGAACTTTCTGAATCAAGGAAAGATGTCAAACTGAACAAACTCTGAATATTTTAATAAGTCAGGCTCGTAATTCAAAATTTTATAATATCAAAGCAGGTTTAGGATATAATGAAACTCAAATTTTGAAGAAAGCACCTTCAAATTTATATGATGTTTCAAATATGAAAATTTTCAATGAGAAAAGTAAAGGTGTTGTAAATAAACCTGTTGATCATTCTTTGCCTGAAAGAATTCCATTTATCAAATCAGAAGTCTTATTTTCAGATGAAAAACCTCTTGACTCAAGTGATTCAATAAAAAATTCTTTATCAGAAATAAGTTCTGACACAGTCTCTGAAGTTTCAAATACTTCTGAAGTTACTTCTGAAGTATCTTCTGAATCAAAATCTGAAGTTATTCCATAAACAACTTCTGAATGTACTTCAAATAATACTTCTGAAGAACAAACTAAAATAGATTCTAAAGAAATTTTTTAAGACATATATGAAGAATTTTCGGAAATTGAATCTTTAAATAATAATGATGAGCCTTCAGAAATATTCTTTGATGATTCTGATGATGAATCTAAGAAAGTTTTTATAAATGAATCAAGTTCTGAAAATAAAGAGAAACTTACCAACTTAAATTTTTTTGCCTCAAGTATGACTCAGAACAAATTTTCAAACTTAATGAATGCCTCCTATTCTGATGATGATGATGATCCTAATGTTGCATTAATAGACAAAGATGGATAAATAGTTTACGAATCTAAATCTTCTATGTCTGAGGGGGAGAAATTAAAATCTGAAGAACCAAAATTGCCCTCAGAAATGTTTAATGGTGTATTCTTGAAAAATTAATATAAACGTTGTACATCTTCTGAAATTAATTCTTCTACATGTTCCAATTCTACTCCTTCTAGAAATACGTTAAAAATACATCTTCCTTAACAACAGAAAAATCATCATTATCATTTTCAGATTTTGTCGCAAGAGTCAAGATTTTTGAAAAAGGACAATCTTCCAATTCTAAATCTGAAAAACTTAATTCAAATGATAAAAAGACTATTGATAAAAGTTCTTCTTATTCTAATCCACATTTATTATCTTTTACAGAGCTATCCACTCTAGTTTGAAGAAAAAGGGTGAAAGACTATCAAAGAAAGACAAATTAGATAGTGTTTCTTCTTTTAAGAAAATTGATGTACACAAAGACAATACTTTGAATAAAAGCAAGTATTTTGTTCCTAAAACAAATGTTGTTAATTCTTGCATATGTGTTGAGATATTGAAGGTTCTTAAAAATTATATCCTTTGTATGAAATGTGGACATCATCATTTTAAATTAGATTCTAACATCAACAAGAAAACTTCTAAGAAACCAATCAAGAATTCTTCAGCAAATTTCTCAAAAAGGAAATATAATAAATATAAAAAGGATAAATCCGTCAAACAAAATTCTGAATTCACTTCTGATAAATCAAAATTCAGAAGTTCTTCTGTAATTGCTAATCTGAAAGGACCCATTCTTAAATGGGTACCAAAAACTCAATAATTATTTTTGCAGATGTGTCATATGTGGGTTTTAGACTCTGGTTGTTCAAGACACATGACACCTTACAAAGAATTACTAACTGATTAGCATGAAAGATATGGAGGAACAGTTAGCTTTCGAAACAATGCAAACGGCTATGTGAGAGGATATGGAACTTTTACAAAGAGAGATGTCATTGTAATGAAAGTTTTCTATGTTGAGGGTCTCAAGCATAATCTGTTTTGCATAAGTCAGTTCTGTGACAAATATTGGAAAATTAATTTTGACATTGACTTTTGTCATGTTCTTAGTTCTGAAAATCTAAACAAATTAACAGCCTATAGGGATGGAGATATCTACACTGCTACTTTCACTAAAGATGGTCAACTGCAAGGAGTATGTTATATCTCTACTGCCATGAAAGAAGAAAGTTGGTTATGGCACATAAGGTTATCTCATTCGAACTTCAAATCAATTTCTGAATTGGAAAGACACAAATCAGTAAGAGGATTGCCAAAGATCAAGTTTGAAAGAAATTTATTATGTTCTGCATGTGAGCTTGGAAAGACAAAGAAAAGTTCACATCCTCTGGAAATGCTTTCTTCATGCCAAGCTCTATTTACAATGCTACATATGGACTTATGTGGACCAAAGAAGACTCAAGCATGGGAGGAAAGAAATATATCCTAGTTATAGTTGATGAATATTCTAGATAAACTTAGGTTGAATTTCTTAAACTTAAATCCAATACTTCTGACATACTAGTTCCTTTTCTTAAGAAAGTGAAGGTTCTCCTTCAACTTCCTATCCAAAAGATCAGAAGTGACAATGGCACAGAATTTACAAATTCTAAACTTCAGAACTTTTTGGATTCTGTTGGAATATCTCATAATATTTCCGCTGCAAGAACTCCTCAACAGAATGAAGTAGTTGAAAGGAAGAACAAAACCTTAGTAGAGGTTGCCAGAACTATGCTTGCCTATTCAGAATTACCTTTATCTCTTTGGGCAGAAGCAATAGCAACTGCTTGCTTTACTCAGAACAGAACCATACTTAATAGAAAACTTCTTAAAACTCCCTATGAAATTATTAAAAAGTGAAAACCCTCTATTGATTATTTTAAAAAATTTGGATGCAGGTGTTTTCTTCTGAATGAAACCCAACACTTAGACAAATTTGCTCCTAAAGGAGTGCTAGAGTGTTTGTTGGCTATCACAAAGATCCAATTTTGTTAACCCCCCCTCCCCCAGCCACTCACCCATCTCTGACCAGAAGGGTGTTTTATTAACACATATGGGTCAAACAGCTCATAAACCATTAGATTCTCCTATGGAGGATGCTAGTGTTGAACTAGAAGGATATATGTCCCCCTTCACACAAAAGAGCACATTGATTCTGAGAGGCCACTTAGAATAGAGCCTAATGACCCACTTGAAGTGGATTTTCTTTACACAAGCACACATCTTTCAGATGTCAATAAGCAAAGTGTTTGTCACATTGCAACAACATCCATAGATGTTCCTATTATTGGACATCAAGGATTGGATGGAAGTCCTGGTGGGATGTACATCTTAAAACCCCATTAAATGAATCTTCATTGATTCATGATGTGGTGACATCAATAGGTCAGCCTACTTCTGTAGGACTGCAAACTGGACCATTTGTTGGTCTTGGAAATGTTACCCTTACTTCTGAATTTTCAGACTTCAAGAACTTGTGTAATTCTGAATTTGCAAAGATTTAGAAGACCATCAAGGACTTGTCTGAATCTACTTCAAAGGTGATGGAGGATACGGTGGCTAGTCAGGAGAAAAGATTGGGAGAGAAACTTGATTCTTTAAAACAGACTTCTGTATCTGCTAATGATTTGTAGGTTTTCCAAGAAGTTATTCAACAGTCATTTTCTGAAGTAGCTTCCTCTGTCTCAACTCTCAGAACTTCACTGCCATCTTCCATTGCTCAACCAAATCTATCTAACTTGGCAACCAAAGACGATATACAACAAATTCTGAATAAATTGACTTTTGTTCAGAATACTCAAACACTTCTGGATCAAAGAGTTTTAGCTTTAGAATGCAAATCTCAAGCAGCCACTTTGAAAAAAAGCATGATGGTCAGGATTCTGATGATCATGAGGGGGAGAAATTAAGAAAAGTGTCTGAGCCTGCTACTGAAGATGTTTTTTTGTTAAAGGCACATACTTCTGAAAGAACTTCTGAAGAAGTTCAGAAAGATAATAGTACTGAAAAAGTGTCAGAAGCAATTGAAGACATTCTGGCTTCTGAACCTGAAGGTGTGTGTTCTGAAATTGATCTTGTTATGAATGAGCAAGTTATTTCTGAAGACGTTAATGCAGAAAAAGATATATCTGAAGAAGGTGAGGAAGGATATGAAACTGAAAATTTGTCACTTAATTTTGATGATAATGCTTGAGTAGATGAAGAACTTCTGTATATTCTATGGTGGTTTATTGGTAGGTTTTTAATAAAGTATGTATTGCTGAGTTCACCAAGGAATCTGGAGTGTAGATTCTTGGATGAAAGATTGTCAATTTTCAAAGATTTCATAGATCAGCCTTCTGAAGATGTATTTGTGTCTATTTTTCTAGATCTTATGGCTGAGGTTGATTTTCCAGATGATGTTCTCATGAAGTATGCTGGAGAGTTTGTTGTAAAATTCAAGGAGTGCATCACTATTCCAAAGATTTCTCTGCCGATCTTGGAAGAACCTATAGTTGATCAGATTTATGTAAAGGAAACTATTTTTGACAAGCTTGGTGATGAAGAGACTATTTTTCCAGAAGATGCTTATAGTTATATGTATAAAAGAAGCTTGATGAATGCAACTCTGGAAAGCTTTATCAATGATGAATGGTCTGAAGATCATGTTTCTAAAGTGAAATCTTTTCTTCAAAGGCATGGAATTCAAGAGATGCATGACTCTGTACCAATTAATCACTTCAAAAGTATATCAATATTGATTGAAGATGATCTATTGATAATAAGGATTGGATTTGAAAGAAGAGATGGTACACTAACTGAATTTACTCAGTATGATCTGTACAAGTTGAGGTTACAAGATAAACTTTCTTTTCTGAGTTTCTGTGTAAAAAAAGAAGATTCAGATCTTGTTTCAGAAATTAAAAGAGTTTTGGTGATTTATATTAGAAATCTGATAAAACATGATTTCCAACTTTCATTAGAGAAGAGATTAAATAAAGTTAATCTCTTGGAACCTGTTTATGTGGAAAGAGAAGGCATTACAACTATTTTCACTTGTCTAGAGATTGGATTTTTGTTTCAAGTTGAAGGGTCAAGCAATAGAACTTTTATTGTTTCTGACATTCCAAAATATTCAACAGCTACTCTAAATTGGTTGTGTGAATATACAAAGTGGATTACTGGTTCTTTTGAACTCAAAAGTGAAATAGTTTATCTGATCAAGTAGAGGATTAACTTTAGAGAATGTGTTAGAAAGTGTATGTTAGCTGCGCACACAAGGATAAATACTATTAGAGAAGCAGACTATCTTCTAAGAAATTTATATGATTCCCAAGTCCATGTCAAGGAGCAAAACATTGAGTTTGAAGTTAGAAAGTTAGCTCAGGCAATAAGAAGTTCAGAAGCTGGTATTTCTGAACAATCAAAAGAAAAATCTAAGAAAGACAAGGGAAAAGAAATACTCTCAGAAGCTGTTGAAGAAGAATGGTGTCCAACTACTCAGATTTCTGAAGCTGAGCAGTTACAAATTCAAAGAATTGAGGAAAATGCATATACTCTATTTCTTGAATATTTTCATCCTGAAATATTCATGGAATACGAACAAAGATTCAATTTCATTGATTGTTGGATTGAAAAAACATCTGGTTGGAAACAATGGTATTCTAATATCATTCAGAAGCTAAAAATACCAGTTTATGAAGCAAGAAAAGATAGTCCAATTGTAAAGGTGATTACAGCAGATATAAAGTCAAAAATGAATTACAAGTAAGCCTATTTTACTGTTGAAAGAGAGAATGGTGAAATATCTACTTTTTCCGAAGCAGAATTTCAGAATGTTCACTTAAAAGATTTACTCAGAGTTTACAAGAGTCTTAATCCATTTCATGATGTGATTGCCAAATTCAGAAAAACTTTTCCAGTTCTGAAGAATGGGATATATATACAGAGAATTCAATTGGGCTTCAAAGACAAATTTTCAAGTGGCATATGTACTTGGCAAAAATAAAGTACATCTGAGCAGACCAAATTTTGAATTACAAGGCATTGAGAAGTTGAAGAAAGGCACTTTAATTGTTCATCCTCCAGGATTTGTCTGCAAATTTGAATATCAGATGTTATTTGTCAGATTTGAAGAGATCCATAAATGCTGTAATGGAACTCTGCTAGCTATAAGTGACAGGTTGGTGAAAAGACAAAAACCAAGGCCAAAGGATTTTAATGATGCTGAATGGAATGAATACAGAAAACTTGCAAAGGAGATGCATAAAAGGATTAACATGTTGTTGGAGTACAGAAAGCTTATCTTGGGAGAAGTAAGACAGATTCTAAACTACTGGGTTACAATTTGAACTTTTGAAACTAAGGGGGAGATTATAGAGTCAAAGAAATAGCTTCAAAAGAGGTTGGGTTCTGAAGTCTGTCCAGTTCTGAAAAGAAAGCTCAGAAACTCAAAGTCAGAGTGACTTTCAAATGAGTAGAGTGAAGATAAGCCTAAGGCATAACTTCTGAAGTGGCTACTTCAGAAGTTCTAAAGATTCTGAGGTTGTTCTGAACTTACTCCTTACACATGTATAGATACTACTAGTAGTGTACACGCGCGATGCAGCGCGGGTGAATCACAATCCCGAAACATTATTTTATCCCGGAATCATGTTTCTTTATCACTTTCGATTTTATTTCATGAGTTTGCGTGATTATTTTACAAGTCAACTGATATATAAAGTTGAAGGTTAATACTGTGTATTAGCAAGATCGAATGGAATTACACATGTATTAGGTTTCCAAATATACTCATAACTCATTACAAAACTTGAAATTCTTGACTGAACAAAGAAATACAATCATTTGTAAATAATGCTCATCCGTACATCCAAGATGTTGTTTGGTTTTCGTGATGCACTCATCCGTAAATATTTTCTGCAAAAAAATGGCACATAGATATTAGTAGAAACATATGGTACCAAATGTGTAATAATATAATTGTTGATTATACCTTATTTATCACGTAAAACTTCTTGATAGACTACATTTGAGGTATAGACTCTAGCACGATTGAATTTTTTCACAGGCTTCACTAACACCTTTGTATTGCCTCGTGATATTCCTCTTGACAATGCCACGTAAAGTTGCCCATGCGAGAATACCGATTCCGGTAGATAAACACCTACATTCGGAATTGTCTGGCCTTGAGTTTTATTGATTGTCAATGAAAAGTTAAGCCGAATTGGAAACTGTTTTATCTTCAGCTTAAATGGGAATTCTCGGCAGAAATACTCTTTTTCCAGCATGCTGACCAACAACTATTTCGGATCGATGACGTTTTGTTGAAAGCCTCTGCATATAAAACTACTCCCATTACATAATCCATTCAAGGGATCGATATTACGCAACAATATTATTGGGCATCCAATCTTGAGACGAAGGTAATGAGGAGGCAAACCACTAAAAGTTAGAGAGTTTAAGAACTCCATCAGATAGATGTTATTCTTTCGTCTTCTGCTTCGTCAAAACTGTAGTATATCTTTTCATCTCCAAAAAACTTGTCGATCAACTGATAATTAATCTCATCAACATTCTCATTTTTAGTTGATAATATCGCCCTCGAAATTATATATTGCGTCAATCAACGCATCTTTTGATTTAACTTTATCTATATAGGGAACGATCATGTCATTCGGTATGCGAACAAACCTTTCGTCCACCGCTTCTTTATCTCCATCACTGACTCTTAATAAAAAATCTGAAAAACCATGGATCAGTGCGTGCTCTCATATTGAGCGTTAACCGTATATTTTTAATCGTTGACCAAAGAGGTGACACCCATAGACTAGAATCTACAATTTGTGCTCGGGTTCCATGCCTCACGAACGGCAATACTTGCCTAAAATAACCCCCTAAAACTATTATCTTTCCACCGAATGGGAGTGTCACCCCTTTGATGTCTTGCATTGTTCGATCGAGTGCCTCCACCGCTTGCCTCTTTGCCATTGACGCTTCGTCCCAAATGATTATTTTTGCATCTCGAATCAATTGGGCAACCCCACTTTGTTTTTTTATGTTGCACATTGAGTTATTGTCAAGATGGAGAGGAATCTTGAATCTCGAGTGAGTTGTTCTCCCTCCAGGCATATTATTGGCAGCAACAGCCGACGAAGCGGTTGCGAGAGAAGTTAGACCACGTGAACGGATGTTGGCAAGCAAAGTTTTGTACAAAAATGTCTTCCCAGTTCCACCCGGACCATCTATAAAGAAAACTCCTGGACAATCATCGTCTATGTGCCTCATGATCTCATCATATGCGTATTTCTGCTCGGAATTTAGAGAGTCTCAGGCATGCAAGTGTTCATCTTCCACAACTATAGAACTTTCCTCTTGTACCTCACGAAATCCTTCAGTTTGAAAATTGACATCTGCATCTACCATTGGAAGATCAAAATCATCAAGATTCTTACCCATAGATTGTAGAAAAATGGTAATATCAGTTAGAACCATATTACGGGCTCGATTAACCCTTTCACATTGTCGTGTATAATCTTCAGAAAGTGATTCATAGTGGTCCTCCCATAACTAGCGAACATCTCCTGGCTCACAATAAACCAACATCGTCGCAAATAACCTACTAAGAGCAACAGGAAATTGAAATAAGGAGGCCTCTGCAAGACATTGGGATAAGTTTTCATCATTCTCTATTAACCCTCTCTCAATCGCCCTTTCATTGATCCTTGTTGTCGGGGATTCCATTGACGTGAGCTCCAATTCCATGTGTAGTGTTTTGGAAAATCCTTGTACAAATATTGCTTCGCACCCCTCTCTGTTTTATGTCTATCAAAAAATGCAGTCAACATAGTTCGCTTATCTCTCTCTCTATCAACAATATCTACCATTACATCATCATCTCTAAACCTAACCATCTGTTTGTTAGGAAGATGGACTTGCAATGCCATCACGTAAGGGTGCATTAGAGAAAGTGTGATGCTAAAAATTCGCCATATCGCCTCGGGAGGGGAGACATAACATGCATCTTGGAACCTTTTAATTTCATTAATAACGACCCTTTCTTCCTCTGAATCGATATGCACAACTTGTTTATCATGACCCTTGTAAACATACTTAAATATATACTTCATGGAAGTTATACTCGAGCAAGCCTCAACATTGATATGACAATTGAACATTATTAGCCGCTTTGGGTTAAACGGAACCACCCATCTATTATCCAGGATATTACCTCGTACATTCACATTTATTCCACTATTTCTCTGTCGATATAACGGATATGAGTCATCGGCCTGATTTGTTTTGTTGTTGAACTGTTTAGGACATCTGAAATGGCATTTTTCCGGGTCGCCTTGCATATAAGGACTAGACGGTCGTAAATGACCACAAGGACCATGCATCGTGTGTTGTAAGACCAGTTGGTGCATTTGGGGAACCTTGTTGGGTCCGGAATTTCAGTACACACACTCTTGTCATAATGATCTGGATTGGTCATTTTGTATTCGGGTGTCATTATTAGAAGGAAATGTGCTTGCGGCAAACCACGCTTCAGAAACTCGATGACATAAACATATGCCCCAACTTCACCGAGGATGTGTTTCTTGAAGAGTTGGTCTTTCATATCCTCTAATTTGGCACGAAAAACTCTTGCAACAAGGTCTGGCCGATCAGGTGCGGTCTGACCGGGCAATAGCTCTCTAAGGATTTCAGGCCACTTTGGATTGCACGTCATGGTAAAGAATATGTTGGGATTCCCATCATCTTGCACTAAAGTCATGGCATCAAGAAATCGTCGTCGCATATCACGTGGGCCTCTGATGAAACTTGCAGGCAACACAACCCGTTGTACGATTCTACTTGGTATCACCTCACCAACATTGACGCAATCCACAACACCTTGGTATAAATCTGCTCTTATTTTGGCTTCGTTTTTTTGACAAAAATCCAAACGTGAAGTCTCGATCTTGATATAGATATCTACCACGAACTGTTGTAACAAGCTTCCCCCAATAGAATTACATTATCATTCGAACGAATCTGGAACTTATAACAATAGTATTCCCGCATCGTTACAGTTTTCTTGTTGCTTCTCACATCAACCTCTGTGTAATTTGTATGTTATGAAATAAATATAAACGAATGACATGTATGCTTAAGTTGATATTTTGTTAATTAAAACGTGAAAAATTGCAACATGGTTCGTACCATCTGGATCTTCCTCCATGTTTTCATCATCATTAACACTTTGATTCATGCACACTCCATGTCTAGGTATATTAGAATGCCATCCAGGTTCACCGTTGGGAAAGAATAAAGGATAGGACAAAGGGTCATAACAACTAAAGTAATATTGAATATTTTGGCTATAGTCAGACTTTCCATACACAACAATACTTCTCTTGTATGTAGTTATGTTGTCATTGCCTTCAACCCAAATTCCAGCAACCTAACATAATTGTAGAAATAAATTTATTTAGTGTATAATCTAATCTTATTTCAAAAAAATGAACCAAATAATTGTATTCAAACCTCTGATGTGGTCGGTCGATTGTACACCCTTTGGTCAAGTTCCACTGAAGCATTCAAAGTGACTCTATAGTTCTCGAGTGGTCCGATCTCACCAAGGCTTCGAAATGTTGTCACATATGGGTTAATAGAAAGAACACGAGTCAAAATTTCAATGACATTTCTATCGAGATTTAGCCACTGTAGTCTATGCGATAACTCTGATTCTGAATCATAAAAGTACAACTATAAGTACCTAGGTTGTCCATCTCTCAGCACTAACTGATTGTTTTTATGATATACAGCTCCGTACGCACGAAATGTATATACTCCAGATGTCATGTTTGCCATTGAATTGTCCAAGTTTACACCCATTGATGTGAACAAAAAGTTCGTATTGTATGCACGTAAGTTGTGCCTAAACATTTCGCCTAATTCAGATTGCGATGAGAAAAGACTAAATAGTTCTTCAGGAAGGGTGAGTATGCTAACTTTGTCTTTCCTTTCGTGCAACAAAATGAAGGAAATTCAAATTTTAACCGTTTTGCTCCACAATATATACATGGATTTAGTTCCTTCAAGACACGATGTTCTCTGGGTATACCATTATAAACAAAATCATATGGATCCCCCTGGAGGATGTCATGTGGGCTCGAAGTATTGACATTGGTCCTACTACAACCTCCTACATGATAAGATAGTTGAATGTTTATAATTAATGATTTTTTCTCTACAGGACGTGAAATTTAAAAGTAACTCTAACCTCTGAATACTTGACTGGTAACTTCATCAAAAAGAGGTAGGAGTATACCACGTTTACTTCGAATGCCTATGTAAGAAAGAAAATGTAATTTAAAGACGATTTTAATTAATAAAATTGGTAAAAGAATTTTAAAAAATGCATGGTTTTACCGTTAAAGTTTTCATGTGCCAAATCCTAACATATTGGAACAATTCATTCTTTGCCTGTAACACTTGTTCCTTGTGTGTTGACACTTGTTCTATTTGTGTTATTTTATTTATTACGATGATAATAATTTCTGTTAACAATTTTTCTCTTTTCAGCAATAGTCACCGCACTGACAGGGGTTGTTTCATTAACATTCACATGCAACGTCTCCATAAGGGTCGTAGATTGACTAATTCCTTCACCATTAGCTATTTTTCTCATTTTGTTCTTTTGCTTTTGTCGTTCATAATATCGTCTGTTGTATTCCTTTCTTTTTTCTGCAACAATATTGTTTAATATAAATATATATATACAAAATATTGTGACATTTAAAATGAGTGTTTCATATACCTTTTGCTACATCTACATCAACTTGCTTTACATCACCGTTTGCAATTTTGTCATCACCCATCCTCATTAGACACAATAAAATGATAGAAATTTAATAATATGGTTTTATCTATGAAATGAAGTATAAATGTTGGATTAGGAATGAACGAAGTCAAGATAATAAATTTCGAGATTGAACAAAAATTAACTTGTCATTCTTGTTTTTTTTTACCTTGATTGTCTTGGATAGAAGTTTATTAGATAGATTTATCAAACACATTACTCTTTCTTTATTGGGTATCTAATAATTTTCTTAGTCAAAACTATATCATATAAGAGAAAACAATTAAACTTAAACCAAGATAATATATAATACATATAAGTTCTCAAATCAAAAAAGACAAAAAAAATACATGATAACACTAATCACATATTTTTAGGTTATCGAAATTCTAACGGCATTTGCTTCGGGCATGTGTGGTTCTACCACAATTGTAGTTTACTCCGAAGAACTCAAAAAGTTATCTAAAAATAATTGAATATACATTTTTAATAGAATAGAATATGTAAGTAATAAAATAGAATATTAAAAAATATACGCAACTTGTTACGTACTTCTACGTGCAAGCCTATGGACGAGTATAACTCGAGATGCATATATTATAGAATTATTTACGACTGCACGAGCTATGTCCATAAAACGGAATCGTGTCGAATCATACAACTGCATCTTTTTTGTATTTTTCCTATTATGGTTAATAGAAAGGTTAGTTACTATAATAATTTGATAACGGGTTAATAATATACACACTTAGTATACACACTTACTGTCCATCTTGGAGAAATATTCTAAAGTGTGCAAATTGCAAGAAACCATTAGTCCGGAAGGATCTTACTCGTTGACCCGAGATGATTTTCCCAACAACATCTAAAGCAAATATTATGATAGTTAAAAAAATTAGATTTACATTATCAATGTGACAACTGTCGAAATTCGAGCTTTCAGGTTAGCTTCTATTATGTTTGTTAGAGTTATTTTAGATAATTAGAAGAATAAGAGTTAGATAGATTAGATTAACCGAAAAATCTCTAGCATTTCCGATAGTCGCTAAAAATGTCCGGTTCCGACCCGTAACTATCCGAAACGTCCAATATAGTGCCAATTGCCCTAATTTATACACAATTTATACAAAATATATATAGTTTTAGAATGTTAAATATAAAACCTTTATTTTTATATAATTTAAACAATTTTGAACATATTTTGAAGGAAAAAGGCAAAATTTGAGAAAACGGACTTTTAATTTCACTTCTTTTGGGCTTAAAGTAAATTTAAAAAAAAATTGTTGGGATGGGTGGGGCCCATACCCATGACCGGCCACCCCCCCCCCCCCCCCATTTCACACATATAAAAAGAAAATTTTCTTCTCATTTGCTCATTTTCAAATTCAAAATTCATCTCATCTCTCTCTCTCTCTAAAAGTGAAGAGGCACTTCCATTTTCCCTCTCTGCCTCTCTAAAACTAAACTCCAGCCATTATCATTAGAAATCTTCATCGAAATCAAGTTCATAAAAGGATATAGAAGCTCTAATCATCATCCAAAACAAGGTAATAACTCTACTCTCATTTTTCTTGCAAATTATGGGTGAAAAACCCACTTTTCTTACATTTTTTAGCTACTTCTTCTAATATCTGAATTTCCTGAGTTTGTGGATAGATTATACACCAAAACATGTAAACATATTTATACAATGGTGGTAATCTATGATCCACACAATAAAACTCAAGAAAATAGGTGAAAAACATGATTTTATGTGATTATGAACAACAATGGTGATTTTTGGTGCTGACAGATTTCATGCATGTGCATAAATCGTCCATTTCTTCCAAATAATATGTTCATATATCATAAGTATTCTTCTAAAAGTTTATTTTGTGAGTTGGGGTTCTAATCCAAGTGGTCTCACTTAAAAACAATGGGTTATCTTTGAATATTCATCCAAAAACACTTGATTTTTCTTCTGGAATTTAATTTAATGAGTTATCTTTCAAATGCCACTAGTTTCATTCAAAAATATGGTGATTTGAGGTTTCAATTAGTCAAAAAAAAAGGAGTGTGCATTCTGTCCAAATCTGACAAAAATATGATTCTTCCTTTGAGAGTCAATTATATGAATTATCTTTTGTTGGCAAGTGTAATCACATGAAAATATGGAGTTTTGACCCTCCAAACACCTAAAACATTTTAGGTGTGCAAACAGTAAGACCACAAGTAGGTAAACCCTACTTTTCATGTCAATATCTCTTTGAATATTTGTCCATAATGCATAATTCTTTTTCTGGAGTTTTCTTTTATGAGTTAGGATTCATATGAATCCAGTTTCATTCAAAAATATGAAGTTTTGAGGCATTAACCAATTTATTAAAGTTAAGTGTGCAATCTGTCAACTAATGACAGAAGTGTGCATGCATCTTTGGTGGTGCCATATCTCCTTCATAACTCATTCAAAATGAGTGATTCTTGTTTCAAAAGTTTCCTTTATGAGTCATGAATTCAATCCAACTGGAATTTGAGTCATGAATTCAATCCACAAATGAGTGTTCTACTAACATGGTGTAATATGCCACACCGGTTGTGACAGATTCTGTTTCATAAATTATTTGACCTATTTTTACATCTCCTCAATGCTTGAAATTTGGTCACAATGGCCTCAACTCAGTATAGTACCGCATATAAAAATATGAGAGATTTTGGCATTTTATAAAGTAAATTGTTTTAATCTTTATCATGCTCTAAAGTTTCTGCCAGAATCTGAACTTCTGGAAAGTTTGTAGTTCACAAACATTAGTCTTTTAAAGGCCTTTATTGGCACAAACATATGCACAAATGGTAAAATCCATAATTTTGGAACTAATAAAAAGGACATAAGTGCACTATATATGATGGTCAAATGATCAACCGAATTGGACAATTTTGGACAAATATGGACATCTTTAGATTTAAGACTTTTTCACCTACCTAAGTAACCTTTGGTCATATAAGTGACCATTTTGGGTATTCCTCTTTGATAGGGAAATGGTAGACCGGCGTGTGGGAGCGGATCGTGTTTTAATTAACTGAAGTTTTAGCTAAAAGGTGAGTATTCACGGCCCTTATTTTTAAATGTTTATACGTTTTGGGGTGTAAAGCATGTCGTTTAAAAGGAAATTGAATTGATTTATATTGATTAATGAAAAGCATATAAATCTATACAATAAGCAAAATTCTATTACATGATGACATGTTGAGTTATGTGAAGTCCCCGTGTTACACTACTATTTAACTCTATAATGTTTGAGCCGATAATATTTGTGGATAGCGCTATTTGGTTGGCATACCCACCTAACTGGCAAGTAGGGGTGCACTTTATCAATTAAGAATGCTCTACACATGTGGACTTTAGGTCCACCGCTGAGGTAGTTCGTGGGGCGTAGAATGTCGTTTAGGCTTAGTAGTGGCTCAATTCTTTAATATCATGTGTAATCATAATATGTATTTTTGCTCATAAAACTTTAAAACATTAAAGTTGATGCGATCATTTGATTTGCTATATTTTTTTATATACCTTGCATATGAAATGTTTTGTGCATTTGAAAACCTGTGAACTCACCAACTATTTGTAGTTGACACTTTGTTTTATCATGCTTACAGGAAACTAGAAGTTAACCGATCAAGTTTTGTGTGTTTTTGTGGAACACCAATCAAAATTTTGTTTATCTTAAATTTGTTGAAATTTGCTTATTTAAGACAAAGTAGTCAAATTGTAAACTATTAAACTTTAAACTTGACGTTCTAATTATTTATGTATGGTTGGTGTTTATATTCCTATTGCTGTGAAACTTTGAACTGTTGTACCTCGTGTTTCCGTTTTAGCGGGGTGTGACATGCTTGCTATCAGAGCCTTAGGTTATAGAGAACATCGGTTTTCTAACAAAAACAATGCACTATAACCAAAATTTTCAAAAGTTATTTCCTTAGACATATTTAGAAGTTTAAAAGTTCACTACTAGTATAACTACAATGAGCATCGTTCTAGCATATCATAATTAGGCAAAGTCTGATCACCAATGTCTAAATATGGTATGAATAAGAAGGGATTTGGAATACTTATACTAAAAATTAGCATAGATCGGAAAACTTCTTATTTCAAATCGAAAAATAATGTGAGTTCGCATGAGTATTATAAAATGTTTCTAACGTTTATAAAAATTTTCTTTTATTTTTTTTCATTTCCATAGTATCATGTCATCGTCGGAAAATTCCCCAAATGAGTCTGGTTATATCACTGGTCGAGTTAGGAGGACTGACCCGACCCATGAAGAATATGACCCTTCTGAGCACAATCATGACGAGGATACTGCTGATTCCTCTGCTCGATCACTCACTTTTATGCCTGTACCTTCACCTACTGGCGAGGGTACATCTCGAGGACCAAGGACAATCAAAACCGCTCGAAAGCGCATTCTCCCTGTCAGAAGAGTGACTTTCGCGGTTCCTTCTATACCTTCGGAAGAACCATCCCAATCACGATCCAGGTCGCGAAGTGTGACTCCTCCTTCTCCAGCAATAGGAGTTACCGTAGCCCCAGGGGATGACCGCGTTAGAACACGCATGGGTCTCCAGAATGGTTAATGAAGCAGAGCTCCACTAACACAGACTGGACCATTACCGACAATCTATAGATGACGTCCTGGCGATACTACATACACCATGATGTTGATCATAACTTCTCTTAATGATTTGAATATGATTCCTTTGTATACTTAGTGAAATTCTAAAGTATAAGCTTCTGTTCATATTCAGCGATAGCATACGCTGATTACCATCAGCGATCTCTGAAGATCAAGGAACAACAAGCTAATCTCTGAAGACCTGAAGATCAACTATCACACCATAAGACCACTCAGCGAATGTCAAAGACCCTAGCTGAAGAAAGAGATAATCAACTAAGTGAACTGAAGCGGTTCAGCGATAGCAGCGATTATCTAATCAAAGTGTGAAGTCTTGTGAAGTCTCAGCGATACTGAAGTTCATCCTTGAAGATTCAGTATCAACGATCAAATGAAGCTTCCTTTACAAGATTAAAGATTGATCTTATCCTCGATGCACAAAAGTCAAACCTAATTCCTTGTTAGAAAAGGACGTACGAATTGTCTCTTACGTCCCCATCATATCTGAAAATGGTACTGTTCATATTCGGCCAAAAACATGGCTGTCTTATTAACAAGGACAAGCTTCCTATCCAAGCTTGACACGTGGCATATACCTTTTGTCAAACGGGTATAAATAAGATGAAGATATCTTATTGATTTACCTTTTGGTTTAGGGATTAATCTCCAGACTTTGTTCCTTTCAAATTGATTTAGCTCATCCTGCATATCTAAAATCCAATCTGGATCTTGAAGAGCTTCAACTGGCTTTTTGGGTTCCATGCTGCTTAAGAAATTCACATACAAACACTCATTGGCTGTTGCTGATCTTGTTTGAACACCTTTTGATGCATCACCAATGATTTGATGAATAGGATGACTAGATCTCCATTTGTTCACATTTATAATGGTTGAACAGATGATACATTAATTGTTGAAAGAATCATAATCATCAATAATTGCTTGAGTGTTAGTATCATGGTTGATAACTGAATGTAGATCTGAATGCTCCTCCTCAAATGGTATATTCTGTACTGGTTTAGAAGTTGTAGGCACAGTTTCAGAAACAGGAATATTCTGAACTGATTAAGAAGGCATGTGTACAGATTCAGAAATAGGAATTTCTGAATTTGAGGTTGAGACTGGTGGTGCTGTGATGTTTGATATTTGAATTTATGAAATTTCTTGTTTTGTTATGCTTCTGAGGAGAGAGGGATTCTGATAATCTGCAGAGACATTAACAGAAATACCAAATTAGTCTTGACATAAGATATCTAAGTTTGATTTAAGTAAAGTTTGAGATTCAGAAGTTTGATTTGTCTTGCTATGTTCTGAATCCAAGCTTTCAGAAATAGGGTTAAGTGTGAGTTCTGAACTGTCTTGTTCAGAAGTCAATGTTGGCTCATGAAATTGAATATTAGTAGTTTCAATGATCCTTTGAGTTCCTTTGATTAATACTCTATATGCCTTGGATCTTTGAGAGTAGCCAACAAAGATACCAGCTACACTTTTTGGTGCAAATTAATCTAAATGATGTGTATCATTTAAGAACACAACAAGAACTGTCAGATCTGACAAGTTTTTCTCTAACCTTCAAGAACAGATGAATTGGCTCTGATACCAATTGTTAGATCCCAAACAATCAAGATATAGAAAGATAACAAGAAATAGATCACCGAATGTTGTATATTGTATTGATCAGATGAACAGTATTACAAAATATGTCTTTACAAGCTTATGAAAAACGTTAGTTCTAACTATCTAACAAACTATCTATTTATACATGAAATAGAAATGCTAAAGTTACAGTACAAAAATGACAAGCATGTTCAGAACTACTTCTGAACTTCTTCAGAACTTCTTCAGAAGTGTCTTCAGAACATTCTTCAGAACTTCTTCAGAAGTATCTTCAGAATCTTCAGAACTTCTGAAGTTGCCACTTCAGAAGTTATGCCTTAGTCTTTTATCTGCTTGTCTTCTGAGTTCTGAGTCTTTCTTTCTTCAGATCTTTCTTACTCTTCATAACCTAATACCTTTTGAAGCTATATTAGTATCTCTATCACTGAGGTTGTCTCGACTGCATGTTTTACACAGGACAGATCAATAATAGTCAAAAGACACCTCAAAACTTCTTATGAGCTAATAAATGGAAGAAAACCTAATATTTAATTCTTACACATCATTGGTTGCAGGTGCTATATTCTCAATGATCAAGATAAACTTGGGAAGTTCGACAAGAAATCAGATGCAGCAAAATTTCTGGGCTATTCACTAACATCAAAAGCGTTTCGAGTCTTCAATCTAAGAACGAAAACAGTTATAGAAAGCATCAATGTCGATTTTGATGATCAAGCACAATTGACTTCAGATTACTCAGATTCAGAACTCAAGCTCAACAATCTTACTTCTAACTATCCCTCGAGTTCCAGAGAATCTGAAATCGACGCCATATTTGGCGATTTTCAAGGAGAAGAGATACCCTATGCAGATATGGACAGAGGTGTACCGAATAGACCAACAGAGGAACTTCGAATCCTTGGAATCAGCATTTAAGGACCCTCTGCATCAAATTCACCTACTGATGAGGAGCCTTCCATTGACTTCATCCATCCTTCCTCAAGTTCAAATGCAAGTCCAGAGGAACCTCTTCCTCATCCTGATGCAAAGAGTTTGGTTCTTGATCCCACTTCCTCTGTGCTTTCATTTGAGGGGAAGAGATTAGGCTCCTCTCCAATTCAAAATACTGAACCAGAAGCTGTACCAGAAGTTGACCCGAACCAGAAATCACAATTGAACCCCCACAAGTCTCCAAACTCACATGAAACGATGGGCAAAAGATCATTCTGCTGATCAAATAATTGGTGATCCTTCTGATGGTGTCAAAACAAGATCAACCACTACAAATGAAGCCTTCTTTGTAAATTCTCTTAGCATGATAGAACCAAATAAAGTGCACGAAGCCCTACAAGATCCTAGTTGGATTGACGCAATGCATGAGGAACTTCTTCAATTTGAAAGAAATAAGCTATGGAAACTTGTACCTTTACCTAAAAGCAAAACTGCTATTGGCACCAACTGGTTAATCAGAAATAAGAAAGATGAGGATGGAATAGTTGTTCGAAACTAGGCAATATTGGTTGCAAAAGGCTATTGTCAAGAAGAAGGGATTGATTATGATGAAACCTTTGCTCCAGTAGCAAAACTTGAAGCAATTAGATTGTTTTTGGCGTTCTCTGCATACAAAGTTGTCAAAGTCTATCAAATGAACATAAAATTCACCTTTCTGAATGGCAAACTGAATGAAGAAGTATATGTATAGCAACCTTCTGGTTTTGAACGTGCCGCTTATCCAGATCATGTTTATTTTCTAGACAAAGCTCTGTATATATGCATTAAAACAAGCACCAAGAGCATGGTATGATCGTCTTTCAAAATTTCTAATCAAGAATGAGTATGAAAAAGATACAATTGAAATGTACTTTGTTCCTACTGAGTACCAACTTGCTGACATTTTTACTAAAGCCTTGGATGAAAACAAATTCAATTTTCTAATCAGTAAGTTGGGTATGCTCAATATCTGATAAGACACCAGAATCTATTGTCAAATCGCTCTTCTGCATCATTTCCTTAAGCATGTGCTTTTAAAAATCTTTTTATGTCATTCTCTGGATTCATATCTACATCACAAGCATACCAGAAGCTTCTGCCTATTCTAACAAAGCCTTTGCACCTCAAAATGTATATTATTTTTACGACGTTCTGATCCAAGCACAATTTAAGGGGGAGCAGAGCAACAGATGCACATGTCAAGGCGGAGCAAACGTTCATGCATATATCAAGGGAGAGCAATTTATGTTTTTGTATGGAAGAAAATATTAAACAAAAGGAGAAACATCTAGAACCTATAGTTTAACTTTTGCCGCCAAGGTTAACCTGAAGTCTCTGGCATGTCTATCAATTTTTCTAGGTTACAAATTCTGCAAGTTCGTACGCAACCCAGGATTTATGTACTAACTCTTGTCTTCAAGGTTATACAGAATCCTCTGGGTTGTTTTGCGAACCTGCTCAAAGAATCCTTCTCTGAAAAATATACATGTCACTTCCTTCTGAACTAACTCTTGCCGTAAAGGTTATACAGAAGCCTTTGACATGTTTATTTTTTTCTCTGCAAAGATTTCAAGTCTCTTTCAAACTTTCTATTAGTCACAAAATTATTTTACATGACCAAATGATTGATTTTAAAGTTTTTTTTTTGACTAATAAACGCTCTAGATCCTAATGAGCATCGAATTTCTGAAACAAAGCACAACTGAAGTGCTTCAGAAAACAATTTTGAAAGTTTAATATTCATCAAGAGCCTCTATACTAACTCTTGCCTCCAAGGTTACACAGAAGCCTCTAGTATGACTGTGAAACTTTCTGCCAAGACATATTTCCTAGAAACATAAGTAGTCATAATCTCTGGAATAACTCTTGCCGCCAAGGTTATACAGAAGATTCTGCCTTACTTATTTCCTCTTCTGAAATATGATCTTCACAAAACTTTCTTCTGGTCCTAAAAGGAATTTAAAGATCAGTTAGATTGCTTTTCAAAAAAATTACATGACCCTAATTCTCGATGAGTAATCTCTTTCTGGGATGAATTTACATTGGAGTCCCTCCAAAGATTCAAGTGTAACAAATAAAAAATGACAGCCTGTTATTCACGTCTATCTCCCCAAACGGTTTCCCTTCCTGACACATAACCACATGACCAAATCTTAATCGACACAAGAATGAACGCCAGACACGCGTCAAAACCTTATGGAACGCATGCTGAAACGTTTCCTAGGCCACGTAATCCACGATGATCATTTCCTTTAACCACTCGAGTATCTTTTCAAATCAGATTATTTAAACCCGATTTTCACCTTCATTATTCTTTTTACCATCCCTGATTGTTCGTGCCACCAAAACCTTCCAAAGCTTAAAAACTACAACTCTCGAAACCCTAACTGTTCAAATGGCTGCTCAGAACGAAATTCTTGCAAATATGCATGACCAAGATCAAATGGTGGAATCCATGACTGCTGAAAGCACTCCAATAGTGCTCTTACCCATCAAACCAAACAACTTCCAAGTGTTGCTCACCCCCTCTACCTATTGTAAAGACTACTTAATCATAATCGAGTGTCTCCATGTCCATATCCTGAACCAAGCACTAACAACGTCAAATCCAAATGTCCTCGAACAATTTGTTCAACAGTGCTAGCAATCTTTGTACATCAAAAGCGATTTCACACTCAGTGGGCACTTCAACTACCCAGATGATATACATGCGGTTGAAGTTACAATTACCAAATAGAAGATTGCAATTGTTTTTAACCTTCACACACATGAACACCTTCCGGTTGCTACTCTTGAACCCAATCCAACCTCCGACGTCCTGGTTCAGTTTCTGAAATTTCTAGGGTACAACAAAGATATAACCACAGTTTCTATGTTTAAACGGACATTCACTACCTCCAATTTGGAACGTTTTAGTTTCAATTTTGAATAAGACTCTTACCTGCAAGATCCGTTCCATGGATCAAGTCAGCACCAATGTCTTAACAATCATGTATGGTATGTTCTTCAATCGACCACTGGACTATGTTGAACCTCTGTATACCGAAATACACGGGGTTGTGTATCACAAATGCTAAAACAAAGTCAACGGCAAACCTCCTCTAGCTCTAATGTTTCCAAGATTTTTCCCCCTGTTCATTCGAAGAGCCAATATGAAATGGAATATTTCATACAAAATCAACGTTACAAAATCTCACCGTCCCACAATCCACAAAGACGGCTACGCAAAAATGCGAGAACTTTCCAGGTATATGCTAAACCTTATTCCTGACACCTCTCCTATTCTCCAAAATTATAGAGACTATATGGTGATCTCAGAACAAAGATCACCTACTACAGAGTACCTAGAATACAGAGTAGTCAGTGAGGAGTCTAATGAGCCTGAGAATGAAAATAATATGAGTGACAACAAGAGTGTTTCTAACCAGCCTGAGAGAGAAGAAAGAATGAGAAATGAAGATACCCGAAGAGGCACAAATGAGGGAAGCCAACTGAGTCCACCCCGAGCAACCACATCTGCTAGGGCTTGTGGTAACACACCAACACCTATTGAAACAGGATGTCCGCTCAGTCCAAACCCTAACGCAGAAGCCAACTGATCAGAAGCCATCTCAATTGCTTCTAAATCAAGCACGTCCGGGGAATCCAGCTCATCTTCTTCCTCTTAACAGAAAGAAGACTTGGATATAACAGTTCAATTACCCCAGAACTCGCCACCCTCCCATTACAACATTGTTGTCTCTATGACCAATGACATAGATTGGGCAGAGGATGTCATGTCCATGGCAACCGCTGGTCCAAATGCCAACGAATTCCTGTCAGAGGGGTTATAGGAACAGGATGCACCACGTACCTCTGATTTTAACATGTTTCAAGGTACGCACACCAAAACTGACTCTCCAATTTTGGAGGTTGGAGACCAAGTCAATTTGGTGTATTCATCCGAACAGGAACCTCGAAAGAGTCCTCAATGTCAAGATAGAAGTCCCTCTGCACACTCAACGTCGAAACATGTGCAAATGAGGGCCCCTATGGATGCGAGGGTCAAGCAGACCCATATGTTGGGGATTCATCGGTTACCCCCCCCCCCCTCCTGAATTTTTCATGAATGTTGCGTTCCAAGCATTCGTTGATCAAGTAAACGAATCCTTGAATGATCTAAAACTTACAATCCAAAATTCAGATGCCAATTTAAACAGTGAACTTCCTGTTGTAAATTTTTCCCTATGCAATATCCGAACTACGCAGAAAGAAAACACGGATAAACTTGTTCAATTCCATAGTTTCCTTATCCCTGCACATGTCGCTCGGTGAAATTTGGCAATAGAGCAATTCCAGAAGTTTGAGAGTGATTTAAAAGCTAACACAGAAATTTGGCAATAGAGCAATTCCCTCTGAAATACCGTCTACTTCAACATCTACATCTACCATCCCCTCTAAATAACTTCAAGCCTTTGCTGTCGATATGAAGAAGTTGTTAGATACAGTTGCACCACGCACAGGTTCTAAATCCTCTGCACTGGTATCTAAGGCAGACCTGGCTAGCTTTCAGAAAGCTATGATAGAAAAGTTCACAGATATAAACGTCAGGTTCGTCTCCAAAGCTGATTCTTCTACCAAAGAACTTAAACAAACATTCTTAGCAAACCTCTTCAAGTCACCAATCCCACGCTCACTCAAAAGATCACTGGTATTGAAACTTCCATCAATGAAAAAAGTAACTCACTTCAAACCAAACATGATCTCCAGACCAAGAAGTCAAAGGCAAAAGAGGATAGAGCCTGTAGAAAGGCTGAACTCAAAAGAAAGAGATATGAGGACGAGGATCCAGATGCTTCTGATCCTCAGAAAGGGGAGAACACTGAGAAAAGACAGAAGATTGGTTCTTCTTCTAAACCATCAACTTCAAACCAACAACCTGGCTTCACCTCTTAACCAGAAGCAACCAATCGACACAAGAATAGCAAGCCTCAACCTCTATAACTCCTCAAACTCAAGTTCCCTCTAGGTCACAAGCTCAAGCTCCTATGGCTATAAAACCCTTAGCCATGATGAGCAGAGTTGGAACGTACATTGTTCCTGGAGACGTCTCTGCAATAATCCCTACAACCTCTACTCCTCTATCTTCTGATCCTACAATAGCCAGAATGGTACGAAACTTGATCCAAGAGTTGAAAGGAAGCAGAAGACAACCTGTTAGATCTAATTAGCCCCAATCAGATAGAAAGTTTTATAAAGAATTGTATTTTGGGTTTTTTGGGGTTTTTTGTGCTTGGGCTTATCATATGTAATGGATACCTATATAAATGGTGTCTTGGTCATTTTATCATTGGGTGACTTGGGATAGAATATACTTTGCGCACATACAGACTTATAAGAGTCGATTAATTCCAATAAGTGGTGTTCTTCACAATTCTCCTTCACAATGATGAATACATGAATATGAGTTGATGATTTTGTGATTATTGTTCTTTAATTCTCTATCTCTTCTCTACAATTTATGGAGTTTTCTCAATTGTTGTCAGTTTGGGATCCAACATTTGGTATTAGAGCTTTTGTAAATATATCAGCAAGTTGGTAATTAGTGGAGACAAAATACATTTCAATTGTCCCTTTCTGCACATGATCCTTTATGAAATGATACCTAACATAAATGCTGTCTTGGTCATTTTATCATTGGGTGACTTGGGAGAAAATACACTTTGCTCACATACAGACTTATAGGGTCGATTAATTCCAATATATGGTGTTTTTCACAATTCCTCTCCATAATGATGAATACATGAAAATGAGTTGATGATTTTGTGATTATTGTTCATTAATTTTCTACCTTTTCTCTACAATTTATGGAGTTTTCTCAATTTTCATTTCTGCACACCACATGTTTGATGAAATGTGTCTGTGAAGATTTAATTTCTATTTGATTAGATCTGATCAGTTTTACCACATGTGGGTATGTGTTTTGATTAATTTTGATCTCCCTCCTTCATTGGTCTAATATTTTAAGCACTAAGTAGGTGGTTGATCTTTGATTCCATCTTGTTGTGTGCTTGAGTCCATAGCTTCTTAGCATCTTGGTAGTTGGGTTGTTGATCTTTGATCTGGCCTTATTTTAATCTGAGATTGGACTCTTTTCGTTCAATTGGGTTTAGTTATCTACAAATCAATAATTTTGTATAGATTTGCTGTTGCCCATTGTTCATTTTGTAGCAAAATGATTAACACAACCTTGATATGAACTGATTTTGGTTCAAGGTTGTCGGATCTTTCAGCTTTTGCTGTTAAAATTCCAAAACAAGAAGTTTTGCTGCTGTCCAAAATCAGTCCTAGTTACACAAGTTTTGCTACAAAGCAAATTGATTCTAGTTTGGCGTATCTTGAACAGATTAGGCAACTACGTCTATGGATATTGGTAACTTTTAATTTCAAATGACTAGTGCATATGGTGTCAACCAACAGATTAGTTTAGTTGGAAATCCTCTCAAAACCATTATCTACATGTTGATTGGAGTAAAATTGCAACTGTTATTGATACTCTTTCTATTATACTCATTGCCAATAGTGATGTAATGTTTTTGAGGATTTTCAACCCAGTTGAGCCATGACAGGTGCCTCTTCTATGATCGTTGTTATTTGAAAAGTTGGAACATAATGCTTATAACTCAGCGTGCAATTGAACAAAGTGTGCTGAATATTGCTTACTCACCAATAGTGGCAGAAAATTCGTGGCACTCATACAGGCATTTATCAAAGACATTTCATCTTTGGTCACTATTTTGGGAAGATCAATTCTTGAAAAGTACATGGTCAAATTTACAAAGTACACTTTAATCCTAGAAAAAGTCTTCACATATGAAACAAAATATGTAGCAGAAGCATGATCAGAAGCTCTGGGTATGCAAGTGTGATCATAAGTATAATCTTAGATCAGAAGATTATCCAGAAGCAAGTTCATTCAGAAAAGTCGATCAGAAGTTTTGAGTTCAATATGTTGTCCAGAACTCACTCACCCCCTTACACCAGAGTATAGACAGATTCAAAATGTAAAGGGTCAGATTGGTGTTGTCACTTCGATGTCCGGCTATAGATGCGGTACTGAGTTGTTGAATTTAATTTGCGTCTTCCTGTAAAGCTGTTAACAGCAGCTAAGAACATAATTTGATTCAGAGGAAAAGATGAGGATGTCATGTTGTTGGTTTCATAAAGGAGATTCAAAGCTGAATTCTAAACTGGATATGAAGCATTATTCAGAAGCATTATATCTTTCCGATTAGTTATCGTCATTTTCGTCGTCTCTCCAAATTTCCTCTAATCTTCAATCTGGTGTTCAAAGAATTTCTATTTAGAAGCTTAACACAGAGGGTGACCTTAATCAGAAGAAGCTTAATCAGATAAAATTTCCAGAAGTATTCGATCTAGAAGCCTATTCAAATCAGAAGCTATACACAGAAGCCATACAAAGCTTCTAAAAGCTTCTCAGAAGTCATAAGTCTACTTCGATCAGAAGTATTTTTCAGCTGTTATCCAGAAGCTAAACCATTCCAGAAGCTGTCTAGAAGATGAATTTAGAAGTTATATGCTTCAGAAGCTTCGATCAGAAGCCATACAGAACTTCTGGAAAGATGTCCAGAAGTTCTCTTTTATTGATCAGATCCAGAAGAGCTTAATGAGAAAGCTTAATGTTTTTTTTTTTGTTCAGAAATTCAGATCAGAAGCTTTGATTCAGAAGCATCTTTTAATTAGAAGGATTTTCGTTCGAAAGCACATTTTTCGGAAGCATTTGATCAAAGTGCTTCTGTACAAAAGTTTTTTTTGTAGTTTTGTTGCATTTGATCACAAGGCACTGTTTCCAGAAGCCCCGATCAGAAAATATTATCTTCAGAACCTCTCAGAAGCAAAATTTTAAGATCTGAAGCATTTCTCGATCTGAATGAACTTGATGTGCAGAAGCTTGTGAAAAATCTTTCTACAGAAAGATATTGCCTTGTCTGTATTAAGCTCGACCTTGCAGTTGTGTTCTGAAGAGATGGGCTTAATGTTTGGAGATGATCTAGCTTACAGTAACAGAGATGTTCAATAGGCTGAATGGCAGATTGAGTTATTTGTACGATTGGTTAAGGAGAACGCGCCTTCTTTTGAAACTGTTTCAGCTTTACGTGCTGCAAGAGTTCACTCGAGTCTTAATTAGAAGCCGTACAAAACTTCTGTAAATTTGTCCATAAGTTTCCTTTGTTTTTCCAGAAGCATTTTTTTGTTAGAAGCTTTTAATCAGAAGAAGCTTATTCCAATCAGAAGTTGCAAAGCTTCTGTTTGCAGTCCAGAAGTGCACTTCTGATCAATTTTTCTGTGTACAAAATATGTACCGAGCTTAACCAGAAGTTGAAATCAGAAGCTCATCCAGAACTCAATAAGACAGCTTAATCCGAGCTTAATGAGACAGAGGTTGTTGTCTAGAAGCTTAATTCGATCCAGAACACATTAAGATCAGATGTCTAATCAGAGCCCGCGAAGACCAACATTCATGATGGACCAGAGACGGACCAGGGGTAGTCCAGAGCATGAAAATCAAAGTTCATTGGTCCAGAGCTAACGTCGAACCAAAGCCCATAACCTGATTATTTTTCAATTTAGTCATGAAAGCTGGATAGAATGTGTAAAATGTCTCGCTTTTTCAAAAATATGAGCCTACATTTGGTGGGAGCTTGTAACGCCTTGAAGACTTGAAAAAATGGCACATAAGAGCTTCTAATGAAAGCAAGGGGGAGAGTTTATTTGATGATACTTTCTTTATAAAACTTTAGGTGGAGATTGTTAGATCTAATTAGCCCCAATTAGATAGAAAGTTTTATAAAGAATTGTATTTTGGGGTTTTTGGGGTTTTATGGGCTTGGGCTTATCATATGTAATGGACACCTATATAAATGGTATCTGGGTCATTTTATCATTGGGTGACTTGGGAGGGAATACACTTTGCACACATACAGACTTATGAGAGTCGATTAACTCCAATATGTGGTGTTCTTCACAATTCCCCTCCATAATGATGAATACATGAATATGAGTTGATGATTTTGTGATTATTGTGCTTTAATTCTCTATCTCGTCTCTACGTTTATGGAGTTTTCTCAATTGTTGTCAGTTTGGGATCCAAACACCACCAATCCCCACAAGACCACAAACCACTACTACCAGATCAAGAGCTCAAGGTCAAGCATCAACCTCCACTCCAAAAGGTCACATTCCAAAAACCTCTCAAGCTCTAGAGGTAAACATTCCAGAAGCTCCGATTGCCGAAATTTCACAAGTTCAATTGCATCCTGATACAGAAACATCAACAAGCTTGCCAATTTTTTAAGCCTCAACAAGCCAACCAATTCCTTCTAATGACATGATGAAAGCTCCAATGGTTGATCAATCGGATGATCAAGCCATAAAAAGAACTGTGGCTAATCAATGGCATGTTATGGATCCTGACCAACGAGAAATATTTACAAGGGTCCAACCCCCTCCAAACAGAGAAATAATCTACAAAAATATGTATGTTGAAAGGGAGGAAAGGGTAAGCTTGGTAATTCCTGACTTTGCTCCAAATGTTGATGTTGAAACCAAATTCAGATTTGTAAGGTTTAAACAAGACATGAGTGTTTTTTTCTCGACATCTTCAATCAGCAGGGTAACAGGTGTGAGGACGAGATTCTTTGAAAACACGGACATAATATACACTGAGTACAGAGTTCTGAGAAGAAATGGGCAAACCTACATATGCAGAGATAATGACTTACTGACCTTGAACCAAAAGATCTCTTACTTCTTGGAACTTGATGAGTGCAAATGACAATCTTTCATACTTAAGAATATTAAGTTGTATGCAAGCGTTTTTGAATTACAGGGCACATGTAGATTTTCAAATTGCTCTGGTTAGGTGGGTTGAACGCATGAGCATTACCTTTACAAATGAAGTATTGGAGGGAATTTAAACAAAGAGACATGGTGACGTTGTGATTGAGCTAGAAAAGGGAGTTATCTTCAGTAGATATCATCAAAAGAAATTCTTCAAAATAAAAGAAGCTTTTAATTACTTATCTGACTTCTTGGATATCATACGTGGCATGGTGGCTCTGAAGAAAGAAGATGTGCATTTAAACATCAGAAGAGCAGCTTTTGATATGGATGAGCACATAGAAGGAGTAATGACTCTGAGAAAACGCACAGAGACCTTCTACAAAATAATTAGTGGGGATCCAGATGCTGCATTTTAGTCATTACATGTATTTCATTTCTTTTGTAATTCATCTTTCAGTATTATAAAGAATTTTTCAGACTTTGTTCTTTTCTATGTTTATTTTGCTACTGTTCTGCATTCATACTTAGGGGGAGATTGTTAGAATTTATTTCTTTGTAAAAGTATGAATCAAAACTACTCTTGAAGAACAAACTGAAACTCTCTAGAAGAGACATTCCAGAAGATAGAGTATCTTCTGGATATTATACAAGGGACTGCAAGTCACGCTCTTCATGCATAACCAATTCTATTAGGGACTTTGCTTACGTGTCAATGCGTGATAGGCTAGCTCACAGACTTTCTCTTTTGTAATCGTATAAATAGAGTGAGTTACTCCTGTATTGAAAGTCAATTGTTTTGGAGAGAATCTGTGAGATAGATTTTTATTTTTGTACTGTAATTCTTAGCACTCTGAGTGAAATACAAATCATCATTCATTAACATGAATATGTTCATCCATTACAGTTTAGTAATTCTATTTTGATTGTTGATGTTATCTGCTTCCGCTTATTGTTTACTCTATATCTATGATCGACATCAAATGAGTATTTACGGGATCTGGGTTCCAACACCTCCACTGACTCTGAACAAGGACCCTGATGGGAAACTAGTAAATGTCACTTCTTATAGAGGAATGATTGGCTCTCTGCTATATCTAACAGCGAGTCCACCTGATATATTGTACTCTACTTATCTCTGTGCTAGATATCAAGCCGGGCCCAAGGAATCTCATCTGATCCCTGTAAAGCGAATTTTCAGATACTTGAAAGGGACTCCTAATCTTGGCTTTTGGTACCCCAAAGGCTCAGGGGTTCAATCTAACCGGTTTCTCTTATAGTGATTTTGAAGGATGTAACATAGATAGGAAGAGTACCACTAGAGGTTGTCAACTTCTAGGTGGAAAGTTGGTAAGTTGGACAAGTAAAAAGCAAAATTCAGTGTCCACATCAACCGCTGAAGCTGAATACATAGCCGCTGTAATTTGTTGTGCCCAAATTCTTTGGATGAGGAACCAACTCCGAGATTATGATATTAAGCTATCAAAAATCCCTATCTACTGTGATAGCACAAGTGCTATTGCTATAGCTAATAACCCTGTACTTCACTCGAAATCCAAGCATATTGAGATCAGGTTTCATTTTATCAGAGATCATGTTACGAATGGTGAAATTGAACTTCATTTTGTACCCACTGAATATCAGCTCGCCGACCTTTTCACTAAGTCTTTTGATGAGACTAGATTCAATCTATTAATCAGTGAACTTGGTATGTTGAACGTTAAAGAATGAATATTCTCAGTGATCAATCTTATTCAGTGAATATCAAAACGTTATTCAAATTCATTAGTCATCTCATGAACCTTGATTCAGTGATACATATATCGTGCCAAGGTATGTACTTCTATTCCCTACACTCTCTGAATGTATTTCAATTTAGAGAATGATTCTCAAAAGAGAAAACTCATCACAGTAACTTTCATTTAATTCAAATGATGAGGATTTTAAATGGACATTGATTAACATTATTTATTAAATGATAATCTTCTCATTTTTCTAAAAAGGACACGTCAGACCTTTTTCTGACACACGACGGACCTCACCGTTTCCGATCCTATCAAACCCTAGGGACGTGCAATAGGTCGTCATTACTTTTCAAAAAGCTAAAACCATCGTTTAGTTTCTTTCCATTTCATTCTTTAAGCGCTCAAAACTCTCTAAGCAAGAAAAGCATTTGAGTTTCCTCTACAAACCACCAAGAACACCAAGAACAAGCACTTCTACGTTTTTCTTACTTTCACTCTTTCAAGGTTTGCTTTTACTTTTCTTTGCCTAAACAACTTCTTAAATGTAGTTTAAAACTTCTGCCCATCTTCTATAAAATCTCGTTATAAAGATTTTTTTCTTTATAACCTGTCAAAACCCAAAAATCATAAAAACCTGTTCTAAGTTTCTTTTTTAGAACAGAAAACATTTTGGTCATTTTGATCCAAAATAAATACCGTATCTTTCTTAAAACCTATTTATGGTATTATTTTTTTTACCAAAAATAAACGATTTGGTATCTTTTAACTAACACTCTCTTTCAACGTTTTTTATAAATCTGCCAAATAACAAGTATTTTGATTCCGTTCATCAAAACACTTGTTTTCCTATTTGTTTGGTATTCTTTGTACCAAAATTTCTAGTTTATACACTTTTATATTAAGCCATGATTTTTCTATCTGGTGTTCCTATCTTTGAAACAACAATGGCAACCCCAAGCAAGAACATCAACACCTCCTCTTATGAAGAAATTCTCCCTGTCACCAACTTCGTTGCTGCACCAGAAGCTACCTTTTCTATCGAACAAGGCTTCGTTAACCCAGCAACTACGTTGTTGTGTTGGAAATCCCTGCTGACCAACCTTACTTTAATAATGGCTCTCTCTTCATGTAACATCCTGATTTTTGTCCCCGTTGAAGAAGTGTTGTACCGGGCGATCTAATAAAGAAGAGTTAACCTGAGAGTTTGAGCTGTATGGCCATGAGGTTATAGCACCTATCAGAATAGCATCAGTAGTACCAAGTGGTTGACGGTCCCAAAAATTGTGAGTGACAATGGCACGATGCATTAACCGGGTCTTTGATAAAGAGCAATCCCGAGTCCTCTTCATGTTCCACTCTTGAAATAAATGAAATAAGTATTTTGAAGTTAATTATATTGGGTATCTCCTACTAGACGAGAAACGGGATCAAAACGGGTGAAAAGTAGGTAAAATCACCCTCGGTACCAGTTGGGTGATTGTGACAGGCTATTGCGCCATGTCACAGTCGCATGGCACAGTAGCCAGGAGCCATCAGATGCCCTAACTCAAAATCGCCCTCTCGGTACATAGCGGGCGAGTGTGCCATGTTATTGTTACATGGCACAGTCGCCGGGCACAGTCGCGGATGACCAACAATGCATAAAAATCGGGATTTCCTTCTTTTGGCCATATGTCTCTCATTTCATATCCGATTTGGGCGATTCAAAGTGTTGTGGTTTGGTCTTTGGAAGCTCTTTAACATGGAAAGAAAGATGGCTAGAGGTTATTGGATGATTTTGGAGCTCATAGAAGTGGAAGGTAAGATGGCTAGGGTTTGGTTTGTGGTTTTGATTTGGGTTTGATTTTGGTGTATGTTGGATTTGTTTATGATCTAGATGAAGGTTTTATAGGTGGAAAGTTGTGGATCTGAAGTCCTCACCTAATGAGGCTCGATATCAGGTAAAACCTAGATTTAGTCTAAATCTAGCAAGACGAGTTCAAGTTACTTTGTGAAAATGGTGTAAATGCCAAAAATGTCCATTTTGATGTATTAACGTGTTTTAGTTGCTATTTGTCAAATGTTTGAGTATTTTGATAATATGCGAATTATTTGGTTTAAATGATTTTATAAATCTTGAGAAATGCTTATATTTGGGCTCTTAACATTATAATAAATAAAACATAACTATGAGGTGTTTTGATGTTTTATTTTATAAATGAGGGTTTTTTGGTGTTATGCATTATTGAGAATAATGATTAATTAACCATTGGAAAAATACATGTTACTGCATTATGAGAGTTTTTGAAATACATGAGTATAATCTTATTTGGGAAATGGTCTGTCTCAACCAACAATTTGTGGAGATTACATAACTGTTGAGTTATAGAGCTTTTACTCGGTTTTTGAATAAAATGAGTCTCATGGACTTTGTCCGAGTTAAATGACTATATGTCAAGCTTTTGGAGTGATATGCATTCATAGCATAATTTAAGTTTAAGTACATGCATTGGGGGCGTTGTTCATTCATGTCGAAGTCATGTAAATTAGACTGAGTTGCATTTGGATCCATAGGCACATGAGTTAGTCACTTGGTCATTGAGAGACCTGCGAGTCCCTTGTTTAGGGTCTCAAGCCGTTAGGCTTTTTAGTAGTCGGTATTTCAGAGATGAGAATGCTTCTACGACCGTCGGTATTACAAAGATGGTCCCATGTGGATATGCCTCTGCGACCCTGGGTATTACCATGATGAAACTCGTTGGAGTATGCTGTCGGGACCCATGTCTTTTAGTAGGTCTAGGATCGGGGTGTTCTGGAGATGAATCCGTATTGGTCGGGCTCCGGGACCTTAGGTATTGTGGTGGGTACTTGTTGATGTGTCATACGCCGGGACCGTTGTCTTAGGGCTCTATTAGCAACGTCGAAAATATGGTTCACTTCATGTACTCCATTGTCGACAGATACGGGTCTCCCCCATCACCGAAAGGTGTTGTTTTGGGTATTAAGTTTTATCCATTGTTTTCGGTGACGTATTTTGGAGTATAGAGTATGATCCACATTTTGTTTTAGTGGATCTTCGAGACTTAACCATACTTTGGTATTAAAGAAATGGAGCTTTATCCATAATTTGGTATTTGAAACATTTAAATGCATTCACGTTTCAGGTGAGTAAAAGATACAGAGTTCACATTTAAACGGATATTGTATATAAAGCTTTCGTTACTAATGATATTTTGGTCTAAAGCTTTTCTTGTGGAAATGATGAATTTTGGGAAGATGTTGCTTTTATAATGGAGTCTTTTATTTGAGAACTTAATACCTTATCAAGCAAATCATTCACTTTCAATCGATTATAAATTTGTTATAAAACTCTTGAGCTCACTAGCGTTAAGCCTAACCCATTTTCTTTGTTGTCATGTGCATTAGATTCTCGCGGGGTTGGTACTAGCGACATGCGACTTGAGTGCTAGAAAGTAGCACGTTAAAGACCTAGCTTTCGTGACGTTTTTCGCATTCGGAGATAGTGACGCATATTGGTATAGTAACACCCGACCACTTGTGGTTCTTTGTATAAGACTTGGTCTAACTTTGTTGAAGTTTAATTAGAATATTTGTTGAGGCTATACTTGTTTTGATTTATAAGAGAAGAATTTATTCCTTATTTGTTGTATCGATAAAAATTTTAAATTAGTCGCTCTCTTCAAATTTGAGGGTGTTACACTTCATCAAGAAATGCCCTCTGAGCTTTGCTTTTACCCACTCCTAATCTCCAATAGGTTTGGTATACAACCTACTGCACCATGGTCACTACTGACAAAGGTACCAAGCTCCCTGCCATCCGCTTCACTATAAGCATGGGAACAGTCGCAATTACTATTGGAGTTGTCAGAGCGACTCTTCATCTTCCTACTAAGGGATAGGGTCAGCAATGGGTTTCTAAACCCTCCAAGGAAGACATTAAAGATTTCCATTACGTTATTGGTTATATCTGGCCTCAATCAGGGAAGAACCCTTCCAAGGTCAGCAAGGAGATCACGAAGATCGAGAAGAAATGATTGCCAGCAAGGTGGCAATACATCTTCACCCATGTTATTCAGTGCTTAGGCACTAAGACAGACTCTCAAGATCAACTGAGCAAACAATTTTTGGAAATGGATTTCTCTCTATGTCATGGCCGAAAGCTAAACTACGCTGAATACATCTTTAGTGAACTTTACGGCAGGGTTAAGGCTCAGAAAAGGAAGAAGACAATCCCTTATCCAAGATATGTTGCCACTCTCTTGGAATACGTTTATAAGGGATACCCAATTAAGGGTAATCAGAAGTTCTCCTAGATTGCGAAAAAGACTTTGGAAATCGACGAAAAGCCTGGAGATGCTCCATACCTCCCATACATGTTGGAGTTTATCAGGGAACCTACTCCTGAGGTTACTTCGACCCCTACTCCTACCATTTAGGTAAAGAATGTGTCCAGATCACTGACAAGCCCATGAATGATCCACCTTGACTCATTTTTCTTCTCCCCTTATGCAAAAAAAACACCCACTGATGGTCACAAGAAGACCATCGCTCATAAGCCAACGACAAAGAAACAAAAGAAGAGCGTCTCTCTACAGACGACTCTCTCTAATTTCTGCATCGTACAAACACCTCCACTCTCCTCAAACCACGACAATGGCTTCTATGTCTGTTGTCGCTTCATAAGCACTACCTTTTTCAAGGACCTCGGTCACTGAAAACTTAGGCACCAGCTACGCTGAAGCTGTTACAGGTATTACAATCACTGCCTTATCTTCTCCTTCTACCTACTCTTCTTTGGTCCACACATCAACCCATGATTCAGATATGGTTGTCCCCATACCTGAAGAGGTTGAAAAGCGTGCTGCCCAATTATCAGCTTTGTTTCAACATCTGAAAATTGGAAAGCCACGTGCACAGGACCTGAGAATGTTTCTCTTAAACATTCTCACAGACAGGCTTGTAATCCTCAGGACACAACTGTAGCAAGCACCAAAGAACCCTTCAAACATCTACTACCTCAGGTTGAACCGTAGCTATTAATCCTTTAGATGCTCTCAAGGAACCCTTACAAACATCTACTACCTTCCAACTTCTTTCTTCTAACCCTGAGATCTTTTTAGCTCATTTATCTATGTTATCTACTGGTTTCACTGGTGCACCTACCTCTCTTACTGCTGCCACGACTACAACTACAAAGAATGTCTCTGATACATATCTTCCCAAGTCTCCATCTCTCACCGTGGAGCAAATAAAGCAAATCAAGAAAGAGAAGGTTCAGGGAACCTCTCTTCCCAAGCTTTAGAATCTACCTTTCATCTCTCTGCCTCTTCCAACCGCATCAATCCAGATTCTGACCCTGGATCACCTGGTTCAAGAATCTACCCAAATCAAGCATAATCCAGATATTCTTCACCTCTCTGCCGAGCACATATGTACCAAGGTGTCAGAGACACCTTCCTTGAAGAATGTTGTTATAGGCGTCCAATCTATACTTTCTTCTCTCAAGACCTTAGTGAGCAATGCTATCGCTTAAAATACTTACTCAGTGACTCAGTTGAGCAATCGGAATGATAATCTTGAAAAAGAGCTTGCCACTCAGGGCAAGAATATTGTAGATATCCCTGTCTCCTTCAGGAAGCCAATGCCTCCACCTCCTCTCTCTCGGCGGAAGCCCGAGAGAACCTGAGTATGCTGACCGCTACTTAGAAGGACCACTCAGAGACACTTGCAACCATTACGGGAAATGTTGCTACTATGTTGGTGCATGTTCTCCCTCGTGATAACATAGAGGGGGAGAAAGTATTAAAAGAGCTATAGGAGCAGCTTATAAATGAAATTGACACCGTCTTTACCACTGCTGATCCTACTCAGAGAAACATTGATGCTCTGAAGACTCTCATCCCTGATGATGGCGATGAAGAAGAAGAAGAAAACAAAGAAGAGGGTGTTCAAAATGAAGGCATCCCTTTTCATCTCATAGATGAAGAAGACGATGATGATGACGATGACAAGTCAAAGTTTTTCAAATCCCATCGTCCAAGCATAACACAATCGAGGATTGTGTTCAAAGAACCTTTGGGGGACGGACCACCTCCTAACTAGGAGCAGTCTGATCCCTCAGGGAAGAACAAGCAACTAATGGATTCTGATCCATCTTCCCTAAATAAAGAGAGGGAGCTCAACATTGCTGAGGTATGCCTTTCTCTAGAAATATGCATCCCTCTCTCTGAACCCCAACCCTCTGTATCCATGCCTCTTGCTATCCTTACCAATTCTTCCTCTCCAATTCTCAGTGAACCCTGTCCCTCGAAGGTGACTCCCTTGAGTGAACCTTCCACTGAAGACCAATTGATGTACATATCTGAATCGGAGTCTGAAGAGGACGGCCTTATTCACAGGCGTGTACATAGACAACCTATCTCCAAACCAGAAGAAGAGGAGAGAAGGGCTTTGTTAATAAAGGAGCTAGAAAGATCCCGAATAAAAATTCATACTCCTATCTCTCATATTGAAGCTCCTACTCCAATAAACGTCTATGACGAATTCTCATTCCTTACCCCTGAAAAAAGACCAGATGCACTGGAAACTTAGAGAATGAGAGATCAACAACTACAAGATGCTCAGGAAAGCTTCAGGATCGCTGAAGCAATGGTCAGGGAAGACAGAATAAAAGCTAGGGTACGCATACATGAAGTTGAACAAAGCCTCATGGCCGCTGATGCCCTAGCAAAGGAGGAGCTTGTTGCTGATAACCTAAAAGTCAATCCTATCAGAGCTCAAGAGAAAATTTTACAAGCTTTAAATAGAGAAAATTAGGAATCCCAAGAACCAAGAAATGAAGAACTGGAATGGTGCCAGAAAAAGCTCCACTATCATATATCTCCTGCAACAATTACCAATGCATCTATCGAAGGACGAAATTCAAAATCCGGTCTAAAGATAAAGGTATATATATACAAAGATTCCATTCAAAAACGTGAAAAAGAAGAACCCCAGTTTCTGAAGTTCTATGGCTTCTTTGAATGGCTGGAAATCAGAGATGCCATTCAGAAATTGAAATCTCAATTCAAAGATGTTGTAGAAAGACACATCGACCAGCGTGTGCAAAGGATATCTCAGCACGTGACCGTTCCTCCTCATCCCTCCAAATCCAAAAAGAAAATTTCCAAAGCTGATCCCGATGAAGGTCCATGTGACAACTGTCAAAATTCGAGCTGCTAGGTTTGTTCCTATTAAGTTTATTAGAGTTATTCTAGATAAATTAGAAGAATACGAGTTAGTTGGATTAGATTGACCGAAAAATTTATAGCATTTCCGGTAGTCGCTTAGAATGTCCGGTTCCGACCCGTAACTGTTCAAAACGTCCAATATAGTGCCAAATGCTCTAGTTTTTACCCAATATATATAAAATATGAACTTTTAAAGTTCTAAAACAATTTTTGTTATTGTTGTTAGAATTTAACCATTTTAGGGCCTACAATTTGAGAAAAAGGCCAAAAATTGAGAAAAATGACATTTTTTTTATCAATTTTTGGGCTTGGATATCTTTTTAAAAACATTTTGGGCCACATTATAATAAAAAAATATATCATTTTGGGTTAGAAAGGGGACCATGGCCGCCCACCCCCCCCCCCTCTCTTCCCTCCATATAAAAATTCTTTTTTTTTTTCATTTTTCCTCATTTCAAACTCAAAATTTAAAATCTCTCTCCTCTCTCTCTCTCTCTCTCTAAGAACTCAAGAGCCACTTTGAAACTCCATCATCTTCATCAAACTCCAGCCAAAATCCAGCCATTATTTCATCTAAAAATCAAGTTTAGTGAAGGAAATCAAAGATCAAAACACAATCCATTCAAGGTATGAGTTTTAGTTTCGTTTTCTTCATTTTTAGGCACTTTTGTGTCATTTGTTTATGGTTTTGTACAAGAGGTTACTACAAACAAAATTTAGATTCTTGTGGTTCTAGAGGGGAGATTTTATACCAACAATATGAAAATATTCATTCAAAGGGTAAAAATCTATGAACCTCCATCATGAACACAAGAACATAGTGGAAAATTCTTCAAAATCAACACCTTTTATCTCATATTTTTAATCTGAGTTTTTGGAGGTTGTGCATATTGGATCAAGGGTTTAAAATGAGTATTTCTTTATGTCAAACACAAAGTTAATGATGGGATAGCCTTGTTGCAAATGAACCACTATTCTTGTGTGTTTTCATACTCAACAACCCTATTCTATGTGTTTATCTTGATGTCCAGAAAATGGTCTGTGTTTGGACGACCATTTGGAATAAGTTACAAGTTAAAAGTTATTTTTATTTTGTTTGTACTTCATATTTAATGAGTTGGGGTTCTTATCCAAGTGGTCTCACTAAAAAACAATGAGTTTTGACCCCCCCCCCACCCCCCAAGTGCTCATTTGAAGTAGAAAGTGCATCTGGAAGTTCAACAGTAGGTAAACCCTACTTTGAATGAGCATAACTCTCAAAATAATTTTCCAAATAATTTTATTTTTCTTCTGGAAGTTAGTGCATGATTCTTCTTCTAGAATTTTAATTTATGAGTTAGGGTTCATGTGAACCTACTTTCACTTAAAAATATGGAGTTTTGAGGCTACCAAATTATTTAAGTTGGGTGTGCAATCTGTCAAGAGATGACAAAGCTGGACATGCAACTTTGAGGTGCCATATCTTCCACATAACTCATTCAAAATGAGTGATTCTTATCTTACAAGTTTCCTTTATGAGTCATGATTTCAATCCAACTGGAATTTCTGGAAAACACCTAGTAGAACTCCGCAAATGAGTGTTCTACTAACATGGTGTAATCTCCCATACCGGTTGTGACATATTGTAGTTCATAAATTATTTGACCACTTTTTACATCTGCTCAAATCTTGGAATTTGGTCACAATAACCTTAACTGAGTATAGTATCTCATGCTCTAAAGCTTCTGCCAGAATCTGAACTTCTGGAAAGTTTGTTGTTCACAAACATTAGTCTTGTAAAGGCCTTTATTAGCACAAACATATGCACAAATGGTAAAATCCATAATTTTGAACTAATGAAAAGGACATAAGTGCACTATATATGATGGACAAATAGTTAATCGAATTGGACAATTTTGGACAAATATGGACATCTTTGGACTTAAAGACTTTTTCACCTACATAAGTAACCCTTAGACATATAAGTGACCGTTTTGGGTATTCCTCTTTGATAGGGAAACGGTAGACCGGCGTGTGGGAGCGGATCGTGTTTTAATTAACTGAAGTTTTAGGTAAAATGTGAGCATTCACGGCCCCTCTTTTATGTGTTTAAACGTTTTGGGGTGAAAAGCATGTGATTATGAATAAAATTTGATTTGATTTATATTGATTGATGAAAACCATATAAATTTATACAATGAACAAATTTATATTACACAATGATATGTTGAGTTATGTGAAGTCCCCGTGTTACACTACTATTTAACTCTATAATGTTTGAGGCGATGATATTTGTGGATAGCGCTATTTGGTTGACATACCCACCTAACTGGCAAGTAGGGGTGCACTTTATCAATTAAGAATGCTCTACACATGTGGACTTTAGGTCCACCTCTGAGGTAGTTCGTGGGGCGTAGAATTTCTCTTTAGGTTAAGTAGTGGCTCAATAATTTGATATCATGTGTATTTAAAATTTGTTTTTTTGCTCATAAGAAGTTAAAATGATAAAAGTCGATGCGAACATCCATTTCGCCATTTCATACCTTGCATATAAATGGTATGAGTTTTAGTTTCGTTTTTCTTCATTTTTAGGCACTTTTGTGTCATTTTCCTTATGTTTTTGTACAAGAGGTTACTACAAACAAAATGTAGATTCTTGTGGTTCTAGAGGGGAGATTTTATACCAACAATATGAAAATATTCATTCAAAGGGTAAAAATCTATGAACCTCCATCATGAACACAAGAACATAGTGGAAAAACCTTCAAAATCAACACCTTTTATCTCATATTTTTAATCTGAGTTTTTGGAGGTTGTGCATATTGAATCAAGGGTTTAAAATGAGTATTTCTTTATGTCAAACACAAAGTTAATGGTGGGGATAGCCTTGTTGCAAATGAACCACTATTCTTGTGTGTTTTCATACTCAACAACCCTATTCTATGTGTTTATCTTGATGTCCAGAAAATGGTCTGTGTTTGGACGACCATGTGGAATAAGTTACAAGTTAAAAGTTATTTTTATTTTGTTTATACTTCATATTTAATGAGTTGGGGTTCTTATCCAAGTGGTCTCACTAAAAAACAATGAGTTTTGACCCCCCCCCCCCCCACCCCCCAAGTGCTCATTTGAAGTAGAAAGTGCATCTGGAAGTTCAACAGTAGGTAAACCCTACTTTGAATGAGCATAACTCTCAAAATAATCTTCCAAATAATTTTATTTTTCTTCTGGAAGTTAGTGCATGATTCTTCTTCTAGAATTTGAATTTATGAGTTAGGGTTCATGTGAACCTAGTTTCACTTAAAAATATGGAGTTTTGAGGCATTAACCAAATTATTTAGGTTGGGTGTGCAATCTGTCAAGAGATGACAAATCTGGACATGCAACTTTGAGGTGCCATATCTTCCACATAACTCATTCAAAATGAGTGATTCTTATCTTACAAGTTTCCTTTATGAGTCATGATTTCAATCCAACTGGAATTTCTGGAAAACACCTAGTAGAACTCCGCAAATGAGTGTTCTACTAACATGGTGTAATCTCCCATACCGGTTGTGATATATTGTAGTTCATAAATTATTTGACCACTTTTTACATCTCCTCAAATCTTGGAATTTGGTCACAATAACCTTAACTGAGTATAGTATCTCATGCTCTAAAGCTTCTGCCAGAATCTGAACTTCTGGAAAGTTTGTTGTTCACAAACATTAGTCTTGTAAAGGCCTTTATTAGCACAAACATATGCACAAATGGTAAAATCCATAATTTTGAACTAATGAAAAGGACATAAGTGCACTATATATGATGGACAAATAGTTAATCGAATTGGACAATTTTGGACAAATATGGACATCTTTGGACTTAAAGACTTTTTCACCTACATAAGTAACCCTTAGACATATAAGTGACCGTTTTGGGTATTCCTCTTTGATAGGGAAACGGTAGACCGGCGTGTGGGAGCGGATCGTGTTTTAATTAACTGAAGTTTTAGGTAAAATGTGAGCATTCACGGCCCCTCTTTTATGTGTTTAAACGTTTTGGGGTGAAAAGCATGTGATTATGAATAAAATTTGATTTGATTTATATTGATTGATGAAAACCATATAAATTTATACAATGAACAAATTTATATTACACAATGATATGTTGAGTTATGTGAAGTCCCCGTGTTACACTACTATTTAACTCTATAATGTTTGAGCCGATGATATTTGTGGATAGCGCTATTTGGTTGACATACCCACCTAACTGGCAAGTAGGGTGCACTTTATCAATTAAGAATGCTTTACACATGTGGACTTTAGGTCCACCTCTGAGGTAGTTCGTGGGGCGTAGAATTTCTCTTTAGGTTAAGTAGTGGCTCAATAATTTGATATCATGTGTATTTAAAATTTGTTTTTTTGCTCATAAGAAGTTAAAATGATAAAAGTCGATGCGAACATCCATTTCGCCATTTCATACCTTGCATATAAATGGTATGAGTTTTAGTTTCGTTTTTCTTCATTTCTAGGCAATTTTGTGTCATTTTCCTTATGTTTTTGTACAAGAGGTTACTACAAACAAAATGTAGATTCTTGTGGTTCTAGAGGGGAGATTTTATACCAACAATATGAAAATATTCATTCAAAGGGTAAAAATCTATGAACCTCCATCATGAACACAAGAACATAGTGGAAAAACCTTCAAAATCAACACCTTTTATCTCATATTTTTAATCTGAGTTTTTGGAGGTTGTGCATATTGAATCAAGGGTTTAAAATGAGTATTTCTTTATGTCAAACACAAAGTTAATGGTGGGGATAGCCTTGTTGCAAATGAACCACTATTCTTGTGTGTTTTCATACTCAACAACCCTATTCTATGTGTTTATCTTGATGTCCAGAAAATGGTCTGTGTTTGGACGACCATTTGGAATAAGTTACAAGTTAAAAGTTATTTTTATTTTGTTTGTACTTCATATTTAATGAGTTGGGGTTCTTATCCAAGTGGTCTCACTAAAAAACAATGAGTTTTGACCCCCCCCCCCCACCCCCCAAGTGCTCATTTGAAGTAGAAAGTGCATCTGGAAGTTCAACAGTAGGTAAACCCTACTTTGAATGAGCATAACTCTCAAAATAATCTTCCAAATAATTTTATTTTTCTTCTGGAAGTTAGTGGATGATTCTTCTTCTAGAATTTGAATTTATGAGTTAGGGTTCATGTGAACCTAGTTTCACTTAAAAATATGGAGTTTTGAGGCATTAACCAAATTATTTAAGTTGGGTGTGCAATCTGTCAAGAGATGACAAATCTGGACAGGCAACTTTGAGGTGCCATATCTTCCACATAACTCATTCAAAATGAGTGATTCTTATCTTACAAGTTTCCTTTATGAGTCATGATTTCAATCCAACTGGAATTTCTGGAAAACACCTAGTAGAACTTCGCAAATGAGTGTTCTACTAACATGGTGTAATCTCCCATACCGGTTGTGACATATTGTAGTTCATAAATTATTTGACCACTTTTTACATCTCCTCAAATCTTGGAATTTGGTCACAATAACCTTAACTGAGTATAGTATCTCATGCTCTAAAGCTTCTGCCAGAATCTGAACTTCTGGAAAGTTTGTTGTTCACAAACATTAGTCTTGTAAAGGCCTTTATTGGCACAAACATATGCACAAATGGTAAAATCCATAATTTTGAACTAATGAAAAGGACATAAGTGCACTATATATGATGGACAAATAGTTAACCGAATTGGACAATTTTGGACAAATATGGACATCTTTGGACTTAAAGACTTTTTCACCTACATAAGTAACCCTTAGACATATAAGTGACCGTTTTGGGTATTCCTCTTTGATAGGGAAACGGTAGACCGGCGTGTGGGAGCGGATCGTGTTTTAATTAACTGAAGTTTTAGGTAAAATGTGAGCATTCACGGCCCCTCTTTTATGTGTTTAAACGTTTTGGGGTGAAAAGCATGTGATTATGAATAAAAATTGATTTGATTTATATTGATTGATGAAAACAATATAAATTTATACAATGAACAAATTTATATTACACAATGATATGTTGAGTTATGTGAAGTCCCCGTGTTAACTACTATTTAACTCTATAATGTTTGAGCCGATGATATTTGTGGATAGCGCTATTTGGTTGACATACCCACCTAACTGGCAAGTAGGGGTGCACTTTATCAATTAAGAATGCTCTACACATGTGGACTTTAGGTCCACCTCTGAGGTAGTTCGTGGAGCGTAGAATTTCTCTTTAGGTTAAGTAGTGGCTCAATAATTTGATATCATGTGTATTTAAAATTGTTTTTTTGCTCATAAGAAGTTAAAATGATAATAGTCGATGCGAACATCCATTTCGCCATTTCATACCTTGCATATAAATGGTTTTATGCATTTAAAAACCTGTGAACTCACCAACTCTTTGTAGTCGACCATTGTTTTATCATGATTTTTTGGAGTAAGAAAGGTTATCTGAAATGCTCACTTGTAGGCGCGACGACATCAATTATGTTTTAATTTGAAATCTTTTGTTTAGACTTTATGTTTATGTTGTTTCGTTAAAACTCTGTACTTGTATGACAAATTTTTTTAGTTTTAAAATATTATGTATTTGAATGAATGATTGGTGTTATTTTTGCCCTATTGCTATGAAATCGTGAACTATCACGCCTCGTGATTCCACTTTAGCGAGGTGTGACAGAGTTGGTATCAGAGTCATAGGTTATAGAGAACACCGGTTTTTCTATAAAAACCAAATACTATAACCAACAGTTTTAGAAAACTAATTTCTAAATTAATTTAGTTAATTTATTTTAAGCTTACTACTGGTATAATTGGATTAGGTACTGACTTAGCATATTACAATTAGGCAAAGCCTGATCACCTATGTCTAATTTAATATATATAATGATGGACATGAAACAATTATATGTAAAGTTCTTGCTCAAATGAAAAGCATGGTCATAAGTGTGAGTTTGCATAAATATTTTTTATGTGAACTGATTATTTACTAAGTGCATTTATAAGTTTTTTTTACTGTCGCAGTTTAAAATGTCTCACTCTTCCTCAGTTCCCGATCACTCCTCTGATGAGTCCGGTTATTACACTAGCATTCCTAGGAGAAACCAACCCGTGCAGGAAGAAAGTGACCCGTCAAAGGAAAGTGACGCGGCCACTCAAGACCCGTCTACCGAGTCTTCCGTACGAGCGCCACCTCCAGTCGATGTGCCTGGACCGTCTCGCGGACCCAGGACTATTCGGACCGCTCGGAAGCGTGTCTTCCCTGTCCAGAGAGTGATATTCACGCTTCCGTCCGACCCGTCGGGCGAACCAGCCGGATCGCGATCCCGATTGCGGAGCGTGACCCCTCCACCTCCGGCTGTGAGTGTTCCAGAGCCGCAGCCTCAAGGGATGACTACAACCGAGAACCTTTGGGTCATAGGCTTGGAGGTTCAGATACAGGGACATCGAGATACACTGGAACAGTTCCAGCAGGCCGTAGATGGCATTTTTATAGTCTTGCTCACACAGAACGAGATCACTACGGGGATCACGGAGATCGCTTCCGAGGCTAGGAGGGCAACTTGGAGATTGTATACATGTTTGGCTTGGGCACTAGGAGCGTTGATGGTGATGCTAGGAGTCTTGATTTGGGTATTGATGCATTAGGAGACTTTTGTTTTTATGGATATTTTGGATGACAACAGTTACTTTTGAGGCTTGTAGCCTAGATGTTAAGTTTAAACACTTTTATGTCTTTTGGGATTGTATTCTGAAGTTTATGTTTAAATTGTTATGGTTTATTTATGGAGTTATGCATGATATTAATATTTACCGCATGTGGTTTTTGTATGTGTTTACTTGATTATTGTTGAATGAATGTTAAAAGATACGCATAACTTAGTATGTAGACTATATGTGATCATAGTATTAAAATCTGACCAAGACTCCATTTGAAATGGTGTTTTAGAACAAAGCCTCCAAGGAGAAAGAACCCAGAAATTGCACGACTGGTATCCGAACAACTCATGGTTGCACTTCCAAACATTGTTAGTCAAGTAGCAGTTGGCCTAAATTCTAATCAGAATAACAATCGAGGACCGGAAGATAGGGAATGTATGTATAAATCCTCCAGGAGTTGTAACCCTAAAGAATTCCATGGAATTGAAGGAGTCGTCGGTTTACTGACCTGGTTAGAAAGCATGGAGTCTGTTCTCCACATTAGTAAGTGTACTGATGGAAAGAAGGTAGAGTATGTTGCTTGTCTTTTGCAAAGGCGAGCATTAACTTGGTGCAACACTCAAGTACAGACACGAGGGAGGGAAGCAGCAAACAATCTTACATGGGAAGACTTTAAAAGAATGTTGAAGGAAGAATATTGTCCGAGAAGTGAGATGCAGAAACTAGAAGCAGAATTATGGAACCATGAAATGAAGGGGAACGGCATTGATACTTACACCGCTCGTTTCCACGAAGTGGCCAAACTGGTACCACACTTGGTAACTCCTGAGGAGAATAGGGTCAACCAATATGTTTGCGGACTGTCTCCTGAAATAAGAGGGGATATTAATTCAGCTAATCCAAAGACACTTCAAGAAACAGTAAACTTGGCAAAACGACTCACCAACAATGCGAACCGTACGGGAATTTTTGCAAACAGTAAGGCCTTAGGAAAGAGGAAATTGGAGGAACCTGCAAGAAGACAGTTTGGAAAAAGGACGAGTAAGGATCAAAGAACATCAGGAAATTATGGAATTCAGGCATCGGCAACAGAGAAAGGAAAAGGGTCGTACCCGAAATGTGATAAATGTAATAATCATCATCGGGGAAGATGCATTACTTGTCTCAAGTGTAATAGAAAAGGTCATGTTGCAAAGGATTGTAGAATGGGTGAGAAGCGAGTGTGCTATGAATGTGGAAGCCCGGATCACTTCAGGAATAAATGTCCGAAAAGAAATTGGAGGCCAGATACCAGACAAGCGCAAACAACAAACCAAGGAAACCAAGGAGGACCGGCCAGAGGTCGAGTGTTCGAGATTGGAGCTGAAGAAGCAAGGCAGAATCCAGATGTGGTTACAGGTACATTTCTCTTGAATAATCATTATGCATCTGTACTATTTGATTCTGGAGCCGATAGGAGTTTTGTGTCATTAGATTTTAGACCAAAGATAAAACTAAGGCCTCAAAAGTTGAAAGAAGTATTTGTCATTGAATATGCCAACGGTCAAGAATGTAGGGTCAAAGATGTAATAATGAACTACACTATAAACTTGGCTAGTAGGGATTTTCGTATTGATTTAATCCCGATTAAACTAGGAAGTATTGACATAGTTGTGGGCATGGATTGGTTATCCAAAAACCGAGCCGAAATTTGTTACTCCGAAAAGATCGTTCGAATTCTGTTACCCGAAGGGGGAAAAGTCGAAGTACACGGAGAGAACCCAGGAAGGGTATTAAAATAGTGACGTGTATGAAGATGTGAAAGTATTTGAGAAAGGATAGCATTGCTTTTCTAGCTCACATCATGGATAAATAGGATGAAGAAAAACGCATTCAAGATATTCCTATAGTTCGGAATTTTCCTGAAGTATTCCCGGACGAATTGCCTGGAATACCCCCACCAAGACAGCGAAAGCACCATATCGGTTAGCACCATCAGAGATGCAAGAGCTGTCGGAACAACTTCAGGAATTACTTGACAAAGGATTTATCATACTTAGCTGTTCACCTTGGGGAGCCCCAATTTTATTTGTTAAGAAGAAAGATGGATCTTTTCGAATGTGTATCGATTACAGGGAACTCCACAAGTTGACTATTAAGAACCGATACCCCCTTCCCCGGATTGATGAACTGTTTGACCAATTTCAAGGTGCAACGTACTTCTCAAAGATCGATCTTAGGTCTGGATATCATCAAATGAGAGTGCGAGAAGAGGATATTCCCAAGACGGCGTTAGGACTCGATACGGTCATTACGATTTCCTAGTTATGCCATTTGGTCTAACAAACGCACCAGCAGTTTTAATGGATTTGATGAATAGAGTATGTCGACCGTATCTCAACAAGTTCGTGATTGTGTTTATAGACGATATACTTATTTATTCTCGAGACAAAAAGGAGCACGAGCAACATTTAAAGTTGATATTGGAATTGCTCAGAAATGAAAGGTTGTATGCCAAATTCTCTAAATGTGAATTTTAGATTCGTGAATTGCACTTTATTGGCCATGTGGTGAATGAGAAGGAAATCCAAGTTGATCCAACTAAGATTGAGGCCATTAAGAAATGGGAAGCCCCGAAGACACCAACCGAGATCCGCCAATTTCTTGGATTGGCAGGTTATTACCGGCGATTCATTGAGAATTTCTCCAACATCGCGCAACCACTAACAACTGTAACCCAAAAAGATAAAAAGTTTATTTGGGGAGAAAAACTAGAAGAAGCCTTCCAGACACTCAAACACAAGTTATGCAACGCACCGATTCTTGCTCTACCAGAAGGAGTGGATAACTTCTTAGTCTACTATGATGCTTCACATCAAGGAATGGGATGCGTGTTAATGCAAAAAGACAAAGTTATTGCATACGCATCAAGACAATTGAAGATTCATGAAAAGAATTACACTACCCATGATTTGGAGCTAGGAGCGGTAGTGTTCGCACTCAAGATTTGGAGACATTATCTCTACGGTACAAAGTGTACTATCTTCACGGATCACAAGAGCCTTCAACATATTCTTGACCAGAAAATGTTAAACATGAGGCAAAGAAGATGGGTTGAACTAGTTAGTGACTACGACTGTGAAATAAAGTACCATCCAGGCACAACTAATGTAGTAGCCGACGCGTTAAGCCGAAAGGAAAGAGTAAAACCGACAAGAGCACGTGCTATGGAAATGATGGTTCAGACGGGTTTAAAACCTCAAATTCTGGAAGCACAAGGAGAAGATTTGAAAGAAGAGAACTTGAAGAATGAAACCTTGCAGCACTTAGAGAAGGAATTTGAAATGCGAATAGATGGGGTGCATTAATTTAAGAATAAAGTATGGGTACCGAAAATTGGTGATCTACGATCAACCATTTGCGAAGCCCATCGATCCAGATATTCGATTCGCCCAGGAGCAGATAAAATGTAAAAGGATTTGAAGGAGTATTATTGGTGGCCAGGAATGAAGAAAGATATTGATGTGTTCGTAAGCAAGTGCCTAACTTGGGCTAAGGTAAAGGCCGAACATTAGAAACCATCTGGTTTACTTCAACAACCTGAAATACCACAATGGAAATGGGAGCAAATAACCATGGATTTCGTAACCAAGCTACCCAGAACCGGAAAGGGGCACGATACTATATGGGTTATAGTGGACCGACTCACGAAATCGGCTCATTTCATTCCCATTCACGAAGATTTTAGTATGGAAAAGCGTGCCCAAATCTACATCAACGAGATAGTTACACGTCATGGTGTGCCTACTTCCATTATTTCGGATAGGGATACACGATTTATGTCACGATTTTGGCAGTTTCTTCAAAAGGCACTGGGTACAGGTTTGGATTATAGCACCGCGTATCATCCTCAGACGGATGGACAGTCAGAAAGAACAATCCAGAAGCTAGAGGATATGTTACGGGCATGTGCAATAGATTTCGGTGGGAGTTGGGATACCCACCTGCCACTTGTTGAATTCTCCTATAACAACAGCTATCACACCAGCATACAATGTGCACCGTATGAAGCTCTATACAGACGTAAATGTAGATCGCCGCTTAGCTGGGTAGAAATCGGAGATAGACAGTTGACAACGCCCGATATTATTCAGGAAACCACTGACAAGATCTCAACCATCAAAGAAAGACACAAGACAGGAAGAGATCGTCAGAAGAGTTATGCGGATGATCGGAGAAAGCCGTTGGAGTTTCAAGTGGGAGATAAAGTGCTTTTAAAAGTGTCGCCATGGAAGGGACTGGTACGCTTCAGGAAGAGAGGCAAGCTGGGTTCCAGATACATTGGTCCCTTCAAATACTCGAAAGAGTCGGACCAGTGGCGTACAAATTGAAGTTACCACAAAATCCAAGCGTCATCCACGACACATTTCATGTGTCAAATCTAAAGAAATGCCTAGCAGATGAAACGTTGGTGTTACCCATGGACGACGTTCAGATTAACGATCGATTAAACTTTCTTGAAGAACCAGTTGAGATATTGGACCGAGAAGTTAAACGGTTGAGGCGTAGTAAAATCCCTATTATTAAAGTCCGTTGGAATGCGAAACATGGTCCAGAGTATACATGGGAACGCGAAGATTTGATGAAGCATTAGTATCCCAGCTTATTCGCGAACACCCGGGAGAAGGCTAGCTCTTAAATTTCGGGACGAAATTTCTCTAACGGGGGGAGACTGTGACAACTGTCAAAATTCGAGCTTCCAGGTTAGTTACTATTAAGTTTATTAGAGTTATTCTAGATAAATTAGAAGAATACGAGTTAGTTAAATTAGATTGACCGAAAAATTTCTAGCGTTTCCGGTAATCGCTTAGAATGTCCAGTTCCGACCCGTAACTGTTCGAAACTTCCAATATAGTGTCAAATGCTCTAGTTTTTACCCAATATATATAAAATATGATCTTTTAAAGTTCTAAAACAATTTTTTTTGCGAGAATTTAACCATTTTAGGGCCTATATTTTGAGAAAAAGGCCAAAAATTGAGAAAAATGACATTTTTATCAATTTCTGGGCTTGGATATCTTTTTAAAAACATTTTGGGCCATATTATAATAAAAAAAAATATCATTTTGGGTTAGGAAGGGGCCCATGGCCGCCCCCCCCCCCCCCCCCCCTTCCCTCCATATAAAAATACTTTTTTTTTCATTTTACCTCATTTCAAACTCAAAATTTAAACTCTCTCTTCTCTCTCTCTCTCTAAGAACTCAAGTGCCACTTTGAAACTTCATCCTCTTCATCAAACTCCAGCCAAAATCCAGCCATTACTTCATCTAAAAGTCAAGTTTAGTTTAGTTTAGTAAAGATCAAAACACAATCCATTCAAGGTATGAGTTTTAGTTTCGTTTTTCTTCATTTTTAGGCACTTTTGTGTCATTTTCCTTATGTTTTTGTACAAGAGGTTACTACAAACAAAATGTAGATTCTTGTGGTTCTAGAGGGGAGATTTTATACCAACAATATGAAAATATTCATTCAAAGGGTAAAAATCTATGAACCTCCATCATGAACACAAGAACATAGTGGAAAAACCTTCAAAATCAACACCTTTTATCCCATATTTTTAATCTGAGTTTTTGGAGGTTGTGCATATTGAATCAAGGGTTTAATATGAGTATTTCTTTATGTCAAACACAAAGTTAATGGTGGGGATAGCCTTGTTTCAAATGAACCACTATTCTTGTGTGTTTTCATACTCAACAACCCTATTCTATGTGTTTATCTTGTTGTCCAGAAAATGGTCTGTGTTTGGACGACCATTTGGAATAAGTTACAAGTTCAAAGTTATTTTTATTTTGTTAGTACTTCATATTTAATGAGTTGGGGTCTTATCCAAGTGCTCTCACTCAAAAACAATAAGTTTTGACCCCCCAAATGCTAATGTGAAGTTGAAAGTGCATCTGTAAGTTCAACAGTAGGTAAACCCTACTTTGAATGAGCATAACTCCCAAAATAATCTTCCAAATAATTTGATTTTTCTTCTAGAAGTTAGTTTAATGAGTTACCTTTCAAATGTATTTAGTTTCATTCAAAAATATGGTCATTGGAGGCTTTAAATACTCAAACCAAAATGGGTATGCAAATCTGTCCAAAACTGACAGATTTGTATATGCATGTTCAAATGACCATATCTCCTTCAAAACTCAATGAAAAAAATGATTTTTTCTTTGAGAGTTAGCTTTATGAGTTATCGTCTGCATGCAAGTGGAACCACATGAATATTCGGAGTTTTGACCTCCAAACACCTAAAACACTTTAGGTGTGCAAACTGTGAAACCACCAGGTGGTAAATCCTACTTTGTGTGTTAAAAACTCTTTTATTATTTTACTTTAGTGCATGATTCTTCTTCTGGAATTTGCCTTTATGAGTTAGAGTTTATATGAACCTAGTTTCACTAAAAAATATGGAGTTTTGAGGCATTAACCAAATTATTTAAGTTGGGTGTGCAATCTATCAAGAGATTCTTATCTTCCTCATAACTCATTCAAAATGAGTGATTCTTATCTTACAAGTTTCCTTTATGAGTCATGATTTCAATCCAACTGGAATTTCTGGAAAACACCTAGTAGAACTCCTCAAATGAGTGTTCTACTAACATTGTGTAATCTGCCATACCGGTTGTGATATATTGTAGTTCATAAATTATTTGACCACTTTTTACATCTCAAATCTTGAAATTTGGTCACAATAACCTCAACTCAGTTTAGTATCTCATATAAAAAAATGAGAGATGTTGCCATTTTATAAAGTAGATTGTTTTAATCTTTATCATGCTCTAAAGTTTCTGCCAGAATCTGAACTTCTAGAAAGTTTGTAATTCACAAACATTAGTCTTGTAAAGGCCTTTATTGGCACAAACATATGTGTAACATTCCAAATTTTCGAATACTTTAATACACTAAAAATAACATCCAAAAATCAAATACTTACATTGCAGCGGAAATAAATCTCTAATCTCAAAAATTATTCCATAATCTACCCTTACAATCTTGACGAACATAACTTTGTTCCATATAACAATGCTTTGATGTGCCATAACCTTCTTTGGTGTCAATCCTCATATCTCTCTTTATTCCACTTTTCTTCCCAGTCTAATAGCTGTCTGGTTGCAAAAGTTTTAAAAGAGTTTGGGTGAGCCTAGGGCCCAGTGAATTCACGGTTTTTGCATATACAACGTCAATAAACATATTTCACAAAGCCTCATAATTTATCATGCATATGATTTAAAACAATATAATTCACAAACAACGGCGTTATGGGGAATGTCTACCTCACACAGCTTTACCTGGCGAACTCACACAGCATGTCCGCTCTTACGGCTTAGACAAGCTCACACAGCATGCTCGTCTCATTTTATAATATCATAGTACATCCCCATAGCCACACAAATATTCAAAAACGTATTAAAAATACTGAACGTTATATGCATGCATGATATACTAAAAGAAACCAATTATCGATAAAATCCAAAGCAAGCTTGCATATATTTTTTAAATAAAACATGCAACCGTTTTCATTAAAAGTCACGTAAAACCCACCATACAAGTTGTAGCCAAAACCGATCTTTGAGGTTTGAAGTGCCTAGCTTCTCTCCTACAAATCCAATGCCATAACTTTAATTATAACATAAATATGGTACCCTAGAAATGATCGAGTGGTCCCTTAACTCTACTTATTTTAACGATCCCAGAGCCGACGTCTTTATATATATATATATATAAATATATATAAACCGACAGTTCATGCATAAACTTCGCATGGTTGAAATTTGTATTAATATTTGTCCCACAAGCCCATCCTAAACCATGGTAGCTTATATCTTGCATGTATACATATACATATATATATATATGTGCTAACATGACATGCAAAACATATACCTAATGGACATGCAAAATACATTATAATGCAAACTAACTGGATGCAACTTTCGATGAGTTCTTACACATTCATAATATATATATATATATATATCATCTCCTAGATGCAACTCAGTCTCTTTTTTTTGTCCTTTCTCCCACATATAAGAGTAACTTGATAACAAGAAATATTTTGCCCAAGAAGCCTTTAAATACAAACGAGTTCTCAGGTAGCCTTTGATACATCAAAATGACTAAACGTCTGACCATCCATCATATAAATATATTGACCGATACACACACGAACCACGGGTTCTAACTTTTTAGAACCAACACGAGAGTTACAGTTTGACATCCCGGTGTCACCGGGATTACCGTCATCAAGAACGGTGGTGGCGGTGATCACCACTCACCACCGTTGCCTTACGGGGAGCCACCCGAACGATCGAATGATTAGAGTGATGATCTAGTAACAAAATTTCAGAGACGACCGAGGTTCAAAAGACTTACCGAAAGCTGCGATGTAAAGCATCGTCTTTTCTTTTCGGCATCCACCGTTGTCTTTGCTCACACTAGAGCTCGTTGTCGACCAAATTTTACATTAGCTACAAACTCTCAAGTCTCAACCCTCTTCTTTCATAACAAAGTCGTCGAACTGTTTCATAGATAAGGAATCGCAAGTGTGCAAATAAATGGTCAGGAAGTTTATTTGTTTGACGGTTGAATTGCAAATGCAATTCCACTTAACGCCTAACACCTTCAACTTTCTTTTTATTTACATAATAAGTCCCTTAAGATGTAACAACTAACATCATAATTCCGTTACTTTTTTTTTGGGTTATTACAAACTTTCCCCCTTAACAAAATTTTGTCCTCGAAATTTGCCCAATGCAAGAAAATGAGATAGTTTTATTCTTGTCTCGTTCTCAGGCTTTTATACATTATATCACTTACATGATGTGTGCATACTTAGACACATATGCTTAATCCAACACTATTCGCTTTCTTCCCTGATCCTTAGGATCCTACTTGTTTCAAATCTAATAATTCCATATAAACTTTCTCCTAACTTGGTTTGCTGACCAGTATTTTCTTATTTTCCCTGTCTTTTCTTCCAAAAGCATTTGCTAATGCAATTTGTGAATCCAATTTAATTGATCTATATTTGTTCCTCTCACACGAATTTGGTTATGCTCTTCCATTTATGCTTAAAGCATAAGTGTTTGTATCCTTCATTCCTCTAGGAAAGTATATATCATCATTGTCAGCAACATCTTTACTTTGTATCCACTTTCCTTCTGCGTGAACAAATATTTCTCTTTCTTGCTATTTGTATAAATGACCCCTTTTCATTCTATACTCAATCGTCTCCATGTATCTCCATCGTTACCATTTCTTCATTCCCCAGTATAAGAAGAACAATTCTATTCTAACCCTTTCAACTAGCATGACTGACATGCAATAATATTTCTCATTTTGCAGAAATTGGCATCCTAGTGCCAACTCGGAAGCATCATTGCATCCATATCTTTTTTTTCTTCTGTTAAAGAAAGTCTCAGTGCATAAATTATTTTCTTTTTCTTTCAATGAAAATCACAGGTTAGTTACTTTTTTTTTTATCAAATTTTACCATGTAATCAGCGGAACATTGTGTTCTTCACAATAACTAATGCATAGGGACTTCATTCATGCTACATTGGCTTATACTCATCTTATAGTTTCATGCTCTCACTATAAATACCCATTGTACATTTTTCTTTGGTTTATTCCAGTTGTTACTAAAGATCACCCCACATGGATACCACCATGTTATTCTTATCTTCAAAATATGGAAACGTGAATGCAAACAATGATCGTGATCGTTGTAAATTCTTTCATAATAAAAATCATGCATCCAACATCACACATTTTCATATCCACACACTTAATCATACATGTACTTTTCTTTTGTCTCGGGACGTCTTTAGCTATCGAGTACAAATTACACAATTGGTTCTCCATATAATGCCTCCATTTTTTTTCCCTAGCACCACTATTATTGCTACTAATTTCAAGTCATACATTTTCAATTACCATGACAGGCATACTATAATATATTTTGTTTTTCACCAATATACATCATAGTGCCAACATTGGAGCATCATTATGTACAAAAAATCCTTTGTCTAATTTAGCGAGACACTCTAGGCGTACATATTGGTCTTCTTTCCAATCTATGTCATACTTCATTTACTTTCCTACCCGGTCAAATTTACAACATCGTATAGTTACGTTACATACTTCATAATAATTGAGGTACATTCGGTATTGCCTAATACACAACATTATTCATCTTGCTCCAATTTTAGCACTTTCAGATCATGCTCACATTAGCAGTCATAGATACTATATCGATATGATGTTGTTCAGGAGGTAATTTCTTATCTTTCCATCTTTCTTTCTTCCATACCTTTTATCCATTCAACTATCTTCACTTTAAGTTTACCTCTTTTACCCCTTCATCACTTTGCGACATCTGAAACTTATCAAGCATTTTTTTTAAGGGTTGGATTTAACAGTCTTCTATTGTCAATTCCCAGTGCACATATTTTCTTTCATCACACTAGATATTTCTTGTTGGTAGGGCTTATTTATTAAGCCAAGATGTCAGACTATCCATGTCATCTTTAAGTTGCTCAGATTTTTTTTCGATTCACATTTGAGTGATATGCGCTTAACCATCGCATTGTTCCTTTTTTTACTTTGACTAAGTCACTAGTCGACTACGAACCCTTGATATATTTCAGTATTTCACTGAATTCATATTCGAATCCATCTTTCTGTGACCATAAAGTTTAACTTAAATCATTTTTCCAAAAAGAAAAAAAATCTTTATATCATGCATCGCGTTCATTCTAGAGTTTAGTCACAACTCTCCTTTGACGACAAATATGTACCATCAATCGGCTTCACTACTTGTCCTACCAAGTAATCAAACACATGCCGCCATTTGGTTCTCATGACTTAATTCATATACTTATCGTTTACTAGTCATTCTTAAACAAGCTCTTGATAATGACAATTTACATCCTTGCCATTTAGCCTAATACACGTCATTCATAACGTTGATGGTTCTAAGTGCAAATCATCACTTATTTCATTCTCTTCAACTTGTATCATGACTCGTTTGTCTTGATCTCACTTAATGCAAAAAATCTCATGCATAATTGCATTATTCTAGCATGGTGCAATTCTAGCTATAACCATGAGAACAATTCCATTGCCCCGTTTTTTTATGGCTTAGAAGTCTTATGTTTGGATAAACCTATCATTTACCATTGAATATTTCTTACTTACTACATGTGATACATGATTACAATCATCACACATTTCCAGTCACCTTTTCGCTTTCATACCTTGATCAAAGCAACACTGTTTGCTAACAACAACTACTTTTAAAAAAATCATGTAAGTTAATAGTATCCCTCTAACCACTCTTCATATATATATGGAGGATAGTAGAACCTCAGTTTCCTACAGCACTAAAGCATCTAACATGGTCTTCTACATTTTAAGACTATCTCGAACAACGGTATGGTGTATTTTCTTTTAAGAAACTAACCCTGTGAGAACCCTTAGATCTTCTCATATGGTTTACATATGATTTCGACATTCCAACTAATGATTATAAAATCCTTCAACTAGTCATGCACCTAATCGATATGATCGGTCCTTAACAAGAATCTCGTGCCATCAGTGATCACATGAATGGCCTCATTGCTAGTCTCATATATGAGCATTGGATCTTCCTGCCAATTGGTATAGGAAATGACCCCATCTAACTCAATATATGGGTGAATAAACTCATTATATTATCGACACTTTGAGTTCCTATTATTCTCAAAGCTAAACATATTATTTTCCTACTTAGCATATCAGTGAGAGTTTGTCACCAAAACTTTATCCACCAACACCAACTTATACCCATTTTTATATCATCCTACCATGCGTTTTGATTCAATTATAAACACATCTCCAACAATGTCGTAATGTCCAACTGCACTAAGGCATCTAACAACTTCTCTACTTTTATTTGGTTCAAGACAAAGTTCACAAACTCCAAATTAGCTTAAACCGTTATTCTCATCACTATAAATCAATATTTAGTCCCACGTCAAGAAAAAAATCATCCATCCTCAGTTTAAGTCTAAGATTACATTAACCTAGTTCACTTAAACTAACGCTCTGATACCATTTGTAACATCCCAAATTTTCGAATACTTTAATACACCAAAAATAACATCAAAAATCAAATACTTACATTGCAGCGGAAATAAATCTCTAATCTCACAAATTATACCATAATCTACTGTTACAATCTTGACGAACATAACTTTGTTCCATATAACAATGCTTTGATGTGCCATAACCTTCTTTGGTGTCAATCCTCATATCTCTCTTTATTCCACTTTTCTTCCCAGTCTAATAGCTGTCTGGTTGCAAAAGTTTTAAAAGAGTTTGGGTGAGCCTAGGGCCCAGTGAATTCACGGTTTTTGCATATACAACGTCAATAAACATATTTCACAAAGCCTCATAATTTATCATGCATATGCTTTAAAACAATATAATTCACAAACAATGGCGTTATGGGGAATGTCTACCTCACACAGCTTTACCTGGCGAACTCACACAGCATGTCCGCTCTTACGGCTTAGACAAGCTCACACAACATGCTCGTCTCATTTTATAATATCATAGTACGTCCCCATAGCCACACAAATATTCAAAAATGTACTAAAAATACTGAACGTTATGTGCATGCATGATATACTAAAAGAAACCAATTATCGATAAAATCCAAAGCAACCTTGCATATATTTTTTAAATAAAACATGCAACCGTTTTCATTAAAAGTCACGTAAAACTCACGATACAAGTTGTAGCCAAAACCGATCTTTGAGGTTTGAAGTGGCTAGCGTCTCTCCTACAAATCCAATGCCATAACTTTAATTATAACATAAATACGATACCCTAGAAATGCTTGAGTGGTCCCTTAACTCTACTTATTTTAACGATCCCAGAGCCGCCGTCTTTATATATATATATATATATATATAAATAAACCAACAGTTCATGCATAAACTTCGCATGGATGAAATTTGTATTAATATTTGTACCACAAACCCATCCTAAACCATGGTAGCTTATATCTTGCATGTATACATATACATATATATATGTGCTAACATGACATGCAAAACATATACCTAATGGACATGCAAAATACATTATAATGCAAACTAACTGGATGCAACTTTCGTTGAGTTCTTACACATTCATAATATATATATATATATATATCATCTCCTAGATTTAAAACCTATTATTTCAGTCTCTTTTTTTTTTGTCCTTTCTCCCACATATACGAGTAACCAATGAGTAACTTGATAACAAGAAATATTTTGCCCAAGAAGCCTTTAAATACAAACGAATTCTCAGGTAGCCTTCGATACATCAAAATGACTAAACGTCTGACCATCCATCATATAAATATATTGACCGATACACACACGAACCACGAGTTCTAACTTTTTAGAACCAACACGAGAGTTACAGTTTGACATCCAGGTGTCACCGGGATTACCGTCATCAAGAACGGTGGAGGTGGTCGCGGTGATCACTGCTCACCACCGTTGCCTTATGGGGAGCCACCCGAACGATCGAATGACTAGAGTGATGATCTAGTAACAAAATTTCAGAGATGACTGAGGTTCAAAAGACTTACCGAAAGCTGCGATGTAAAGCACCGTCTTTTCTTTTCGGCATCCATCGTTGTCTTTGCTCACACTAGAGCTCGTTGTCGACCAAATTTTACATTAGCTACAAACTCTCAAGTCTCAACCCTCTTCTTTCATAACAAAGCCGTCGAACGGTTTCATAGATAAGGAATCGCAAGTGTACCGATAAATGGTCAGGAAGTTTATTTGTTTGACGGTTGAATTGCAAATGCAATTCCACTTAACGCCTAACACCTTCAACTTTCTTTTTATTTACATAATAAGCCCCTTAAGATGTAAAAACTAACATCATAATTCCGTTACTTTTTTTTGGGTTACTACAATATGCACAAATGGTAAAATCCATAATTTTGAACTAATGAAAAGGACATAAGTGCATTATATATGATGGACAAATGGTTAACCGAATTGGACAATTTTGGACAAATATGGACATCTTTGGACTTAAGACTTTTTCACCTACATAAATAACCCTTAGACATATAAGTGACCGTTTTGGGTATTCCTCTTTGATAGGGACACGGTAGCCCGGCGTGTGGGAGTGGATCGTGTTTTATATAACTGAAGTTTTAGCTAAAACGTGAGTATTCACGGTCCCTCTTTTATGTGTTTAAAAGTTTTGGGGTGAAAAGCATGTGATTATGAATAAAAATTGATTTGATTTATATTGATTGATGAAAACCATATAAATCTATACAATGAACAAATTTATATTACACAATGATATGTTGAGTTATGTAAAGTCCCTGTGTTACACTACTATTTAACTCTATAATGTTTGAGCCGATGATATTTGTGGATAGCGCTATTTGGTTGACATACCCACCTAACTGGCAAGTAGGGGTGCGCTTTATCAATTAAGAATGCTCTACACATGTGGACTTTAGGTCCACCTTTGAGGTAGTTCGTGGGGCGTAGAATATCGCTTTAGGTTTAGTAGTGGCTCAACAATTTGATATCATGTGTATTTAAAATTTGTATTTTTGCTCATAAAAAGTTAAAATGATAAAAGTCGATGCGAACATCCGTTTCGCCATGTCATACCTTGCATACAAAAGGTTTTATGCATTTAAAAACCTGTGAACTCACCAACTATTTGTAGTTGACCTTTGTTTTATCATGCTTTTCAGGAGTAAGAAAGGTTATTTGAAATGCTCGCTTGTAGGCGCGACGACATCAATTATGTTTTAATTTGAAATCTTTTGTTTGGACTTTATGTTTATGTTGTTTCGTTAAAACTCTATACTTGTATGACGAATATTTTTAGTTTTAAAATGTTATGCATTTGAATGAATGATTGGTGTTGTTTTTGCCCTATTGCTATTAAATCTTGAACTATCACGCCTCGTGATTCCGCTTTAGCGGGGGGTGACGGTCCATTGTTCAGAAATGAACATGAAACAAAATTTGATGTTGAAAGTCTTTTCTCCCACCTCATTATCCCTGACATCGCAATGCTTAAATCATCCCTACCAGTTCAGAGATATTTTGAACAATACGAAATACTTAGTATTCCTGAACCAGGGATGACCTTCAAAGATAATGATGGATATATGAAGTTCCTCAGAAATAAGGAGATAAGAATCAATCCAACTAAGATGATCAATACTCTATATTACAGTTGCTGGGTAAACAATGACCCTCTGTATATATATATATATATATATATATATGTATATATAGTACGTTGAACGCTACACTAAACCTAACTTTTAATGTATTTCCTTTACTTAATTTATTGCAATTTCATTTTCATAATGTAATTCTTCAGATTGATTTGGTTAATGAAATTCAATAAAGTACTCTACTCCCTCTATATACTGAATATATCCCTGAAAATAGTAAAAAGGGACACTGAACATATGAGTTCTAGATTTCTTTAAAAATCTCAATACTCCCTGATATCACACTCTATGATCAATCGGTGAATGTACTTTATAGCTTTTGCACTTGTAAAAATTGTGATGTCATATCCTTATAAATGAAACTCAATTCAGATAGTATGTTAGCTGAAAAATATCTCACAGATTAGTACTTAGAATTCTTTACTTTAAAATTTGTAAGGCCTTACTAAATCTTTCAAACAATTTTCCTATATTGCTTAATCATAATCAAATAGGGGGGGATTATTGATCGAAACTCCTTTTTTAGTGATTTGAATATTATTCCTTATATACTTAGTGAAAAATTCCAAGAATAGGATATTGTTCATATTCAGCGATAAGCATACACTGATTATACTTAGTGATTGTTAAAGATCAGGAACACTGTACTATCCCTGAAGATCTTAAGAACAACACTGAAGAAAGAGACGAACAGCGAGTGATCTGAAGTGGTTTAGTGATAGCAACGTCGATCTACCTGACGTGTGAAATCTAGTAAAGCCTCACTGATACCCGAAGACTTCATCCTTGAAGATTCTGGTTCAGTGATCAAGTGGGTCCTACTCAGCAAGATCGAAGTTGATCTTATCCTCGATGCACAACAGTCAAACCTCCATACCTTGTCAGAAAAGGACGTACGGAATGTCTCTTATGTCCCCATGAGATCTGATTTGGTTACTGTTCATATTCGGCCAAAAGCATGGTTATCTTTTGAACAAAGGACAAGTTTCAAATAGAAACTTGACACGTTGCATATATCTTTTGCTTTGCATTAAATGCAACGGGTATAAATAGATGAAGACCCATTCTTCATCTTCATGCATGCATAATTCTCTTGAACCTCTGCTGCTATTTCTTATCTCTCCTTGTGCATCAAACTTAGTGATTTCTTAAGTTGTAATAGAATAGGTTTAATCACTTGTTTTTATTGCGCTTGCAACTGTAAATTTGTTTATTCAATAAAAACTCATTTAAAAACTAAGAAAATGTTGTGTTTGTATTTAAAAAAAATGAAATTGATCAAAAGGCAAAAATACTTCTCATCATGCCACATCCAAATGAAATATTTCAATCTCTAGATCAATGTGATTCTGCTAAAGATCTATAGGATCAATTAGCTAATCAACTTGAAGGAGATTCCAAGATGAGGAAAAACAGAAGGCTCAAGCACTGGATGAGTATAACAATGTAAAAGATGTGACATCATAAGATCAAAGGAAGATAACAATGTTCTGTTCCTCAAACGTCTGAATTCTGAATGGTCAAACTTGTCAATGTCACTACAAGCAAACCAAGATCTGGAGCAGTGGTCTTTGCATGATGTGTTTGGAACTCTTCAAACTCAGGAGAAGGAGGTGCTATTGAAGAAAGTGAGTCTTGGTTGTCCATTGGCCCTTATTTATGAATCTAGAGGGTCAGGAAGGAGAAATAGAGAAGCTGAGAAGACAGGGAAGAGCAAGGCTTTGATCTCAGAAGCAGATAGAGAAGTTGGTCTCTCTGATTCAAAAGATGATGAGATCGGTATGTTTGCTGAGTCATTGGCTGGTCTCTCTTATTACAGAAGCTAGTCTCTCTTATTACCAAACAATTCACAAGAAATTTTGGTATTCGTTCATTTCAGAATAAAGGAAGGTATGCTAACCAAAGTGAACACCCAGCTCAACCGTATGTACCCAGATAAGAAGGTGCAATGGTTGAAAAGTCAGAAGCTGAGAAGAAGGAAGAGAAATTGAAGAAAAAGAAGGATGTGTGCTATAGATGTGGCAAACCTAGACATTATTCAAAAGACTGCAAAGGCGTTCTAGTCAAAGATGACATGTACTACAAAAACAAATACAAGTACAATGTTGACATAAGAGCAAAATATGTTGAACATAAGAATTGGCTCTCAGACCAGTCAAGCGATACAGAAGGCATGTTCTGTGGAATGGCTATGTCAAGTGATGCAGAAGAACAACCTTCTGAAACCCCGGTTTGCACTACCTCTGAACCTTCTGAACATGAACAAACCATTATAAACTTAACTTTCGATTTTGAAAATCTAAATGAGAAAAAGATAAGACAAGATGTTGAAAAATCCTTTTCTCTCATTGAAAAAGAAACAAACATTTTTAAAAGAGAAATGGAAATTCTTATAGAAGAAAAGCAAGTGTTAGGACCCAAACAATCAAGATATCAATATACAGAAAGATTTTAACAGGAATGTGATAGCCAAATGTAATATGTATTGATTAAATGTACAGTATTACTGAATATGTCTTTACAAGGCTAATGGAAATGTTAGTTCTAACTATCTAACTAACTATCTATTTATACATGAAATAGATAGACTAAAGTAACAGTACATTCATAACAGACAAGTTCAGAATAGGTTCTGAACTTCTTCAGAAGTATCTTTAGAAGTGTCTTCAGAACTTCTTCAGAAACTCTTCAGAAAGTCTTCATAACTTCTGAAGTTGGCACTTCAGAAGTTTATGCCTTAGGCTTTTCTTTGTCTTTTCTTCAGATCTTCATATCTTCAGAACCCAGTCCCTTTTGAAGCTATTATGATATCTCTATCAGTCTCCCCCTTAGCTTCAAAGTTCAAATCATACTTCCAGAAATTCAGAATTTCTCTAACATCTTTCAAAATTAAGTTCCTGTATTCTAGCAAGGATTCAGCAATTCTAATCATCTCTTTTGCAAGCTTCTTGTGCTTCTCCCAATCTTCATTGCTCATATTCTTTGGTCTTTTATTCTGTCTTTTCACCAAATGATCTCTGATAGCCATGAGGGTTCCATTGCAACATTTGTGGAGTTCTTCAAATCTCACAAATAATAGTTCCTGAAATCATTTGCAAACGAAGCCTAGAGGTTGAATTACTAAAGTGCTTTTCTTCAAATTCTGAATATCTGGTATACTCAGATTTGGTTTGCTCAAGTGTACTTGTTTCTTGTTTAGAACATAAGCAACTTGGAAATCAGTCTTTGCAGCCCATATGAACTTTCTGTACAAACCATCTCTGAGAATTGGAAATGATTTTCTGAACTTGGTGATTGAATCATGAAAAGGGTAAAAACTTCTATAAACTCTGAGTAGATATCTGAGATATACATTTTGAAAATCAGCTTCAGAAAAGGTAGAAATCTCACCATTTTGTCTTTCAACTATAAAGAATGCATACTTGTAATTTTGTCTTGTCTTCAAGTCAGCATTAATTACCTTAACCACTTGGCTTTCCTTTCTTGCTTCATTAACTGGGATTCTTATTTTTCTAATGATATCTGAATACCATTATTTCCAACCAAAGGACTTTTGAATCCAACAGTCAATATAGTTAAACTTTTGTTCATATTCCATGAACATTTCTGGATGGAAATATTCAAGAAACATGGTGAAAGCACTTTCTTCTATTCTTTGAACTTGCAGTTGTTCCTCTTCAGATACTTGCTCTATAGGAACCAACTATTCAGAAATAGCTTCAGAAATTACTTCTTTCCCTTTCTCTTTATCCTTCTGACTTGGTTCAGAACTTTCAATGTTCAAAGAAAACTTCAGAATTTCCTCCAAGTCTTGTTTCTTTGAGTGAATTTGGAAATCATAAGTATCACTAAGTATATAATCAGCTCCTCTGATCTTGTTTTCTCTTTTGTGACCAGCTGGATAACTTTTCCTTACAATTTCTCTGAAATGAACTCTTTCTTTGATCAGATATATGATTTCTTCTTTGACATCTGAATCTTCAATATAATCCTTGGCATAAGTAAGAAACTAATTCAAAGTTGAGTTAGAGTATTTTGGAATATCTGAAATCAAAAAAGTTTTATTTCCATCTGTTGTATATCTGAGCCCAAGATCTGAACTAGTGAACACTCTAGTCATTGTATTTTCAAGGTTTATAGGTTCCAACAGATTTACTTTAGATAACCCATATTCCAGAGCTAATTGAAAGTCATGCTTGATTAAGTTCCTTATGTAGATTCCCAGAATTCTTCTAACTTCAAAAACAAGCTCAACTTCACTTCTAGCAACACAATAATGAAGAACTGTCAGTTTGTCTTGCAATCTTAATTTGTACAGATCATACTGAGTAAATTCACACAAATATCCATTTCTTCTTTCTGCTCCAAATCTGAATATTACTAGATCATCTTCAACAGTCTTTGAAAGACATCTAATCTTCTTTATAAGAGTGGAGTCATTCAGATTTTGAACTTCATGCTTCTGAACAAAGTTTCTAACTTGAGAAATTTGATCTTCAGACCACTCATCACTTACAAAATCCTCTAGAGTTGCAAACCTCAGACTGGTTTTGTATATTTGAAAGTAAATTGCTTCAGGAAACTCCAAGCTTGTTTCTCTAGAAAGAAATATATCTCCTTTTTCATAGACTTGATCTAGAATAGGTTCTTCAAGCAGAGGAATATCAACTTTGGGAATAGTAATGCAGGATCTGACTCTTACTTCAAATTTTCTAGAATAGACCATCAAAATTTCATCTGCAATTTCAGTTCCTCCCATATGACTTAGATCAAATTCTCGTTCAAATTTTTCATCTGGTTGATCAAGAAAATCTCTAAAGACAGAAAACCTGTTGTCCAAAAGTCTACACTCAAGACTTCTTGGATTATTCAAAAAGACATGCACCCAACAGAATTGGCTTAGTATTCTCTATAGTTCTTCAGAAGCCCTTCTGTATTCATCACTCAAAGATTGTTGGGATTCCATATTACCAAATCTTTTATTTCATTGACTTCAGAACTTTCTCCCACATCAGCTCCAGACATGTCTTCTTCAAACATAATAACATCAGAGAGATCACTGGGCTCACCAATGACATCTTCAAATGCAAGATATTCCCTTAGCATCTCTTCATTTGAATCAGGAATAATGTCTGTATTATCTGAGCTTAAGTTACCTTCAGAATCAAAGGATAACTTCTTTTTTTCATACCTTTCCTCTACTATATCTTCAAAAGAATGAATATTTGTCTCTTGCTCTTCATGTTCTGCAAATAAGATATCATCTATTGCTTCAGAGACTCTATTAGATGCTTCACCAACATTCTGAGCATCTTCAGAAGTTTTCTCAGAACTTTGCTCATGAACATTTTCAACATTTTCTGGTTCAGACACTCTCTGCCTTTTCTCCCCCTCTTGATTATCAGGATCCTGATCATCAAGACTTCTTTTAGAAGTGTCTGACTGAGGCCTGCATTCTAGAGCAGATAATCTTGTGCCTAAATCTGTCTGAGAACTCTGAATAGAAGAAAGTTGATTTAAAATCTGAGCAATATCAGCCTTGGTTGCATAAATGGAAGAATCTTGTTGTGCAGAAGAAGAAGAAGTCTGAGAAGCTTTCAGAGAAGAAACAGAAGAAGCCACTTCAGAAAAAGCAGTCAGAAGTGCTTGTTTGAAAGAATTCAGATCATTAGAAGATTGAAGATGAAAATCAGTCAACTTATTTACCATACTTTCCCCTTGTTTATCCAACCGATCCTCCATCACCTTTTTGGTTGTATCCGTCAATTCCTTGATGTCCTTCTGAATCTTTGCAAATTCAGAAGTACATAAATCTTTGCATTCTGTGAATTCAGAAGATGTGGGTAAGATTCCAAGACCAACAGATGGTCTTGTTTGCAGTCCTTCAGAAGAAGGCTGGCCTGTATGTGTCACAGAGACATCATGAACCACATTTGATTATGTTAATGGGGCTTTTGTGATGTTCACCCCACCAGGTCTTCCAACTAATCCTTGATATCCAGAAATAGGAATATCTATAGTTGTTGATGCAATGTGACAAACACTTTGCTTAGTGACATCTAGAGGATGTGTGCTAGTGTGAATGGATTCCACATTAAGTGGTTCAGTAGGCTCAATGTTGAGTGGACTCTCAGACTCAATGTGCTCAAAATGATGAAGGGGGGACATATATCCTTCATTTTCAACAAAAGGATCCTCCAATTGGGGTCCTAATGGATTATAAGCTGCTTGCCCCAGATGTGTTGATGAAACACCCTTCTGCTGAGAGATTGCTGAGTGGCTGGAGGGGTTAATTAAATTTGGGTTAATTAAATTTTCAATATCATCCACCAAAGACTGTGGAATGATAAAAGATGTGGGAGCCCGACTGGTAACAGGTGGTTCATAGGTTTGTTTTTCTTTTACCTGTGTTCTCCCCTCATCAATTTTTTTTCTTACTCTTCTACCATTCTCTCATTTTCCTTTTTCCTCTTTACTCTTTGAGGTTGTTCTCCCCCTTGAACAGCCTTCCCTCTCTTTCTATTAATTCTAGACTCCCTTGCATTATCACCACTCTGGTTTGAATCAGGGGAAGGGACTACTGGTTGAGGTAATCCCATAGATTCTAAATGCTCACTAACAATCCTATTTGGTGGACTTACAAGATCAATTAAATGAGAAGGAAGTGAAACTGCATTTGGAAATGTAAGTTTTGCATTTGGAGGCCTTGAACTATCCATAGTAAAGATAGGAACATGTGCCTCATGTGCTAGAACAGGGATTTTTGATACAGCTTTCATTGCTCCTTTGATGAGAGATTGAAAAAATCTCTGAAATGGTATGTAGTTGAATGTGAACTTCTTCAAGATTGCAGATTTGAGTTCATCAAAAATAAGACTAGCATAATCATAGTGCTTGTTGAAGGCAACTCCATGAAAGATAATCCTCCCATTTGCTGAAGCTTGATCCAAGCTTGAACTTTTCCCAGATAAACAAGTATTCAGAATTGAGAATAAACAGTACCATATTGGAGGTAAAAACTTTCTTCTAAAGGAACTTAAAGCATTTAGATTGTTAGAATATCCCAAACTCATGAAATCTGAGATCATTTCTGTTGAGGAAGGAATTTGATCATAAGAAGTTTTCCCAAGAACCTCATATGACTTTGGCAAGAAGTGAAGGCATCTAATATCATCCACAGAGATACACACCTTGTAAGCATGAACATAGGAGACAATTTCATCTTCAGATTCATCAACCTCAGCATAGTGCCAGAATTGTTGAAGGTAAGAAGCAGGAACAGAGAATTTCCTAGAAAGTATAGAACGGAGTGGATGTTTCTTCAGAATGTCAATCAAAATTATTTGATCATCAGTAAAGTCTTTCGATTTAAAGTTCAAAGCACAGTTATTTTTCTTGATTTCTAGAAGTTTCTCAGCAGGAACATAAGGTTTTGACATATCACTACTTTCAGCACGAGTCTGAGATTCACTATCACCAGCATTTGATTCAAAAACAACTTCAATAGGTTGGATTTGTCTTTCGCCAATTTTATCAGTTCTCGGGTTAGGGTTAGGGTTGGGTTTTGAAGATCTGGCTTGATTAATAGCAGTTGTGGCTGTGTCTTGAACCATTTGATCTTCAGGAAGTGGAACTTCCATTGTTCCAACAACCAGTTTCTGAGGTACGATCTTGAATGAACCATCACTCGATGATCCATTGCTGTCATTGTGACTCGAGGAAGTAGAAACCATAGCTTTGGAAGCAGACATGATAGTTGAAGAACAAGGATTCGAAATAGAATGAAGATCAATGAAAACAGATAGGTTTTGCAGAGTAAAATCGCTAAAAAATGAAGATGATGAAGAATCCATTGATTTATAAGACTGGATAAGCGTTGATGGACACGTGGCCAAAAAGTAAAATGTGATTAGAGTAGTAATCATCATTTATTTGGATAAATGAACCGTTTAAACGACGTGATTAAGAAATATCCAATGAAATTAAAACACGTGATTAAGAAATATTCAAGGGGAAGTTAAGTTCTGAGAACAAGTTCAAAAACTTCAGAAATTGTTCAGAACTTCTGAGAATAAGTTCAGAAGTCTGAAAGAAGGAATTCAGAAGAACCACGGAATTTTTAAGTGTAGTTCAGAACTAAACTTGGATCACTTTAGAAGACCAAAAATCATTTAAAAATACAAACTTCTGAAAAATATAAAACATTTTGAGAATTCAGAAGAAGGTTTGAACAAACAGAAAACTTATTTTATCTAAGGAAGCTTGTTCATACTTCTTAGGTATGAGATCAAAACTTGATTTCAGCAATTCAGATATGTTTTGTAGGAAAGAGTAGTGCAGAATTTTGAAATGAATACCACTCCCCCTTGAATCATTAGTAACTATGATTCTCCCCCTTAATCAGTGCAACTTTATTAAAGAAACAAGAAAATATTAGAGAAATGAGAAAGAGAAAAAAAATTGAAAAGTATTAAAAGACAATCAACCTAGATAAAGAAGAATTATATTTTTGAGATTAAAAAGAAGCAAAGATCAGAATGTTAAACTTCAGAATATTCAGAATATTTCTGAAGAGCAAACTATTCAGAATTTGAGATAAAAACTTCAGAATATAATTTCTAGAGTATGGTTGATGTGTAATACTTACATAGACATATTCATCATGCCCAATTTACTTACCAAGAAGTTAAATCGTTTTTCATCAAGTGCTTTGGTAAATAAATCAGCTAACTGATAATCTGTCTGAACAAAAAACATTTCAATATTACCTTTTTCCACATGATCTTTGATAAAATGATATCTTACATCAATGTACTTGGTCTTTGAATGCTGAACAGGATTGGCAGTGATGGCTATGACACTCTTTGAATCACAATACAGAGGAATCTTTTTGAAAGTATAACCATAGTCTTTAAGTTGAACTTGCATCCAGATCACTTGTGAGCAACATATTGCAGCTGCCACATACTCAGCCTCTGCTGTAGAAGTAGAAACACAGTTTTGTTTCTTTGAAGACCGGCTTACCAGTCTATCACCCAGAAACTGACATGATCCAGAAGTGCTTTTCCTGTCTAATTTGCATCCACCATGATCTGCATCTGTAAAGGCTGTTAGTTCAAAACTAGAATCCTTAGAATACCAAAGTCTCAATGAAGGAGAACCTTTTAGGTATCTAAGTATTCTTTTTGCAGCTAGAAGGTGTGATTCTTTAGGATTAGCTTGATATCTGGCACAAATACATGTAGCAAACATTATATCTGGTCTACTAGCAGTTAAGTAAAGCAAAGATCCAATTATGCCTTTGTACTTTTTCTGATCAACAGATTTTCTGTTCAGATCCGGTTCTAACTTAGTTGCAGTGGCCATTGGAGTTTGAATACTTGAACAATCAGTCATGTCAAACTTCTTAAGTAAATCTGAGACATACTTAGATTGATTAATGAATATGCCAGTGGGAAGTTGTTTAACTTGAAGACCAAGGAAAAATGTCAACTCTCCCATCATACTCATTTCAAATTCTGTTTGCATGATTTTCTCAAAATTTCTACAAAATTTTGGATTAGTAGAGGCAAATATAATATCATCTACATAGATTTGTATCAAAATCATATCATCACCCTCCTTTTTCAGAAATAAAGTTGTATCAACAGTACCTCTTAGAAGAAAAGTTGTAAGAGTATCATACCATGCTCTTGGTGCTTGTTTAAGTCCATATAAGGCTTTGTCTAAAATATAGACATGATCTGGAAATTCTTTGTTGACAAAGCCTTCTGGTTGTTCAACATACACTTCTTCATGTAAAATACCATTCAGAAATGCACATTTCACATCCATTTGAAATACCTTCATGTTTTTATGAGCAGCATATGCAAGAAAGATTCTAATGGCCTCTAATCTAGCAACAGGAGCAAATGTTTCATCATAATCAATCCCTCTTGTTGACAATAATCCTTAGCTACAAGCCTTGCCTTTTTTCTTACAAAAACACCATTTTCATCCTTTTTATTTCTTTATACCCATTTTGTGCCAATGATGGATTTACCTTTTGGTTTTGGTATCAATCTCCAGACCTTGTTTCTTTCAAATTGATTTAACTCATCCTGCATGGCTAAAATCCAGTCTGGATCTTGAAGTGCTTCATATGGCTTTTTGGGTTCCATGCTACTTAAAAAATTTACATACAGACAATCATTTGCTGTTGCAGACCTTGTTTGAACACCTTTTGATGCATCTCCAATAATTTGATGCACAGGATGACTGGATGTCCATTTGTTCACATTTGGCAATGGTTGAACAAATGAAACATTGTTTAGAGAATCATAATCATCAACAATTGATTGAGTTTCAGTATCATGATTGATAACTGAATGTAAATCTTAAGTCTCCCCCTCAAATGAAACATTCTGAATTTATTCAGAACTTTGATGTACATGCTCAGAAGTATCTGGAACTGGTTCAGAAACAACTTGAACTGGTTCAAAAACAACTTGAACCGGTTCAGAAATAGCTTGAACTGATTCAGAAGTAACTTGAATTGGTTCAGAAGTAACTGGAACTGATTCAGAAATTGGATGTACATATGTAGAAGTTTGAAGTTCTGAATTTGAGGTTGAGATTTGTGGTGCTGATGTACTTGAAATTTGTATTTCTGAAATGTCTTGATTTTTTAAGCTTCTGATGAGAGAAGGATTTTGATAATTTGTAGAAACATTTACAGAAATATCAAATAAGTCTTGACATAAGTTGTCTAAATTTGTTTTAAGTAAAGTTTGAGATTCAGAAGTAGAGTTTGTCTGATTATGTTCTGAGTCCAAACTTTCAGAAGTTGGTTTATGTGCGAGTTCTGAACTGTTTTGTTCAGAAGTCAATGTTGGCTCATGAAATCTGACATTTGTAGTCTCAATGATCCTATGAGTTCCTTTAATGAGTACTCTATAAGCTTTGGATCTTTGAGAATAGCCAACAAAGATACCAGCTACACCTTTTGGTGCAAATTTGTCAAGATGCTGAGTATCATTCTTTAGAAAACACCTGCAACCAAAGATTTTAAAATAATCAATAGAGGGTTTTCTTTGTTTTAACATTTCATAAGGAGTTTTAAGAAATTTTATGTTTAGAATGGTCTTGTTCTGAGTAAAACATGCAGTAGCAATTGCTTCTACCCAAAGAGAAAGAGGAAGTTCTGAATATGCAAGCATGGTTTTTGCAGCCTCTACCAAAGTTCTATTCTTTCTTTCAACCACCCCATTTTGTTAAGGAGTTCTTGCAGCGGTAAAATTATGTGAAATACCAACAGATTCCAAAAAATTCTGAAGTGTAGAATTTGTAAATTCTGTTCCATTATCACTTCTGATCTTTTTGAATTGGGAGTTGAAGAAGAACTTCAATTTTCTTCAGAAAGGGTATCAGTCTTTCAGAAGTATCAGACTTGAGTCTCAGAAATTCAATCCATGTATATCTTGTGTATTCATCTACTATGACAAGAATGTATTTCTTTCCCCTCATGCTTTGAGTTTTCATTGGTCCACATAAATCCATATGTAGCATTTCAAGTGGAGCTTTGCATGAAGATAGCATTTTCAGAGGATGAGAACTTCTTTTGATCTTCCCTAGTTCACATGTAGAACAAAGAGAGTTCTTTTCAAATCTGATCTTTGGTAGTCCTCTTACAGATTGATGTTTGCCTAGTTCAGAAATGGCTTTGAAGTTCAGATGTGACATTCTTCTGTGCCAAAGCCAACTATCATTTCTCATTCTTGTAGACATATAACATACACCTTGTAATTGACCTGTTGCAGTGAATGTTGCTGTGTAGATATATCCATCTCTATAAGCAGTTAATTCATTTTTGTTTGCTGTACTTAGAACATGACAATGATCTATGTCAAAATTAACCTTCCAGTATTTGTCACAGAATTGACTAATACTGAAAAGATTATGTCTTAGTCCCTCAACATAGAAAACTTTCATTACTGTTGCATCCCCTTTAATGAAAGTGCCTTATCCTCTTACATATCCCTTTGCATTGTTTCCAAAGCTAACTGTTCCTCCATATCTTTCATGATAATCAGTTAGTAGTTCTTTGAAAGGTGTCATGTGTCTTGAACATCCAGAATCTAAGACCCACACATGACATATCTGCAAAAGAGATTATTGTGTTTTAGGTACCCATTTCAGAATGGGTCCTTTGAGATTAGTAATAAAATTTGAAGTTATGAACTTTGTCTTCAGATTTTTTTAATTCAGAAGTTTGTCCACGACTTTGAGATTTATCTTTCTTAGTTTTATTTTTATTTTTATTTTTACTTTTAATTGAATTTGTCAATATAACTGAACATTTCTGAATATATTTCATCAAATATTTTTTGTTTGTTTTGGAGTTAAGATGAAAATTATGATGACCACAATTAATACTGTGAATATGATTCTTTAAAATATTTACAATAGCAGTAGACATATAAGAATTAATAACATTTGATTTTTCAACAAAGATTCTTTTATTCACTATCTTTGATTTGGGTACATCACTTTTATTTAAAATTGAAAAACTATCTAATTTGTCATTTTTTGACAGTCTTTCATCTTTCTTTCTCCATACTAAAGTGGATAGCTCTGTAAAAGATAAGAAATGAGGATTAATATAAGAAATTCTTTTGTTTACTTTAGGTTTAACCTCAGAATTTGAGTTAATTTTCTGAACTTCAGAGAGAGAATTTGAGGATTGTCCTTTTTCAAAGTTTTTAACTCTGGTGTTGAAGTCAGAAGATGTTACTGAATATGGTGATGAGGTCAATGAAGTGTTTGTTGTAGTAGAAGAAAAATTTGAAGAAGTAAAATTTTCAGATATCTGAAATTCTGGTTTTAAAAACACAGAACCAAACATTTCTGAAGGTATCTTTGAAGCTTCTGTTTTTAGTATTTCTCCTTCAGTCATACAAGATTGTGATTTGTAAACCAAATAGCCATTTTTATTAATGACTTGCACCATATGATCATCATCATCTTCTGAATCAGAAGCATTTATTAGTTCTGAAAATTTATTTTAAGTCATACTTTTTGCAAAAATATTTGAATTTGTTGTAGTTGTAGACTCATCATCAGAATTATCAAAAAATATATTGGGATTCTCATCAACATCTTCTAAAGATTCAATTTCTGAGAATTCATCATATTTTTCTTCATGTTCTGATTAATTATCAGAAGTATCTTCTAAAATGACTTCAGAATTGTATTCAAAAGTTATCTCAGGAGTAACTTCAGAAATTTTTTCAGATTTAATAATTACTTTAGATTTTTCTTCAGAAATAATATTTGATTCAGAAGATTCACAAATTTTTGAACTTGTATTCATTTCTTCTGTTTCAGAAATTATTTCTGGTCACCAGATTTAAGATGTGTTTCTTCTGAAAACAAAGTCTCTGATTTTACAAATGGTATTCTTTCAGGCAAAGAATAGTTCACAGGTTTAGAAATGACATCTGTATTTTATTCATTGAAAATTTTCATTATAGAATAATCATACGGATTTGCAGGTGCCTTTTTCAGTATTTGACTGTCATTATATCCTAAACCTGCTTTTATGTTGTAAAATTTTGAGTTTTGAGCCTGACTAGTTAAAATGTTCAGAGTTTGTTCAGTTTGTTCTCTTTTAAAATTTAAATCTTCTAATTCTTTAATCTTTCTACAAATATCAAGTCTCTCTTGATTCAGAAAATTCATTTTAACATTCAGAATTTCTTTTTCAGACTTCTCATTTATAATTTCCTTTTGTAAGCTGTCCATTTTTTCTTTTAAAACAAGTTTTTCTTCAAAAACCTTTTTAAGAATCTGTTCAGCTTCTTGACAATTTTCTTTATATATTTGACTTTCAGCTCTGAATTGATTGACCAAAATTCTTTCACCTTTGATTCTGTTTCTGAGAGTTTCAAATTCCGAAAACATGTTTTGAGATTGATTTTTCATTTCAGAATCTTCAATGTTATGTTCAGAATTTTGTTCAGAAGAGTAATTTTTTTCATAATTTAATTCAGAAGATGAAGAAGATACCTCAGTGTCTTGTTTGTCTTTTTCTGGATCCATTTGACACATATAGCAATTTGTTGCATAGTGAGCAACTTCTTCATCATCATCTCCATCACTCCAGATTAACCAGTCCTCTTCATACTTGGTTACTAAAGCAGGATTAAGTTCATTTTTCTTGGCTAACAGATGCTTCTTCTCATAGTAGCCTGAATTCTTCACTTTGGGCATCTTGCATTGTCTTGCATAATGTCCAGGCTTTCCACAGTTGAAGCATCTTGCTGGTTCAGATGTTTCAGATTGACCGGCTTCTTGACCTTTCTTAGGTCCACTTTTAGATCTAGGTTTATTCTGATATTTTTTATTGTATCGTTGTGTAAATTGCCTTGTCATAAATGCAATATTATCAGAAATCCTTTTTAGCTCCTCATCTGATTCATCCCCATCACAAACTGTTGTCTCTGGGATCTCACACACCTTCTTGGTAGAAATAGTCAGAGAACGATGATCTGGATCTTGACGCCGATATTTCAGGAGTAGATTCAGTTCTAGGAACTGCTGGAATTTCAATAAAGACCTCTAGTGGGCCATTTGTGATTGATTGCATTAAAGCTTCATCTATGTTGTCCAGAAATTGAATCATCCTGATTCTCCATTGATGGTATTCTCCCAAGAAAAGAGTTGGTGGTTTCGTTTCAAATCCGATTGAGACAATTTCTTTAGACATCTTTGATTGTTAGAAGATCGAGAATTCACCTGATTTGAATATGAAATTTATCGATCAAGAACATCAAGAATTGTTAGATCTGACAATTCTTTCACAAATCTTCAAGAACAGATGAATTGGCTCTGATACCAATTGTTAGGACCCAAACAATCAAGATATCAATATATGGCTTAATATATATCTTCAAGAACAGATGAATTGGCTTAATAAACTTGTAGTAGCTAAGGAAAAATAGCTTGAAGCTAAGGAAAGTGACAGATTCAATTTTTTAGCTCTTAAAAGTTATTTTCAAAAAGAAAGGGGATTTCTGCACATCGATCTTCAGAAGAAGAAGCTCTTGATTAAAAAATATCAAGATGCTAAGAAGGTGCATGAACAAATAAATACACAAGTTGGGAAAATATGTCTTGGTTTCGATGATCTGGATCCTTACACTTGTAAAAAGAGATCTACTTTAGATTCTGTATTTTGTATGGGCAAAGAACAAAAACCCGTTTTTCCTGTTTTATATGAACAACCAGTGTTTAAAAGGTCAAAATATGAGAACGGACATCAAGTAAGAAAACTAAAATATAAAAATATAAATTATTCTTCTGAAAGAACGAGTCAAGTTGATCTTAAACAAATTCCGAAGAAGAATAATATTTTTCACTTTGGTTCATTTACTCACATAACTCTAAATCCAGAAGCTGATGAGTTCATACCTGTACATGCAGAAGAAGAACTAAGACTCAAATTTGAAAAATATATTCTTCAAACTGTGGATGAATGTGCCACCCAGAGTAGTACAGAACTTAAAGCAATATCTCTTCAAAAGGAACATGAAGAAAAATCTTTAACTTTTGAAAACCATCCAAATATTATTCCCTGCTCTTTTACTGATTTGAATATTTGTCAAGAAAAGGATATTGATGAGCTTGTTGTCTATCCCTGGGAAAACGATGCTCAAAGTTATGATAATTTCTTTGACTTGTCAAGTAGATTACTTACTAAGTTTGAAAATCATAAGCCCTCTACTTATGTTCCGGTAAAACCCTGTATCAAGGATAGCAATGCTCCCTTTATGTATACAAATGAACCAACAGAAGTAAGGGATGTTGGACCGGAGGTTAAAAGACTTTCAAATGGTATACCCCTAATCTATGTTCCTCCAAAAGAACAGAGAAAAGACGTTCCCATTCTTCCAGATTTTCTTGGTATGTGCATTCAAGCTAAGACTTGTCTTGATCTTGAAAAGGAAGCTACAATCAAGAAGAAAGCTACTTTGAGCAATAATCTCAAATACCACAGCCTCAGAAGAATGCAAAGCTCACCAGAGAACAAAAAGCAAAATGGAAAATTAATGATAATGTTTCTTCTGTTTAAGTGAATCGGCCAAAAGTTCAAGGAGAATGGACTCCCAAGAAGAAGACAATAGAGAAGAATTCACCAGTTCTGAAGCATAAGTCTAGGCTAGATAAGAAGTTCAATCGAACAACTGATGCTAGAATAGACAACAATAAGAAATATTAAAATTATCAATCCAAAAATGAAAATTCAATAAATTCTTTTATGTCTCAGAACTCTGAATGCTTCTCTCTATTCTAAAACTAAAACAATTCTTCTTAAGTCCACGTTGTTTTAATTTTGGTTTCCATAAATGCTCAAATTTCAAAAACCAGAAGAAAATGAATTTTAAAACCACAACAGGCAAACCAGAAGCTTCTGGAAACCCTGCAAATTCTTCTGAACTTAAAGAAAAATCACTCAAAAATATCAATTCTAACTATAAAGGACCTATTATGAAATAAGTACCGAAATCTCTTTAATTTTGTATTGCAGAAACAGCGTGTGCATATTTGGTATCTTGACTTTGGATGCTCACATGACTGGTACAAGAAACTTACTCTCCATGTTAGAAGACAAAACTGGTGGAGCAGTAACGTTTGGAGGTAATGGTAAGGGTCAAATAAAAGGCTATGGTACTCTACAATAAGGCTTATCAAAGGTTGCTCATGGTTCTAGCTTAAAACATAACCTTTTGAGTGTAAGTCAACTCTGTGATGCTAAAATGTTAGTTGATGAAAAACATTGTTACTTGATATCTAAGGCAGGTCAAGAGCTATGGAGAGCCGATAGAAAAGGTAACCGATATATGATGAACTTTACTTCTAAAGATGGTACAGAAACCCTCTGTCTCATCTCCAAGAAGAGTGAAGTAGCTTGGCTCTGGCATCATAAGCTATCTCATCTAAATTTTCAAAATCTTGAAATGCTTGTAAAACATAATCTGGTTGAGGGCCTCCCAGAGGTTCACTTCCTGAAGAATCATCTTTGTCCTGCTTGTGAAATGGGAAAAATAAAGAGAGTCTCCCATAAAACAAAAGGTGATCATTCTTCTTTAAAAACCTCTACAATTACTACATGTTGACCTCTGTGGTCCCATTGCAGTGTAGAGTCTCTCTGGAAAGAAATATATTCTTGTGCTAATTGATGAATTTTTCAGGTACAGGTTCCAGTTGTTTTAATTAAGTTCTTGTGCTAATAAGTTCCAGTTGTTTTAATTAACATGATGAAGAGGATACAGGTGCTTCTGCATAGCATGATGCAGCAATTAAGAAGTGACAATGGTACTGAATTCAAGAATGCCAAACTTGATGAGTATCTAACCAACGAAGGAATCTCCCAAAACTTCTCAACTGCACGTACTCCTCAACAAAATGGTGTGGTGGAAAGACGAAATCACACACTAGTTGAAGCAGCAAGAACAATGCTTGCAGCGTTTGATCTATCCACACACTTCTGGACTGAGGCTGTCTCTACTGCCTGTTCTATAAAAAACAGATCAATAATCGTCAAGAGACACCTCAAAGCTTCTTATGAACTTATAAAAATAGAAAACCTACAGTCAAATTTTTACACATTTTTTTTTGCTACAGGTGCTTTATTCTGAACGATCGTGACAAGCTTGGAAAATTTGACAAGAAATGTGATGAAGCTAAATTGTTGGGATACTCTCTTACCTCAAAAGCTTTCAGAGTATTTAATCTAAGAACCAAGATAATCATGGAAAGAATCAACATAGACTTTGATGATCAAGCACATATGACTTCTGATTATTCTAATTTAGAGTTCAAGCTTAACAATGTCACTTCTGATTATCTCTCCAGCTCTAGAGAATCCGAGATTGATGTTATATTCGAAGAATTCGTTGGAGAAGAAATTCCCTCTGAAGAAATAGACAGAAGTCCTCCAGTCAATTTATCAGAGGTACTTCAAGCTTCTGGAATAACCATCTCAGGTCCCTCTATATCCACAAGTTCAAATGCAAGCCAGAGGAATCTCTGTCTCATCCTGATACAGAGAGCTCCATTCAAAATCCAATTTCCTCTATGCCTTCATTTGAGGGGGGAAAATTAGGCTCTCCTCCAAAAGTTGAGCTCGAGACTCCAGAAGATACTCAAATTGAAACAGAAGTCGAAATAGAACCTCCACAAGTCTCCTAAACTTGCAAGAAAAGATGGACAAAAGCTCACCCAGCTGATCAAATAGTTGGTGACCGTTCTGAAGGTGTCAAAACTAGATATGCCACTACAAATGAAGCTTTCTTTGTAAACTTTTTAAGCATGGTACAACCCAAAAAGAGTCCATGAAGCTCTACAAGACCCCAGCTGGATCGATGCAATGCAAGAAGAGCTTCTGCAATTTGACAAAAACAAGGTATAGAATATTGTACCATTACTTAAAGACAAAACAACAATTGGTACAAAGTGGTTCTTCAGAAATAAGAAAGACGAAGATGAAATTGTTGTCAGAAACAAAGTCAGGTTAGTGGCAAAGGGGAACTAGCAAGAAGAAGGCATTGATTTTGATGAAACCTTTGCTCCAGTAGCAAGGCTTGAAGCAATTCGATTGTTTTTAGCTTTCTCTGCATACAAGGACTTCAATGTCTATCAAATGGATGTAAAATGTGCCTTTCTAAATGGCAAGCTTAAAGAAGAAGTATACGTCCAGCAACCCCCTGGTTTTGAAAGTGAAAATCATCCAGACTATGTCTATCTCTTAGACAAAGCTCTGTATGGATTAAAGCAAGCTCCTTATGCCTAGTATGAACGTTTATCAAAGTTTCTGATTGATAACAAATACGAAAAAGATAAAATCGATACCACCCTGTTCATCAAAAGGTGCAAAGGTGACCTGACCATGGTTCAAATATATGTGGATGACATTATATTTGGCTCTACAAATCAAGCAGAAGTAGATTTGTTTTCAAAACTAACAGAAAGTGAATTTGAAATGAGCATGATGGGAGAACTAACCTTCTTCCTAGGTTTCCAAGTCAAACAGACAAATACTGGCATTTTTATAAATCAAGCTTAGTATGTGTCACACCCTGCTAAAGCGGAAACACGAGATACGACAGTTCTAGGTTTCACAACAATAGGAATATAAACACCAACCACACATATATAATTAAAACGTAGAAGTTTAAAGTTTAAAAGTTTACAACCCGACTACATGCACTTTTACAACAAATTACATCAATTTGAATACATAAAATGTCTTGATTGGTGTTCCACAAAAATAAACTAAGCTTGATCGGTTTACCTTCTTATCTTCCTGTAAAGCATGTTAAAACAAAGTGTCAACTACAAAGAGTTGGTGAGTTCATAGGTTTTTCATATGCACAAAACATTTTATATGCAAGGTATAGAAATAGCGAAGCAGAAGTTCGCATCAACTTTAATGTCTTAAAAATTTCATGAGCAAAAATACAAATTTACCATTACACATGATATATAAATATTGAGCCACTACTAAGCCTACTCGACATTCTACGGCCCACGAACTACCTCAGCGGTGGACCTAAAGCCCACATATGTAGAGCATTCTTAATTGATAATGTGCACCCCTACTTGCCAGTTAGGTGGGTATGTCAACCAAATAGCGCTATCCACAAATATCATCGGCTCATTTAGAGTTAAATAGTAGTGTACCACGAGAACTTTACATAACTCAACATATCATTTTGTGTAATAAAAAGTTGCTCATCACAATGATTTATATACTTTTCGTTAAATCAATATAAATCAATTCAATTTCCATTAAAACAACATGCTTTACACCCCAAACGTATAAACATTTAAAAAGAGGGGCCGTAAATACTCACCTTTTTGTAAAGAGCTCCGATTAAAGAACAATTCATCCGCTAGCCAACCAACTGCTTCCCTATCAAAGTAAAATACTCAAAACGGACACTTATGTGTCTAACAATTACTATGAGAGTGTTTATAAGTCCCTATATGTCCAACTTGGTCTACTATTGTCCCGTTATACATAATGCACATATGCTCTTTTAAAGAAATAATTTATACCGAAAAATGTAATATTATAGTCTTTCAAGTGACAAAATTTATGAAATCCACCAGTTTCAGAATTTAACTTTCTGACAGAAACTATAAGTCTTAAAAAGGATCAAATTAATGTAACATCCAAAATGATAAAATTTTTCATCTTTTTATATGTGATGCATTACTGGGTTAAGGTCATTATGACCAAATTTCATGCATTTTGGACGATTTATGCACATGCATAGAATCTGTCAATACCAAAAATCTCCAATGTTGTTCAAAAACACATAAAATCATGATTTTTACCCATTTTCTTGAGTTTTATTGTTTGGGTCATAGATTACCACCATTATATGAACATTTTTACATGTTTTTGGTGTGTAATCTCTCCATAAACTCAGAAAAATTCGGAGTTTAGAAGATTAAGGTTAAAAATGCAAGAAAAGTGGGTTTTTCCCCAAAAATTGGTAAGAAAATGAAGAAGATGAAGTTTTGTACTTACTTGAATGATTATGGAATCCTTTTCTTCAATAATCTTCACAAAATGTTGGAGTCTTTGGTGGATTTGTGGCTGATTTTTAGAGAGAGAGGAGGTATTTGAAATTCAAATGATGGAAAGGAGAGGAATTAGAAAAAAAAAGGTTTTTATATGTGTATCTAAGGGGGGGGGGCGGCCATTGGGATGGGCCCCACCCAAACCCAACAAGTTTTTTTTTTAAATTCATTTTAAACCCAAACTAATAAAATTAGAAGTCCATTTCACAATTTTTTAGTCTTTTTCCTTCAAATATGAGCCCAAAAGGGATTAAACTCTAAAAAGATAAAAAGTTTCATAAATAAAATAGTAAAACTATATATTTTATATAAATTGGGTATAAATCAGAGCATTTGGCACTGTATTGGACGTTTCGGACAATTACGGGTCGGAACCGGACATTTTAAGCGACTACCAGAAATGCTAGGGACTTTTCGGCCATTCTAAACCAACTAACTCTTATTCTTAAAAATTCATCTACATTAACACTAATAAACTTAATAGAAGCTAACCTGAAAGCTCGAATTTTGACAGTTGTCACAGTCTCCCCCCGTTAGAGAAATTTCGTCCCGAAATTTAAGAACTAGCCTTCTCCGGGGAGTTCGTGAATAAGCTGGGATACTTATGCTTTATCAAATCTTCGCGTTCCCATGTATACTCTGGACCATGTTTCGAATTCCAACGGACTTTAATAATAGGGATTTTACTGCGCCTCAACCGTTTAACTTCTCGGTCCAATATCTCAACTGGTTCTTCAACGAAGTTTAACCGATCGTTAATCTGAACGTCTTCCATGGGTAACATCAACGTTTCATCTTCTAGGTATTTCTTTAGATTCGACACATGAAATGTGTCGTGGATGACGCTTAGATTCGGTGGTAACTTCAACTTGTACGCCACTGGTCCGATTCTTTCGAGTATTTCGAATGGACCAATGTATCTTGGACCCAGCTTGCCTCTCTTCCTGAAGCGTACCAGTCCCTTCTATGGGGACACTTTTAAAAGCACTTTATCTCCCACTAGAAACTCCAACGGCTTTCTCCGATTATCCGCATAACTCTTCTAACGATCTCTTGATGTCTTCAGTCTTTCTTTGATGGTCGAGATCTTGTCAGTAGTTTCCTGAATAATATCGAGCGTTGTCAACTGTCTATCTCTAATTTCTACCCAGCTAAGCGGCGATCTACATTTACGTCCATACAGAGCTTCATACGGCGCACACTATATGTTGGTGTGATAGCTGTTGTTGTAGGAGAATTTAACGAGTGGCAGGTGGGTATCCCAACTCCCACCGAAATCTATTGCACATGCCCGTAACATATCCTCTAGCGTTTGAATAGTTCTTTCTGACTGTCCATCCGTCTGAGGATGATACGCGATGCTATAACCCAAACGTGTACCCAGTGCCTTTTGAAGAGATTGCCAAAATCGTGATGTAAATCGTGTATCCCTATCCGAAATAATGGAAGTAGACACACCATGACGTGTAACTATCTCGTTGATGTAGATTTGGGCACGTTTTTCCATGCTAAAATCTTCGCGAATAGGAATGAAATGAGCCGATTAGGTGAGTCGGTCCACTATAACCCATATAGTATCGTGCCCCTTTCCGGTTATGGGTAGCTTGGTTACGAAATCCATGGTTATTTGCTCCCATTTCCATTGTGGTATTTCGGGCTGTTGAAGTAAACCAGATGGTTTCTGATGTTCGGCCTTTACCTTAGCACAAGTCAGGCACTTGCTTACGAACACGACAATATCTTTCTTCATTTCAGGCCACCAATAATACTCCTTCAAATCCTTATACATTTTATCTTCTCTTGGGTGAATCGAGTATCTGGATAGATGGGCTTCGTCCAAAATGATTGATCGTAGATCACCAACTTTCGGTACCCATACTTTATTCTTATAATAATGTACCCCATCTGTTTGCATTTCAAATTCCTTCTCTTATTGCTGCAGGGTTTCATTCTTCAAGTTCTCTTCTTTCAAAGCTTCTCCTTGTGCTTCCAGAATTTGAGTTTTTAGACTTGTCTGAACCATCATTCCCATAGCACGTGCTTTTGTCGGTTTTACTCTTTCCTTTCTGCTTAACGCGTCGGCTACGATATTAGCCTTGCCTGGATGGTACTTTATTTCACAGTCGTAGTCACTAAGTAGTTCAACCCATCTTCTTTGCCTCATGTTTAACATTTTCTTGTCAAGAATATGTTGAAGGCTCTTGTGATCCGTGAAGATAGACACTTAGTACCGTAGAGATAATGTCTCCAAATCATGAGTGCGAACACCACCGCTCCTAGCTCCAAATCATGAGTAGTATAATTCTTCTCGTGAAGCTTCAGTTGTCTCGATGCGTATGCAATAACCTTGTTATTTTGCATCAACACGCATCCTATTTCCTGATGTGAAGCATCACAGTAGACTACGAAGTTATCCACTCCTTCGGGTAGAGCCAGAATCGGTGCGTTGCACCTTGAAGTTGGTCAAACAGATCATCAATCCGGGGAAGGGGGTATTGGTTCTTAATAGTCAACTTGTTGAGTTCCCTGTAATCGATACACATTCTAAAAGATCCATCTTTCTTCTTAACAAAAAAAATCGGGGCTCCCCAAGGTGAAGAGCTAGGTATAATGAATCCTTTGTCGAGTAATTCATGAAGTTGTTCCGACAGTTCTTGCATCTCTGATGGTGCTAACTAATATGGTGCTTTCGCCACTGGCGCGGCTCCAAGAATTAATTCTATGTGAAACTCCACTTTTCTTGGTGGGGGTATTCCAGGCAATTCATCCGGGAATACTTCAGGAAAATTCCGAACTATAGGAATATCTTGAATGCGTTTTTCTTCAGCCTTCTTATCCATGATGTGAGCTAGAAAAGCAATGCAATCCTTTCTCAAATACTTTCGCATCTTCATACACGTCACTAATTTAATACCCCTCCAGGGTTTCTCTCCGTGTACTTCGAGTTTTCCCCCTTCGGGTAACGGAATTCGAACGATCTTTTCGGAGCAACAAATTTCGGCTAGGTTTTTGGATAACCAATCCATGCCCACAATTATGTCAAAACTTCCTAGTTTAATTGGGATTATGTCTATGCTAAAGTTCCTCCATCTTTCTCTTACCTTGAGCTTTGTCTCTTGCAAATATCCCCGAACGATTAGCATTGTTGGTGAGTCTGGTTGCCAAATTCACCACATCTTGAAGGGTTTTTGGGTTTTCCGAAGTAACGTCCGCGCGTATTTCAGGAGATAAACCCCAGACATACAAGGCGACTCGATTTTCCTCAGGCGTCACCAAATGTGGTACCATCTTTGCCAGTTCATGGAAACGAGCAGAGTAAGAATCTATGTCATTTCCCTTCATTTCATGATTCCATAGCTCCGCTTCCAACTTCTGGATTTCGCTCCTCGGTACTATTTATTATTGAGCATCTTATTGAATTCCTCCCAAGTAAGACTGTTTGTCCTTGTAGCAGACAGGCGGCAAACTGCACTTTATTTCTTTCAATGCACTTGCTGATGTGGAGAACGGACTCCATATTCTCAGTCAACGTCAGTAATCCAACAGCTCCTTTAGTTCCATGGAATTCCTCGGGTTGTACGTCCTAAAAGATTTGTATGTGCATTCCCTATCTTCACTTGCTCCAGATCCTCAGTTGTTCCTCAGTTGCATAGAATCTGTCAGCACCAAAAATCTCCATTGTTGTTCAAAAACACATAAAATCATGATTTTTACCCATTTTCTTGAGTTTTATTGTTTGGGTCATAGATTACCACCATTATATGAACATTTTTATATGTTTTTGGTGTGTAATCTCTCCATAAACCCAGAAAAATTCGGAGTTTAGAAGATTAAGGTTAAAAATGCAAGAAAAGAGGGTTTTTCACCCAAAAATTGGTAAGAAAATGAAGAAGATGAAGTTTTGTACTTACTTGAATGATTATGGAATTCTTTTCTTCAATAATCTTCACAAGATGTTGGAGTCTTTGGTGGATTTGTGGCTGATTTTTGAGAGAAATGGGGTGAAAGGTTTGTGTCCCTTTGTTTCTAGAGAGAGAGAGGAGGTTTTTGAAATTCAAATGATGCAAATGAGAGGAATTAGAAAAAAAAAGGTTTTTCTATGTGTATCTAGGGGGGGGGGGGGGGGGGGGGGGGGGCGGGCGGCCATGGGGATGGGCCCCACCCAAACCCAACAATATTGTTTTTAAAATTCATTTTAAGCCTAAACTAATAAAATTAGAAGTCCATTTCACAATTTTTTGTTCTTTTTCCTTCAAATATGAGCCCAAAAGGGATTAAATTCTAACAAAATAAAAAGTTTCATAAATAAAATACTAAAAATATATATTTTATATAAATTGGGTATAAATTAGAGCATTTGGCACTGTATTGGACGTTTCAGACAATTACGGCTCGGAACCGGACATTTTAAGCGACTACCGGAAATGCTAGGGATTTTTCGGCCATTCTAAACCAACTAACTCTTATTCTTAAAAATTAATCTATATTAACACTAATAAACTTAATAGAAGCTAACCTGAAAGCTCGAATTTTGACAGTTGTCACAGTATGTCTCTGATGTTTTAAAGAAATACAAACTTCATAATTGCATTACAATGAAAACACCAATCTCCCCAAATACAAAGCTTGATTCTGATCTCTCTGGGAAACAAGTAGATGTTAAGAATTACAGAGGTATGATTGATTCTCTTCTGGACTTAACAACAAGTAGACTAGATATAATGTTTGTCACATGTGTATGTTCTAGATATCAAGCCAATCCCGAAGAATCTCATCTGGCTGCTATCAAAAGTATCTTTAGATACCTTAAGGGAACACCCTCATTTGGCCTCTGGTATCCAAAGCATTCTGGCTTTGACTTAGTTGCATATACTGACTCTGATCATGCAGGATATAAGTTAGATAGAAAAAGCACCTCTCGTTGTTGCCAACTTCATGGAAACATGCTAATAAGTTGGACATCCAAGAAACAAAACTGTGTGTCAACTTCCACTGCAGAAGCAGAATATGTTGCAGCTGCAAGTTGTTTCTCACAAGTGATCTGGATGAAAATCATTAAAGGGTGATTTTGATATGCCAGATTCTGAATATGCGTGTGAAGTGAAGATTACAAGAGGAAAGATGGAAAGCGTTTTTCAACTACCAACACACCAAATAATTCAAAGAGTAGAATCCGAACCATTCCGAACATCTAATGTTCTGGTGGATTTTCTGAAGCATCTAGGGTACAACTCTACCATCACCAAAGTTTCTGAATTCAAAAGACAATATCTACACCCAATATGGAATGTGCTGGTATCAATCTTGAATATAAGCCTTACTTGCAAATTAGGTTCTATGGATCAAGCAGGTACTAATATTCTCACCTTGATGTATGGAAGCTACTTCAATCACCAAATCGACTATGTTGAACTCCTTTATCGAGAAATCAAGGGGGCTATCATTTCCAAGGTTGCATCTCAAGAAAAATCCAAACAACTGCCATCCTTGATGTTCCCTCGATTCATTCCTCTACTGCTTAGAAGTGCGATCAACTACAAACAGCTTCAATGCTCTCCTCCCTTCTGCAAATTCCACATCATGAAAACTCATCGCCCAACCATTATTGATGATGGATATCCGAAGGCCAGACCACTATCCAGGTATATGCTAGCACTCATAACTAACCCTACTTCTTCCTTAAATCTCTATAGGAACTCTGGGTGTTCATAGCACAAAGATCACCAAACTCAGAGTACTTAGAATCCAGGATAATTAGTGACGGGTCGAGTGAGTATGAGCATGAAAATAATCATAGTGATAACCTGAGTGCTTCTACCCATGTCGAGAGACGTTTAAAAGAGATTACTGAAGATGTCCATATGGACACAAATGTGAGTTTCCAGCCAAGTCCACCAAGAGCAACCACATCTTCTAGGGTCGATGCCAACACATCAACACCTATTGAACAAGGACGTACACTAAATCCAAACCCCAACCCAGAAGCCAACCGATTAGAAGTAGCTTCTTGTACTTCTGAATCAAGCATAACCGGGGAAACAAACTCATCTTCACCCTCTCAACAAGATGAAGATGCAAACATAAGAGTTAAATTGCCCCAAAACTCGCCACCATCCACACATCACATCGATGTCTCTGTGACCGATGATATAGACTGGATGGAAATTGCCACGTCCATGCCAGCTCCCATTCCAGAAGCCAATGAAATCCCATCAGAGGGGTTATGGCAACAGGATTCACAACGTGCCTCGATTTTAAACATATTTTAAGGTACACACACCTTCATTGACTCTCCAATGTATGACATTGAAGACCAAGTCAATGAGTTCAGAACATCCGAAGAGGTAGCTCAAGAGAGCCCTCGAAGTCAGGATGGAAGTCCCACTACACTCAAAGAAAAATCATGTGTAAATGAGGGAACCTCTGAATGCGAGATTGAAGCGGTCATGTATGTTGTCGATGCAGCGGTTAAACCCCCCCCCCCCCCCCCTAATACTTGAATTTTCACGAATTTGGCATTTCAGGAACTCGCTGAACAAATGAAGGGATCCTTGAATGATCTAAAACTTACAATCCAACAAACGAAGACCGATCTAACTGCAGAAATCACAACAGTAAACTACTCCCTTTGTGATGTACGAGCCACACAGAAGGAGCACACTCAGAAGTTTGATCAACTTATGCACTTCTTGATCCCTACTCATGATGCCCAACGAGATCTGGCTATAGAGCAATTCAATAAGTTGGAAAGCTACTTGAAAGCCACCAATGAAGCCATCACAAAGAAGTTTGATCAACTTATGCACTTCTTGATCCCTACTCATGATGCCCAACGAGATCTGGCTATAGAGCAATTCAATAAGTTGGAAAGCTACTTGAAAGCCACCAATGAAGCCATCACAAAGATTCCCTCTAAACTACCAACTCCAACCAACACTATTACTACAGAGGAATTTAGTGTCTTTGCAGCTGAAATGAAGAAGTTATTGAGTGTTGTTGTTCCTTCAAAAACGTCTACTTCTTCTGGTTTGATCATTAAGGCTGACATGGAAAACTTTCAAAAAGCCATGCTTGACAAATTCAATGATGTTAATGCTAAGTTTGTCTCCAAGATTAACTCCGCCTTAGCAGCTGAAATGACTCAGAAGGTATATGCCTTGGATACCTCTATAAGTACCTTAACAATAGCCGTGTAATCCAAATCTTGAACATAATGCTTCAAGACCATTGGCAAAGGAAGAGAGAGCATGTAAAAAGGCTGAGCTCAAAAGGAAACGATTTGAGGACCAGGATCCAGATGTTTCTAATCCTCAGAAGGGGGAGAAAAGGCAAAAGGTAGTGGGATCAACTTCTGAAAAGGCTCAAGTTCAACCTTCATCATCACAACCACCACAACAATCTATAGAGCAACCCAACGAGCAAGAGCAACAACAAGAAGAAAATCCTTCTGCTCCATCTACTTCTGTTCCAATCCATGCAACTCCACTTGCTATGCGTCCTCTACCATCAAATCCAGAATTTGCAAGCTTCATCCTTGGTCTGGAAAGTACCAAAAGACGGCAAATTTTATCAGTAATAGGTTGGCTTGTTGAGGCTCCTGCTTCATTAGTTGGTTGTACTTATTGATTTTCAGGAATTGAGACTTCAGAAGGAAAAACTTTTGGTATGCTTGCTTCTGAAACAGAAGTGGTTTCTAGAATTACAGAAGAGGTTGGGACATCTGCAGTTTGTACCTCTGGGATATTAGGAACAATTGTTTGAACATTTGGATTAGAGGAGGATGCATGACCATGAGCTCTTGGTCTTGTTGTTGTATTCCATGGTCTTCTGGGAATGGGAAGGAACAACAAGCACGAGTTAATAAATCTGATGATCAGCCCATTGTTGAACAAACAAACAAAAGTAGGGCTGATATGCAATGGCATTCTATGGATCCAGAACAACGAGCACGAGTGACCAATACTCAATTTTCTGTACGCAGAGAGATACATTTTAGCCACCTATATGCAGAAAGAGAAGTGAGGACGTTCATCGTGATGCCTAATTTTGCGGAATGTGCAGATGAGCAAACCAGGGCCAGATTTGCAAGATTTAGACAACCCAGGGCAAATGTGTTCGCCTCCTCTTCTATCAGAAGAGTACTTGGATTGAGAACCGGGTATTTTGAAAACACTGATGTTATCTATACAGTGTACAGAGTTGAAAGAGCCGATGGACAAATACACAACTTTAGTGACAATGATCTCCTGTCGCTAAATCCTTCTGACCTAATACCACTTGGAAGGTACATGAAAAGGTTAAGAAACAGAATCCAGATGATCATATTGCTATTTAAGAATTCTGTCTAGCATGGAAGCTTTTGTTGACTTCAGAACCAAGGTAGATTTTCATATTGGATTTGAAAGACTTGTGGAACGGTTAACCATAACAATGCCAAACGAAGTGTTAGAGGGGATTGAAACGATAAAGGTTGGTGATCTAATTCTGGAACCTCATTAAGAAAGAGGGTTGTCTTCAGAAGACCTTTAGGAAAGAGATTCTTTAGGTTAACAGAAGCTTTCAAATATTCTGAAGACATGTTGAAAATAATCAGAGAATTACTTGCTGTGAAGAAGGATCATGTGAATATAATCATCAAGAGAGCTGCCTTTGATATGGAGAAGCACATTGAAGGAGTTTTCAAGCTGAGAGACCTAACTAGACAATTTCTAACAATTATCAGCGGGCATCCAGAATCCCCATTATAGTTATGTTATGTATTTCTCCTTCTGTAATTCATTTTTCTTCAATGTAATGCAAATTTCAACCTTGTTCTTTCAGATTTTTTTATTATCCTGAATTCATACTTAGGGGGAGAACCTATCTTTATATGTAAAACTATGAACCATAATATTATCCTAAAAGAACAAGTGTTCCTCTCTAGAAGCAAGACTATCCAGAAGACTGCCACTTCAGAAGTATTGTTCAAAGCTTTCAATGACAATCCAGAAGATTGGGCATCTTCTGGATACTACTCAAGGAACAACACACACGCTCTAATGACGTGGCAAGTCATGCCTCCTGTGCGTAACCGAATTTGTTACATGTCTTGCTTAGGTGTCGATAATTGATAGGCTAGCTGATTGACTTTCTCATTTATAAGCATATAAATAGAAGCATTTGTCACTATATTAGAAGTCGATGAATTAGGAGAGAACTTCAGAGAGTAATTTGTATTTCCGGTATTGTAATACCAGGGATCTTGAATGAAATACAAATTATCAATTGCTTCATATTGTTCTACAAACTATTTCTATATCCTTGAACTCTTGTAGACTCCTTTGGGACCAACACCTAGGTATTTTTCCTTCATTCAAAGAGTGATACCCCTGAAGAAATTATATCCTTCATCAAAAGAATGGAAGTCCTAAACAACCTTACTGTTCGCTCCATGAGAAATGATCATGTCACTAAATTCAAAAATAGTACCCTGGTTAACTTCTTCGAAGAAAAAGGAATCTCTCACAATTTTTCAATAGTGAGGACTCCTCAACAAAATGGCGTTGCTGAAAGAAGAAATCGAACGATCATTGAAGCTGCTCGCTAAATGCTCATCGAATCTCATCTACCAACTTATCTCTAGGCTGAAGCAGTTGACACTGCGTGTTTCACTCAGAATCGATCCCTGATAGTCACAAGATTCAAGAAGACCTCCTATGAACTTTTTCATGGAAGAAAACCCTCGTTGAGCTACTTACGTATATTAGGATGTAGGTGCTACATCCTAAATGACAGAAATCATTTAGTAAAATTCGATCCAAAGGCGGATGATGGTATCTTTCTTGGGTACTCCTCAGTATATAAGGATTCAGAGTCTTCTACAAAAGAAGACAACACGTGGAAGAAACCATGCGTGTGAAGTTTGATGAATCTCGCTTAACAAGTTCTATTCATGTCCCTAAAGACGACGAGGAACTGAATAGTTGGATGAAGTCTCACTATGGGGAACCTGAATCTTATTTTAGTACACCTCCTGTCACTGAAAATAATGATGATGAAGGTCCTAACCTCATTCCTACCTCAAGTAACGATCCATCCTCCTCAGGGATAGATGTTACTCGTCTAAATCAGATTCCTCCCTCTTATTCCTCAAATGGTGATTCATAAGTGAATAACCAAGTTCCTCTCTCAACTCAAGAGAATGCAAATCTCTTCGGATCTCCAACAGGGTTGATAAGAAATGCCAAAGAATCTATTGATGAAGCATCTTTCGTTCTCCCTGAACAAGTCACTGAATCTCATGTTGACCAATCTCCTCAACTACCAGCTCAGCAATGGACTCTAACTCACCCAATCAATCAAATCATCGATTATCCAAGTGCAGGTATTAAAACCCATCGGGTTATAGGTAATATATGTCTCTATGTTAACTTTATTTCTCTAACCAAACCTAAGAATATCGATGAAGCTATCACTGATCCAAGTTGGGTCAGTTTTATGCAAGAAGAGCTAACTGAGTTTTGAAGAAACAAATTTTTGAATCTTGTACCTCGTCCATCTGGTAAAACCTTTATACGTACTAAATGGGCATTTCGTAACAAGCTAGATGAAAATGGCACGGTTATCCGTAACAAGTCTCGACTTGTTGCTCAGGGATACAGACAGGAAGAAAGTATCGATTATGATGAAACTTTTACCCCTATTGCTAATTAGAAGCCATAAGACTTTTCTTAGCTTATGCTGCCCATAAAGACTTTAGAGTTTTTCAAATGGATGTTAAAAGTGTTTTTCTAAATGGCAAACTTAAAGAGGAAGTTTATGTCGAACAATCTCCTGGTTTTTCTGATCCCAAATATCCTAGTTTTGTTTTCAAACTACAAAAAGCTCTTTACGGGTTAAAACAAGCTCCTCGAGTATGGTATGATACCCTTTCTAAATAACTTCTAAAAGAAAATTTTGTACCTTGACCAAAACCTCTTTTTGAGAAAATACAAAGGTCATCCTATTCTTGCTCAGACATATGTTGATGACATTATCTTTGGTTCCACAAGACTCAAACTATGTGTTAGGTCTATTATTTAAATTGTGACAAAATAAGGAAAAGATATGCTTGATTGTAAAAGGAAGTTTATAATTCCTTAAACTCTTTGTTTCCTTATTTAGCATAGGCCTAACAATATAAATAGGAGTCTAGGGTTTACTTTCAAAGGGTCGTCGATTCATATTAGAAAGAGAGAGCCGAAACTGAGTATATTGTAATCGATTACTTTCATCAAGAGATATATGACTACGTGAGTTTTTTAAACATCTTTATTATCATATTACTTTACTATTAACGTTTATTTGTCATTGTGCTTGTTCATCTGGGATCTACAAGTGGTATCAGAGCCTAAGATCAAGAGTTTTTTCGATTTTCTGAGCAAACCACGAAACAGAAGGTATTTTTTTGATTTCTGCAAATTTTGCAGTTCATTGATTTTTTGTCGAGTCCCTCTGTTTCATGTTGCACCCGATAAAACTTCATACTAAATATTGTCGACTACCTCATAATCTGCTCAATTATTTTTAACGATCTAGCTATCTGCTTGTGTGTGTTTTTTTTATCGACTGATTATATCTGTGTGTTTATCGATTTAAAAGTCTATTCTGCTTGTTGAAGTTTTCTCGATTCTATCTTCTGTTGATTAAAGTTTTATCGATTCAAAATGATTAAATCTTGAAATTATATCGACTCCTAAATAAAATATTTAAATCTGTTAATTAAAATTACTTTAGTTTATTTTCTTTACTTTTGAATCTCTTTACATAAGAAAACTCAGGAACTTGTGACTCCTGCAGTTTTTCTTACTTAAGAATTCCTTAGTAAAATCATAAACTCTCGTAATCTTGATTTTTTCTGTAATTGAACAAATAAGAAACTCAAAAACCAGACAGTCTTGTCCATAAAAAGACTAGTTGTTTTTAGTCAAGAACCCTGTGTTTTTGTTTTCTGGTTTATCAATCACAAGAAAACTCAGAATTAAATTATTTGATTTTAGTCGAGTCCTGTTGAATCGAGAAAAAGTTTGATCGAGTGCTTGATATTCGAGAAAATCTTTAGTCAATCTGTTTCTGTTCAAAGTTTTTATATTTTTATCGAATAGAATTAAATCGAGAATACTGAGGTTGTCAACCAATCAAAAATCTGTTTATCGAACCAAGTTCATTCGACAACAGGTTTTATCGAGCCTCTTTCACCCGATAAAAAGTTTTTTCATCGAGCCTATTTCATTCGACAACATTTATTATCGAGCCTCTGTCACTCGATAACAATTTTCATCGAGTATTTCACACCCGACAAAAGTCCTTAATCTTTCTGCCCATATCGATAATTTTATTATCGATCTCCTTTGTCTCTCGAGAAAAACCTACTGTTTCGCGAGACAACTCAGAATTTTTTAAAAACTCCTCGATCGAGGTCCACTAGTAAGTACAATGACTACCCGTGAAGCCATGGCAATTGGATCAGACACAAAACCTCCGATTCTCTTCCCGGGCGAATACTCTCAATGGAAGGATAGATTCCTTGACTTCATTGAACGGAATGACTATGCCGATGAGATCATGCGTTCAATCAAGGAAGGTCCTCCAATTTTTATATCAGGATTTTCCGGCTATGCCAAACAATACTCCTCCTAAGCGCGCACGAAGGGAAGTTAAACTCAAAAGTACATGAGATGCAAACGAGAAGAGGATAATGAAAGGTGACCAACTTGCCCGTTCTTATCTACTTATGAGCCTCCCAAATGAAATTTATATGAGCATTGATAGCCACAAGAAAACGGCTAAAGAAATGTGGGAGGTCATAGAAAAGTTCATGCTTGGAACGAAGATTGGCACACAACTCAAAATCACCAACTGCATCTCACAATATGAAGAATTCAAGGCAAAAGATGGAGAAAGTCTTACGAACACGTATACCCGTTTTGTACAACTGGTAAACGAACTAAGCAAGAACGAAATTTGTAAGACCAAGATCGAAAATAACGTTAAATTTGTTAGCAATCTTCAACCGGAATGGCGCCGGTTTGCTAATCCAATCAAACACAGCAAATATCTTGCTGATCTTGATCTTCATGAAGTCTATGAAACCCTCCAACAAGACGAAGAGGAGGTACTTGAACTCATGGGGTTAAATACAAAGAAGAACCCGGATCCAATCGCCTTGATGGCAAAACACTCATCTTCAACTCCTCAAGAGATGTTTCCCGAACTGGAAGAAGAAGATTTTGACTATGATCCCGAAATTGCCAAACTTCAACAACAACTGGCCTTCCTTACGAGATCTTTTCAACAAAAGTACTCACGTCGCTCGAATCCCAATCAACAAAGGTATGCCACGGGATCTAAAAATCATGAGCGAAAGGCCCTGTCTGAGCCAAAGCCGAGAAGAGAAGAACCACGCTCGACACCCAAGCCAGAAGACAAGTTCAAGGGTGAGATGAGCCTATGCTACAATTGTGGCAAATCTGGTCACTATGCAAGAGAATGCAAGAAGCCAATTGTGAAGGATTCCAACTACTTCACGTACAAACTGATGTTGGCCAAACAAAAAGAAGCCGGTAAGGTTCTTCTTGCTGAGGATGAACAATGGCTTAATCAAGATGATGAAGACGACATGGAAAGGGATACTCAAGCACATTTCAGCTTGATCGCTTACTCCGATGACACTACTTCTCACGCTTCCGACTACACACCCGAGGTAAGCCCTTCTAACTATGACTCTTTTGTATCTCAAATGCATGATTTAATGTGTCAATTAAAAGAATTACAATCTAAATTGAAAACCGAGAAGCTCTTGGTTTCCAATTTAGAAGCACGCTTTGAAAATAATCATAATCAATTGCTTCTTATGCAAACCGACCTTGTCAATTCTCAAAGTATAGCGCACAATCTCGAAACGGAGAAAATGGTTTTAAAAGAAGAAAATGATCTTTTTAAACAACAAATATCTTATCTCACTCTTCAACTTCACACATCTAGGAATGAGACTGCCGAATTTTCATCAAAGTTTGACTTTTTCAGTTTTCAAAGACAAGATCTATTAGAAAAACTCAAAGATTTAGAATTAAAACTTTACAAGCTTGGTCAAACTGAACACACTATTCACTTAAATGCACCGAAAGATTTAAGTTCTAAAGCCGGGTTAGGTTTTGAAAACCCGAAACACTTAGCAAAGGAAATCTATAATACTCCGACGATTTATAAATTCGAATATCTGAACCTTGGTCCGGATTACCAAATTCAATTTATGAAGTCGGACTCTAATGTTGAGGAAAGAGAAGATTGGAAGAGACAAAACAAAAACTATTTACAAATACCTTTCTGCTATCCTCAAATAGTAGAAGAGGAATCTTCAAGTGAATCTCTTCCAAACAACTACTTTCCATCATATTCTGCCGAAGAACTTCAAAACAAGATTCCTGAATGTAAACCATACATTCCCACTCTATTTTTAGAAAAAAAAATTATTCAACTCGAACGAGTGTTGGAAACTGAACGTTCTTTGGCGGAAAAGGAAAATGAATCATTTTTATCTAAAATACAACAACTTGAGAACGAGACTTTACAATCGAATAAAACTCATGAAAATGATACTATTTCAAACATTTCAACTTGTAAAGCCTTCGTTAGCAATTATTTAGATGATTGCGAAGAATTGTTTAAAATGGACCCAAATTCCAATCCTCGAAAACAAAAATGTTCCTATTCCGACGAACAAATCAATGCTGAATTAGATGTCCTTTCTAACCAATCTTCACTTGAATCGGACGAGTATCTAAATGACATGTGTGATGAATTTGACTTCAATCCTGTACTTCCAAATCACACGGAGTTTTTAGACAAAGGCAAACAACCAATGGAATCAGTTTCATTTCCTACGGAACCAACAGAGTATTCCACGAGTCAAAATCAAACCACTCCTAAACAAACGAAAACCAATCATGTCTTCCAAAATCATACTAACCGTGTTCCTTTCAATGTTTCAGCGGTTCATACTTTAGAAAACAAACAACTTTGGGTCAAAAAGGGCACGCGTTCAACAAAGTCAACACCCCGCGAAGAAGACAACTTTTTCCGTTCAAATGTTAAAAGAAACAATTCTCGTTTTAGATTTCCTTATCAAATTCATTCATTTCGACACTTGATTAAATTTTCTCGTAATAAAATTTGTTGTTCTAATTGCGGTGTGGATGATTTTGTACGTAAACCTCCAATTGATTATGGTTATGATTATTTTCCTGACATGCATAATTCTTTTAATCGCAAATTTTTTCCTTCATCACCTGTTTCTAAATGGGTTCCGAGAAATCAAATGACTAAAACCTATAAGTCTCACTACAAGTGGGTACCCAAGGGTGCTATGTCAACTAACCATGATGGACCCATTTACAAATGGGTACCTAAATCTGCTTGATTTTGTACAGATCGGTCATGTGTGGTACTTAGATTCCGGATGCTCAAAACACATGACCGGACAAAAGGAGTTGCTTGCCAAATACACTGAAAAGAAGGGCGGATTCGTCAAATTTGGCAACAATCACTTGGCACCGATTAAAGGATATGGTGATATCATTCAAAACAACCTCACCATTTCCGATGTTTCTTATGTTCAAGGCATGAGTCACAACCTATTGAGCATTGGCAAATTCTGTGACAAGAACTCGAAGTAAATTTTAGACCCGAACGGTGCTGTGTTCGCACATTTGATGGAAAGGAACTACTAACCGGCACGCGCAAGTCAAATCTCTACATGATCGATCTTTCTCAAGTTAACGCATCCTCAAGTGTTTGTCTGCCTTCAAATGTTTCTAGTCCGAAATCATGGTTATGGCATCGACGTTTATCTCACTTAAACTTCAAGAACATCAATCGTCTTTCCATTCAAGGGCTAGTAACTGGTCTTCCAGCTGTTAAATTCGACAAACCGCATCTCTGTGACGCATGCGAGATGGGAAAGATGAAGAAGGTCTCTCACAAACCCAAGTTAGTTCACAGCACAAGTCGACCTCTTCAGCTCATTCATATGGACTTGTGCGGCCCGATGCGGATTCAAAGCATACATGGTAAGAAGTATGTTCTAGTGATGGTGGACGATTTCTCTCGTTTCACATGGGTAAAGTTCCTTCGATCAAAGGATGAAACCCCCGACACCATCATCACGTTTCTCAAAGCCATCCAAGTTAAGCTAGACTTACTGCCCAAACCATTCACACCGATAATGGAACTGAATTCAAAAACCGTGCCCTTGACGGTTATCTCGAATCGGTTGGTATAACCCACACGTTCTCTGCGGCTCGCACTCCGCAACAAAACGGTGTTGTCGAACGCCGAAATCAAACTCTAGTTGAAGCAGCTCGCACTATGCGTACTTACTCAAAGCTTCCTCTCCATCTTTGGGCCGAGCTATCAACACTGCATGCTACACTCAAAACCGCTCTATCATCAACAAGCGCTTCAACAAAACACCTTATCACTTGGTCTACGATCGCGTTCCTTCCATCGATCATCTTCGAACGTTTGGCACTCGTTGCTTTGTACTCAATGAAAAAGAATATCGTGGGAAACTCAAGCCGAAGGCCGATGAAGCTTACTTCTTGGATACTCACCAAACGCGTCATCCTATCGGGTCTACATAAAACACGCACGTTGCGTCACTGAAATCCTTAATGTTCAATTCGATCCAAACGCCAAAATAGCTCCTGAACATGACAGTTCTGGACCCGCACTAACCGGCATATTAACTTCCGATCACATTCGTTCGGAACCTGCTCCCAACCCCGCTGAACCTTCAACGTCCAAAACCGGTATGTCAATTCTAGATGACTTATTCGAGTACTTCTACTCGGATTACTTTGGACCATCCACTGATACTTCTCTCCAGATTCCCCCGCCTACCTTGGAGATTGCCGAGACCACGAATCTTTCTGGACCGCCAATTACAACGGAAACCGTCTCAACTGCTGCATCTCCAAGCACATCGTCAACTGCTCCTCCAAATCAAATCGTTTCAACGGATGCTCCTCTCGTTCCACCTGAACCTCAATCGGCTATTCAACCAAATCCTGCGGAACCGACATCCTCTCCCCCACCATCAACTTCGGCCCCCAAGGATGTCACAAGTGCTACAAGATCCTCTTCCTTGGCTCCAACCTTGTAATCACTTCAAGCTCTTCCGCTAGGCTCATATGAAGATGAAACCCCGGATCCAAATGCATTTCAACCGCTTCCTCATACAACCAAATGGACCCGTTCTCATCCAGTTGATCAGATAATTGGCGATCCAACCAGACCAGTCACTACACGAGCCGCCTCGGCCAACGATTGTATGTTCTCTTTGTTCATAAGCAAGATTGAACCCACATCCATTCACGAGGCAATAAATGATCCTGATTGGATTGTGGCAATGCAAGAGGAACTCAATCAATTTGAAAGCTTGAAAGTTTGGCGCCTTATTCCCCATCCTCGAAATAAAACCATTATCGGCACGAAATGGATATTCAAGAACAAGCAAGATGAAGATGGAGTCGTTATACGCAACAAATCTAGACTTGTCGCAAAAGGATACCGTCAACAAGAAGGTATTGACTACGACGAAACATTTGCACTCGTGGCCCGCATTGAAGCAATCCGGATGTTCTTGGCTTACGCGACACATAAGAACTTTGTGGTTTTCCAAATGGACGTCAAGACGGCATTCTTAAACGGTTTTCTGCGTGAAGAAGTCTATGTTTCTCAGACCGACGGGTTTGTGGACTCCTCCAAACCGACTCATGTCTACATTCTGGACAAGGCTCTCTATGGCTTGAAGCAAGCCCCCAGCGCATGGTACGATAGTTTGTCTACCTATTTAGTAAAGAATGGATACTCCAAAGGTAAGATCGATCCAACTATTTTCATTAAAAAGGACAAAGGTGACATTATGCTCATACAAGTCTACGTGGACGACATCATCTTCGGTTCGACTAACCCACAACAATGCAAAGAGTTCTCCGAACTCATGATTGCAAAATTTAACATGAGCATGATGGGAATGATGAACTTTTTCCTTGGTCTTCAAATAAAACAATTTTCTACGGAAATATTCATCAACCAATCAAAATACATCTCGGATATGTTGTGTAAATACAACATGACGTCATGCTCTCCGATTGGTACACCCATGTCCCCGGGCTCAAAACTACACGCTGATCCTTCGGGAAAAGACGTAGATTCTAAAAATTACCGGGGCAGGGTTGGTTCTCTCATGTATCTTACGGCTAGTCGTCCGGACATAATGTTTGCCACCTGTCTATGCGCGAGATATCAAGCATCTCTCAAGGAATCACATCTTAGTGCTATCAAACGGATTTTCCGGTATTTAAAAGGTACACCTAATCTTGGCCTATGGTATCCCAAGGATACGGGTTTCGATCTAACTGCCTTTTCAGATTCGGATCACGCCGGATGCATGCTCGATCGCAAAAGCACTTCGGGCCACATTCAATTCCTCGGAGACAAATTAGTCACCTGGTCCTCCAAAAAGCAAGCTTGCGTCTCCACATCTACCGCGGAGGCTGAATACATCGCTGCCGCAAGCTGTTGTTCTCAAGTACTGTGGATGCGCACTCAGCTCAAAGACTATGGCTTCTGGTTCAACAAAATACCCATCTACTATGATTCCAAAAGCACCATAGCCATTTCAAGCAACCCGGTTCAACACACGAAGACAAAGCACATCGACGTTCGATATCACTTCATCAAGGATCACGTCGAAAGAGGTACAATTGAACTATATTTTGTCAATACGGAACAACAGCTTGCCGACCTGTTTACCAAGGCACTGGATGAGAAACGATTCCAGTTCCTCGTATTCAAGTTGGGAATGCTCAATCTTAAAACCTGATTATCACAAATCAGTCTGTCTCAATATCCTCAAAACGTCTATCCAAGGGTTAATGCACAATCACTCTACAAGTCAATCTGCATCACACTTGGGTTCTCATTTTTTGGATTTTGACCTTTACCTTACAGTTCCGTATTTTCAATATTTCTTTCATTATCTATCTACCTCGCTGTGTGTATCACCATGGTTCACCTTCCGAGGGGAGCAACAAGGTACGTGTTTCTTTCTATTCACATTCCTAGGGGGAGCACAACACGTTTTGCACACATTAAGGGGGAGCCTTATATATTAAATTTTTCTTCTGTCTTTTAAGTTCTTTAAAAAAAATTATTATTTTCAAGTGAGGTTCTCGGCCCCTAAGGGCCCGACAACATTGGATTATCGACCTCCCTTGGCTCGACAACCTCCCCAATCGACATCTCGATAAACGGGAATTTTTTCCTCGGCCCAATCTCAATGTGCCACGTGTCATCAGTCGATGACCACTATTTAAAGAAATCGGGCCCCACACTCTCAGAATCTTTTCCCACAAGTTTTGAATTTCTCTCTTTCTCTCTGAAAACCCTTCAAGTTCTTGGCCATCAAAGATCAGAATCTCAAAACTTCGAGTTTTTCAGATCTAAAAGCATCACCAGGTTCATAATTCTCCCCTTATCATCTTTAATTCTTGCACTTACTGCTTTTAGCCATTGCATGATACCTTAAATCGACTTGAACAAATTCGTTTTTTTTTTCATAAAACCCTTGGGTTTCCGAGTTTGACTGTTCATCAGTCGATTTTGTGTTTTTTTGTCTGTTTTAGACCTAAGTACTTTATTAAAGTTGCTCTAAATCACTATTCGCACCTAGTAATAGCATTTTCCATGAGTTTTAGGCATTGTTTTGGGTCTGAGTACTTAGGAGTCCTTATACAACCGTTGAATTTTTATCGAGTCTCGATAATTTGACCAAGAACATCATCTTCTTCACTAAGGCTTTTTATCGAGCCTTTAGGACTCGATAACATTTGTTATCGACTCAAATAGGATCGATGAAAATCACTAAGTATTTTTATCGAACCCTTAGAACTCGATAACATTTGTTATCGATTTTCAAAGGATCGATGAAAATTACTAAGTGTTTTCATCGAGCCCTATAAGACTCGATAACATGTTCTTACATCTTCCAAGTTTTTTTTATCGAGTGCTTAAGGCTCGATAACATGCCATTCAAATGTTCAAGTGCTTTTATCGAGTCAATTTGAATCGATAACATGTTTTAAAAAATTTCATCGAGTCTCAAAGGATCGATAACCTGTGTTTCTCGATTCCCAATGACTCCTCATCCATCTTACAGATTCACAGGTTTGTTATTTCAAATTTTTTAAACAAGTCTTGTTGTCGATCCTTCTCACTCGACAAACTTTTGTTCTCGATCCCATTGCACTCGATAACAATTGTTATCGGCCCAATGGGACCCGACAAAAAGACAGCATTTTTTCACTATCACTTCACAAACTAATCGTTCATCTGTTTGACTAACTGTCTTATTTCAGTACAAATGGCAGCCATGAATGATCCAAACCTTTCCGATGATGAACACCCGATGCCTTCCGAACATTCAACAGAACCCAGCGTTAACGCAACTAACCGGGATGACATCTTGATGCCTAGAGCACATCTTCGAAAAATCAAACCGAACAACCACCTTCTAGACTTTGGCATCATAATCGAACACCAAGTCATCATTGACATCCTTCAACGACATCCGCTTTGTTATGCCTTTGCATTGGACCAGCGGGTACCCCTTTTCTATCTCCAGCAATTCTGGTACACGTTGACATACCATCCGGACGAAGGTTAACCACCATTTTACTGCTCAAATTGATGACTATGTCACCCGCTTAACTCCATCTAGGATTCGACGCATCCTCCTCCTGCCGGTCGCCACAGCCGAACCCCCGTACGACACCTTTGCAACCGACCAACAGCGGGTTGCCGACATCCTAGCCCTTGGGTACGAATCCCCCGAACCTTTCACAAGCCCCGACCAGTTCAAACGGATGTACCTGCCTCAGATCTGGTTCACGCTATTCACCATCGTCAATCGATGTCTGACTAGCAAGCATACTGGCATGGACAAGGCCAGCACTACGGTCCTACGAATATTTCACGGCATCGCTTTCAACCGTCATTATGACTACGCGATGCTCATCTGGACGGATTTTGTGGAGCTAGTAGAAGACAAGTCCAACTATCGCGATCGTGCCTTCGTACCATTTCAACGGTTCCTTCAATTAGGACCGACCAACTCCCTGAAGCTCTTCTAGCCTATGCTGATCAGACTGCACCGAGTGTGATAGCCTATAGGGAGAGACTCGGCTTAATGGCTCAACCACCTCCGGTTGTGCCTACCCAACAGCCAATCCATGAGGAACATCCTGTGTAGGAATAGGGTCGTAGAATAGATGAGCAGGTTCAGGATCATGGGGATCCTAAACAGGGTGATGAGCGTATAGTGAGGGGAAACGACGAGGGCGGTGCACCTGATCAGCCAATCCCAACATCTGATGCCCCATCAATCCCAATACCACCACCCACCAACCCACGAGCTGCTTCTACTTCCAGATCTACCCCGCGCATCAAAATGCTCGTTAGCCGTAGCCGTGTTCGTCCACGACCCTCATCATCCGATGAAGATGAATCCGATATGCAACCCCTTTCCCGCCGACCAAGAACTGCTGCCATTGAAGAACAAGCTCTACGTCGCATTGGCACATAACCACCCCTATCCGACTCTGCATCGGACACCGATGACCACCAAGCTGCAACAACTAAGGAACCTGATGAGCCAAATGACCCATTTGTCTTTGAAACCGATCAAGTGTCTACCTCAATGTCCGACATATTCACCGAGCCATATACTGGGGAAATGGAGATTAAAAAATTCCCGTAAAATCGGGGACCTGGGATGGAGACGGAGATCCCCCAAAGTTAAAAACCGGGGATGGGTAATGTAGTCCCCGTCCCCAAATATTAAATATATTATTTACAAATAATTAAATTTAATATTTTTTAGATTTAGAAATATATTATTACAATTTTTTTGAATTGTCTTACTTTTTTTAGATAAAATACATTAAAAGCCGAAAGTCTTTGATCAAACAATTACATATGATGTTGTGATTTTATTCACATATGAATGTTTGATACTCTATAAAAACAAATTTTGAAACTACATGGGATGTAAGCATGACCATTTTCGATTGAATGTGGTGTTTCGATTGAATGTGGTGTTTAATATATTTAATTTAAAACATCTTATATTAACAGGAAAAAAATCTCTCATACCCTGTTTAGGATCCACGTTTCTCATAGAGGACAAGGATGGAGATGTGATCAAATATTAAACAAAAATTAAATTTTCACTAAGGCATTGATTGCTTTTTCCAAATAAGCTCTTAATAGCCTCTTATGTTTAATTCGTTAAGAGATAGGGTCATTCAGACTGTTTGTTTTTTCCAATTTTTCAGATGCACTTATGTCTTATTGTTCTCTTAACCGATAAGAGGTAAACTAACCTCTTATTTGCTTCTTATTATTCTCCAAACTCTCGGCAACGATGTTTCTCAATCAATTAACCTAAATCGATCATTTCTCTCAATCGATCCTCATCAAATAGATCCTTATCCCTCTCAATTCATGTATTTTAATAGGATTTAAATGTGCTAAATACCGTTTTGACATATTTTCATTTAAATGAATGCTAATTATATAATTTATATGTAAATTTCGTAATATGATGAATAAATATGTGAAATTGTATAAATTCAACAATATAATTTTTAATGGTTAAAATAGACTATTTAAACAAATTCAGACATTTATCTGTGTACAAAAACAAATAGTATTATTGATTCAGACTTCAGACTTCAGCACCACCTCTTATTAATCAGAAGTGAAATAAGACTTCAGACTTCAGCACCTCTTAAAAAACAAACGCCACCTAATAACTTTTTGTGGTTCTTAATGGTTATCTACTCTTGCTTAAGAACTAAATAAATTGATAACGATGTTTATTCGACAATCAAAATCAATATTATATGACGAAAAGGAAACAAAATAAATGTCTCAACATTTTAGGTAATGACTGTGACACATAAATAAAAAAAGTTTTTCATAAACGTTTTATTGCCGGAGTCAAAAAGTCAACATCTCGGAAGATAAGCCGGCGGAGGAGGCAACTTCTGATTTGCAAGCTTCCCGTCCATCACCACCCATGCCATTCTCAATCCCCACGACAAATGTATCTCAATATGACAATGCATGAACCACACACCTGCCATTAAATCTCTTTTTTTCAGATGAATTCTTGTAGCAATTAATCGCCGATAAATTAGTAACTAATTGATTTAATTTACTTGGGTTATCGGCTCGAAATCTGATGGCTACCCATCCACCGGAGGGAATGCCGACGGTGATTCTTTGAACGGGATCGACGAGGTTGAATTTTAATGGGTCTGTTGTCGAGTTGAAGTCGCCGGAGCCTTGACCGACGACGAAGAAATCGAATCCATGAAGATGTAAAGGATGGCTTTCAGCTCCAAGGGTGCTGGTTCCTTGCAATACAAGCTCCACGGTGGTATTGAACGCCAGAACCACCACTTTGGTGGCGTTAGGCATCATCGTGTTGTTCGGAGTGGTGCCGGTGTAATTGTATGGATTCAGAGGTGTAGCCGGAAAGTCCGTGGTGTAAACTCCATTTGATCGCCGGAAAAAATAAGCCTGAAGAAGTGCGGTTGTCGCCATCGTGAATGAAACGTTGTTCACGCCGGCTCTAAATTTGGTATCGAAGGGTCCTTGACATGTCTGGTTTGCCGGACATGCGCTGGTCCCCAGGACAACGATGAAGAAAAACCGCCGTTGGATGGTCCGTGGAACGTTCGCCGGAAACTCAGAGTTACCCAAACTCCGGAGGCTGCCGGTCCAATTGGCGACAAAAGTACTGGCGTTGATCGCCAGAAGTGGTGGAAGAGGAAGGGTTTTAACATTGGAAGAATTGGATATTGACGCATTACTACCATCATATTCAAGAACTCCGATCACGGTGGTGTTATCAAACGTGCCGGCGGCCGCCGTGGAATATGGTCTGGCGGCCATTAAGAACTTATTATTGGAGTAGAGGGTTTTGGTTTTGAAAAGAACATTAGTAGTTTGACCTGGTCCGATGAAGATCGTATCGGTCCGGAATGACTTAATGTTAAAATATTTAGAGTTTGTTCAGTTTGACCTCTTTTAAAGTTCAGATCTTCTAATTCCTTGATCTTTTTGTAAAGATCAAGTCTTTCTTGATTCAGAAAGTTCATTTTGACATTCAGGACTTCCTTTTCAGATTTTTCATTTAATATATCTTTTTGTAAATTATCCATCTTTTCTTTTAATAACAATTTTTCTGCAGAAACTTTTTCCAGAAATTGTTCAGCTTCTTGGCAATTTTATTTTGTTTATAAATTTGGCTCTCAGCTCTGAATTGATTTACCAAAATTCTTTCCCTTTTGATTCTGTTTCTGAGACTTTCAAATTTAGAAGTCATGTTCTGAATTTGATTTTGCATTTCAGATTCTCCAGAATTTGGTTCTGAATTTTGTTCAGAAGAGGAATTTGACTCAGAATTTAAATCAGAAAATGAAGAAAATACCTCAGAGTCATGTGCATGTTTATCTCTAGGATCCAGCTGGCACATGTAGCAATTTGAGGCATAGTGAGCCACTTCTTCATCATACTCTCCATCACTCCAGTTCAACCAGTCCTCTTCATACTTGGTAACCAGAGCTGGATTAAGTTCCTTCTTCTTGGCAAGTAGATGCTTCTTCTCATAGTAACCAACATTTTTCACTTTGGGCATTTTGCACTGTCTTGCGTAATGTCCAGGCTTACCACAGTTGAAGCACCTTGATGGTTCTTGTGTCTCATGTTGACCAGCATCTTGACCTTTCTTAGGTCCATCTTCAGATTTAGACTTGTTCTTATATTTTTGATTATATCTTTGAGTGAATTGCCTTGTCATGAATGCAATATTATCAGAAATTCTATTAAGTTCTTCATCTGATTCATCTCCATCACACAGAGTTGTCTCTGGGATTTCACAAACCTTGCTCTTAGATGAGATGGTCATGGAATTATTATATTTCTTGCTCAATAAGGCTACTGTTTCATTTGCCTTCTTTTGCTCATTCTGTCTAGTCTTGATTTTGTCCTCTTGTTGGAACAAAATACCATAAACATCATGAATGGATTTCCTAGACAGATTTCTAGTAACCATATTGTCAGAAAAGCTTGACCACTCAGTACCCAGATTGTTCAGAAATTTATTTTTTATTTCTGAGTTGGATTTTGAACACCATTCTTTCTCAGATCATTCAGGATATTGTTGAATCTGTGGTAAGTCTTTGTGATATATTCATTATCCTTATACCTAAAGTTTTCATACGTACCAACACAAATGTTCAACCTTTGAGCTTGGGCTTTTGTACTCCCCTGCATTTGAGCCTCAACTTCATCTCACATGGCTTTTGCAGATGTGAGACTATCAACTCTGTTAAAAATTTCATTTGGTATCGCCATTGTAAGTAGTGTCAGTGCCCTTCTATCAATTCTAGCTTGGCTTTTCTTAGCTGCACTGTACATACCTGGGCTCTTTTTGATTCTAGATGCAGGAATTTCGGGAGTAGATTCAGTTCTTGGAACTGCAGGAATTTCCACATAGACCTCCAGAGGGCCATTTACAATCGATTGCATTAAAAATTCATCGATATTGTCCAAGAATTGAATCATTCTGATTCCCCATTGATGGTACTCGCCCAGAAACAAAGTTGGTGGTTTAGTTTCAGATCCGATGGAGACGATTTCTTTCGACATCTTGAATATAGTAGATCGTAAATTCAACTGGACAATTTCTTCACAAAATTGATCAAACAGATGAATTGGCTCTGATACCAATTGTTAGATCCCAAAATATCAAGAATACAGAAAGAATCAAGAATTAGAACAAGAATTATGTCACCGAAGTTGTATATTGTATTGATCAATGAACAATATTACAAAGTATGTATCTTTACAAGCTTTATGAACGTTAGTTCTAACTGTCTAACAAACTATCTATTTATATACATACAAGAATGCTATAGTTACAGTACAAAAATGACAAGCAAGTTCAGAACTACTTCTGAACTTCTTAAGAATCATTCTTCGGAACCTATTCAGAAGTATATTCAGAACCATCATCAGAACTTCCTCATAACTTCTTCAGAATCTGAAGAACTTCTGAAGTAGCCACTTCAGAAGTTATGCCTTCTGAGTTCTAAACCTTTCTCTTTTCAGAACTAGTTCAAAATATCTGAACTAGTTGTCTTTAGAACCCAGTCTTCTTTTGAAGCTATCTTCTGATATCTATCAGAAAGGTTCTCCTTCTTTGGGACTTTGGGTGCTTTTGCTTACTTCTGAACTATACTTATGTTAAAATCTGAAAATCCAACTTCAGAAGTTCTGAGGTTTGATTCTTAGAAATTAACATCCTATATTTCAGAAGTCAACTTTTTTCACTTTTACTTTTGACTTTCTTATTTTCACACTGTTATATAGCATTTTTCAAAAGGAAGTTTTTCATAATAATTTTCTTTCTTTTCTTTCATGCATGATTCAAGGGAGAGTAATTACAATTCATCATTTGTTACTAATGGTTTGTTCATTCTTATTACATCTCAAACAAGATCTGAACAGATGGACACTCGTTCTGGAATTACATATCTTAGAAGTATGGACAAATTTCTAATGATACTTAACCATTTTTCAAATTGTTCAAACTACTTCAGATATACCAAACTGTTTTATATATTCAGAAGTATGTATTTTTAAATGTTTTTCTGAATAAGTTTTGAAACATTCGCTTAAACTTCTGAACTCTTTCTCAGAAGTTCTGAACTTCTCGTTGAGAAGATGATTTTATTCACGCATGTGACACGTGTTTTAATTTCATTTGAGAAAGCAATAACCACGTCGCAAAACGGTTCATTAATCAAAATTAATCATGATTATTTTGCTAATTGTGTTTTACCAATGCATCTATCGAAGGATGAAATTCAAAATCCGGTCCAAAGATAAAGGTATTTATGTTCAGAGATTCCATTCAAAAACGTTAAAAAGAAGAACCCCAGTTTCTGAAGGTCTATGGCTTCTCTGAATGGCTGAAAATTAGAGATGCCATTCAGAAATCTAAATCTCAATTCAAAGACGTTGTAGAAAGACAATCGACCAACTTCTGGAAAGGATATCTCAGTATGTGACCTTTCCTCCTCATCCCTCCAAATCCAAAACGAAAAGATCCAAAGCTGATGTCGATGAAGGTCCATCCTTCAGAAATGAACATCAGACAAAATTTGATGTTGAAAGTCTTTTCTCCCACCTCATTATCCCTGACATCTCAATGCTCAATTATCCCTACCAGTTAAGAGATATTTTGAAGAATACGAAATACTTAGTATTCCTGAACCAGGGATGACCTTCAAAGATAATGATGGATCTATGAAGTTCCTCAGAAATAAGGAGATAAGAATTGCTCCAACTAAGTTGATCAAGACTCTACATTATAGTTGTTGGGTAAACAATGACCCTCTGTATATTCAGAAAGGCATCTATGAAAAAGAATTGCTGAGAAGAGACGTACGTTGAACGGTACACTAAACCCAACTTTTAATGTATTTCCTAGTAGTTTACTTCAGTGTATTGTACTTTATTTAAGTTATTGTAATTTCATTTTCATAATGTAATTCTTCAGATAGATGTGATTAATTAAATTCAATAAAGTACTCTACTCCATCTATGTACTGAAAATATCCCTGAAAATAGTAAAAAGGGACACTAAACGTATGAGTTCTAGATTTCTTTAAAAATCTCAATACTTACTGATATCACACTCAGTGATCAATCCGTGAATGTACTTTATAGATTTTACACTTGTAAAAATTGTGATTTCATATCCTTATAAATGAAAGTCAATTCAGATAGTATGTTAGCTGAAAAAGAGCTCACAAATTAGTACTTAGAATTCTTTACTTTAAAATTTCTAAGGCCCTACTAAATCTTTCAAGCAATTTTCCTATGTTGTTGAATCATAATCAAATAGGGGGAGATTGTTGATCCAAACTCCTTTCAGTGATTTGAATATGAGTCCTTATATCCTTAGTGAAAATTCCAAGAATGGGATACTGTTAATATTTAACGATAAGCATACACTGATTATTCAGTGATCCGTGAAGATCAAGAGTACTGTCCTATCCCTGAATATCTAAAGAACAACACTCACACCACAAGACCATTCAGCGACAGTCGAAGGCTTAGTTGAAGAAATAGATGAACAGCTAGTGATCTGAAGCGGTTCAGTGATAGCAACGTCCATCTACCTAACGTGTGAAATCTTGCAAAGCCTCAGTGATACCTGAAGATTTCATCCTTGAAGATTCTGGTTCAGTGATCAAATGGGTCCTACTAAGCAAGATCGAAGTTGATCTTCTCCTCGATGCACAAAATTCAAACTTCCATACCTTGTCAGAAGAGGACGTACGGATTGTCTCTTATGTCCCCGTCAGATCTGATTTGGTTATTGTTCATATACGGCCAAAAGTATGGTTGTCTTTTGGACAACGGACAAGTTTCAAATAGAAGATTGACACGTTGCATATACCTTTTGCTTTGAATTAAATGCAAGGGGTATAAATAGATGAAGACCCCTTCTTCATCTTCATGCATGCGTATCTTCTTTTAAACCTCAGCTGCTATTTCTTATCTCTCATTGTGATCAAACTTAGTGATTTCTTAAGTTGTAATAGAATAGGTTTAATTACTTTTCTTTATTCCGCTTGCAATTGTAAATTTGTATATTCAATATAAACTCATTTAAAAACCAAGAAAAGCTTGTGTTTGTATTCAACCCCCCCCCCCCCCTCCCTATAAATTGTTTCTATATCCTTGAACTCTTGTAGACTGCTTTGGGACCAACAAAAAAATTTGAGAAAGGAAAATCTTCTAAATCCACACCTAATATACAATTTAAATAGAAAAAGTTTAAGAAGACTAAAAAATCTTCCAAATCTATTATCCCTAATCCTTGTTTCTTATCTTTTTCAGAGCAATGCTCTTTAGTTTAGAGAAAGAAAGAATCAAGCATATCAAACAAAGACAAAATAGACAGCATTGATTTTTGTAACGATGTACCAAATATTAATGCAATGAATAAAAAGAAATTTGTTGTTAAAAATTCTTATGTTGTTCATTCTTGTATTTCTCATAAATTGATAAAACTGCTTAAGAATTGTATTCATTTTGCTAATTGTGGTAATCATTCCTTCAAACTAAACTCAGAAAAGAAACGGAATTTTCCAAAGAAACCTGTCAAGATTACTCAATCATCATTTAAGTCTAAAACCTTTAAAACACACAATAATGATATATTTGTGAAGAAATGGGTTATAATATAAAATTCTGAGGTTACTACTCAGAAAATAAAGAAAGTCTGGAAACCTAAGTTCAGACCTCCCTCCTTTGTTACTAATATGAAAAACCCCATTTTCAAATGGGCACCTAAAACTAAGTAATTGTTTCTACAGATCTGTCATTTGTGGGTCTTGGATTATGGATGCTCAAGACCCATGACACCTTTTAAGGATCTTTTGACTGACTATACTGAGAGAAATAGAGGAACAATTAGTTTTGGAAACAATGTTAGGGGATATATAAGAGGCTATGGAACGTTCATCAAAGGAGATGTGTTAGATCTAATTAGCCCCAATTAGATAGAAAGTTTTATAAAGAGTTGTATTTTGCGCTTTTTGGGTGTTATGGGCTTGGGCTTTGCAATTGTATTGGGCACCTATATATATATGGTGTCTTAGCTTTATTCGCAAAGTGGGTCTTGGAAGAGAATACACCTTTCACACACATAGACTAATGAGAGTCAATCAATTCTAACGTGCAGTGTTCTCTTCAATTCCCCTCCATATTGATCAATACATGAATATGAGTTGTTGATTTAGTGATTAATGTTCTTTAATTATCTATCTTTTCTCTACAATTTATGGAGTTTTCTCAATTGTTGCTACTTTGGGATTTAAAGTTCGGTATCAGAGCCAATTGAAGAAACTTTTCTTCAATTCGATAATCTATGGCAACATTTGAGAAATTAGTGAATGTTATTGGTGTTTTGGTGCTTCGATTGTTTCAAGCACATGAGCCAAAACTCAAATATCCCTATTGTGTTCTAATTTTCTGTTTTGAACTTACGTGAGATTCAATATTTCATCTAGATGAGATTTAGGTGATCGTTAATAGAAGATTTTATTGATTCTAAACCCAATTTGATTCTGCAGACCACATGTCTGATTATATGTGTCTGTGAAGATTTAATTTCAATTTGATTAGATCTGATCAGTTTTACTACATGTGTGTATGTGCTCTTGATTAAATTTGATATCCCTCCTTAATTGGTCTAATATTCTAGCACTAAGTGGGTGGTTGATCTTTAATCCCATCTTGTTGTGTGCTAGAGTTCATTGCTTTTCAGCATCTTGGTAGTAGGGTTGTTGATTTTTGATCTGGCCTTATATTAATCCGCAATTGGACTCTATTCTTTCATTTGGGTTTGATTAATATTGAATCAATAATCTAGATTTAATTTGGAGTTGTCGCTGCACATGGTTGATTACGTGTATCAACATGTATGACACAACCTTGATATGACCAGGAAGTTTAAGCTGATGTTTGAAGAGTGTGCAGATGGAGGAAAAGGTTGCCAAATTTCAGTATTCTAGTTTAAAGCCTTCTAGTCTGAAATAGGTCAAAGGTTTCCCTATTGGCAATGCGATTAAGAGAATGGATCATGAAGACAAGGAATCTGGATTTATTATCAGCCTTCAGAAGTTGTGCAGGAGAATTATTTGGTTCTTTCTACTCCATATGCTAAAGTTGCACTGAGATATGCATCTCTCAATTCTTTGGAGAGCGAAATATGAATGGGTACCTAATTAATCTTATTGATTCACCTGGACATGTCGACTTTCTTCTGAGGTCACTGCTACCCTCGAAATGCAAAGGAGTTTATGAAGGCTAAGGGGGAGCCTCATCTGGAAAAACCTTCATTATCTGTTATAAGCAAGCCTGGTTCAATACCTAGCGAATCTGTGCCTTTGAATGATCATGTTCAGATACCTACTGATGGAACGGGTGTATGGGAACTTGATCCCAGTATGCTGAAATTCGAAAATAAAGTTGCATCTGGTACTCTTGGTAATCTATATAAAGGCACATATTGCAATCAGGAAGTGGCTATTAAAGTTCTCAAGCCAGAACGAATTGATTCATACATGCTAAGAGAATTCTCTCAAGAAGTTTTTTATTATAAGGAAAATTAGACACAAGAATGTTGTTCAATTCATTGGAGCATGTACAGGACCTACAAAATTGTGCATTGTAACTGAGTTCATGGCACGAAGAAACATACTTGTCCTTTGCTCAGAACACAACCATGTTTTTGGCCGCATTTGAACAGTACCATATCAGATGTGACGGCGACATAAGAGACAATCTGTACGTCCTTCTCTGACACAGTATAGGGTTTGTCTTTTCTGCATCGAGGATAAGGTCAACGTTAATCTTGTATGAGAAGCTTTACTTGATCGCTGAGACTGAATCTTCAAGGATGAACTTTCAGTATCGCTGAGGCTTCACAAGACTTCACACTTTGGATAGATAATCTTTGCTATCGCTGAACCGCTTCAGGTCACATAGCTGATTATCTCTTTCTTCAGCTTGGTCTTCGACTTTTGCTGAATGGTCATTTGGTGTTATTGCTGATCTTCAGATCTTCAGAGATAAGCTTAAAGGTTCCTTGATCTTCAGTGATCGCTGATGGCAGTCAGCGTATGCTTATCGTTATATTTGAACTTAAACTTAAATAAGAAATTTCACTAAGTGTAAAAAGGAATCATATTCAAATCACTGAGAGGAGTTATGATCAACAATCTCCCCCTATTTGATTATGATTAAGAAACATAGAATAATTGCTTTAAGAGACTAGTAAGGACTTAAGAAATATTTAAAATAAAATTTCTAAGTACTAATCTGTAATGTCTTTTTCAGCTAGTCTACTATCTGAATTGAGTTTCATTTATAAGGATATAAAAGCACAATTTTTACAAGTAGATAAGCATAAAGTACATTCACTGATTAAATTTTCAGAGTGAAAAATCAGTGAGTGAAAGTTGTTAAAGAAATTAAAACTCTTATGTTCATTGTCCCATTTACTGTTTTCATGGATCTTTTCAGTACATAGATGGAGTAAAGTACTTTGTTGAATTTCATTAAAAATCGATATAAAGAATTTACGTAAAATGAAATTACAACAATAAGGTAAAGTACTTATACACTGAAGAACTATTACAAAGGAAAGGAAAGCTAATGACTAGTCAGTCTAGACTTTCATGTCTTCTTTGTAACTCCTTTTCATAGATCATCTTCTGTCTGATTATCAGCGGATCATTCGACCAGCAGTGACAATACATGATCTTGATGAAAGAAGATGGGGCTTTGTGTACCTCTTGGTTTCTGAAGAATCCAAGGAGTCTTTCATTATCCATGAAGATCATGCCTGGATCAGGGAAGGAGATGACGTCATTTTTGTCATATACGCGATCTTCAGGGAGAGAGGTGTTCAGCATTGAAATATCAGGGATCTGCATGTGACAGAATATCGAATTTAGTTTCATATTCGTTCTTAGAACTTGACCCTCCTTCGACAGTTGCTCTTCTTTTCTTAATTGGCTCAGGGAGGGGAGGAACCTGTACGTATTGAGACATCCTTTGAAGCAGCTGATCCAACATTCTTTCCACCACGTCCTTGAACTTAGATTTGGAACCCTGAATGGCATCTCTGATTTCTAGCCATTCAGTGTATCCATAAATCTTTAAGAACTTGGCTTCTTCTTTCTCTGTTCTGGTGGTTCTAGTCATTCGTACATATACCTTCAGACCTCTTCTTTGGGAAGGACGTCCTTCGATAGTTGCATGAATGATCTTAGAGTCAGATCTTCGAAACTTGAATGTTTCAGTGCACCAGCGAAGCTCTTCTTCTCTCTGACGTGTGGCTTCAGCGGATAGTGCACTTAGGATTCTCTCTTGAGCAAGAATTGGATCTACGTTCAGGTTTTCTTGTGCAAGTTCTCTCTGTGCTAAAACTTCAGCGACCCTTTCACTTTTCTCTAGTTGCTTCTTGGTCACTTTGTCTTTTGCAGCATCTTCCCTGAGTAGTTTTCTTGCAAGAGCAAGATCACTCTCTGCCTGAGCTCTTTCTTCCTTTGACATAAAATAAAAGTCATCCACCATGCTTATTGGTACAGCGTTCAGTGGTTCAGCATGTGGCACTTTTATTCTGTTTACTTCGAGTTCCCACAAGAAGCTTATTCGCCTTTCCTCCTCTTCAGGTTCGCTTATGATAGGTCTCTGATCGCGACGCCTCCTAGGAATTATGCCTTCTTCTTCTTCAGAGTCAGTTTCAAAAATGTACATAAACTGCTCTTCAGAAGAAGGTTCCTTCACAAAAGTGGAGTCCTTTGGGGGACTGGGCTCTTTGAGAGAAGAAGAGGGAGAAAGAGATTTGTCAGAGCCAAAATTTGGTGGTGAAAAAGAAGGATATGTGGGTGGTTCAGAGATTGGAGCAGAGAGGAGAATGAGAGAAATAGATACCTCGACAGTGGTCTCCCCCTCAGATATAGGGATAGTGGCATCAAGATTTCCCACGTCCTTTCCTTTGCCTGAGGGACCGGATTGTCCCTGACCGTCCCCCAAAGGCTGCTGATGAGAGACTTCAGACATGGAGTTGTCTGGTCTTGATATTTTGAAGTGCTCCAAAGCACTTCCAATATCATCGTCATCGTCATCATCATCAACTTCCCCATAATGAGGGATGTCATCTTCTTCATCTTCATCATCATCATCATCATCATCTTCTTCTTCTTCTTCCTCCACTATTCCTTCAGTGAGGGAAGGCTCTGCATGCTTGATGTACGGAGAAATTTTATCAGCAGGAAAAGTGGCATTATGCTCCGTAATTATGTCGTCAGCGAACTCTTTGGCACATCTCTCCCCCTAGATGCTGTCAGCCGGGAGACAATGCACCATCAGCATACATACATTCGCTTGAATGTCCTTCAGCTTGGTTTCGTGGGGACCCTGGTGCTGAAGGACCGAATTCAGTGATGTCCGATCAGCAGTGGAGAAAGAGGAGCCAGTCTCGGAGAGCTTTGTCAGCATCTGCATCATGTCGAATTGAGTCTTTTGAATAGCCTCAAACACCAGATTCTGATCATCCACCTTCTTCTCCAAACGGGCAATGGACTGACCATGTGTCCGATTGTCTTCCTTCATGACTCGATGTCGATGAGGATATTGCTGACAAAGGTCTTGATCCCTGGAGTCCCAACCACGGTGCGGAAGATGAATTCAGCAGACTTCTGTAGATGGTCTACCTTAGGCCTGGTGAGAGCACATTCCCTGACTAGAAAGTCAATGGCAGGGAATGTAGGACTAGGAAGAACAATCGGAGGAAGCTCAGCAGAGCAGGAAGGGAGTTTGGGACAAGTCTTCTATGTTTTCACGTCCATGAGCTTGGCAGATGTCCGTGGTTGCTGAGGAGATTTTCCTTTATCTTTGCTGAGAGGAGTAGTAGTAGCATTGGTGGTGGCAGTTGTTGTTGTCGCTGTAGTGAAGAGAGGAGCGACACCTGGTGACAATAGAGACAGAGCAGCCAAAAAGAGCTCTGGGTTAGATGACGGATGAGAAGACATATTATAAACCGTGAGAGCATCATGAGGATTACTCTTAGGGACCACTTGTGCAGAGGTAGTGTCATGAGGATCACTAGCCAGTGTCTTAGAATGCCTGTGAGAGACATGCTGAGGTCCTGTGATACTGGCCTTCCAAAATTCAGAGTGTCTAAACAACACTAAGGTTTGGATTGCGTGCAATTCAGCATCATCAGAGATAGGGACAACTATCTCTGAATCATTTGTTGATGTGATGACCAAATAAGAGGGGATAGAAGAAGAGTAGAAGGCTGTGAAAGTATTACTTGATACAGCTTCAGCGGAGCTGACTAATACACCTTCAGTGACCGTAGTCGCTGAATGTGGTAGTAGCGCTGAAGAAGCAACAACGGAAGAGAAAACCGTTGAAGTAGCTGGGGCAGCTGATGGTGTTGGTAGTACACCAGAATTTGGGAGGGTAGTCTTTTGAGAGACCACCATCCTTGGCTTCTTTGGTTTGGTTGCGATGGTCTTTTTATGACCATCGGTTGGTTGTTTTTTCTTGGGGCAGAAGTGTCAGGGATACTCACTGATGGGTTTTTCAGTGAGCTAGACACTGAAGCAGGGGTTCCAATTATCTTCAGCATGTACGTGGTAAAGGGAGCATCACCTGGACGTTCCTTAATGTCCAAAGATTTCTTTCCCACCATTGAGAAAGAGTGGTTGGCCACCTTAGGATACTCATCCCCGAAGGCATGCTCCAACATGGTTGCGAAGAATCTTGGGTAGGGGATGACAGAGTGCCTGTTTGTAGCTTTCACCCTATTGTACATATCACTGAAGATATAGTCAGCAAAGTTCAGCTTGTAGCCCGTGCAGAGAGCGAAGCCCATGTCATGAAAGTGCTTGCTGGCCTAATCATGCGACCCAGTCTTGGATCCCAGGCACGGAATGACCTGAGTGAAGATATATTGCCAGCGAGCAGGCAAGTGTTTCTTTTCCAGCTTGGAGCCGACAGTCTTCAGAGAGGTGTTTTCCCATGCATAGCCAATGGAGTCCAAGAAAGAGTCGATCTGCAGCTTTGAGGGTTCAGCGGCCCACTTTTCATTCTTGCCACGAGTAGGGAGGCGAAGAGCCTGCCTCAAGAATCCAGCAGTTAAGGCGAAGCGGCCGAGAGTGGGGATGGAAAAACGAATTGCAGGGAGTTCTTTGCCCTTATCATCGGTGCAGGTGGTACCGTGAGCCGTGTACCACAAGGCTTGTAGGTGAGAGGAGATGCCAACAGGGTTGTGAACAAAGGCATACATCAGCGGGTAAGCCTTGATGAATGTTGCACCCTCAGCGAATTGTGGACGCTCTGCAGGGATGTCCACCAGGGCAAGATAGTTGCAGGATTTGAACGTTGCTTGTTCCAATGGAAAGTGGCAAACCGCAGCAACCAAAGTGTCAGCACCGTGGGTAGTTTCAACAACCTTGCTTGAAGAGTCCATTTCTGTAGCATAGATGGGAACACCAAATAGAAAAATCATGGTTTAATACAAAATGCATAAACCAGAGTTTGGTATAAAGAATACCAAATGTAAGGAGAAAAGAAACAAGTGTTTCGATGAACAAGATCAAAATACTTGTGGTAGAAAAACAATTAAAATACCAAATGTATTAAATAAGTTTGGTATATAAAATTTTTTAGGTATAGAATATAAAAGATGGATTAAACGAAAAAAAATGTCTTCTGTTCTTAAGGAAAAAAACTTAGAACAGGGTTTTGATGGGTTTTGATATTTAATCCAGATTTTTATTTTATTTACCCTAGATTTTTTTTTGTTTAGATTATAAGAAAAGTAAAGAGAGTGAAACAAGATGTTTCCAAAATAATGTGTAAGGTTAGATCAAACCTTAGTGAAGTTCGAGAAGAAAAACGCATAAGTGCGTGTTCTTGGTGTTCTTGAGAAAACTTTGAGAATCAAGAGAGAATCCTTGTCTTTTGAAAATTATGAGAGCGTAAAGAAAGAAATGAGGCAAAGATTTGCTTAAATAGCATGAGGAGAGAGAAAAGGATAGCTAAACGACGGTTTTAGCTTTTTGAAAAAGAAATGATGGTCTGGCGCACGTCCCCAGAAAGGAGTTGGAAAGGAAACGTCGTGGTCCGTCTTGTGTTAGAAAATGTCTGACGTGTCCTTTTCTAATTTAAAAAAAAAATAATGATGATTATCCATTTGGAAAGATTAATCATTATCTTTTAAAATCTTCATCAAAAACAATAAAGGATTGTCAGTGATGAGTTTTATCTTTTCAGATTCATTCCCTGATCAAGGAAAACTCAGGGAGCGAAAAGGTTTAGAAGATAATACCTGAGTGAGAAATTATAGATATTGCTAAATCAGAGTTCAGCGAATGGTAATAGAAGACTTTTGTTTGTATCACTATTCGTTGTTAGCTGAGTAATAATTATTCAGTGTTCAACATACCAAGTTCGCTGATGAGTAGATTGAATCTAGTTTCATCAAGAGGCTTGGTGAAAAGATCAGCGAGCTGATATTCAGTGGGTACAAAATGAAGCTCAATTTCACCATTCATCACATGATCTCTGATAAAGTGATATCGAATCTCAATGTGCTTGGTTTTAGAGTAAAAGTACAGGATTGTTTGAAATTGCAATAGCGCTAGTGCTATCACAATAAATAGGGATCTTGGAGAGCATGAGATCGTAGTCTCTGAGTTGATTTCTCATCCAAAGGATTTGAGCACAACAACTTCCAGCGGCTACGTATTCAGCTTCAGCGGTGGAGGTGGACACATAATTTTGCTTTTTACGTGTCCAACTGATCAATTTACCACCTAGTAGCTGACACCCACCAGTGGTGCTCTTTCTATCTATCTTGCAACCTGCAAAATCACTATCAGAATAATCAATTAGATCGAATCCTGAGCCTTTAGGATACCAAAGACCCAGATTAGGAGTTCCTTTCAGGTATCTGAAGATTCGCTTTACAGCGATCAGATGGGATTCCTTCGGTTCAGCTTGATACCGAGCACAGAGACATGTAGTATACATGATATCAGGTCTACTAGCTATAAGATATAGCAGAGACCCAATCATCCCTCGATAGGCAGTGACATTTACAGGTTTCCCATTAGGGTTCTTGTTTAGAGTCAGAGGAGGTGTCATGGGAGTCTTCATTGCTGACCATTGATTCATATCAAACTTGTTCAGCATATCTTTAACGTATTTTCTTTGACAAATAAAGATCCTTTGTCATATTGTTTAATCTGCAAACCTAGAAAATACGTTAGTTCACCCATCATACTCATTTTATATTGTTTTGGCATTCTTTCAGCGAAACGAGTACATAATTCGGGTCTTGTGGAACCAAAGATAATGTCATCGACATATATTTGAGCGAGTATAGTATGACCTTTATATTTTCTTAAGAAGAGAGTTTTGTCAATTTTTCCACGAATGAATTTTTCTTTAAGAAGAAATTTAGAAAGACTATCATACCAAGCTCTAGGAGCTTGTTTCAACCCGTAAAGAGCTTTTTCAAGTTCGAAAACATAACCAGGGTGGTTAGGGTCCGAGAAACCAGGGGGTTGTTCAACATATACTTCCTCGCTGAGTTTTCCATTTAGAAAAGCACTTTTAACATCCATTTGAAAAACTTTGAAGTCTTTATGGGCAGCATAAGCTAAGAAAAGTCTTATAGCTTCTAAACGAGCTAGAGGTGCAAAGGTTTCATCGTAGTCGATACCTTATTACTGTATGTATCTTTGAGCGACAAGTCTAGCCTTATTGCGAATAACAGTCCCGTTTTCATCTAGCTTAATTCTAAACGCCCATTTGGTTCCAATCACTGTTTTACCAGAGGGTCTAGGAACAAGATTCCAAACTTTGTTTCTACGAAACTCAGTTAGTTCTTCTTGCATCGCTGAAATCCAGCTAGGATCAGAGATAGCTTGATCTATCTTTTCAGGTTCAGAGAGAGAGATGAAGTTAACATAGGGACATATATTACCTGTACCTCTACGTGTTTTGATACCTGCATTAGGATCACCAATAATCTGATTTATTGGATGATTTGCAGTCCATCGCTGAGCTGGTGGTTGAGGAGAGAGATCAACCACAGATTCAGCGAATTATTCTTCTACTTCAGGGACAATACTTGTTGTTTTAGCAACAGGTACTTCATCGTTTAAAATCACTTGAGGAGACTCAGAGGATTGATTTGCAGAGGATGAAGCTTGATTATTCACTGAGGAATTTCCAAGAGAGGCATCAGAAAGAGGAATCTGATTGAGAGGAGTAACAATGATCCCTGAAGATGGATCATTGCTAGTAGGTATTTCAGGGATTCCATCATCACTTGATTCAGCATGAGGTTGATTGTTGAAATATGTTTCAGGTTCCCCATAGTGAGACTTCATCCATGCATTTAATTCTTCATCTTCTTTAGGGATAGGTGAAGTAGGGGTAGTACGGGATTCATCAAAATTGACGTGCATGGATTCTTCAACGTGTTGTCTTCTCTTGTTGAAGTTCTGAAAGACTTAGATACAGAGGAGTATCCAAGAAATATTCCTTCATCAGCTTTTGGATCGAACTTTCCCAAATGATCTCTGTCATTCAGAATATAGCATTTGCATCCAAAGATGTGAAGATAATTTAGAGTTGGTCTTCTTCCATGAAATAATTCATAAGGGGTTTTCTTGAATCGTTTCACAATCAGGGATCGATTCTGAGCAAAGCATGCTATATTGACCGCTTCGGCCCAAAATTGAGTTGGAAGACGTGATTCACTGAGCATTGAGCGAGCTGCTTCAATGATAGTTTGGTTTCTTCTTTCAGCAACACCGTTTTGCTGAGGAGTTCTTACTAAAGAGAAGTTGTGAGAGATACCTTTTTCGTAAAAGAAATTTATCAGAGTATTGTTCTTGAATTCAGTACCATGATCACTTCTCATGGAACGAACAGTCAGATTGTTCAGAACTTCCCTCCTTTTGATAAAAGAGATTATCATATCAGGGGTGTCACTTTTGGATCGAAGAAAGAATACCCATGTGTATCTGGAATATTCATCAACAATCACAAGAGTGTATTTCTTTCCAGATGGAGATTAGACATTGACAAGTCCAAAGAGATCCATGTGGAGTAGCTGAAAAGGTGAGGTTACTGAAGAAACTTGTTTAGACCTGAAAGATGCTTTTGTCAGCTTTCCCTTTTCATACGCTGAGCAAAGAGATTCCTTTGCAAATCTATGATTTGAGAGGTCTCTGACAATTTCTTTTGAGACAATTCATTAATTGTCTTAAAGTTGAGATGAGAGAGTCTTTTATGTCATAACCAATTGACATCAGAGGATGCTTTAGAGATAAAGCATATGTTCTCAGAGTGAGAACTATTCATATTGATGACGTATACATTTTCAACTCTTTTGCCTGTTAAGGCAAGCTTATCATTGCAATCAGTGACACACATCTATTCCTTAGGAATAGAACTTTGAAATCTTTGTCACATAGCTGACTAACGCTTAATAGATTGTTCTTTAGTCCTTCAATGTAGGAAACTCGACTAAACGAGGTGGCTCCGTTGGATAAAATTCCATAGCCTTTAGTGTATCCTTTGCCATTTCCACCAAAGGTCACTGATGGACCAGCTTCTTCTTTGTAGTCAGAGAGCAGAGCTTTTTTGCCAGTCATGTGCCTTAAGCATCCTCTATCGAGATACCAGATACCTTTAGCATTCTGCATACAACAAAGAGATTAATTGTTTGAAGGTACCCATATTACTATGGGTCCTGCTTTGTTAGTGAGAGGAGTGGCGGAGGAACTACTTGCTGAAGAACTCTCTTCAGTGGATATCTTCACCTTTGTTGGTTTTGCAACCTTGGTGGATTTTACTCTTGCTGATTTTTCAGCTTGAGCTACTTTCTTTCCATGAGCTAGTTTATCAGCTCTAGTAGCATTAGAACACTTACTTGCAATGTGGGTAGTTTCACCACAGTGATAGCACTTCCTATATTTATAAGGTTTGGAATTCAAAGTTTTCAGAGAGATAGAAGAAACTTTGTCAGGGATAGGACCAACAAAACCTTTATCCATTGTTCTTGGAGTATGACAACCTCTTCTGGGACAGGAGTGAGGTCAATCTTAATTTTGGGGGTTGACCTCTAAAAAGATTCAGAGATTTTCCTCCCAGGTTTAGGATTGCTCTCTAAGGAAGTAGAGGATTTCTTGTTCTTCTTCTGAACGTTCTTCTTTCTAGGAACTTGGTCAAGAACCTCGTTCTTGATCACTTTCTTAGAATCGAAAGATTTTAACACGGGAGTCTTTTCATTAGAGTGAGGTCTCTGAGAAGAAGATGAAGGATTAGGGATATAGGAGACAAACATTCCAAATTTAAGCATGGAACGGTCTTTCTCTGATTCTTCCTTTTCAAGGTTAAGCCTAACCCACTTCTTACTTTCACAGGGATCTGGGCATTGATGATCTCATTTACCTTATCAGAGGCTTTGCACCATCCTTCGATGCTAGCCTTCTCAGATTTAAGATCAGCGATGGCCTTCTCTCTTTCAGCGATAGCTTCCTGTTTCTCAATGCTAATCGTTTGATTTACAAAGACTTGGTCCTTTAAGGTTTCCTCAATCTTTGAAAGTTCTTTGATTTTTAGAAGACAATTTTTTAATTGTTCAGATAAATTAGTGTTAATTTTCACAGCTTTGATTTTTCCGTTTAGAGCATTGTAAAAATCAACAGTCATAGCATCGAGCGCAGATAAGTTATCACTTTCAGATATTAAGGAGATAGAAGGGATGGATACCTGAGTAGAAGGAGACTCAGAGGAAGAAGTTTCAGATACTTCTTCAGCGTCTTCTATTCTTTTCATAAGACATAAGAAGGCAAGATCTTCTTCATTTGTGCCTGACTCATCAGAGGTCTTGGCCGAGTTACCTTCATCATCCCATTCAACTTCTTCAGCGACAAGACCTTTGCCTTTTGGCTGGTTTTTCTTCAGACCTCTGTATTTATTTTTTAATTTCAAATACTTTTCTTTCTTATCAGAGGTCTGCGAGATAGTGGGGGCTGCAACTTTCTTGGATCTACATTCACTAGCAAAGTGACCCTTTTGCTGACAATTGTAGCATATGGCTGAGGCTTTCTCAACGGGCATAGTCTTTAATTTATCAGAGTCAGCGAGAGTCGATGTTCTTCGAAAGTTGCTCTTTCTGGCGAATCTTTTAAAGTTATTAGTTAACAGAGCCAGGGAGTTATCGAACTCAGAGATGTCAGCATCAGTGAGTTGATCTTCTGAATCAGTTTGACCTAGTTTAGTGATAGAAGTAATAGTGGAAGCGGAAGTATTTTTTAAAGGATTTACCTCTGAAGACACGAGTGCCAACGAAGTACTTTTGGCACCCTTGAGTTCATTGATGAGGTTTTTCCTCAAAACTTGGGATTGCTCTTCATTTAAAAGCATTCCATACAAAGCACTTAAAGAAAGAGTTTCAAGATTCTTTGACAATTTCAGACATGTAGTGTACACTGCCCATTGTTCGGGTAGTGCCTCCATGAACTTTGTCAGAATTTCAGCATTTGAATAGTGTCTATTGATTGTTTTTAGATCAATCAACATGCAGGTAAAACGTTGATGAAGTTGGGAAAGAGTTTCATCTTTATGATGCATTAAGCTTTCATACTAGCTTACTAGATTAATACTTCTAGGGATTTGTACTTCAGAGGTTCCTTCATATTGAATACATAAAGTATCCCACATGGCTTTAGAAGTTCTCATTTTCATTACTGAGTGATAGACTTCATCAGGGAGGGACATTGCTATTATAGATCTGGCTTTTGAGTCAATAGCAACTTCTTTCTTATCTTCTTCTGTCCATCGATTAGGAGTTTTAATGATACTCCTTTCAGGGATGGTTGGAGTAGTAGTGGTGGCAGGAACACCAGCTACTATAGCTGTAGGAACAAATGGTCCGTTTTCTATATAATAAGGGATCTTTGGATCTGATCCTTCTAGAAACAGAGACATTCTTTCCTTTCCACAATGGGAAATTATCGTGGCTAAATCTTGGAGGTTTAGCTAAAGATCCATTGTCATTATAGTTTGTATTAGGATTTGACATTTTAAAATAGTTTTGAAAGAAAATATTTTAAAGATAGAAAACACACTGCTCTGATACCACTTGTTGGTCCCTAAGGAGTCTACAAGAGTTCTCGGATATAGAAACAGTTTGTAGAAGAGGGGGGGGGGATTGAATACAAACACACTGATTTTTAGTTTTTAAATGAGTTTATATTGCATAAATAAATTTACAGTTACAAGCGGAATTAGAACAAGTTTTAACCTATTCTATTGTAACTAAGATATCACTAAGATTGATGCACAAGAAGGAAGTAAGATAGAATACAGAGGTTGAAGAAAGAAAGTAGCATGCACACAGATGAAGAAGATATCTTCATCTTATTTATACACGTTTGCATTTAATGCAAGACAAAAGGTATATGCCACGTGGCAAGCATCCATAGGAGACTTGTCCTTTGCTCAGAACACAGCCATGTTTTTGGCCGCATTTGAACAGTACCATATCATATATGATGCGGACATAAGAGACAATTTGTACGTCCTTCTCTGATATAATATAGGGTTTGTCTTTTGTGCATCGAGGATAAGGTCAACGTTAATCTTGTATGAGAAGCTTCACTTGATCGTTGAGACTAAATCTTCAAGGATGAACTTTCAGTATCGCTGAGGCTTCACAAGACTTCACACTTTGGATAGATAATCTTTGCTATCGCTGAACCGCTTCAGATCACATAGCTGATTATCTCTTTCTTCAGCTTGGTCTTCGACTTTTGCTGAATGGTCATTTGGTGTGATCGCTGATCTTCAGATCTTCAAAGATAAGCTTAAGGTTCCTTGATCTTCAGCGATCGCTGATGGCAGTCAGCGTATGCTTATCGCTAAATTTGAACTTAAACTTAAGTAAGGAATTTCACTAAGTGTAAAAAGGAAACATATTCAAATCACTGAAAGGAGTTATGATCAACAAGTTGAGTCATGAAAGCTGGACAGAATGTGTAAAATGTCTCGGTTTTTCAAGAATATGAGCCTACATTTGAGGGGGAGCTTGTAACGCCTTGAAGACTTGAAGAATGACACATAAGAACTTCTAAAGAAAGCAAGGGGGAGTTTATTTGATAATGATTTGTTTATAAAACTTTAGGGAGAGATTGTTAGATCTAATTAGCCCCAATTAGATAGAAAGTTTTATAAAGAATTGTATTTTGGGCTTTTTGGGTGTCATGGGCTTTGGCTGTGCAATTGTAATTGGAACCTATATATATGGTGTCTTAGATTTATTTGTAAAGTGGGTTTTGGGAGAGATACACCTTTCACACACATAGACTAATGAGAGATCAATTCCAACGTGTAGTGTTCTCTCCAATTCCCCTCCATATTGATCAATACATGAATATGAGTTGTTGATTTAGTGATTAATGTTCTTTAATTCTCTATCTCTTCTCCACAATATATGGAGTTTTCTCAATTGTTGCTACTTTGGGATCTAACAATATGTTACTGTTATGAAAGTATTCTATGTTGAAGGCTTAAGACATAAGTTGTTTAGTATCAGTCAGTTCTAATTAGATGAGTTTTGCTATCACTGAACTACTTCAGATCAGTAGTTGTTCATCTCTCTCTTCAGCTTGGTCTTCGACTGTTGCTGAATGGACTTGTGGTGTGATTGTTGTTCTTCAGATCTTTAGAGATAAGATTAGAGTTCCTGATGTTCAGCGATTGCTGAGTGCAATCAACGTGTGCTATCGCTGAACCTGAACTATAACTTATATATGGGATTTTCACTAAGTACAGAGGGGAATCATATTCAAATCACTGAAATGAGTTTTGGATCAACAGCCTTCGTTATTCATATTGAATGTGGACAATGAGTACACGGGTTGCACTCTCCTTTGTCATCACGTTCGCAATGAAAAATGAGTTCGCATTTGAACTTCTCTCTCTCTCTCTCTATGTATGTATATATATATATATATATTCATGATGAATATTATAAAGAAAACGTATATTCAAGATGCATAGTATTTATATTCATGATGAATGTTATAATGAAAATCAGAAAATGTATATTGATGATGAATGTCATAGTGTTGTATGAATACTAAAGATTTGTTAAATACACGTAGAAATACATAATTATTCACAATGAATATTATCCTAAGTTGTATATAAATGATGAATATCATGTCAATGTATGAATATTAAAAGAGTTGTTGTAAACATATGAATGCAAATAAATATTCATAATGCATATTACATATATATACTCTTTGACGTAAAAATCATTAAAGCAAAAAAGACTATATCAAGATGGATGTCAAATTAAAGAGAATGAAATGCTCGATTTTTTGATATAATTTGTTTTATTAAAATAAAATTATTTTGAAGATAACTTAATTTAAAAATTAAGGGTATAATTTTTTTAATTAAAAAAGAAAATCAAAAGTTAAAGATGGTAGGCACGTTATCAAACTTCCGATTTTATCCTTAATCACTTCTTATTTAAACATTGTATGTTTAACCATTGACTACTTACCTAAATTTTAATCAATGGCCGAGATTGCTTCCCATGTTCACAATGAAAAATGAATTTTTATTTGAACCAAAACTTATAATTTAATATATTGTTTCACATATGTTTGTGTTCACCTTATGAAAAAATTATATGTGAAAAAAAAATATTGATTCACCTAGTGAAATGAAAAATACGCGTAAAAATATTCATATGATGAAACAAATACATCTGAAACTTTCACATCATGAAACAAATATTTGTTAAATAATATCTTAAATCCTAGTCTTTGATGAAAATTAATCATGAAAAAAATTATTTTTATATCGGTTTTTCACGAGTTTGTAGCTTTTTTGTGGTTTTTATTTGATTTAGCCCTATATGTATAATTAGTATATATAGGGGCCGGTTCAAGTGAAACCGATTTTCGGTTGTGAATCGGGAGGCAAAGTAGAGAGTGACACTTGTCATATGCGTCCATGGCTTATTCATCATGAATAATGTATATTCATGATGATTGTTTATTGTTCATCATGAATAGTGAATCAATTTAACATGAATCATGACCGTGTAATATTCATCATGAATATTGTAGTAATCATCATGACTGATGTATCATTCATCATGAATAGCTCAGAAATTTTATTTTCTTTATTTATACTGAATGTTCTCGTTATTCATACTGAATATGAACTTCCCAAACATGCGTCACACTCTTTATTATCCTCGGTTCACAATCAAATATCAGTTTACAATTGAATTTTTCTTTATATATATGTGTGTGTGTGTGTGTGTGTGTGAGAGAGAGAGAGAGAGAGAGAGAGAGTGTGTGTGTGTGTGTGTGTGTGTTTGTGTGTGTATGTATAGGGGACATTTTAATTACAACCCTAAAAATTCTAATAAACTTTACAAACTGATATTAATTGTCCATCTAGTCTAATAAATTTTGATTTTATTTTGTTTTCAAATTCAAATCTATGATCATTATTAATGAACTTATCGTCGTCCATATATATCTTAACCATAATTAATGAATCACGACAATTGTCCATAAATATCTCAATTATTTCATAATATAACGGTTTGCAAAGTTTGTTGGAATTGTTGGGTTTGCAATTGAAACCACCCCTATGTATATAAAGTTGGTTCACGTAAGACCAACCTATTTTCGTAAAACCATATTTTAAACTTGAAACTTCACAGCAAAACACTGTGAAGGTTAAAGAATTCAAACATTCACAACAAAACCACTGTGAATGTTACATATATAGTGTTTTGCTGTAAAGTTTCAAATGTGTGTGTGTGTATAGGGTCAGGTATGTACAAATATATAGAGAGAGTCAGATTCAAGGGAAAACGGCCAAAAAAGAACACCATGGAGACCTCCATCTGGAGGGTATGTAAATGCATATTGGTAATTACTACATGCATTTGTGCATAAAAAATAGCTTCAATCGCTTTTATGTATTTGTGCATAAAGTCCGGATGGAGGGCTCCAAGATGTTATTCAACTTTCTCCTTTTGTAATGTTTCCCCAATGTTTTAAAACCCGGTTTTTGAGTTGAACCGGTGTGGTGACCGGGTCATGGGTTAACCGGTTCAACCATCGGGTCAATTGGGTTTCAAGAATTTTCTTGTATTTTCCATTTTTCCGTATATATATATATATATATATATATATGCGGGTTCATGCGAGAACGGTAACAAATTACGAGAACGCGAGGACAATCCTAAGTCAATCATTTTGTACATGAAATTTTTTTCATGTTCAAAATCATATGTGATTTTGTACTAGCATCAAAAATGACACACGCGACTTTTGCTGCGGGAAAAGTCTCGGCTAATCATATATGATTTTGTATGTTAATCATGTGATTTTGTACTAGAATCTTATGTGATTTTGTACATGAAAAATATCATGTACAAAATGATTGGCTGAGAATTGTCCTCGCATTCTCGTAAATTATTACCGTCCTCGCATGAAGCTTTTTCTATATATATAGATAGAAAGAGGTTCATGCAAGAACTTTGTAAATTTAAAGGAACAAAGGGACTCATTTGGGACTACATATGATGTGGGTCCCACCAATAAATGACTTGAAATGGTGGCTCCGTTGAATCAGATATGATTTTTTTATTGGTGGGACCCATTTCATATGTGGTCCCAAATGAGTCATTGTATTCCTTTAAATTGGGTGTGTTGTCATTTGAACCCTCCCCTATATATATATATATATAGAAAGAGGTTCATGCGAGGACGGTAAACAATTCACGAGAATGCGAGGACAATCCTCAGCTAATCATTTTGTACATGAAATTTTTCATGTACAAAATCACATATGATTCATGTACAAAATCACATATGATTCACATACAAAATCATATATGATTAGCCGAGACTTTTCCCGCAGCAAAAGTCGCACGTGTCATTTTTTGATGTTAGTACAAAATCACATATGATTTTGTACATGAAAAAAATTTCATGTACAAAATGATTGGCTGAGGATTGTCCTCGCATTCTCGTAAATTGTTACCGTCCTCGCATGAACCTGCCTCTCTCTCTCTCTCTCTCTCTCTCTATATATATATATATATATATATATATATATGGGCGGGTTCAAATGAGAACTCAAATTTGGTTGTGAACGTGAGAGCGTGACACGTGTCATATTCAGACTGAATAATCTACATTCAGACACATGTCACGCTCTCAGTTGTTCTCACGTTCACAACCAAATTTGAGTTCGCATTTGAACTTGTTGGTCCCAATAAGGATCTACAAGAGTTAAATAGTAAGTAAACAGTTTGTAGAAGGGGGGGGGGTTGAATACAAACACACAGATTTTGGTTTTTAAATGAGTTTATTGAAAATAAACAAATTTACAGTTACAAGCGGAATTAGAACAAGTTAAAAACCTATTCTATTGTAACTAAGGAAACACACAGTTTGATGCACAAGAAGATGAAAGAAAGAAATGCAGAAGGTAGAGGCTAGAAGGAAGCATGCATAAAGATGAAGAAGATATCTTCATCTATTTATACCCGCTTGCATTTAATGCAAGACAAAAGGTACATGCCACATGTCAAGCTTGGATAGGAAGCTTGTCCTTGTAAATAAGACAACCATGCTTTTGGCCGAATATGAACAGTACCGTATCAGATATGATGGGGACATAAGAGACAAGTCGTATGTCCTTTTCTGACATGGTTCTAGGTTTGACTTTTGTGCATCGAGGATAAGATCAAACTTTAATCTTGCAGAGGAAGCTTCATTTGATCGCTGACACTGAATGTTCAAGGATGAAATTCAGTGTTGCTGAGGCTTCATAAGACTTCACACTTTGAGTAGATAATCGCTGCTATCGCTGAACCGCTTCAGGTCACTTAGCTGATTATCTCTTTCTTCAGCTTTGGTCTTCGACTGTCGCTGAATGGTCTTCTGGTGTGATAGTAGATCTTCAGGTCTTAAGAGACAAGCTTGTTGATCCTTGATCTTCAGCGATCGCTGATAGCAATCAGCGTATGCTATTGCTGAATTTGAACAGAAGCTTATCTAAGGAATTTCACTAAGTATAGTAAAGGAATCATATTCAAATCACTGAGAGGAGTTATGATCAACAATCTCCCCCTATTTGATTATGATTAAGCAACATAGGAAAATTTCTTTTAAAAGATTAGCAGGGACTTATAAAATTTAAAATGAATTTTCTATGTACTAATCTGTAAAATCTTTTTCAGCTAAACTATTATCTGAATTGAGTTTCATTTATAAGGATATGAAATCACAATTTTTACAAGTAGAAGAGCTTAAAGTACATTCACTGATTGAACTTTCAGAGTGAAAGATCAGTGAGTAAAAGATAGTGTATCGAAAATAGAACTCTTATGTTCATTGTCCCTTTTACTATTTTCAGGGATCTTTTCAGTACTAGGGTGGAGTAAAGTACTTTAAATTTCATTAACTTGAATCTGAAGAATTACAGCGAAATGAAATTACAATGATAAAGGTAAAGTACTTGTACACTGAAGAAATATTACAAAGGAAATAGAAAACTATGACTAGTCAGAGATGTTCTCGTTTCTTCTTTGTAGCTCATTCTCATAAAGAGTCTTCTGTCTGTTCATCAGAGGAGTATCTGACCAGCAGCGCCAAAGCATGATCTTTATGAGAGAGGAAGGGGCCCTGTGAATTTCTTGGTTTCTGAAGAGTCCTAAGAACTCTTCATTATCCAAGAATACCATACCAGGTTCAGGTAGTGAGATGATTTCGTCTTCTTGATATCTTCGGTCTTGAGGAAGAGAGGTACGAAGCATTGATATATAAGGGAGCTCAAGATGACTAAGAATGCTTTGATAATCAAACTTAGTTTCATGCTCATTTTCGAACTTGAGCCACCTTCAGCAACTGATCTTTTCTTCTTTGATGGTTCAGGGAGAGGGGGAACTTGTACATATTGAGACATTCTTTGCAGCAACTGATTCAACTCATCTTCTACCACATTCTTGAACTTGGATTTGGAACCCTGAATGGCATCTCCGTTTTCGAGCCATTCAGTGTATCCATATAACCTTAAGAATTTTGCTTCTTCTCTCTCTGTTCTGGATGGCCTCGTCATTCTTACATATACTTTTGGATCACCTCTGTTAGAGTGTCGCCCTTGGATAGTTACGTGAATGATTTTGTCATCAGATCTTCAAAAGTTCAGCATCTTTGTATACCAATCCAGTTCTTTGTCTTTCTGAGTTGTGGCTTCAGTGGTTAGTGCAGTGAGAATCTTCTGTTGAGCGAGAATGGGATCTACGTTCAGGTTTTCCTGTACAAGTTCTTTCTGAGCCAGAGCTGCAGCGAGCCGTTCACTCTTTTCTAATTGCTCTTTGGTTGCTTTGTCTCTTGCTGAGTCTTCCCTGAGAATCTTCCTTGCTAAAGCAAGATCATTCTCAGTTTGCTTTATTTCTTCGTCTCTAATCCTCTGAGCTATCAGAGCTTGTTCTCTCTCTTCTTTGGATAAGAAGTAAAATTCATCTACTATCCTGATCGGTACAGCGTTTATTGGGTCTTCTTGGGGCACCCTTATTCTTTTTGCTTCGAATTCCCTTAGGAATTTTATTCGCCTTTCTTCCTCTTCAGGCTCGCTTATGATCTGCTTCTGAATGTGACGCCGAGGGATGAGGCCTTCTTCTTCCTTAGAGTCAGTTTTCTCTATGTACATAAACTGCTCATTGGGAGAAGGTTCCTTCCTTGTGGATGAGTCCTTTGGGGGACGGGGATCACTGAGGGAAGGAGAGGAGGAAATAGTTTTGTCAGAGGGAATTTTAGTGGGTGAAGAGGAGTGTATGGGAGATTCAGAGAGAGGAGTAAAATAAGGGATAAGCTGAAGTGATACCTTATCAGCGGTCTCCCCCTCTGATATAGGGATGGTGGCCTCAAGATCGACCACTCTGGCTGAGGGTCCAGCTTCGTCCCCCAAGGGCTCTAGCTGAGATGTACTTGGTCTGGATAATCTGAAATGCTCCAGTGCAAAACCCAAGTCATCATCATCATCATCATCATCAACCTCATAGTGAGGGATGCGTTCCTCTTCTTCTTCATCATCCTCTTCCTCATCATCATCATCAACTCTTGCAGTTGAGGAAGGTTCTGGTCGTTGGATGTAGGGAGAGATCCTTTCATCTGGAAACCGATGATTATGCTCGCCGATAAGTTCGTCAGCGAACTCTTTGGCCACCTTCTCCCCCTCAATGTTATCATGGGGCAAGACGTGGACCATCAGAGTGCGAACATTCGTGTGCACGGCTTCCAGCATGGTCCGATCAGCAGCAGCAAAGGAGGGACCAGTCCCACTGAGCCTTGAGAGAGCCTGCAGAATGTCAGACTGAGTCTTTTGAATAGACTCGAGGACAGTGGCCTGAGCATCAACCTTCTGCTCAATGTTGAGGAGGGATTGGTGAAGGTCCTTGTGATCGTTCTTCAGAGTCTGAACATCAGACACCAAGTTGCTGACATTCGTCTTCATCCCTGGAGTGCCAGCGACCTGCCAGAAGATCAACTCCGTAGAAGTTTGCAGGGTGTCTAGCCGGGCTCTGGTGAGAGCACACTCATTGACCAGATGGCCAATGGCAGGGAATGTGGGAGCTGGCAGTGACACAGGAGGCAACTCAGTGATCCTGGGAGGAAGCTTGGGGGCAAGATGCTCCATCTTGACATCCCTGAGCTTTCTAGCACTGGGAGGGCGCTGAGGAGATCTCATTGCTGGCTTCGAAGAGGTGGTGGTGGTGGTCGTTGTTGCTGAGTATACAGGAGCAGTGGCAGCAGCTGATGACATTGACAAAGAGGCGAGAAAGGAATCCGGATCGGATGACGGATGTAAAATAGAATTATTTTCCTTGAGAGTATCGTGAGGATTACTCTCAGGGACTACTTTTGCAGAGGCAGTGTCCTGAGGATCACTGACCAGTGTCTTAGAGTATCTGAAAGAGATACTCTGAGGTCCTTTTAAATTGGCTTTCCAAAACTCAGATTGCCTAAACAATTTTGAGGTTTGGACTGCGTGCATTTCAGCATTATCAGAGATAGGGACAACCATCATTGAGTCATTTGCTGATGTGAGGACCAAAGAAGTAGAGATGGAAGAGGTAGAGAAGGCAGTGAAAGTAATACCTGATCCAGCTTCAGCAGAGCTGGCTATAACACCTTCAGAGACCTTAGTCAATGATGGTGGTGGTAGTGCTGATGAAGCTTCAACGGCAGCAGAAACCGTTGGAGTGGCTGTGGATGAGGGTGGTGATTGAAGTACACCAGAATCAGAGAGGATGGTTTGTTGAGAGACCACCTTCTTGGGTTTCTTTGAGGCGATGGTCTTCTTATGACCATCAGCGGGGGTTTTCCTCTTTGCAGCAGCAGTGCCTTGGGTACTCGCTGAGGGGATGGGCAACGAGGAGGACACTGAAAGAGGTGCTCCTATAATTTGGAGCATATAGGGAGTGAGAGGAGCATCACCTGGACGTTCTTCCAGGTCCAGGGACTTCTTCCCTACCATGGAGAAGGCGAAGTCACCAACCTTCGGGTAGCTCTCCCCGAAAGCTTCTTCAAGGATAATGGAGAAGAAACGTGGGTAAGGGATAACGTGATGTCTGGTGGATGCGTTAAGGCGGCTGCACATATCGCTGAAAATGTAATCAGGATAGTTCAGAGGATGACCCGTGCAGAGAGAGAAGGCAAGGTCCTGAAAATGCTTGCTCGCCTGATCGTGGGAGCCAACTTTTGACCCTAGGCACTAAATGACCTGGGTGAGAACATACTGCCAGCGAGCAGGGAGTCGCTTCTTTTCTAGCTTTGAACCCACCGTCTTCACTAAGGGGTTCTCCCATTTGTAGCCAATGGATTCCAAGAAAGCGTCAATCTGCTGCTTTGTTGGTTCAGCACCCCATTGCTCATTCTTCTTGCGCTGAGGGAGTCTTAGCACCTTGCGTACAAACCCCGCTGAGAACGCGAAGAAGCCAAGTTCAGGGATTGTGAAGGAGATAGCAGGAAGGACAGTGCCTTTGTCTGTTTTCAGCGTGGTACATTGCGCCATGTACCAGCGAGCCTGAAGGTGAGAGGCAATGCCCACTGGGTTGTGGACGAAGGCATACATCAGAGGGCACGCCTTGAGGAAGGTTGCAGCGTCCTTGAACTGAGGGCGTTCAGAGGGAATGTCCACCAATGCAATGTAATTGCATGGCTTGAAAGTTGACTTTTCCAGCTCAAATTGACAGGTTGGTGCGGCGACCAACTGGTTAGCAACAGCAGTTTCAGCGACGTTGGAAGCAGAGGCCATTTCTGTAGGAAAAATGGCAACACCGAAGAGATAAATCATGGTTTTAATACATGAATGTATAAACCAGAGGTTTGGTATTAAAAGTACCAAATGTAAAGTCAAAGAAACAAGTGTTTTGATGAACAATATCAAAATGCTTGTTGGCAATTAAAAAATTTAAAGACAAATAAAATAATATAAAAAGTAAAAAAAAATTGTTCTTAGAACTGGGTTTTGAAAGTGAAAAACTTTTAAATTTTTTTGTTATAGATTTTAAGAAAGAAAAGAGAATGGAAAGGTGAAACGAGTTGTTTCCAGTTCTTGATATAAGGTTTAGATCAAACCTTAACCGTGTGAGGAAGAAAAACGCACAAGTGTGTGTTCTTGGTGTTCTTGGAGAAAGCTTGAAGATTCGAAGTTTATCCTTTGCCTTTAGAGAAGTTATGAAAGCGGAAGGAATAAAGTGAGACAAAAGGAATGCTTAAATAGCAAGAGGATAGTGAAAAAGAGAGGATAGCTAAACGACGGTTTTAGCTTTTTGAAAAAGAAATGATGACCTGGCGCACATTCCAAGAAAGGAGTTGGAATGGAAACGTCGCGGTCCGTCGTGTGTCAGAAAAAGGTCTGACGTGTCCTTTTCTTAAATATTTAAAAAGATTATAAAGATAATTATCCATAAGGAGGTTTATCCTTTATAATTTTAAAAAATTCATCACTAATAATAACGGATTGTCAGTGAGGAGTTTTAATTTAAGAGAGACATTCTTTGATGAGAAAAGATATCAAAGAGTGTTAAGGATTAGAAGATAATACCTGAGGAGATGACTTAGATATCGCTGAATCAGAGTTCAGTGAATGGAAAGTTTGAAGGGTTTATTTGTAATCCTTTGTTGGTCACTGATTAAAGAGTTATTCAGCGTTCAACATACCAAGTTCGCTGATGAGTAGATTGAATCTTGTTTCATCAAGAGGCTTGGTGAAAAGATCAGCGAGCTGATATTCAGTAGGAACAAAATGAAGCTCAACTTCACCATTCATCACATGATCTCTGATAAAAGTGATATCGGATCTCAATGTGCTTGGTTTTGGAGTGAAGTACAGGGTTGTTAGCAATTGCTATAGCACTTGTGCTATCACAGTAAATAGGAATTTTAGAGAGCTTTAGATCGTAGTCTCTAAGGTGATTTCTCATCCAAAGGATTTGAGCACAACAACTACCAGCTGCTACGTATTCAGCTTCAGCGGTGGAAGTGGACACTGAGTTTTGCTTTTTACTTGTCCAACTTATTAACTTACCACCTAGTAGCTGACACCCACCAGTGGTGCTTTTCCTATCAATCTTACAACCTGCAAAGTCACTGTCAGAATAACCGATAAGATCAAATCATGAGTCTTTGGGATACCAGAGACCAAGATTTGGAGTTCCTTTCAGATATCTGAAGATTCGCTTTATAGCGATTAGATGGGATTCCTTCGGTTCAGCTTGATACCGAGCACAGAGACAGGTAGCGTACATGACGTCTGATCTACTCGCTGTAAGATACAGCAGAGACTCAATCATTCCTCGATAGGCAGTGACATTTACTGGTTTCCCATTGGGATCCTTGTTTAATGTAAGAGGAGGCGCCATAGGAGTCTTCATCGCTGAGCATTGATTCATGTCAAATTTATTCAACATGTCTTTAACATATTTGCTTTGACAAATAAAAATTCCTTTGTCAGATTGCTTAATCTGCAAACCTAGAAAATATGTTAGTTCACCCATCATACTCATTTTATATTGTTTTTGCATTCTTGCAGCGAAACGAGTGCATAATTTCGGTCTTGTGGAACCAAAGATAATGTCATCAACATATATCTAGGCTAGAATCGTATGACCTTTATATTTTCTTAAAAACAGAGTTTGGTCAATTTTTCCACGAACAAATTTTTCTTTAAGAAGAAATTTAGAGAGGGTGTCATACCAAGCTCTAGGAGCTTGTTTTAACCCGTAAAGATCTTTTTCAAGTTTAAAAACATAACCAGGGTGGTTAGGGTCTGAGAAACCAGGGGGTTGTTCAACATAAACTTCCTCGCTGAGTTTTCCATTTAGAAAAGCACTTTTTAACATCCATTTGAAAAACTTTGAAGTCTTTATGGACAGCATAAGCTAAAAAGAGTCTTATGGCTTCTAACGAGCTACAGGAGCAAAGGTTTCATCATAATCAATTCCTTCTTCCTTTCTGGAGCAAAGGTTTCATCATAATCAATTCCTTCTTCCTTTCTATAACCTTGAGCAACAAGTCTAGCCTTATTGCGAATTATAGTCCCGTTTTCATCTAGCTTATTTCTGAAAACCCATTTGGTTCCTATGACGGTTTTATCAGAGGGTCTAGGAACAAGATTCCAAACTTTATTTCTACGAAATTCAGTCAGTTCTTCTTGCATAGCTGAAACCCAGCTAGGGTCAGAGATAGCTTGATCTATCTTCTTAGGTTCAGAGAGAGAAATGAAGTTCACATAAAGACAGATATTACCTGTACCTCCACGTGATTTGATACCTGCAGTGGGATCGCCAATAATCTGATTTATTTGGTGATTTGCAGTCCATCGCTGAGCTGGTGGTTGAGGAGAGAGATCAACAGCAGATTCAGCGACCTGTTCTTCAGATTATGGAATAGGACTTGTTTCAGCAACAGGTACTTCATTTAGAATCAATTCAGGGGATTGATTTTCAGAGGAGGTTTGGTTATTCATAGAGGAATTTCCAAGGGATGAATCAGTAACAGGAATCTGATTTAAAGGAGTAACGTTTATCCCTGAAGATGGATTGTTGTTACCTGTTGAGTTTACAGGGATTTCATCATCACATACATCAACTGGAGTTTGATTGCTGAAGTATGTTTCAGGTTCCCCATAATGAGATTCCATCCAAGCATTCAATTCTTCATCATCTTCAAGATTATGAGAAGGATGAATGGGACGAGATTCATCAAAGTTGACATGCATAGATTCTTCAACGTGTTGTCTTCTTTTGTTGAATACTCTGAAAGACTTGGACACAGAGGAGTATCCAAGAAATATACCATCATCAGCTTTGGGATCAAATTTACCCAAATGATCTCTGTCATTCAGAATGTAACATGTACATCCAAAAATGTGAAGATATTTCAGAGTGGGTCTTCTCCCATGAAATAATTCATAGGAAGTCTTCTTGAATCTCTTAACAATCAGGGATCGATTCTGAGTAAAGCACGCTGTATTGACAGCCTCAGCCCAGAATTGAGTTGGAAGACGTGATTCGCTGAGCATTGAGCGAGCTGCTTCGATTATAGTTCGATTTCTTCTTTCAGCAACACCATTTTGCTGAGGAGTTCTTACTGATGAGAAGTTGTGAGATATGCCTTTTTCTTCAAAGAAACTAACCAAAGTACTATTTTTGAATTCAGTACCATGATCACTTCTTATGGAGCGAACAAGTAAGGAGTTTAACACTTCCATTCTTTTGATAAAAGAGATTATCATTTCAGGGGTATCACTTTTGGATCGAAGGAAGAACACCCATGTGTATCTGGAGTATTCATCAACAATCACTAAAGTGTATTTCTCAGAGATTGATTGGACATTGACAGGTCCAAAAAGATCCATGTGGAGTAGCTGAAGAGGAGTAGTCACTGAAGAAACTTGCTTTGACCTGAAGGAGGCTTTTGTCAGCTGTCAGCTTTCCCTTTTCACAAGCTGAACAAAGAGATTCCTTTGTAAAGGTGTGATTAGGGAGGTCTCTGACTAAGTCTTTTTGAGACAACTCATTTATTGTCTTAAAGTTGAGATGAGAAAGTCTTTTATGCCATAACCAGTTTATGTCAGTGTATGTTTTAGAGATAAATCACATGTTCTCAGAGTGAGAACTATTCATGTTTATGACGTATACGTTTTCAACTCTTTTGCCGGAGAGGGCAAGCTTATCATTTCCTTCAGTGACAGCACATCTATTCTTCAAGAATAAAACCTTGAAGTCTTTGTCACACAACTAACTAACGCTCAAGAGATTGTGCTTTAGTCCCTCAACGTAAGCAACACGAGAGAAATATGTGGCTCCGTTGGACAGAATTCCATAACCTTTAGTGTATCCTTTGCCATTTCCACCAAAGGTCACTGATGGACCTGCTTCTTCTTTGTAGTCAGAGAGCAGAGATTTTCTGCCAGTCATATGCCTCGAGCATCCGCTATCAAGATACCAGATACCTTTGGCACTCTGCATACAACAAAAGATTAATTGTTTAAAGGTACCCATATTACTACGGGTCCTGCTTGGTTAGATACATAATTGGCGGATGTACTACTAGCTGAAGAACTCTCTTCAGTGGATATCTTCACCTTAGTTGGTTTAGCAACTTTGGTGGATTTCACTCTCACTGATTTATCAGATTGAGCTACTTTCTTTCCATGAGCTAGTTTATCAGCTCTAATAGCATTAAGACACTTGCTTGCAATGTGGGTTGTTTCACCACAGTGAAAACATTTCCTATACTTAAAAGTTTGGAGAAAAGAGAGGGAACAGGAAGTTTCTCAGGGATAGGTCCAAGAATTCCTTTATCCATGGTCCTTGGAGGTATTACGACCTTTTCAGGGGTAGGAGTGAGATCGATTTTAATCTTGGGAGTTGGTCTCTGAGAATAATCAGGGACCTTTTTCCCAGATTTAGAAATCTTCTCTGAGGACTTCTTGTTCTTATCTAGAGATTTCTTATTCTTAGGAACATGGTCAAGAACCTTGTTCTTGATCATCTTCTTAGAATGATCCACAGGAAGCTTCTCTTTAGAGGAAGTGGAAGAAGAGGTTGAAGAGGAAGGATCAGGGATAGAAGAGATAAACATTCCAAATTTGAGCATGGAACGATCATTCTCTGATTCTTCCTTTTCAGGGTTATAGCCTAACCCACTTCTCACTTTCATAGGTATTTGGGCATTGATAATCTCATTGACTTTATCAGAAGCCTTACACCATCCTTCGATGGTTGCTTTTTCAGACTTGAGATCAGCAATAGCCTTTTCCCTATCAGCGATAGCTTGTTGTTTCTCAATGCTTATTGTTTGATTTGCAAAAACTTGGTCTTTGAGAGAATCCTCAAGTTTGGAAAGTTCTTTGATTCTTATGTGGCAATTTTTTAATTGTTCAGATAAGTCAGTGTTAATTTTCTCAGCTTTTATCTTTCCATTCAAAGCATTGTAGAAATCAACAGTCATTGCATCGAGAGCCGACAAGTTATCTTTTTCAGAGAGCAAGGAGTCCGAGGGAATGTTTACCTGAGTAGATGGAGACTCAGAGGAAGAAGTTTCAGAGACTTCTTCAGCATCCTTTATTCTTGCCATTAGACAGAAAAAGGCAATATCTTCTTCATCTGAACCAGACTCTTCAGAGGTCTTGGCCCAGTCATCTTCAGCATCCCAGTCAACTTCTTCAGCGACAAGGCCTTTGCCTTTTTGCTGGTTTTTCTTCATATCTCTGTATTTGTTTTTCATTTTCAAATACTTCTCCTGTTTATCAGAGGTATGGGAGGTAGTGGGAGCAGCAACTTTCTTCGACCTGCATTCACTTGCAAAATGGCCCTTTCTCTGACAATTGAAACAGATCGCTGAGGCTTTTTCAGCAGGCAACGTTTTCTGTTTTTCAGAGTCAGAGAGGTTAGAAGATTTTCGAAAATTGCTCTTTCTAGCAAATCTTTTAAAGTTGTTGGTTAAAAGAGCTAGAGAGTTATCAAACTCAGAGATGTCAGCATCAGTGAGTTGATCTTCTGAATCAGTTTGACCTAATTCAGTTATGGAGGTGATAGTAGAAGAAGAACCATTTTTAGAAGAAGTTCCTTCAGAAGTCACAAGTGCTAAAGAAGTACTTTTAGCACCCTTGAGTTCATTAAGAAGATTTTTCCTTAAAAGCTGGGATTGTTCCTCATTTAAGAGCATACCATATAATGCACTTAATTACAAGGTTTCAAGATTCTTTGACAGTTTTATGCATGTAGTGTACACTGCCCATTGATCGGGCAATGCCTCCATGAATTTTGTCAGAATTTCAGCGTTTGAGTATACCCTATCGACTGATTTGAGATCAATCAACAGACAGTTAAATCGCTGGTGAATTTGAGAAAGAGATTCACCTTTTTGATACATAAAACTCTCATATTTTCTTACAAGGTTTATGCATCTAGTTACAATAACCTCAGAAGTTCCTTCATATTGGATACATAGAGTATCCCACATGGCTTTTGAAGTTCTCATTTTCATTACAGAATGATATACTTCATCAGGCAAAGACATTGCTATTATAGATCGTGCTTTAGCATCAATTGCAACTTCTTTCTTGTCTTCCTCAGTCCATCGATCTGGAGTTTTTACAATACTCCTTTCAGCGACGGCTAGGGTAGTAGCAGTGGCAGGAACAGCTGCTACTATGGTTGTAGGAACGAAAGGTCCATTTTCTACATAGTATGGGATCTTAGGATCAGATCCCTCTAGAAAAAGTGACATTCTTTCTTTCCATAAAGGGAAATTATCATGGCTGAACCTTGGAGGTTTAGCTAAAGATCCGTTATCGTTGTAGTTTGTATTAGGGTTTGTCATTTTAAAATATGATTTAAATAAGAATATTTTAAAGAGAAAGATTACAACACTGCTCTGATACCACTTGTTGGTCCCAATAAGGATCTACAAGAGTTAAATACTAAGTAAACAGTTTGTAGAAAGGGGGGGTTGAATACAAACACACAGATTTTGGTTTTTAAATGAGTTTATTGAAAATAAACAAATTTACAGTTACAAGCGGAATTAGAACAAGTTAAAAACCTATTCTATTGTAACTAAGGAAACACACAGTTTGATGCACAAGAAGATGAAAGAAAGAAATGCAAAAGGTAGAGGCTAGAAGGAAGCATGCATAAAGATGAAAAGATATCTTCATCTATTTATACCCGCTTGCATTTAATGCAAGACAAAAGGTACATGCCACGTGTCAAGCTTGGATAGGAAGCTTGTCCTTGTAAATAAGACAACCATGCTTTTGGCCGAATATGAACAGTACCGTATCAAATATGATGGGGACATAAGAGACAAGTCGTATGTCCTTTTCTGACATGGTTCTAGGTTTGACTTTTGTGCATCGAGAAGATCAAACTTTAATCTTGCAGAGGAAGCTTTATTTGATCGCTGACAATGAATGTTCAAGGATGAAACTCAGTGTTGCTGAGGCTTCACAAGACTTCACACTTTGAGCAGATAATCGCTGCTATCGCTGAACCGCTTCAGGTCACTTAGCTGATTATCTCTTTCTTCAGCTTTGGTCTTCGACTGTCGCTGAATGGTCTTCTGGTGTGATAGCTGATCTTCAGGTCTTCAGAGACAAGCTTGTTGATCCTTGATCTTCAGCGATCGCTTATAGTAATCAGCGTATGCTATTGCTGAATTTGAACAGAAGCTTATCTAAGGAATTTCACTAAGTATAGTAAAGGAATCATATTCAAATCACTGAGAGGAGTTATGATCAACAGAACTTTTTCTCTCTCTCTCTCTATATATATATATATACATATATATATAACCAAGAATTTATTGTCCACAAGTTCAAACACTAAAAATAATATAACAACAAGTTTTACATCAATCCAAATATATTAAAAACACATATAACCATAAGTTTTTCATCAATCCAAATACCTTTTTTGATGAAACCCGGTTCAACCGCTTTTTTGTGAAACCCGACCGGGTCACAACGGGTCACAAAATAGCCAAAAATCTAGTCATAGTTCACCCAGTCTGTTCCCCAGGTCCCGATTCGACCAGCCGGATTGACCCGAGTTTTAAAATACTGGTTTTCTCTTCAGGGCCGTTTCTAGGGAGGGCGGACCGGGCGTACGCTCAGGGCCCAAAGGAAATAGGGCCCCAGTTTTTTCCGTATATACTATATAATAATAGTTTAAAGAAGTTACTAAATAAAATATACACAACAAAATTTAGTATCTAATATGATCCAACAAGAATTTAGATTATATTAAAGGCACAAGCATGTATTAATTAAATTACATTGACAATAAAATATGTAAAAAATTAATTGTGGCTCATTTTATAGTATTCTTTATTGTTTCTCTAAGTTTTTTTTTATTTACTACTAAAATCTAAAACTATTTTGCCCATAAACCATTGATATATTCTTCATCATTCATCTCTCACCTACTCTTTTGATTTTTCCATCCACAATTCTAATTTTCTATTAGAATATATAGATTTTTTGTTATTAACTAAAAAACCCGTACCTTTTGAAAAAAAAATTCCAACCATATGGGACGATCTAACTTGTATCTATATTTAGAATTTCAAAACTACTTTTGTTTTTTATTCATATATTATTGATGTATTATTACCTAATATTTAGTAATGAATTTTAAGTACACTTGTATCTATAAAATAATAATAAGATCTAAAGATATAACCAATATGTGTTTTTGATTCTAAGATTGATGGTTTCTAAAAAGTTTGTTTTAAGCCTAAAAGTTTAAAAATATGATGAAAACATTAACATGAGGTGACATGGAAACCCAACTGATTTACATAGATTTTCATAGAGTGTTATTCTGAATAGTCCACATTGTGACCTTTAATGATGTCAATCTATATATTAAAAAGTATATCATATAATGTGTTGACGATGGAACAGATTTACGATGATATGCAAACTGATATGGTACTTAACATTAATTTAGAAGTAATTGTTGATCGATTTTGCATATAGGAATACTAAAAAATATGGCTTATAATGAATTATTAGTATATTTCATGAATTTAGTTGTGACCACTAAGTTTATCAGAGCCAATTTTTTATAGTCACGATTTGTCGAGATTAGTTCAGGCTATGGGACATCCTTATAAAAAACAATATATTGAATTTTTTCTCATACTTATCGAGGGCCCATTTTTACACGTCACCCAGGGCCTACAACATGTCAGGAACGCCTGTTTCTCTTGAAACCTCATCTCTCTCTCTCTCTATATATATATAATAAAAAAAAATCATGATTACCTTTATATATTTATATATATATATATATAGACAGAGAGAGAGAGGGAGGTTCAGAAGAAAACACTAAAAAAAAAAGCTGAAGAACACCCTGAGAATCTGTCATCTGGACGGTATTTTTTTCTATGTATCAATGCATATATATATATATATATTTATATGCGTTAGTGCATATGTACAAATATATATAAGCGATTGGAGCTCTTTTTTTCTAAACATCAATGCATAAATATGCTTTAGTGCATATGTATAAATGCATGTTACCAGATGACGATCTCCCAGGGTATTCTACAGTTTTCTATTAGCGTTTTCTCATGAACCTTCCCCTCTCTCTCTCTATATATATATAAGAATGATATTCGTTAAAAACATATTATATATATATATAATCGGTTTTTATATTTTCTTGAGATTTATAATTTCTCAATTTCTAATGAATTCAACACCTACTCTACTCCTAAAAATCCCAATAAAAAAACATATAAAAATTGGAGAATTGGTCCGATAGAAGCGGACAAAAGGACAATTCATATTCCCGTATTCAAGACGACAAAACCATATATATCCCACGTGGTGTAAATGCTTGTTGTATCAACACGCTTTAATATCCCCACATGTTCAATATTCCTCCACTCACTCATTCACTCTTTCTCTCTCCCTCTCTCCCCCCTTTATTTTCAAACAACCAACTCTCTTCTCTCCAACCACCAATGGACCTTTGGAAGCCTACTTTCATCATCTTTTTTTCCATTTCTACCCTCGCCGCTGCAACAACTTCCGGCCACCATGCCATCTCTTACTTCGACCCTACACCTTGCTTCCAAACCCATGATTCTTCCCAATTAACCTTGAGAAACTCAACTGTTTTCTCTCCTCATCAAAGACTAAAAACGTCTTGCAGAGTTTGGTCGGAGGCTTGCTCGGAGGAGGTTTTGACGGCGGCGAAGCTACCGGAAAACGTCGAATGGTTGAAATCGTTGAGGAGAAGGATACATGAAAACCCAGAGTTGGCGTTTCAAGAGTTCGAGACTAGTAAGCTTATCAGACACGAGTTGCAGAAAATGGAAATTGATTATCAGTTTCCGATGGCGACCACCGGAATCAGAGCCACCATTGGTACCGGTGAACCTCCGTTTGTTGCCATCAGAGCTGATATGGATGCTCTCCCTATTCAGGTTGCGTTTTCAATTTGTTTTTCTTTTTCTTTGAATAAAATACAAGTTTATTTAATAGTAATATGTTTATTTTTTTAGAAAGTATTTATTCTACATTTCTATAATTGTTCATGGTATATATAATGGGTTTTTCCAAATACATCCTCGTCTACGGTGTTGTAATAATATTTAAAAAAAGTTAAAGAAGGCATATATATATATATATATATACTTTAATTTTATTAAAGAATATCATATAGGGTGTATATGTTAATACTCTGTATTAATTACTATTTAATATTAAATCACATGTTGAATTAAACAGGAAGCTGTTGAATGGGAGCATAAAAGCAAAGTTGCGGGTAAAATGCATGCCTGCGGCCATGATGCACATGTTACTATGCTTCTTGGAGCCGCCAAGATTCTCAAGACTCGCCAACATCTTTTAAAGGTTGGCCTTTTATAATATTATCTTCAACCATTTGAATAAAAATTAAGAATCAAATGCAAAATTTTTAAAGAAAATTTATGTTATTTTTAATATTTTTTTTATTTTAAAGATTATAATATAAAATATTATTAAAGTATTTATTATATTTCAATTTTAAAAAAAATTTCTACTCTTTCCTGCTTTCTTTATTTAAAAAAAGTTTTGAAAATATGTTAAAATAAATATCACCAAAATCTCTATTTGATGGAGATGCTCATGTCTTTTACGGGGTGTTTGTGATTGATTATTTGAAACAACTTATAACTTTTCTACAAAAATGCTTTTCAGCTTTTGATAAGTTAGAAGAAACTTATTTCTTAAAAATCTTCTTATCACCTGTTTGGCACCGGTATAAGTTGTTTTACCAAACACTTAAAAATGCTTATTACCGGTGCCACACCGGAATAAGTCAATAAGTTGTTTTTATTATCAATCACAAACACCCCCTTAAAATACCCAAAAGAAGGATATCATCGATATAATTATGAGAAATATACTCCCTCCATTCTACAGGTGTTTATATTATTATTTAAATTTGTTCTAAAATAAATATTCACTTTTAAAAGCAATGTTATTTTTTATTTTATCTTTAATCATGAGATGAAGGAAATTTTTTTGTCTTAATTAAATTATTCTTTTATTGATTAAAAAGTGTAATCTTTACACGTTCCTAAAGTTGCGTGCCTATTTCATTATGGATGTTTACTTTGGTACGGATGAGATAAGTGTTTTTCCCCTTACGAATCTATACTATCCTGTTTTGCGAAGCTGGAGAAAAACAAGATATTTTACGAAGTACGACAAGGTTGTTTTCAGGACTTAAACAAAAAGTTGTGTGCTTTTCAATCATCTGTGTCAATCGACGTCTTATAGTTTGTTTTCGTGATCCGAGAAGACATTTGTTTGTTCTTAAACTTTATGATCGAGACAGAACAACAGAATGACCATGATTGTTATTAAATTAAAATATAGAGTAAAATACGATTTTCGTCTCTATGGTTTGATATTTATAACTATTTTCGTCCCTGTGGTTTAAAAACTGTTTTTTTCATCTATGTAATTTGATTGATTTCAAATTTGTTTCCATTTTTGTCCCTCCATCTAACACCATTAAGTTTAATCGTTAAATAGTTTAAGAAATTACATATTTAGTCCTTGTGGTTATGTCATATGTTGTATATGAAGTTTAAATATCTATCCTTAAATTTTATTTATTACATTAGCACTCTGAAGTTAGCACTTATATAAATTGTACTTTTTACTTTTTATTTATTTATCATATTTTAACGCTACATATATATATATATATATGTACATATATATATATATTAAACAAATTTAAAAATAAATAATTATTAATTAAAATATTAAGAAATTTATTTTTTTTATCCGTTATACTGTATGCTTTCAAAAAAATTATAACTATAATAATAAAAGATCAAATAATTTAATTAAATTACTGATAAGTAAATCATATATTTTCCTCCTCCAAAATTTTAGATTGAAATCTCCTAAAATTGATAGTTTTTCAATTCTGTATTTACTTAAGATTTTAAATTGTTTTAAATCATCACATGAAGAAGTTTAAATTTCTATTAGAGAAAAAAATGGTTTTTTTTACATCAATTGTTTGTTGTTTTTGTTAAATGCACTTTACTTCAGTATTCTATATTTTCATTTAAACTTTTTTTGATTACAAATTTGTTTGATATTTAAATTAATAACATATATATATATATATATATATATATATATATATATATATATTACATGTAGCATTAAAATATAATAAAAAATAAAAAGTAAAATAATACGATATATAAGTGTCAACTCTATAGTTATTAATACACACCGTAACTATGTAGCCCTATTCCTAATAGATTTACCCCAAAATAGCATATCCAAATTATAAGAAAGCCTAGAGTCGCCACAATTGCGGAATTTGACCCCTGCAAATTTTTATTTGTTCGAGTATGCAAATAAATTGTGAATACGATCCAAGTAATAAAGGCCCAAGTTTCCTTTGGATCCCAACTCTAAATGAAATTTAAGGATGCATATTTAAAGTTTCATATACTATAAGGACTAAATATGTCATTTCTAAAACCTGATTATAGACTTTTTAACGGTTAAACTTAACGACGTTAGATGGAGGGACGGAAATGAAAACTAAATGGAAACTACAGAGATGAAAAAAACAATTTTTAAACCATAATGACGAAAATGATTATAAGTATCAAACCACATGAACGAAAATCGTAGTTTACTCTAAAATATACTTTTGGTCCTTGAAGTTGTCACTCATTATAGATATCATTTCTATTTTAAATAGTTACATTATTGTGGTTGTCATTTTGTTACGTTTTTTGTTTCTCCAACAAACCTATTATAAAATTCCGTTAACCTAAGGATACTTTGGTTATTTTATTATAGATAATTTTTTATTAATATAAAATAAGAAAAAGACAACTTGTTATTGAAATAAAATAAGAAAAAAAAAAAAAAAAAAAAACTTAAGTTAACAAAATATGTTAACGAGAATTGCTTAGAAAGATCAACACGACAACACATAACAATGTTGACTAAAAATACAATTATTTCAAAATAAAAATAAGACTTGATAATTAACCACACAACATATAAAAAACTAAAATTGTAATTTACTTTGAAAATTCTTATCTTTTGTTTCTCATATATGGTCCACATAGAACATAGACCATGTGGCTATAAATAAGGGGTTTGTGGGTTCTGGTGCTTACCCTTTGCCATTTCACTGGGGCTACAAATTGTACCAGATTGTTCTTAAATATGTATGTTTGGTATCTCATCCTCACATTTTTAGTAAGAATGAAAGTTATGATGAAAATGATAGGAATGATTTCTATCATTTGATGAAAACTAATTGAAAATCAACATTAATATGTTCAAATTGAAGATCAACACTAATTGAAAATCAATTCTCGAGATAAGCGCAATTCATGAGGGTAGGGGTGAGATTAAAAGTGATCAACAATGCAGATTTCTTCTATGTTTCTTACCTTAACTCCTGTTTTCACACGTCACATTTCTATTCCGTAATCGGCTTGGTACTTCCAGTCTTTTTCCAAAATGCATGGTCATATTGTTTCTTGTTTGTTCCAGGGGACTGTTGTACTGTTGTTTCAACCAGCAGAAGAAGCTGGTAATGGTGCGAAAAGAATGATGGCAGACGGAGCTCTCGAGAACGTAGAGGCCATTTTCGCGGCTCACGTATCACATCAGCATCCCACGGGTGTGATTGGGTCAAGGTCGGGTCCTCTTCTTGCCGGGTGTGGGTTCTTTAAAGCCGTTATCCGGGCTGCAGGAGTAGGAAATTCAGAACATCGTGGCTCGAATCCGGTTCTTGCCGCCTCTGCTGCTGTCATGAGTTTGCAGGGGATCGTGTCTCGTGAATCGAATCCGCTTGATTCGCAGGTGGTATCGGTGACCACGTTTGATGGTGGTGATGATCTCAACATGATGCCTGATTCCGTTGTTCTAAAAGGAACGTTAAGAGCGTTTTCCAACACCAGTTTCTACCGCCTTATTCAACGAATAGAAGAGGTAAGTTGTCACCATTCTTTTCAAATCGTTTATTGTATATTAATTGTTTGTGTTTTTCTTTTCTCGTTTTCTTCGATATATGTTTTTTTTAAGTGTAGAATATTTATATACAACAAATAAATTATCATCGGGGCCGTCGATTAGCATGCTATATCATGATTTTTGAAGAGGGCCTCTGAAATCTTGGGGCCCAACTTTACTTGCAATATGGCCCAGATTTATATAGTCCAATGGCCGTATAATTTCTTTCAAAAATCAAAAACGACTATCTAATTTTAGAATTTGTAGATGAAAAACAAAAAGGACTCTTTGATATTTTTCTCACTTTGTCATTTTAAACATATTTGTTGTTTTAATTTATATGATTTTTTATATGTTATTTTGTTTATTACTAATTTAAGACGATTTATATATAGTTTTAGTACGAGTATAACAGGGCCGTCTCCTCCAAAAAAATTTGAGACGGCCCTTAATATCACACACCCTTCATTCTTTCGGTGAGGTTTGAACCCTGACCTTTTAGGAGGCGGATGTCCCTTTTGTTCCTGTTGGAACCTCATTGGTCTTCTGAATGACTTTATTGGAGAGTAATATAAACGGGTTTCACATATTATAACCGTTATGAAGAAAGTAACCAAGTAAGCACGCTTTTCACGTGAAACAGGTAATCGTACAACAGGCGAATGTTTTCCGATGCTCTGCGACGGTGGACTTCTTTGAAAAGGAGTCGACCATATATCCACCAACGGTGAACGATGACCGGATGTACGAGCACGTTAGAAAGGTTGCAACCGAGCTTTTTGGTCCAACACTTTTCACGGTGGTGCCACCAATGATGGGTGCCGAGGATTTCTCGTTCTATTCGGAGGCAGTCCCTGCAGCGTTCTTCTATGTCGGGATAATGAACGAAACATTGGGTTCAACTCACACCGGCCATTCACCGTATTTCATGATTGACGAAGACGTACTTCCGATCGGGGCTGCAACTCATGCTGCCATTGCTGAAAGATATCTCAATGAACACATGAAATGAGATTAATTTCTGTGGGACTAGCGATGAAAACAATCCAAAATTGCAATTTCCTGTTTGCTTTTTAATATATAGTTTTTGGGAAGCAAACATGTATAGGATAAGATTATATTTTTCATTTGTGAGCTACGTGATTGTTGCATCTTTGGTTCCAACTCTATCGATTATAGATGGGCGTCCATGGTACCAAGTAGTCTATTAGCTATTTTATAAGGGGCTGCTAAACATACCCTCTATAAAAAAAAAGTTAGACAAAATTAATAAAAATTCTAAATAATCAATAACTTATATTTAAAATTAATTAATAACTTAAAATTAATATAAATTAATAATTAAAGTTGATTAGTAATTAAAATTAATTAAAAATTAACATTAATTAATGGATGTTACCATATACACCCTAGTTTATATCATGTCCCCAATTTTACTTTGACTTTTTTAATAATTAAAATGAATTATAAACATTAATTAATAAATGAGTAAATGGTGGATTTGGTCCCTGTGGTTTGATAGTATTTTTACTAGGGTCCCTATAGTATGTTTATTGTGGATTTGGTCCTTATGGTATTCAATTTGTTTTGGCCATTGTCCATATGACTAACGACTTCGTTAACTCTATATAACCAATGGTTATTTTTGCCTTTTTACCTATTCTTTTGTCTATATATATATATATATATATGTAGGGGCTGGTTGAAATGGGAACTCAAATTTGGTTGTAAACGTGAGGATCAGGGAGAGCGTGACACATGTCCCATTTAGTCTGAATATATATTCAAACTGAGTGTGTGTTATTCTGTAACATCCTCAAATTTGGAAATAGCTACTAATTTAAAAAAAAATCATCAATATAACAAATAAGGAGTAAATCCTCTTCCTACAGATCAGTACTTGGATTTCCTCGAATAAAAATATAGACTTTAACATCAGAACTCATAAACCAAGCCATACAGAGGGAACTAGATTAAGGTCAGGTGTTACTAAAACCCAACAAGAGTCGCTATCGTCAAATGCGGAAGACGCTAGTAAATAGCTAGATCCTTATCATGTCACTCCCTAACACTCAAGCCAGCACGTGTCGCTAGTACCAACCCCAACGAGAACCTGATGCACATGCCAACAAATAAAAAGGGTTAGGCTTAACGCCTAGTGAGCTCAAGAGTTTATAACATATTTATAATTTGATAGAAATCGAGAGACTGCTTAAACAAATAATAATTTCTCAAATAGAATGACTTCATTATAAAGCAACATCTTTCCCAAACTCATCATTTTCGTAATAAAAGCTTTAAGTCAAAATACGGTAGTAATGAAAGCTTTAAATATAATTACCTGTTCAAATACGAACTCTACACCCTTTACTCACTCAAAACATGAATAAGTTTAAATGCTTCAATTATCAAAATATGGACAAAGCTCCATTTTATGGAATACCAAAACACGGTTAAGTCTCGATGCTCCAATAATATAAATTATGGATAATACTTTATACTCTAAAACGTCACCGAAAATAATGGATAAGACTCTATACCCAAAACAACACCTTTCAGTGACAGAGGAGACCTTGGCGTAACACAAAGAAAACCATATTTCAGCGTTACTGAGCTTCAATCAAAGTATATTGGTCATCGATATCAACCACCCACGATCTATAGTTCGAGTCCTCCAATACCCAAGACACGCTCTATAGTTAGAAGAAACATACCACGGGACACACGGTCATCGAGATCAACCACCCACAGTCTATAGTTTGAGTCCTCAGTACTATAACTTTTGTGTCTAACATATCACGGGACACACGGTGTAACACCCAAAAAATTCTAAGAAAAGGACTTAATTTTTGCTTATAAGACTCATTCTGTTGGAACAATTAATTATAAGGATTAAATCAAGTGAGCAAGCATTTTTGACGTTTCAAGAGTAATATTAGAGTTTTAATAATTGGTTTATGAATTGGTTCAGTCTAGATGTGTTCAGGCTCGAAATAGGTGCCTCCCGGGCAATTCAGACGTTTGGGCGGGTGCCAAAGCAACCACACTAGGGATGAGCATACAGACGGAAATCCCGAAACCGAACCGGTCCCGTACCGAACCGGTACCTGTACCGGTACCGAATATCATTACCGGTTCGGTATTCGGTAGCAAGATTTTCCATATTCGGGATTTGGTACTTTCGGTACCGATACCGGTACTAGTCCCGGTAAATCCCGAACCGAACCGGGGAATTTAAAAAGTCATTTTTTTATTTGAATTGGTGACAAACTCTTTTTTTTTTTTATAGAAAATCCTCCTAAATATATTACAATTTCCGGTTCTTGTATTTTCCACTCAAATACCGATTTTTTCTTGCAATTCTTCATATTTCGGTTATTGCAATTCTCCAAAATCGGTTCCGTAATTTATCCAAAACCCGGTTCTTGCACAATCGGCTCCTCCAATCCGGTTTCCGCTCAAGTGATTTTGGTTTTTGTTATTGTGTTTAATGGTCAACGGTGAAAAACGGTTGTCGTCCCAAAAAATGGTACCAAACGGTTCTAGTCCCGAAAATCCCGGTACCGAACCGGTACCGGTACCGAATTTCTCTTATCGGTTCGGTATTCGATATTGATTTTTTCCACTCTTGGTTTCGGTACTACCCGGTTTCGGTACCAGTTCGGTACCGATCCGGTACCGAGCTCATCCCTAAACCACACCCGCATTCCCAACCGCCTTAGGGGATGTTAAGGCTGGGCTACTTATGAGGCTACATAAGAAGCACGAAAAGTAGCCTGAGAATTGTTTTGGGCGACATATGAGGCCAAGATATTTATGAGGCTACTTAAGTCGCCTGAAAGGTAGCCTCGGCTACTGTTTGGTGCTGATGACTTCTTTTAAGTGGGTTTTAACTCATTTCTCACCATCACACTTTTCCTTCACGATTTTCACTCCATATTTTCCTTAAGAACGGATCTTGAGCATTTATTACCGGAATTCTTGTTGATCATAACTCCTCTCAGTGATTTGAATATGATTCCTTTATTATACTTAGTGAAATTCCTTAGATAAGTTTCTGTTCAAATTCAGCGATAGCATACGCTGATTGCTATCAGCGATCGCTGAAGATCAAGGATCAACAAGCTTGTCTCTGAAGATCTGAAGATCAGCTATCACACCAGAAGACCATTTAGCGACAGCCAAAGACCAAAGCTGAAGAAAGAGATAATCAGCTAAGTGACCTGAAGCGGTTCAGCGATAGCAGCGATTATCTACTCAAAGTGTGAAATCTTGTGAAGCCTTAGCAACACTGAAGTTCATCCTTGAACATTCAGTGTCAGCGATCTAATGAAGCTTCCTCTGCAAGATTAAAGATTGATCTTATCCTCGATGCACAAAAGTCAAACCTAGAACCATGTCAGAAAAGGACGTACGACTTGTCTCTTATGTCCCTATAATATCTGATACGGTACTGTTCATATTCGGCCAAAAGCATAGTTGTCTTATTTACAAGGACAAGCTTCCTATCCAAGCTTGACACGTGGCATGTACCTTTGCTTTGCATTAAATGCAAGCGGGTATAAATAGATGAAGATATCTTCTTCATCTACATGCATGCTTCCTTCTAGCCTATACCTTCTGTATTCTTTCTTTCATCTTCTTGTGCATCAAATTGTGTGTTTCTTTAGTTATAATAGAATAGGTTTTCAACTTGTTCTAATTCTGCTTGTAACTGTAAATTTGTTTATTTTCAATAAACTCATTTAAAAACTAAAATCTGTGTGTCTGTATTCAACCCCCCCTTCTACAAACTGTTTACTTAATATTTAACTCTTGTAGATCCTTATTGGGACCAACAAGTGGTATCAGAGCAGTGTTGTTATCTTTCTCTTTAGAATATTCTTCTTTAGATCATATTTTAAAATGACAAACCCTAATACAAACTACAACGATAACGGATCTTTAGCTAAACCTCCAAGGTTCAGCCATGATAATTTCCCTTTATGGAAAGAAAGAATGTCACTTTTTTTAGAGGGATCTGATCCTAAGATCCCATACTATGTAGAAAACGGACCTTTCGTTCCTACAGCCATAGTAGCTGCTGTACCTGCCACTGCTACTACCCTAGCCGTCGCTGAAAGGAGTATTGTAAAAACTCCAGATCGATGGACTGAGGAAGACAAGAAAGAAGTTGCTATTGATGCGAAAGCACGATCAATAATAGCAATGTCTTTGCCTGATGAAGTATATCATTCTGTAATGAAAATGAGAACTTCAAAAGCCATGTGGGATACTCTATGTATCCAATATGAAGGAACTTCTGAGGTTAAAGTAACTAGATGCATAAACCTTGTAAGAAAATACGAGAGCTTTATGTATCAAAAGGTTGAATCCCTCTCTCAAATTCACCAGAGATTTAACTGTCTGCTGATTGATCTTAAATCAGTCGATAGGGTATATTCAAACGCTGAAATTCTGACAAAATTCATGGAGGCATTGCCTGATCAATGGGCAGTGTACACTACATGTATAAAACTGTCAAAGAATCTTGAAACTTTGTCATTAAGTGCATTATATGGTATCCTATTAAATGAGGAACAATCCCAGCTTCTAAGAAAAAACCTTCTAAATGAACTCAAAGGTGCTAAAAGTACGTCTTTAGCACTTGTGACTTCTGAAGGAACTTCTTCTAAAAATGGTTCTTCTTCTACTATCACCTCCATCACTGAATTAGGTCAAACTGATTCAGAAGATCAACTCACTGATGCTGACATCTCTGAGTTTGATAACTCTCTAGCTCTGTTAACCAACAACTTTAAAAGATTTGCTAGAAAGAGCAATTTTCGAAAATCTTCTAACCTCTCTGACTCTGAAAAACAGAAAACGTTGCCTGCTAAAAAAGCCTCAGCGATCTGTTTCAATTGTCAGAGAAAGGGCCATTTTGCAAATGAATGCAGGCCAAAGAAAGTTGCTGCTCCCACTACCTCCCATGCCTCTGATAAACAGGAGAAGTATTTGAAAATGAAAAATAAATACAGAGATATGAAGAAAAACCAGCAAAAAGGCAAAGGCCTTGTAGCTGAAGAAGTTGACTGGGATGCTAAAGATGACTGGGCCAAGACCTCTGAAGAGTCTGGTTCAGATGAAGAAGATATTGCCTTTCTCTGTCTAATGGCAAGAATAGAGGATGCTGAAGAAGTCTCTGAAACTTCTTCCTCTGAGTCTCCGTCTACTCAGGTAAACATTCCCTCTGACTCCTTACTCTCTGAAAAAGATAATTTGTCGGCTCTCGATGCAATGACTGTTGATTTTTACAATGCTTTGAATGGAAAGATAAAAGCTGAGAAAATTAACACTGACTTATCTGCACAATTAAAAAATTGCCACATAAGAATCAAAAAACTTTCCAAACTTGAGGATTCTCTCAAAGACCAAGTTTTTCAAATCAAACAATAAGCATTGAGAAACAACAAGCTATCGCTGATAGGGAAAAGGCTATTGCTGATCTCAAGTCTGAAAAAGCAACCATCGTAGGATGGTGTAAGGCTTCTGATAAAGTCAATGAGATCATCAATGCCCAAATACCTATGAAAGTGAGAAATGGTTAGGCTATAACCCTGAAAAGGAAGAATCAGAGAATGATCGTTCCATGCTCAAGTTTGGAATGTTTGTCTCTTCTATCCCTGATCCTTCTTCTTCCACTTCCTCTAAAGAGAAGCTTCCTGTGGATTATTCTAAGAAGGTGATCAAAACAAGTTTCTTGACCATGTTCCTAAGAATAAGAAAACTCTAGATAAGAACAAGAAGTCCTCTGAGAAGATTTCTAAATCTGGGAAAAAGGTTCCTGATTATTCTCAGAGACCAACTCCCAAGATTAAAATCGATCTCACTCCTACCCCTGAAAAAGTTGTAATGCCTCCAAGGACCATGGATAAAGGAATTCTTGGACCTATCCCTGAGAAACTTCCTGTTCCCTCTCTTTTCTCCAAACCTTTTAAGTATAGGAAATGCTTTCACTGTGGTGAAACAACCCACATTGCAAGCAAGTGTCCTAATGCTACTAGAGCTGATAAACTAGCTCATGGAAAGAAAGTAGCTCAAGCTGATAAATCAGTGAGAGTGAAATCCACCAAAGTTGCTAAACCAACTAAGGTGAAGATATCCACTGAAGAGAGTTCTTCAGCTAGTAGTACTTCCGCCAATCCTATGTCTAACCAAGCAGGACCCATAGTAGTATGGGTACCTTTAAACAATTAATCTTTATTGTATGCAGAGTGCCAAAGGTATCTGGTATCTTGATAGCAGATGCTCGAGGCATATGACTGGCAGAAAATCTCTCGCTCTACGACTATAAAGAAGAAGCTGGTCCATCAGTGACCTTTGGTGGAAATGGCAAAGGATACACTAAAGGTTATGGAATTCTGTCCAACGGAGCCACATCTTTTTCTCGTGTTGCTTACGTTGAGGGACTAAAGCACAATCTCTTGAGCGTTAGTCAGTTATGTGACAAAGACTTCAAAGTTCTATTCCTAAAGAATAGATGTGCTATCACTGACGGAAATGATAAGCTTGCCCTCTCTGGCAAAAGAGTTGAAAACGTATATGTCATAAACATGAATAGTTCTCACTCTGAGAACATGTGCTTTATCTCTAAAGCATCCACTGACGTAAACTGGTTATGGCATAAAAGACTTTCTCATCTCAACTTTAAGACAATAAATGAGTTGTCTCAAAAAGACTTAGTCAGAGACCTCCCAAATCACACCTTTACAAAGGAATCCCTTTGTTCAGCGTGTGAAAAGGGAAAGCTGACAAAAGCCTCCTTCAGGTCAAAGCAAGTTTCTTCAGTGACCACTCCTCTTCAGCTACTCCACATGGATCTATTCGGACCTGTCAATGTCCAATCAATCTCTGCAAAGAAATACACTTTAGTGATTGCTGATGAATACTCCAGATACACATGGGTGTTCTTCCTTCGATCCAAAAGCGAGACCCCTGAAATGATAATCTCTTTTATCAAAAGAATGGAAGTGTTAAACACCTTACTTGTTCGCTCCATAAGAAGTGATCATGGTACTGAATTCAAAAATAGTACTTTGGTTAGTTTCTTTGATAAAAAAGGCATCTCTCACAACTTCTCATCAGTGAGAACTCCTCAGCAAAATGGCGTTGCTGAAAGAAGAAATCGAACTATAATTGAAGCAGCTCGATCAATGCTCAGCGAATCACATCTTCCAACTCAATTCTGGGCTGAAGCTGTCAATACAGCGTGCTTTACTCAGAATCGATCCCTGATTGTTAAGCGATTCAAGAAGACTTCCTATGAATTATTTCATGGGAGAAGACCCACTCTGAAATATCTTCACATTTTTGGATGTACATGTTACATTCTGAATGACAGAGATCGTTTGGGTAAATTTGATCCCAAAGCTGATGATGGTATATTTCTTGGATACTCCTCTGTATCTAAGTCTTTCAGAATATTCAACAAAAGAAGACAACATGTTGAAGAATCTATGCATGTCAACTTTGATGAATCTCGTCCCATTCATCCTTCTCATAATCTTGATGATGATGAAGAATTGAATGCTTGGATGGAATCTCATTATGGGGAACCTGAAACATACTTCAGCAATCAAACTCCAGCTGATGCATGTGATGATGAAATCCCTGTAAACTCAATAAGTAACAATCATCCTTCTTCAGGGATAAATGTTACTCCTTTAAATCAGATTCCTGTTGCTGATTCATCTCTTGGAAATTCCTCTGTGAATAACCAAACCTCTTCTGAAAATCAATCCCCTGAATTGATTCTAAATGAAGTACCTGTTGCTGAAACAAGTCCTATTCCAGAATCTGAAGAACAGGTCGCTGAATCTGCTATGGATCTCTCTCCTCAACCACCAGCTCAGCGATGGACTGCAAATCATCCAATAAATCAGATTATTGGCGATCCCACCAGTATCAAAACACGTAGAGGTACAGGTAATATCTGTCTTTATGTAAACTTCATTTCTCTCTCTGAACCTAAGAAGATAGATCAAGCTATCTCTGACCCTAGCTGGGTTTCAGCTATGCAAGAAGAACTGACTGAATTTCGTAGAAATAAAGTTTGGAATCTTGTTCCTAGACCCTCTGATAAAACCGTCATAGGAACCAAATGGGTTTTCAGAAATAAGCTAGATGAAAACGGGACTATAATTCGCAATAACGCTAGACTTGTTGCTCAAGGTTATAGACAGGAAGAAGGAATTGATTATGATGAAACCTTTGCCCCTGTAGCTCGTTTAGAAGCCATAAGACTCTTTTTAGCTTATGCTGCCCATAAAGACTTCAAAGTTTTTCAAATGGATGTTAAAAGTGCTTTTCTAAATGGAAAACTCAGCGAGGAAGTTTATGTTGAACAACCCCCTGGTTTCTCAGACCCTAACCACCCTGGTTATGTTTTTAAACTTGAAAAAGCTCTTTACGGGTTAAAACAAGCTCCTAGAGCTTGGTACGATACCCTCTCTAAATTTCTTCTTAAAGAAAAATTTGTTTGTGGAAAAATTGACCAAACTCTGTTTTTAAGAAAATATAAAGGTCATACGATTCTCGCTCAGATATATGTTGATGACATTATCTTTGGTTCCACAAGACCCAAATTATGCACTCGTTTCGCTGCAAGAATGCAAAAACAATATAAAATGAGTATGATGGGTGAACTAACATATTTTCTAGGTTTGCAGATTAAGCAATCTGACAAAGGAATTTTTATTTGTCAAAGCAAATATGTTAAAGACATGTTGAATAAATTTGACATGAATCAATGCTCAGCGATGAAGACTCCTATGGCGCCTCCTCTTACATTAAACAAGGATCCCAATGGGAAACCAGTAAATGTCACTGCCTATCGAGGAATGATTGAGTCTCTGCTGTATCTTACAGCGAGTAGATCAGACATCATGTACGCTACCTGTCTCTGTGCTCGGTATCAAGCTGAACCGAAGGAATCCCATCTAATCGCTATAAAGCGAATCTTCAGATATCTGAAAGGAACTCCAAATCTTGGTCTCTGGTATCCCAAAGACTCAGGATTTGATCTTATCGGTTACTCTGACAGTGACTTTGCAGGTTGTAAAATTGATAGGAAAAGCACCACTGGTGGGTGTCAGCTACTAGGTGGTAAGTTAATAAGTTGGACAAGTAAAAAGCAAAACTCATTGTCCACTTCCACCGCTGAAGCTGAATACGTAGCAGCTGGTAGTTGTTGTGCTCAAATCCTTTGGATGAGAAATCAACTCAGAGACTACGATTTAAAGCTCTCTAAAATTCCTATATACTGTGATAGCACAAGTGCTATAACAATTGCTAACAACCCTGTACTTCACTCCAAAACCAAGCACATTGAGATCCGATATCACTTTATCAGAGATCATGTGATGAATGGTGAAGTTGAGCTCCATTTTGTTCCTACTGAATATCAGCTCGCTGATCTTTTCACCAAGCCTCTTGATGAAACTAGATTCAATCTACTCATCAGAGAACTTGGTATGTTGAACGCTGAATAATTTATTAATCAATGACCAACAAAGGATTACAAATAAAGCCTTCAAACTTTCCATTCTCTGAACTATGATTCAGCGATATCTAGGCCATCTCTTCAGGTATTATCTTCTAATCTCTTAACACTCTTTGATATCCTTTCTCATCAAAAAAAGTCTCTCTTATTTAAAACTCCTCACTGACAATCCTTTATTATTAGTGATGGAGACTTTTCTAAAATTATTAATGATAAACCTTCTTTATGGATAATTATCATTATAATCTTTTAAAAATAAAGAAAAGGACATGTCAGACCTTTTTCTGACACACGACGGACCGCGACGTTTCCATTCCAACTCCTTTCTTGGAACGTGCGCCAGGTCATCATTTCTTTTTCAAAAAGCTAAAACCGTCGTTTAGCTATCCTTTCTTTCTCTCTCCTCTTGCTATTTAAGCATTCCTTTTGCCTCACTTTATTCCTTCCGCTTTCATAACTTCTCTAAAGGCAAAGGAAACCTTCGATTCTTCAAGCTTTCTCCAAGAACGCCAAGAACATGCACTTGTGCGTTTTTCTTCTTCACACGTTTAAGGTTGGATCTAAACCTTATATCAAGAACTGGAAACAACTTGTTTCACCTTTCTATTCTATTTTCTTTCTTAAAATCAATAAAATCTTGTTTTTAAAGTGAACAGCTTTTTCACTTTCAAAACCCTGTTCTTAGAACATAATTTTTTTTATGTTTTATCATTTTTTTTTTAATTTACCATTAAATTTTTTATTGCCAACAAGCATTTTGATATTGTTCATCAAAATACTTGTTTCTTTACTCTTACATTTGGTACTTTTTATACCAAAACTCTGGTTTATATATTCATGTATTAAAACCATGATTTATCTCTTCGGTGTTGCCATTTTTCCTACAGAAATGGCCTCTGCTTCCAAAGTCGCTGAAACTGCTGCTGCTAACCAGTTGGTCGCCGCACCAACCTGTCAATTTGAGCTGGAAAAGTCAACTTTCAAGCCATGCAATTACATTGCATTGGTGAACATTCCCTCTGAATGCCCTCAGTTCAAGGACGCTGCAACCTTCCTCAAGGCGTGCCCTCTGATGTATGCCTTCGTTCACAACCCAGTGGGCATTGCCTCTCACCTTCAGGCTCTCTGGTACACGGCGCAATGTACCACGCTGAAAACAGACAAAGGCACTGTCCTTCCTTCTATCTCCTTCACAATCCCTGAACTTGGCTTCTTCGCGTTCTCAGCGGGGTTTGTACGCAAGGCGCTAAGACTCCCTCAGCGCAAGAAGAATGAGCAATGGGGTGCTGAACCAACAAAGCAGCAGATTGACGCTTTCTTGGAATCCATTGGCTACAAATGGGAGAACCCCTTAGTGAAGACGGTGGGTTCAAAGCTGGAAAAGAAGCGACTCCCTGCTCGCTGGCAGTATGTTTTCACCCAGGTCATTCAGTGCCTAGGGTCAAAGGTTGGCTCCCACGATCAGGCGAACAAACATTTTCAAGACCTTGCCTTTTCTCTCTGCACGGGTCATCCTCTGAACTACGCTGATTACATCTTCAGCGATATGTGCAGCCGCCTCAACGCCTCCACCAGACATCACGTTATCCCTTACCCACGTTTCTTCTCCACAATCCTTGAAGAAGCTTTCGGGGAGAGCTACCCGAAAGTTGGTGACTTCGCCTTCTCTATGATAGGGAAGAAGTCCCTGGACCTGGAAGAACGTCCAGGTGATGCTCCTCTCACTCCCTATATGCTACAAATTATAGGAGCACCTCTTTTAGTGACCTCCTCGCTACCCATCCCCTCAGTGAGTACCCAAGGCACTACTGCTGCAAAGAGGAAAACCCCCACTGATGGTCATAAGAAGACCATCGCCTCAAAGAAACCTAAGAAGGTGGTCTCTCAACAGACCATCCTCTCTGATTTTGGTGTACTTCAATCACCACCCTCATCCACAGCCACTCCAACGGTTTCTGCTGCCACTGAAGCTTCATCAGCACTACCACCACCATCAGTGACTAAGGTCTCTGAAGGTGTTATAGCCAGCTCTGCTGAAGCTGGATCAGGTATTACTTTCACTGCCCTCTCTACCTCTTCCATCTCTACTTCTTTGGTCCTCACATCAGCAAGTGACTCAGTGATAGTTGTCCCTATCTCTGATAATGCTGAAATGCACGCAGTCCAAACCTCAAAATTGTTTAGGTAATCTGAGTTTTGGAAAGCCAATTTAAAAGGACCTCAGAGTATCTCTTTCAGATACTCTAAGCCACTGGTCAATGATCCTCAGGAAACGACTTTTGCAAAAGTAGTCCCTGAGAGTAATCCTCACGATATTCTCAAGGAAAATAATGTTTTTTTTCATCCATCATCTGATCCGGATTCTTTTCTCGCCTCTTTGTCAATGTCATCAGCTGCTGCCACTGCTCCTGTCTACTCAGCAACAGCGACCACAACCACCACCACCAGTTCGAACCCGATGATGAAGTCTCCTGAACGCCCTTCCAGTGCCAAAAAGCTCAGGGATGTCAAGATGGAGAACCTTGCCCCCAAGCTTCCTTCCAGGGTCACTGACTTGCCGCCTGTGTCTCTGCCTGCTCCTACATTCCCTGCCATTGATCATCTGGTCAATGAGTGTGCTCTAACCAGAGCCAGGCTGGACACTCTGCAAACTTCAGCAGAGTTGATTTTCAGGCAGGTCGCTGGCACTCCAGAAATGAAGATCAACGTCAGCAACTTGGTGTCTGACGTTCAGTGTCTGAAGGACGAGCACAAGGACCTTCGCCAATCCCTCACCAACATTGAGCAAAAGGTTGATGCTCAGGCCGCTGTCCTCGAGTCTATTCTAAAGACTCAGTCCGAAATGATGCAGGCTCTCTCAAAGCTCAGTGAGACTGGTCCCTCATTTGCTTCTGCTGATCGGACCATGATGGAGGACGTGCACACGCATGTGCGCACTCTGATTATCCATGTTCTGCCCCATGATAACATTGAGGGGGAGAAGGTGGCCAAAGAGTTCGCTGACGAACTTATCGGCGAGCACAATCGACGGTTTCCAGATGAAAGGATCTCTCCCTACATCCAACGACCAGAATCTTCCTCCACTGCAAGATTTGATGATGATGATGAGGAAGAAGATGATGAAGAAGAAGAGGAACGCATCCCTCATTATGAGGTTGATGATGATGATGATGATGACTTGGGTTTTGCAATGGAGCACTTCAGATTATCCAGACCAAGCACATCTCAGCTAGAGCCCTTGGGGGACGGAGCTGGACCTTCCGCCAGAGTGGTCGATCTTGAGGCCACCATCCCTATATCAGAGGGGGAGACCGCTGATAAGGTATCACTTCAGCTTATCCCTTATATTACTCCTCTCTCTGAATCCCCATATATAACCCTTCCTCCTTCAAAACCTCTCTTTGATAAATCTCCTTTCTCTCCTTCCCTCAGTGATCCTTGTCCCCCAAAGGACTCATCCACAAGGAAGGAACCTTATCCCAAAGAGCAGTTTATGTACATAGAGGAAACTGACTCTGAGGAAGAAGAAGGCCTCATCCCTCGGCGTCGCGTTCAGAAGCAGATCATAAGCGAGCCTGAAGAGGAAGAAAGGCGAATAAAATTCCTAAGGGAATTCGAAGCCAAGAGAATAAGGGTGCCCCAAGAAGACCCAATAAACGCTGTACCAATCAAGATACTAGATGAATTCTACTTTTTATCCAAAGAAGAGAGAGAACAAGCTCTGATAGCTCAGAGGATCAGAGATGAAGAAATAAAGCAAACTGAGAATGATCTTGCTTTAGCAAGGAAGATTCTTAGGGAAGACTCAGCAAAAGACAAAGCAGCCAAAGAGCAATTAGAAAAGAGTGAACGGCTCGCTGCAGCTCTGGCTCAGAAAGAACTTGTACAGGAAAACCTGAACGTAGATCCCATTCTCGCTCAACAGAAGATTCTCACTGCACTAACCACTGAAGCCACAACTCAGAAAGACAAAGAACTGGATAGGTGCACAGAGATGCTGAACTTTCGAAGATCTGATGACAAAATCATTCACGCAACTATCCAAGGGCGACACTCCAACAGAGGTGGTCCAAAGGTATATGTAAGAATGACAAGGCCATCCAGAACAGAGAGAGAAGAAGCAAAATTCTTAAGGTTATATGGATACACTGAATGGCTCGAAATCAGAGATGCCATTCAGGGTTCCAAATCCAAGTTCAAGAATGTGCTAGAAGATGAGTTGAATCAGTTGCTGCAAAGAATGTCACAACATGTGCAAGTTCCCCCTCTCCCTGAACCAACAAAGAAGAAAAGATCAGTTGCTGAAGGTGGCTCAAGCTCGAAGAATGAGCATGAAACTAAGTTTGATTATCAAAGCATTCTTGGTCATCTTGAGCTCCCTTATATATAAATGCTTTGTACCTCTCTTCCTCAAGACCGAAGATATCAAGAAGACGAAATCATCTAACTACCTGAACCTGGTATGGTATTCTTGGATAATGAAGGGTTCTTAGGACTCTTCAGAAACCAAGAAATTCACAGGGCCCCTTCCTCTCTCATAAAGATCATGCTTTGGCGCTGCTGGTCAGATACTCCTCTGATGAACAGACAGAAGACTCTTTATGATAATGAGCTACAAAGAAGAAACGAGAATATCTCTGACTAGTCATAGTTTTCTACTTCCTTTGTAATATTTCTTCAGTGTACAAGTACTTTACCTTTATCATTGTAATTTCATTTCACTGTAATTCTTCAGATTATAATTAATGAAATTCAAAATACTTTACTCCATCCTAGTACTGAAAAGATCCCAGAAAATAGTAAAAGGGACAATGAACATAAGAGTTCTATTTTCGTTACACTATCTTTTACTCACTGATCTTTCACTCTGAAAGTTCAATCAGTGAATGTACTTTAAGCTCTTCTACTTGTAAAAATTGTGATTTCATATCCTTATAAATGAAACTCAATTCAGATAATAGTTTAGCTGAAAAAGATTTTACAGATTAGTACTTAGAAAATTTATTTAAAATTTTATAAGTCCCTGCTAATCTTTTAAAAACAATTTTCCTATGTTGCTTAATCATAATCAAATAGGGGGAGATTGATGATCATAACTCCTCTCAGTGATTTGAATATGATTCCTTTACTATACTTAGTGAAATTCCTTAGATAAGCTTCTGTTCAAATTCTGCGATAGCATACGCTGATTGCTATCAGCGATCGCTGAAGATCAAGGATCAACAAGCTTGTCTCTGAAGACATGAAGATCAGCTATCACACCAGAAGACCATTTAGCGACAGTCAAAGACCAAAGTTGAAGAAAGAGATAATCAACTAAGTGACCTGAAGCGGTTCAGCGATAGTAGCAGCGATTATCTACTCAAAATGTGAAATCTTGTGAAGCCTCAGCAACACTGAAGTTCATCCTTGAACATTCAGTGTCAGCGATCTAATGAAGCTTCCGCTGCAAGATTAAAGATTGATCTTATCCTCGATGCACAAAAGTCAAACCTAGAACCATGTCAGAAAAGGACGTACGACTTGTCTCTTATGTCCCTATCATATCAGATACGGTACTGTTCATATTCGGCCAAAAGCATGGTTGTCTTATTTACAAGGACAAGCTTCCTATCCAAGCTTGACACGTGGCATGTACCTTTGCTTTGCATTAAATGCAAGCGGGTATAAATAGATGAAGATATCTTCTTCATCTACATGCATGCTTCCTTCTAGCCTATACCTTCTGTATTCTTTCTTTCATCTTCTTGTGCATCAAACTGTGTGTTTCTTTAGTTACAATAGAATAGGTTTTCAACTTGTTCTAATTCCGCTTGTAACTGTAAATTTGTTTATTTTCAATAAACTCATTTAAAAACTAAAATCTGTGTCTTTGTATTCAACCCCCCCCCCTTCTACAAACTGTTTACTTATTATATAACTCTTGTAGATCCTTATTGGGACCAACAATTCTACTTCACCAAAACATTTACGCCTCATTAAACTCAAGGATTTGAAGATCAAGGTTCAAGGGTTTGCATTCTTCATCAAATTTCCATCCTCTTCACCATATTTGGAGTTTTCTAGGGTTTACCTAACCTTAGCTTAGTGAGTTAATTTCCAACCCGTTACAAACTTAATACTTGTTCTTAATGCTATTATTTACTCCTTTTAAGTTATAATTTCAAGCATTTATGCATTTGGTTAAGTTTGGAGATTTTAGGTCAAAATGAGGAATTTGGGGATTTTGATCTTGGTTATAAAATGAGTATTATAAATGGTTTTATATTACTTGGGAATGTCTCTAGATGAGAAAACCTTTGATTATGGAACTAAAATTATTTGACTTAATTTTCGGTAAAGTTCATATTTCAAAGGGAAACACTTATATAAAGGTTTTTCGGTAAATGGAAAACTATCAATACGTCTCGTTTGATGTAGTTGATTTATAGGCTAGTATGCAATGGATCCATAGGCATATAAGTCGGTCTTTAATCGGGATTGTCGTCCCTTTCGGTAAACGTATAGGATCCTCGAGAGCCGTCCATTATTTGTATTATTGGTTGACACCAATAGTCATTGATCCTTACATGAGTGCTAACTAGGATCATCGAGAGCCGTACAGTGTTGTATTATTGGTTGTCACCAATAACCATTGATCTTTAGCACGAGCTCTAAGACTGGAATCATCAAGAGCCGTACATTGATTGTATTATTGGTCGCTGCCAATAGCCATTGATTCCTAGGAAAAGCTCGTAACATGAATAGTGACTTATTTTACATTCGTCACTAAGAATGGTATTATCGGGTCTCCCCGGTTACTTTTAAAGAACCTTGCTCACCAAGAGTAAGCTTTCAAGTTAAGTTAATTGGGATAAAGTCTAACACTCTTTTAATTAAATATTTTATGGCTTTATCCATTTAACTGTTTGTTCTCACTAGATGTAAGCCTATCGCTTGTTCTTAAATGCCATGTTTAGCAGGTGATCGGGCTAATGGGGCTTCTTAGAGAGGAGCGAAGTGGCGTGGCGGTGAATGCACTCTTTTTGAGATTACACTTTAGAGTGTAAATATTGGAGACACTAGAACAATTATTTTGAGGAATATTAGCAACAACCGAACCTAATCTATGTATTGTACTATGTAGATTAATAGGTTGTTGATGTAGTATTCTATCCATAGATGTAAACTACTCTTTCCCATTGTGATTTTATATATTTCCGCATTTATGTTCGTTTTAAATTTGCTCTAAATTTTAGGGTGTTACACACGGTCATCGAGATCAACCACCCACGGTCTATAGTTCGAGTCGTTCGGTGCTATAATCTTCGTGTCTAACTACAATGTGGAAATAACCATTCTTAACCAACACCTCTAAAAGTTGACATATATGCTTATGGATCGAATGCATCTTAGTCTAATATTCATGATTCCAAAACGAATGACCAACGCACTCAAAGCATGTAAAATAATATAAAGTAATGTCATAATTGCGTATAACCCCAAAAGCTCGATGCATATCGATTTAATTCGGAAAATTGCCCTCAAGACTTATTTTAGCCAAAACCGGGTTAAAGCATAATAACTCAATGCTTACGTGGTTACTCAAAACAAACATCATTAGTAGAGAAGAACCATTTCCCAAATGAAATTATACACATATATTTCAAAATGCCTCATAATACAATAGCATGTATTTTTCCAATGGTTTGTAAATCAAATACTCCTAAAATGTATAATACTAAACAATCTTCATTTATAAAATAAAACATCTAAACAACTCATATTTATGTTTTATCAATCAAAATGTTTAGGGACCCAAACTTAAGTATCTTACCAAATAATACGCATTTTATCAGAACACTCACATATTTGATAAATAGTAAGTAAAACATATTAATACTCCAAAATGGACATTTTTGGCATGTACAATGTTTTCACAAAACAACTTGAACTCACCTTGCTATATTTGGCTAGATCTATGGTTTACCCTAAACTTGAGCTTCCATTGATGAAGTCTTTAGATCCATCAAGATATCTGTTGATCCAAACTCCTTTCAGTGATTTGAATATGATTCCTCCATATACTTAGTGAAATTCCAATATTATGTTACTGTTCATATTCACGATAGCATACACTGATTGCACTCAGTGATCACTAAAGATCAGGAACATTTTCTAATCTCTGAAGATCTAAAGAACAACACTCACACCAAAAGACCATTCAGCGATAGTCGAAGACCTAGCTGAAGACAGAGATGAACATCTCGTGATCTGAAGTGGTCCAGTGATAGCAACGTCCATCTTACAAACACGTGAGATCTTGCATAAAGCCTCAGTGATACCTGAAGACTTCATCCTTGAAGATTCTGGGTTAGTGATCAAGTGAGGCCTACTCAGCAAGATCAAAGTTGATCTTATCCTTGATGCACAAATGTCAAACCCCCATACCTTGTCGGAAAGGACGTACAGTCTCTTATGTTCTCATCAAATCTGATTTGGCTACTGTTCATATTCGGCCAAAAGCATGGTTGCTTTATTAACAAAGGACAAGTTTTCAATAGAAACTTGACACGTGGCATGTATCCTCTGAGTTGCATTAAATGCAACGATTATAAATAGATGAAGACCTCTTCTTCATCATCATGCATACATGCTCCTATCTTCTTGAACCTCTAAATCTATTTCTTATCTTTCCTTGTGCATCAAACTTAGTGATTTCTAAAGTTTTAATAGAATAGGTTTAATTACTTGTTCTTATTCCACTTGCAACTGTAAATTTATTTTATTCAATATAAACTCATTTAAAACCCAAGAAAATTTGTGTTTGTATTCAACCCCCTCCCCCCTTCTACAAACTGTTTCTATACTCGTGAACTCTTGTAGACTCCTTAGGTACCAACAAGTGGTATCAGAGTAGTGTTTATTGCTTTCAATCTTCAAAGGAACTTATTTCTTGTTATTTTAAAATGCCTAATACAAATACTAACTATATAGACAATGGATCTTCAGCTAAACCTCCTAGATTTAGCAAGGATAATTTCCTAGTCTGGAAAGAAAGAATGACTCTATTTCTAGAAGGGTCAGATCCAAAGATTCCCTACTATATAGAAAATGGACCATTCATTCCAACACTTCTAGTCCCTGCAGTTCCTGCTACTGCTACCTCTCCTGCTATTCCTGAGAGACGTATTCCCAAAACTCCAAATCAATGGAGTGAGGAAGACAAGAAAGAGCTAGCTGTTGATTCAAAAGCTAGATCTATTATTGTCATGTCTCTACTAGATGATGTTTATCATTCTGTCATGAAAATGAGGAATTCTAACTCCATGTGGGACTCGCTCTGTGTTCAATCTGAGGTAGCGTTTGGTACGCAGACATGATTGGACAGGACGGGACGGGACAGAACTGGACAGGACTGGACAGGACAGCACAAGAGGGTGGGACAGGACAAGACTGGACTGGACAAAACAAGGATGTGTTTGGTACACCTAGGATAGGACAGGACAAAACAGAACTAGACAAGTTGTCACATAAGTTATTTGACGATTTTATATATTATAGATGACTTAAGATGGTAGTGGTGGTGGTGGTTATAGTGTAGGTGAGATGTCCCATAGTGGTGGTGGTCGGCGGCGGTGGTGGTGGTTATGGTGGAGGTGAGGTGGCCTACAGTGGTGGTGGTGGTGGAGATGGACGGTGGTGGTTGTGAAGGAAGTGAAGATAGTAGTAGATAACGGTGACGGTGGAGTAGTAGTGGTCATGGTGGAGGTGAGGTGGCCACGGCAGTAGTGGCAGCAATGAATGGTGGTGGTTGGTGGCCGACTGTGGTTGTAGAGGTAGTGAAGGAGGGTGTTGTTCTAGAGAAGAAGGTGGAGGTGGCCAACAGTGGTGGTAGTTGCAATGGATGATGGTGGTTGGTGGCCGACTGTGGCTACCGGTAGTGGCCGGCGGCACCGACGGTCGCGGGTAGTGGTGTTGACCATTAAAACAAGTACCATTTAAGTTTATATATCAAATGAGGGTAGATTAGTGATATTTGATTTTCTGTCCCATTCTTGTCCCATCTTGTTCCACCTATTTTGGTGGAACAAGAAAAACCCATTTTTTGTCCCACTCTGTCCCATATTGTCCCAGTCCTGTCCCTGTCCCATGTCGCGCGAAACATGGGACAATGAATTCTTGTCTTGTCCCATGCTGCACCAAACATGGGACAGAAAGTTCTGTCCCGTCCTGTCCTGTCCTGTCTCATGTACCAAACGCACCCTGAAGGAACCGATGAGGTTCAGATTACTCGTCGAATCAACTTGGTGAGACAATATGAAAGTTTTATGTTTCTAAAAAATGAGACACTTTCACAAATCCAACAAAGATTCAACTGTCTTTTAATAGATATGAAAACAGTTGATCTAGAGTACTCTAACTCTGAAATTCTAACTAAATTCATTGGAGCTCTTCCTGAACAATGGGACACATTTACTACTTGTCTCAAACTGTCAAAGAATACTGAAACTTTATCTTTATATGCTTTATAGGAATATTGCTCAATCATGAGCATTCTCAAACCTTAAATAGAAACCTCATAAAGGACACTAAATATGCCAAAAGTACTTATTTAGCCTTAGTGAGTTCAGAGATGAAACCTTCTAAAACTGTATCTTCTTCTATTACAGCTATCACTGAATTAGAACAAACTAACCTAGAAGATATCACTGATGTTGATATCTCTGAATTTGATAATTCTCTGGCTCTTCTTACTAATAATTTCAGGAGATTTGCCAGAAAGAGTAATTTCAGAAAGACTCCTGCCATCACTGATTCTGAGAAGTCAAAGTTACTTCCTGCTGATAAAGCATCAACAATCTGCTTTAACTGTCAACGCAAATGTCACTTTGCTAGTGAATGCAGATCCAAGAAGATCGTTGCTCCCACTACTTCTCAGATCCCTGATAAACCTAAGAATGAAAAATATTCTAAGTTAAAAGAGAAATATCAGAATCTGAAGAAAAACCAGAGAAAAGGCAAAGGCCTTTTCGCTGAAGAAGTCGACTGGGATGAAGAAGTCGACTGGGCACAAACCACTGATGAATCTGAGTCAGATGAAGAAGAGATAACATTTATATGTCTTATGGCTAGAATAGAAGAAGCTGAAGAGGCCTCTGACACCTTTTCTTTAGAATCTCCATCAACCCAGGTACCTATTCTAGAAAACTCCTCTATACCTGAAACTAGAGGTGATCATTTGCGAGCTTGGGCCGGGCCTAATTTATTTTTCTTGTCCAATGAGCTTAATATAGCAAACCCAAACCCTTATTTACGGTCTTGAAAACTTGCCCTTACCCGCCCAATAAACGGGCCTAAAAATATATTTATATTTCTAAGAATACAAACTTATATAAGATAGTAAGTTAATGTAAAATAATTCAAACTATAAACAACAATATTTCTATTTTAAAACTAGACGTGAATACATAACAATTTGTATAATTTAGAAAAAAAATATTTTGCAAAATACGGAGTATTGATAAATGAAATGACTAAATGAGATAATAAGGAATTAATCAAGTGACTATTGAGGTAATTTTGGTTTTACTTTTCAGATTTTTAATAAGTGTTATTAATATGAATCGTAATTAAGTGAGAATTGATAAGTATCAAGAATTCTCATTTTTTTGTAAATTTTAATTACAAAAGTTAATTATTATAAATATATTAATGGGCCGGCCGGGCCTGTCCATATATATTTTTGCATCGCTCGTGCCCGCCCATTAATTTCAACATATCAGTCCGAGCCCGCCCATTTTTTCGACAATGGTCGTCCAAGCCCACGTTTCTAGCGGGCTGGACAGGGCGGGCCTAGCGGGTCATCCCGTCCATGAACAACTCTACCTGAAACTGATAGCTTGTCGGCTCTTGACACTATGACTGTTGATCTCTACAATGCTATAAATGGTAAAACAAAAGTTGAACAAATAACATAGATCTAACTGAACAGCTGGTCGGCAGATTATGTAACTCGAAAATTACAAATGGAATCCCATGCAAGTATACATGTTAATCCACTATCGTTTGAACAAGTAATAAAGTGGTACAAAGTACCGGATTATCGTTCCCACAAGGACAATAAAAACAAGCAGTTAATTCATAGTCAGGCTTAAAAAGTGATTTCTAAAAGAGAATTCGAAGGAATGCTTTTGGAAGGTTTGGTTAACAGTAACTTGAAAGTAAAAGTGCTTGAAAACAGTAATTAAAGAAAGCAAGGGTGTAAGTTCAGGCTGGAGTTTAACAACTATGTGTTGGGAACCTTGCTACAGCATGACCCTGCGGGATACTGCAGCATTGGTTCTCTACCTTACTACTGGTTTGCACAACCTCTTTCAAGGTTTATAGTAGATTAGTAACCAGCAGCACCCAATTGAGTGACCCAACTGATATTCATACTTATCTTACACGTACATTCCATATAGTTGTAACTTGGGAAAGCTAACATGGTTCTTTATAACCTTCTATAACACTTCAGAGTTCTATAGTTTACGTTGGCTTGCATTCAAGTCCAGCTCATCCAAGCTAAACAAGGTACGTCACCTCCTCAAGAATGACTTGGATGAAACATAGAAACAAGGGGTGAAGAGTAAGGTAGATGGCCAATAGCGAACGCAATTATCCACTATCACATCGGCCTTTATCTCCCAAACCTTTGCTCACACCCAAGCTAGGACGTTTAGCCCATCATCGCTTTAAAATAAATACAAGACATAAATGTAAATTTCATGAAATGTAAATGACAGAAATTGTAAATGACGGGAAATGTAAATGACATAAATTGTAAATGACAAGAAATGTAAATATGCGAGAATCGTAAATTGCAAGAAATTGTAAATGATATGAAATGTAACCGAAAGCTTTTAGATTGCAAGGAAATGGAAATGACAATTATCTGTAAGTAGCTCGATGAACTACTTAGTTGGTTGTCTTGTCAAACAACCCAACAACTAAAGAAAATGAAAACAAATAAAACCTTTGGTGTTTCCACCGTGGGTTTCAAGAGTTCCAAGTAACAAAGTAGCAAAGAGTATCAAGGTGTGTCCTTAAACTAATACATAAGCCTAGTATTTATACTACTTAGGAAAGCATCTTTAAGGAAGGTACAATAAAGGAATAAGGTTCCTTAAACAAAAGTCATTAAAAAAGTCAAAAGATACTTTCCAACATAAACATGTGACTCCCACCATCATGGCTTTTCTTCATTAAATGCTCTTCCAGCTGGTCCAAGGTTGACAATCAGCCGTGGGGAACCGATTCCTTTCTAAAAGATTATGAAGTAATTTCTTTCTTAGTTGCAGCTGCTGCCTGTCTGCTACGATATCCTGCTGCAGCAACTCACAGTGTCACAAAACCTCTTAAAAGCACAAAAACATATCAATTCCTCAAACCTAGCTCCAGACACAAATAAACGTCAAATTAGAATAAAAGACTCAAGTTAAGCTAATTGGGAAAGTAAAATAAGGGAAATATGACACAAATAAGAGGTTAGAATGTGATAAATTATTCATTTATCAACAACTTAAAACTGACAGCTAAAAATCAAAGAACTTACTAAAATCGAAGAAGATTTTAAGGACCAAGTCTTTGTAAATCAAGTTATTAGCATTGAAAGACAACAAACTATCACTGATAGTGATGGCAATTTTACCCGTTGGGGCGGGTACCTAGCGGGGCGGGAATTCCCCGGTTTAACGGGTAATGGGGCGGGGATGGGGATTTATTTTCATACCCGAAACGGGGTCGGGACGGGCCGAGGATGGCATTATCCCGCCCTAATATACTCGATTAATTTTTTTAATTTATTTAATATATGTTTATAGTCTGTGTATAAATAGATAAACATATATATATATATATGTATTTATTTATTATTAAATAGCAAAAATATTTGTTTTTCAATATTGTTGATTAATGTAGTAATGATTTTTTTGTAATTTTAATTTTAAAATACGTCGTTTTTTACTAAACGGGTAACCAACGGGTTCCCCGAACCCGTCGGGGATTCCTTCCCCTGGAACACATCGGGGATTAGTCAGGGCGGTGTCGGGGATGGGGGTGTTGAACGGGGTTTAGGGATGGGGATGCATTACCCGCCCAATACCCGCCTCATTTCCATCCCTAATCACTGAGCGCGAACAAGCCATCGTTAATCTCAAGGCTGAAAAAGCCACCACTGAAGGATGGTGCAAAGCCTCTGACAAAGTGAGTGTAATCATTAATGCTTAGATTCCCAAAAAGGTCAAGAGCGGTCTTAGATATTCCTCTAACCAAGAAGAAACTAACATTGATCGTTGAATGTCAAAATTCGGAATGTTTGTTTCTTCTATCCCTGATCCCTCTACTCAGTGTGTCTTTATATCTGAGTCAAGATCTTCTGAACCCCTTACCAAGGATTCAGGGAAGGTGATTAAAGACAAGTTCTTTAATCATGTTCCCACGATCAAGAATTTCCAGAAACTGAAGAAGAATCCTTCAGTTCCTACAATGAGTCATCCTAAGTCTGGGAAGAAGATCCATGGATCTGTTTAGAGATCTACTCCTAGAATAAAGATTGATCTCACTCCACCCAAATCTGAGAAATCAATGTTTCCTCCTAGGTTGATGGAGAAAGGAATTCTTGTCCATGGTCCTGAAACTGTTTTAACCTCCTCTCTACATGCTTCCAGCTCAAAACTGTTTTCAAATATAGGAAATGCTATCACTGTGATGGGACTACCCACATTGCTAGTAAATGACCTAATGCTACTAAAGCTAAAAAATTAGCTCATGGTAAGAAAGTAGCTCAAACTGAGAAATCAGCGAGAGTGAAATCTACTAAGGTTAATAAATCAACCAAGGTGAAGATAACCACTAAAGAGAATTCTTCAGCAAGTAACAAGTCCACCATACATGTTGTTTCCACTAATAATGCAGGACCCGTAGTTCTATGGGTACCTATGAAAAATTAATTCCCTTATCTTATGCAGAGTTCTAAAGGTATCTGGTATCTCGATAGTGGATGCTCTAGACACATGACTGGCTGAAAATCTTTGCGCTCTAAATATAAGGAAGAAACTGGTCCCTCAGTGACTTTTGGGTGAAATGGCAAAGGATACACCAAGGGTTATGGCATTCTATCCAACAGAGAAACCTCATTTATCCGTGTTGCTTATGTTGAAGGACCGAAACATAATATCTTAAGCATGTATCAACTCTGTGCCAAAGACTTTAAAGTCTTGTTCATAGAGACAAGATGTGCTGTCACTGATAAAAATGATAAACTTGCTTTAAAAGACAAAAGATCAGAGAACGTATATATCATTAATATGAATAGTACTCATTCTAATAATGTTTGCTTTCTATCCAAGGCCTCCTCTGATATAATTTGGCTTTGGGATAAGAGACTCTCTCATCTGAACTTCAAGATGATAAATGATTTGTCTAGAAAAGAACTTGCCAATGGTCTCCCTAAACACTCCTTTGCAAAGGAATCTCTTTACTTACCGTGCGAGAAAAGAAAATTGACAAAAGCAGCCTTCAGATCTAAACAAGTCTCTTCAGTGACCACCCCTCTTCACTTACTTCATATGGATCTTTTTGGACCGGTCAACGTCCAATCCATATCTGGAAAGAAATACACTCTGGTGATTGTTGATGAATAATCCAGATACACTTGGGTATTCTTTCTTCGTTCCAAGAGTGATACACCTGAAGAAATTATCTCCTTTATCAAGAAAATAGAAGTCCTTAACAATTTCACTGTTCGCTCCATGAGAAGTGACCATGACACTGAATTTCAAAAACAGTACCTTGCTTAAATTCTTTGAAGAAAAAGTATTCTCTCATAATTTCTCATAAGTGAGGACTCCTCAGCAAAATGGTGTTGCTAAAAGAAGAAATCGAACGATCATTGAAGTCGCCCGCTCAATGCTCAATGAATCGCATATACCAACTCAACTCTGGGCTGAAGCAGTTAACACTGTATGTTTCACTCCGAATCGATCCCTGATAGTCAAAAGATTCAAGAAGACCTCCTATGAATTTTTTCATGGAAGAAAGCCCTCACTGAGTTACTTACATATCTTCGGATGTAAGTGCTACATCCTGAATGACAGAGATCATTTAAGAAAATTCGATCCAAAGGCGGATGATGATATCTTTCTTGGGTACTCCTCAATATCTAAGGCATTCGGAGTCTTCAACAAAAGAAGACAACAAGTAGAAGAAACCATGCATGTTAACTTTGATGAATCCCGCTCAACAAATTCTATACCTGTCCCTGAAGACGACGAGGAACTAATAATTGGATGAAGTCTCACTATGGGGAACCTGAATCTTATTTTAGTACACCTCCTGTCTCTGTAAATAATGATGATGAAGGTCCTAACCTCATCCCTACCACAAGTAACGATCCTTCCTCTTCAGGGATAGACGTTACTCTTCTTAATCAGATTCCTCTATCTAATTTCTCCATCGGTGATTCATCAGTGAATAATGCAAATCCCTCTGGATCTCCTCAAGGAATGATAAGAAATGCTGAAGAATCTATTTCTGAAGTATCTTCCATTCTCTCTGAATAAGTCACTGAATCAAATGTCGACTAATCTCCTCAATCACCTACTCAACAATGGACTCAAAATCACCCAATCGATCAAATCATCGGTGATCCAAGTACATGTATTAAAACCTGTCGGGGTATGGGTAATATATGTCTCTTTGTTAACTTTATTTCTTTAACCGAACCTAAAAACACCAATGAAGCTATCACTGATCCAAGTTGGGTCAGTGGTATGCAAGAAGAACTAACTGAGTTTCAGAGAAACAAAGTTTGAAATCTTGTATCTCGTCCTTTTGGTAAAACTGTTATAGGTACTAAATGGGTATTTCGTAACAAGCTAGATGAAAATGGCACTGTAATTCGTAACAAGGCTCAACTTGTTGCTCAGGAATACAGACAAGAAGAAGGTAGACTAGAAGCCATTAGACTTTTCTTAGACTATGCTGCACATAAAGACTTTAAAGTTTTTCAAATGGATGTAAAAAGTGCATTTTTAAATGGAAAACTTAAAGAGGAGTTTTATGTTGAACAACCCGTGGTTTTTCTGAGTCTAAATATCCTAAGCATGTTTTCAAACTTAAAAAGGTTCTTTACGGGTTAAAAAAAGCTTCCCTAGCTTGGTATGATACCCTTTCTAAATAACTCTGAAAAGAAAGATTTGTACGTGGAAAAATTGTCCAAACCCTCTTACATAGAAAATATAAAGGTCATATTATTCTTGCTCAGGTATATGTCGATGACATTATCTTTGGTTCCGAAAGACTCAAACTATATACTTGCTTTTTCTAGACGTATGAAAAAAGAGTATAAGATGAGTATGATGGGTGAACTAACATACTTTCTTGGTCTTTAGATAAATCAGTCTAGAAAAGGCATATTCATATGTCAGAGTAAGTATGTTAAAGATATGCTGAAGAAGTTTGACTTGTCTCAAAGTTCTCCAATGAAAACTCCCATGACACCTCCTCTAACTCTAAACAAGGACCAGGTGGGAAACCATAAATGTCACTGCCTACAGAAGAATGATAGGCTCACTACTGTATCTTACAGCGAGTTGACCTGATATTATGCACTCTACTTGTCTCTGTGCTAGATATCAAGCCGAACCCATGGAATCCCATCTGATCGCTGTAAAGCGAATTTTCAGATATTAATAGGGAACTCCTAATCTTGGCCTTTGGTACCACTGGAGGTTGTCAACTCCTAAGTGGAAAGTTGGTAAGTTGGACTACTAAGAAGCAAAACTCAGTGTCCACATCAACCGCTGAAGCTGAAACGTAGCTGCTGGTAGTTGTTGTGCCAAATCGTTTGGATGAGGAACCAACTCAGTGACTATAATGTTAAACTCTCAAAAATCCCTATCTAATATGATAGCACAAGTGCTATCGCTATCGCTAATAACCCTGTACTTCACTCAAAAACCAAGCATATCGAGATCAGATATCACTTTATCAGAGATCATGTTGTAAATGGTGAAATTGAAATTGATTTTGTGCCCACTGAATATCAACTCGCTGACCTTTTCACTAATCCTCTTGATGAGACAAGATTCAATATGTTAATCAGCGAACTTGGTATGTTGAATGCTAAAGAATGAAGATTCTCAGTGACCAATATTATTCAGTGAGTATCAAAATATTTTTCAAATTCATGAGTCATTCCCTAAACTCAAACTTAATGATAAACATATTGCCAAGGTATGTACTTCTTCCTTACACGCTCAGAATATTTTTTTTCAATTCAGAGAAATACATTTATTTCAAATGATGAGGATTTTAAATGGATAATGATTAACATTTATTATTAAATGATAAACTTATTATTTTGTAAAAAGGACTCGTCAGACCTTTTTTTGACACACGATGGACCTCAACGTTCCCTATCCCATCAAACCTCTAGAGACGTGTAAAGGTCATAATTACCTTTCTCAAAAAGCTAAAACCGTCGTTTAGTTTCCTTCTCTCTCCTCTTTCTCTCTCGTCTACCTATAAGAGATAAATTGGATTTCATTTTCCTCTTTATGCGTTCATTACTCTCAAAGCAAGAAAAGCATTTGAATTCTCTCTGCAACCTTCAAGAACACCAAGAACACGCACTTGTGCGTTTTTCTTAAAATCTCACTTTCAAGGTTGGTTTTTTTATTTTCTTGTGCTTTAACAACAACTTAAATGTTGTTAAGAACTTCTACCCATCACTTTTAACATCTTGTTAAAGAGATTTTTTTTGAAGTATATAATATTTATATACGGCAATTGGAATAAACAAATAAACTCACACACCCTCCTCACCTATGGTGGTTTATTGGTATACATTTTTTTGTACCAAAAATAAACACTTCTTGAACTATATTACGAGATTTTTCTTTTTTAGAAAGATTGTCTGTCCTAAGTTATCCATTTTTAACTAAAACTTTGTTCAAACATTTTTCTTAAAATCTGTCAAATAACAAGTATTATGACTTTGTTCATCAAAACACTTGTTTTTCCCAATTTTTGGTATTCTTTGTACCAAAAACCTCTGGTTTATACATATGTGTATTAAGCCATGATTTTTCTCTTTGGTGTTCCAATCTTTGAAACAGAAATGGCAACCTCAATCAAGAATATCAACACCTCCTTCTCATCTGAAGAAGAAACCATTCCAGTGACCAACTTCATTGCTGCTAAAAAGGCCACCTTCACCGTTGAACAAGGATTCATCAAACCCAGCAACCATGTTGCCCTTCTGGAAATCCCTACTGAAAGACCCTATCTGAATGACGACGCTCTTTTCATCAGGAAATGCCCTCTGAACTTTGCCTTCACCCACATCCCAATAGGGATCACTACACATCTACCGCAGTTCTAGTACATTGCTCAATGTTCCACCGTTACCACTAAGAAAGGTAACAAACTCCCTGCCATTCGCTTCATCATCAGCTTGCGAACCTGGCCATCACTTCTGGAGCTGTCAGGACGGCTCTTCGTCTCCCTGCTAAGGGAAAGGGTCAGCAATGTGATGCTGAACCATCCAAGGAAGAACTTCAGGATTTCCTTGAAGTAATCGAGTATAACTAGCCTCCTTCAAAGAAGAACCCTTCAGAGATCAGCAGGGAGATCACGAAATATGAGAAGAGAAGATTGCCAGCGAAGTGGCAAAACATCTTTATCCACGTCATTCAGTGCTTAGGCATTAAGACGGGTGCTCAGGAACAGGCCAGCAAGCAATTCCTGGAAATGGCCTACTCTCTCTGTTATGGCCGAAATCTGAACTATGCTGACTACATCTTTGGCGAGCTATACAGGAGGGTTAAGGCTTAGAAAAGAGAGGAGACCATCTCTTACCCAAGATTCGTTGCTACAATCTTGGAGTACGTGTATGAAGGATACCTAACAGAGGGTAATCAAAAGTTTTCCCAGCTTGGGAAAAAGGCTTTGGAACACAATGAACAGCCTGGAGACGCTCCCTATCTCCCATACATGCTGGATATCATCAGGGGTGCCGCTCTTTCTATCACCAAGATCCCTGGTCATACTGTTCAGGTAGAGAATGTGTCAGGATCACTGAAAAACCCATCAGTGATCAATATTGACTCATCTTTCTCCCCTCTCAAGCGCAAATATCCATTCACCGATGGCCATTAAAAGACCATCGCCTATAAGCCCCAGATAAAGAAGCATAAGAAGAATGTCTCTTAAAAGACAACTTTTGCTGATTTCAGCGTTGTACCAACGCCTCCTCAACCCACAACCATGACAATGGCTTCTGTGATCGTTGTCGCTTCTTCAACGCTATCCTTTACTTCAGAGACCTCAGTTCCTGAATATGTAGTAACCAACCAGCTCCGCTGAAGCTGGTACAGGTATTACTTTCACAACCTTCTCTTCTATCTCTATCTACTCTTCTTTGGTTGACACATCAATCCATGATTCAGATATAGTTGTCCCCATATCTGAAGAGCTTGAGAAGCGTTTTGTTCAGGAATCAGTTTTGTTTCGACAGTCTAATTCTTGGAAAGCTATATGCACAGGACCTGAAAATGTTTCTCTTAAATATTCTCAGAGACGGGATTGTGATCCTCAGAACACATCCATAGCAAGTACCGACCCTGAGAGTAATCCTTTAGATACTCTCAAGAATAACCCTTGCTTATACACTCTGCCTCCCGTTTCTTTCTTCTAACCCGGAGCTGTTTTTGGCTCATTTGTCTTTGTTACCTACAGATGTCACTGATGCACCTACCTCCACTGCTACCGCTCCAGTTTTTATTGAGGAGCAAATCAACAAGATCAAGACAGAGAAAACTCAGGAAAAGACTTTCCCATAATAAAAGAACTTCCTCTCGTCTCTCTGCCACCTCTTACTGCTTCGATCCAAATTTCGGCCTTGGATCATCTTGTTCAGGAACCTGCCCAGATCAAGCACAGGGCAGATGTCCTGCATCTCTCTGCAAAGCATACCTACAATAAGGTGTCAGGGACACCAGCATTGAAGAATGCCGTTCTAGGCATTGTATCTGAAGTCTCCTCGCTGAAGACCTCTCTGAGCAACGCCATTGCTCAGAATGCCTATTCAGTGACTCAGTTTAGGTCCCAAATTGATAAGTAAGGAGAAGAGCTTGAAGCTCAGGGAAAGAACATTGCAGAAATCCTGCGACTTCTCCAAGCTTCCTCTACATCCACCTCTTCTCTCTCAGCTGCTGAGTGAGAGAACCTGAGTCAGCTCTCGGCTAATCAGAAGGCCCATACAGAGATGCTTGCAAACATCAAGAGCAATGTTGATACTCTTTTGGTACACGTTCTCCCTCATGGTAACAAAGAGGGGGAGAAAGTCCTAAAAGAGCTTGTGGAGCAGCTCATAAATGAGAACGTTGTTGTTTTCACAAATGTTGAACCTTCTCAGCGAAACATTGATGCTATAAAGACCGTCGTCCCTGATGATGGTGATGAAGAAGAAGAAGAAGAAGAAGAAGAAAAAGGAGGAGATGATGAAAATGAAGACATTCCTTACACTCTCAGATATGAAGATGATGACATTAATGATGATGCATCGAACTTCTTCAAATCCATCCGTTCTGAGATAGCACAATCAGGGACTGAGTTTAGAGACCCCTTTGGGGGACAGGCCCCCTCCTAACCGGGAGCAGTCTAATCCCTTAAGAAAGAATAAACAGCCCATGGAATTGGATGATCCCATTTCCCTAAATATATAGAGGGAGCTCAGTATCACTGAGGTATGCCTTTTGTTGGTCCCAAAGAAGTCTACAAGAGTTCAATGGATATATAATTACAACAAGTAATTAAACCTATTCTATTACAACTAAAGAAATCACTAAGATTTGATGCACAAGAACAAGAAAGAAAAGCAGCAGAGGTTTGAGGAGAGAAAGTAGCATGCATAAAAATGAAGAAGAGTTCTTCATCTATTTTTATGTGTTGCATTCAATGCAAAGCAAAAGGTATACGCCACGTGTCAAATTTCTATTTGGTACTTGTCCTTTGTTCAAAAGACAACCATGCTTTTGGCCGAATATGAACAGTAACCAAATCAGATTTGATGGAGACATAAGAGACAATCCGTACGTCCTTTTCTGACAAGGTATGGGGTTTTGAGTTTTGTGCATCAAGGATAAGATCAACATTGATCTTGCTGAGTAGGCCCCACTTGATCACTGAACCAGAATCTTCGAGGATAAAGTCTTCGGGTATCACTGAGGCTTTGCAAGATCTTACATTTTAGATAGATGAACATTGCTATCACTGAACCGCTTAAGATCACGAGCTATCTATCTCTTTCTTCAGCTATGCCTTGGCCAGTCGGTGAATGACTTTATGGTGTGAGTGTTGTTCTTCAGATCCTTAGGGATAGGATGTGGTTCTTGATCATCAGCGATCACTGATCATAGTCAGTGTGTGCTATCGTTGATTTTGAACACTATCATATAATTGGAATTTTCACTAAGTATAAGAGGTATCGTATTCAAATCACTGAAAGGAGTTTGGATCAACAATATCCCCCTATTTGATTATGATTAAGCAACATAGGAAAATTGCTTGAGGAAATTAGTAAGGACTTAGAATTTTTAAAGTAAAGATTTCTAATTACTAATCTACGAGATCTTTTTCAGCTAGTAACCTATTTGAATTGAGTTTCATTTATAAGGATATGAAATTACAATTTTTACAAGTGTAAAAGCTATAAAGTACATTCACTGATTGATTACAAAGTTTAATATCAATGAGTATGAAGATTTTAAAGAAAGTAGAACTCATATGTTCATTGTCCCTTTTACTATTTTCAGGGATCATTTTAGTACCCAGATGGAGTAGAGTACTTAATTGAACTTCATTAAAAATATAATCTGAAGACTTACAAGTGAAATGAAATTACAATCTGAGTAAAATACAATACACTGAAGAAAATTACATGGGAAATGAAAAACAACAGAGACTAGTCAGAGAGCTTTTTTTTTCTTCTTCGTAATTCTTTCTCATAGATCGTCTTTTGAATACATTTTGTACCATAGGTGGTCAAGCAGTTATAGTACATGATCTTAATGAGCTTTGATGGAGCTTTTCAAATCTCCTTATTTCTGAGAAACCTTGTTTGCCCATCATTTCCTAGAAATGCCATTCCAGCTCCAAGGAGAGTAATGATCTCATTTTCTTCATATTTTCTCGCCTCAGGCAGGGATGTATTGAGTATTGAAATGTCAAGGATAATGAGGTGGACAAAGAGATGGTCAAAGTTAAATTTTGTCTCATGTTCATTTCTGAATGATGGACCTTCTTCAACATCGGACTTAGATCTTTCTCTTATTTGATTTCTCTGGGATAGGAGGAATGTTGACATGTTGCCATATCCTTTGCAATAGCTGATCGAGACGTCTTTCTACAACGCCTTTGAATTGAGATTTGGATTTCTGAATGGCATCTCTAATTTCTAGCCATTCAGAGAATCCATTAAACTTTAGGAATTGGGGTTCTTCTTCTTTGCTTCTACTCCCTCTGAACATGGTTACTGTTATCATTAGACCTCTTCTTAAATTTCGTCCTTGGATAGTTGCACGAGTAATGGTTGCAGAGCGAATGCGAAAATCAACCTTTTTAGTACACCATTCATGTTCATCATCCTTAGGTTCTTCATTTTCTCTATTCAGGACTTGCAAAATATTCTTTTGTGCTACAATAGGATTAACTCTTAAGTTATCTCTGGTCAGTTCCTTTTCAGCTAGCTTCTCAGCAATTCGTTCACTCCTTTCTTCAGCGTATCTTTGACGTTGGGCTCTTATTCTGTCTTCTTGAACCATATTTTGACAACTCTGAGACTTTCATGAGATAGTCCGCATTGACTCTATTTATTATTATGGTAAATCAGTGTGCTTTATTTCTTCATCCTTGCGTCGCTGAGCTTCTAGGGCTTCAGCTCGTTCTTCAGGGGACAAAAAGGAGAACTCGTCATAGACGCTTATTAAAAAAGGGGCTTCAGGCTCAGAGGTTGGAAAAGAGATTTTTACTCTAGCCAATTCAAGATCTATTATGAAGTTCGCCCTTCTTTGTTCTTCTTCTGGTGCAGGGATTGACTGTCTATGTACATGCCTTTGGATAAGGCCTTCTTCTTCTTCAGATTCATTGTTGGATATATACAAGAACTGATCTTCAGCGGAAGGTTCTCTCAGAAATGGAGAATCCTTTGGGGAACAGGGATCACTGAGAATAGGAGAAGAAGATAGAGGTTCATCAGAGACGAAGGTTTGTGGAGGAGAGGTAGAGAGTGTTTGAGTTTTAGAGGGAGGAATGTATGAAACAAGAAAAAGGCATACCTTAGTGAAGAGCTCCCCCTCAGAATTTGTTGAAGTGGGATCAAGATCCATCACTTGTTTTTTCTTCCCTGAGGGATCAGACTGCTCCTGACTAGGAGGTGGCCTGCCCCCAAAGGTTCTCTGAAAAATAGTTGGACGGTTGACTTTGAAGAAGTTGGAAAGATTGAAGGGAATGTCATCGTCATCATCATCATCATTTCCATCAAATGATTGATGAGGGATGTCTTATTCATCATCATCTTCTTCTTCTTCATCTTCTTCTTCTTCTTCTTCGTCATCTTCACCTTCAACGGTGATGGGATCTTGCTGCTGGTTTTCTTCAGGGAGGAGAAAGTTGGCTTTGCTTATTAGCTCATCAGCAAGCTCTTGGGCAAATTTCTCCCCCTCTTTGTTCCCAACAGGCAGAGTGTGCAGCAAGAGAGTATGCACATTGGAGTTGAGAGTAGAGAGACACTCAGCTTGCGATGTCTGAGTTTGAGCCACCAAGCTCAAGTTTCCTCTGTCCGCTTCAGTGACGGTACAGGCTACGACAGTGTTCTAAGGATCACTAACATGTGTCTGAAATTGGTTAAGAGAAACATTCTCAGGTCCTATGCACGTGGCTTTCCAAAATTCAGATTGTCGAAACAAACTGATTCTTGGATATTACGCTTTTCAACCTCATTAGGTATGGGGACAACCATATCTGAATCATGAGTTGATGTGTGGACCAAAGAAGAGTAGATAGAAGAAGAAGAGAAGGCTGTGTAAGTATTACGTAATCCAGCTTCAGCAGAGCTGGCTATGACATTTTCAGTGACCGAGGTCGTTAAGAATGGGGGTAGTGCTGATGAAGCGGCAACAGAAACAAAAGCCATTGTCATGGCTGTGGAGAGACGAGATGTTGGTAGTACCCCAAAATCATAGAGAGTGGATAGAGACACTCTTCTTTTGCTTTTTAGAGGGGGGCTTGTGAGCGACGGACTTCTTGTGACTGCCAGTCGGTTGTTTTCTTTTTTAAGGGGAAGAAGAAGTGTCCAGGATGATCACTATTGGGCTTGTCAGTGACCTTGACACTTTCTCTACCTGAGTGGTAGGAGTTGGAGTTGAGGTACCAGCAAGGTCAGTTTCCCTGATAAGGTTCATCATGTAGGGGAGGTATTGAGCCTCTCCCGGTTGTTCATCAATTTCCAGAGATTTCTTCCCCACCTGAGAGAAGCTTTGATTTCCAACCTTGGGGTATCCCTGATAAACGAATTCCAAGATTGTTGCCACGAATCTTAGATAAGGGATGGTCTTCTCCCTCTTTGGTGTCTGCACTCTGTTGTATAATTCGCTAAAGATATATTCAGCGAAGTTCAGCTTACGACCATGGCATAGAGAGAATGCCATCTTTACAAAGTGTTTAATGGCTTGATCTTAGGAGCCAGTCTTAGTGCCTAAGCACTGAATCACCTGAGTGAATATGTATTGCCACCTCACTGGAAGTCTTTTCTTCTTCGTTTTGGTAATGGTCTTTACATCAAATTCCCATTTGTAACCAATGGTGTCGAGGAAGTCAATGAATTCTTCCTTGGGTTCAGAGACCCATTGTTGATTCTTTCTTCTTACAGGGAGGCGGAGAGCAGCTCGGACGACTCCAGAGGTGATAACGATCATTCTCATGCTGATGGTGATGGTGAACTCAATGTCAAGGAGTTCATTTCCCTTGTCAGTGGTGACGGTGGTGTAGTGAGTAGTATACAAAAAATGTTGGAGATCAGCTGTGATTCCAACAGGGACATGAGTGAATGCGTACCCCAGGGGGCATTTCTTGATAAATCTTGCACCATCAGAGAAGTGAGGTTTGTCAGTGGGAATGTCTACCAAAGCGATGTAGTTACTTGGTTTCACAATAGCTTTTTCAGGGGTAAAGGTGGATTCAGGAACCCCAACGAAGTTTGTGACTGGAATAACTTCACCTTCAGCGTACTTGTTGACGTTCATGCTTGAAGATGTCATTGCTGTTTCAAAGATAGCAACACCAAATAGAAAAATCATGGTTTAATAAAAAAATGTATAAACCAGATATTTTGGTACAATGAATACCAAAAGGATAAGAAAAACAAGTGTTTTGATGAGCAAAGTCAAAATACTTGTTATTTAGCAGATTTTAGAAAAAAACGTTTAACCAAGGTTTTAGAAAAAAAAATGGTACCATAGTGTTTATTTTTGGTATAAAAACATACCATAAACAGATTTGAGAAAAAGTTTGGATGAGATCTTGGATCAAAATAGACCAAAATGTCTTATGTTCTAAGAAGAAGCTTAGAACAGGTTTTTATAAAGTTGATGTTCAAGAAATAGTTTTAAGGCAAAAATCTTTCTAACAAAGTCTTATAGAAGATGAGTAGAAGCTATAAACAACATTTAAGTTTTTGTTCATACATAAAAGGAAATAAAAAGTAAGATCAAAGCTTGAGAAAAGTTGAAAGTGAGAAAAACGCACAAGTACGTGTTCTTGGTGTTCTTGAGAATTGTAGAGAAAATTTGAATTCTTGCTTTAGAGAATATGACTGCGTAAAGAATGAATAGGAAATGAGTTTTCTATAAATAGGTGGATGAGAGAGAAAGAGGAGAGACAAGAAGGCTAAACGACGGTTTTAGCTTTAGGTATTGATGACCTATTGCACGTTCCTATAGTTTGATGGGATAGGAAATGTTGAGGTCCGTCGTGTGTCAGAAAAAGTCTGACGTGTCCTTTTCTTTTGGAAAAAATGATAAGATTATCATTTAAATATTAAAAGTTAATCATTATCCATTTAAATCCTCATCATTTACAATAAAGGATTGCAGTGATGGGTTTTCTCTTTTGAGATCCATCCTCTGAATAAGGAAACATTCAGAGAGTGTAAGGAAGAAATAACATACCTTGGCAAGATACCTGTATTACTTAATCAGAGTGCAGGTGTTAGATCTAATTATCCCCAATTAGATAGAAAGTTTTATAAAGAATTGTATTTTGGGCTTTTTGGGGTTTTATGGGCTTGGACTTATCACATGTAATGGACACCTATATATTGGTGTCCTGATCATTTGTAATGTGAGACTTGGGAGAGAATACACCTTACATACACATAGACTAATGAGAGTCGTTCAATTCCAATGTGTGGTATTCTTCATAATTTCCCTCCATATTAATCAATACATGAATATGAGTTGATGATTTGATGATTATTGTTCTTTAATTCTCTATCTCTTCTCTACAATTTATGGAGTTTTCTTAATTGTTGCTAGTTTGGGATCTAACAATTGGTATTAGAGCCAATTGAAGAAACTTTTCTTCAATTCGATCATCTATGGCAACATTTGAGTAATTAGTGATTGCTTTTTGTGTTTTGGTGCTTATATTGTTTCAATCACATGAGCCAAAACCCAACTATCATTTCTATGATTTAATTTTCTGTTTTGAGCTTATTTGAGGTCCGATTTTTCAACTAGATGAGATTTGGATGATCATTCATAGAAGATTTTGTTGATTCTAAATCCAATTTGATTCTGCACACCACATGTGTGATGATATGTGTGTGTGAAGATTTAATTTCAATAAATTAGATCTAATCAGTTTTACGACATGTGTGTATGTGTTTTTAATTAGATTTGATCTCCCTCTTTTATTGGTCTGATATTTTAGCACTAAGTAGATGGTTGATCTTTGATCCCATCTTGTTGTGTGCTTGAGTCCATAGCTTCTTACTATCTTGGTAGTAGGGTTGTTGATCTTTGATCTGGCCTTACGTTTATCCGAGATTGGACTCTTCTTCTTTCATTTGGGTTTATTTTACAAAGAGTCAATAACCCTGATTTGGTTTAAAATTGGTAGGACAAGGGAATGTTCATATTGGATCTTTTTGATTTTTGATCCTTAGACTTATTGTCACGTTCAAAATTTTGCTGATTATCTTGTTGATTATCTTGAATCTTGTTTCGGTTAGATTCATCTGGGGACTGTACTTAATACGCAAATGGAGCTGTTGTTTTTTTTTTCAAATATGAAGATCGAGGCTCTTATATTTACAAGACTGAGTTGCGTCCTTTAAGTTTTGGCATTCTGGATGATAATGACCGAGCATACATTCCCAAGGCACATCATTCTATTGTCAATCATTGTTATGGGAGCTCTTTTGAAGTTAAAACAGTTATTGTTGAGACTGTTTGTGCTTACATGTATGAGGACCATAATCGGTTGATTACATGTTCTCGAGAGTTGGTCGTAATGACTCTTTTATTCTGGAATCTCCTAAAATCTCATCGCTCGCTATTGGATTAAACCTTACTGGTTGTGGCTCTAACTTGTTGTTGTATTATGGACAGAAACAATATGCCTCTGATATTTGGTGTGGGTTCTTATTATTCTTGCTTGGCTTATGAGAAATTGGCACAGAAGCATATACACGTGAGCACACTTATAGTTCAGAAGATCATATCTGAGCATAGTGCTCCTGACTTTGTTTTTACAGAAGATGCAAGTACGGAAGAGGACTATGCAAAGGCAAGTCAGAAGAACCAGAATTTAAAAGAAAATCATATAGAGCTCTGATAGTAATTAACCATGCAGAAGTTTCCTCTATGGAAGATCTCTTCGAGTTTATATGATCAGAATATGATAGAGCTGAAAGCATTATTGCAGTATTTGGTCCAAAAGGAGTATTGTTCTTTATCAGATGTGTTGACCAGATCTAAAGAAAATAGTGTTTTCTCAGATGAACTTTCAAAGTTCTGTAGAGTTCAATCAGAAGGTGCAGGTGCCAATCAGATGAACACAGAAGGTGCAGGTGCAAATCAACCATAAATGTGCATTTCACTGACTTGAAATTGCTTCTTGTGCTTTTCCTATATCTGTTGCCTTTGATCTTATTCATGAAGTAAAGATCCAGCTTTGGATTAAAGTGAGATGGACTTTTGTCCAAATTTAGATGATAGGCAACCTTCCTTGAACGAATTACAGAACCAGTGTTTTCGAGATTCGGGAGGAGTTGAGCTTTTGACCAACAAACTGCAAATAGAAGCAGTTAGGCTGATTGATTCAGCTACAAGAGATGATACTTCAACGAGCAATGGGGAGTGCTCAGTTACAGGTGAGGATCAACTTTATTCACAGAAAAGGCTCATAACGGTTTTATTGAAGGCACTTGGGTCTGCTAATTATGCTCCAGCAAACTCTACGAGATCTCAGAAATGCATTGCTCCAAGAATTCAGTAGTTATATGTGAAAACTGTAATATACTTGTTCTAGAAAAAAAATAGTGGATGGCACATTTCATGATGTGATTCAAAAGGAGGCTGAGAATTTGGTAAACGAGTCCAAGAATAAGGAATTGCCGGAAGATCCTTCTGTCTCCAGGGAAGAAAATCCATGGCTTTCAGGGAATGTTGGTGCAAATATTGAGGGCTTAATGGTTCAGGAAAACCTGTAGCAGGTTTCTATTAATGCTAGTGATTTGTAAAAAAACTTGTCTAGTAAATATAGCATGGATGTTCCCATGGATAGTGGCACCTTGATTGTTGAAAGTTGTACAGATAACATGGAAAAGTCTCTCCGTGTTGTCCTGAATGTTGAATCTGTTAAGAACCATTCAGCTGAAATTAGCATCTTGTCCAGTGAGGAGGCTACAAGGAGCTCTAACATGCAATTTCTTAAGGGTGTGATTCCCCTGTTAATTAAAATGAACCTTCTCAGGATAACAAGTGTGCATTCACAGATTCTCTGATATGCTCAAAAGTTGATCAGGATCGCAAAGAAAATATGGATGAAGAACTCTGGCAGCTTCTGCAAATGCTGGAAATGTTGAGTTGCAAGCTGTTCAGGATGGAAACGCAAAGTCAGAAGATCATGATTCTCCAGAAGTCATGTAATAGCTGATTCAGAAATCAAAAGTTTGTTGTCCAGAAGTGCACTTCTGATTAGTTTTCTTTTGTACATTAGAAGTCGATCAGAAGATGTGGTATTCAGAAGGAATTTACATCCGAAGCTTAATTCAATCCAGAAGGTTTAATCAGATCAGAAGGTTAATCATTCAGAACCAAAAGTGCAGAACCTCTACGCTTCGATCAGATTAGAAGAAACGTCTATCATAAGGAATAGATTTTTAGAAATTTCGATCAGAAGTGAAAAACTTCTGATAATTTTTTGTTGTTGTACATCAGAAGTTTGCTTCAATCAGAAGCAAGCTCAATCAGAACCTCTTTGATCAGAGGTTTTGATCAAAAGTTGATTTCAGAAGAAGCTCAATCAGAAGCTTCTGTAGAGCTTAATGAAATAGCTTAATCGCAGAGCTTAATCAGAAAGCGTCCAGAAGTATCAGCAAAGCTATTCCGAACCTCGATTAGAAGCTTGCATTCAGAAGGACATATACATCAGAAGCTGTTCAGAAGATTTGCATGTTGTCCAGAAGCTTAGACATCCAGAATTTTTTCTTTTTGTCTTAATCATAACTTATTCAGATTCAGAAGCTTTACAGAAGCTTATTCAGACCTTAATCAGAACTCATTCAGATCAGAAGCTTAATCAGATGCTTCATCAGAACTTATCCAGAAGCTTATTCAGGTCTTATTAAGAAAGCTTAATAAGAGCTTAATGTGACAGAGCTTAATCAGAAGCACTCTTCAGAGCTTATATAGAAGTGCCCTCATGCAGAGCTTTGCATAGACAAGCCAGAAGGCTCTGTATGATCACTAACAAAGAAGAACCAAAAGTTCTGTATACTTTCTGCAGAAGCTCTACATGGTGCTTTTTATGGCTTGCAGTACAATCAAAACTCTCTAACCAGAGCTCGCAAAGACCAAACTCCATGATGGACCAGAGTCGGACCAGCGGTAGTCCAGAGCGTCAAAATCAAAGTACCTTAGTCCAGAGCTCACAACGGACCGAAGCATGTTTTGTGCAGCTGAGGGATAACTTGAACAACTCACTCTAAGCTAAGAGGCTGAGGTTCAATGTGCATGTTTTATGTTTTCTCTCAATCAGGCTCCTTAATGGTCAAAAACAGCGATAAAGTTGAGTCATGAAAGCTGGATAGAAAGTTTATTTTGTCTTGATCTTTCAAGAATATGAGCCTTCATTTGAGGGGGAACTTGTAACGATTTGCAAGGAATGAAGAATGGCACATAAGAGCTTCTAAAGAAAGCAAGGGGGAGTTTACTTGATGACGTTTTCTTTATAAAACTTTAGGGGGAGATTGTTAGATCTAATTATCCCCAATTAGATATAAAGTTTTATAAATAATTGTATTTTGGGCTTTTTGGGGTTTTATGGGCTTGGGCTTATCACATGTAATGGACACCTATATTAATGGTGTCTTGATCATTTGTAATGTGAGACTTGGGAGAGAATACACCTTACATACACATTGTAATCAATACATGAATATGAGTTTGGGATTTGAGTTTGGGAGAGAATACACATTGTAATCAATACATGTAATCAATACATGAATATGAGTTTGGGGTTGGATGATTATTGTTCTTTAATTCTCTATCTCTTCTCTATAATTTATGATGTTTTCTCAATTATTGCTAGTTTGGGATCTAACAACAGGTGATGAGTAGTTGGATTGAAAGACATTTTATCACTGAATAAGGTTAATCACTGAGAATTTTCATTCTTCGGCGTTTAACACACTAAGTCCACTGATTAATAGATTGAATCAAGTCTCATCAAGAGGCTTAGTAAAAGGTCAACGAGTTGATATTTAGTGGGTACAAAATGAAGTTCAATTTCATCGTTCATAACATGATCTCTGATAAAGTGATATTTGATCTCAATATGCTTGGTTTTTTAGTGAAGTACAGGGTTATTTGCAATAGCGATAGCACTTGTTCTATCACAGTAGATAGGGATTTTAGAGAGTTTAATGTCATAGTCTCTGAGTTGTTTCCTCATCCAAAAGATTTGGGCACAACAACTTCCAGCGGCTACGTATTCAGCTTCAGCAGTTGATATGGACACTGAGGTTTGCTTTTTACTTGTCCAACTTACCAACTTACCACCTAGTAGCTGACAGCCACCAGTGGTTCTCTTCCTATCAATCTTGCAACCTGCGAAATCACTATCATAGAAACTAGTTAGATCGAACCCTGAGCCTTTGGGATACCAAAGACCCAGATTAGGAGTTCCTTTCAAATATCTGAAGATTCGCTTTAAAGTGATCAGATGGGATTCCTTTGGTTCAACTTGATATCTTGCACAGAGACGGGTAGAATACATGATATCAAGTCGACTTGCTGTAAGATATAGCAGGGAGCCGATCATTCCTCTATATGCAGTGACATTGACAGGTTTCCCATCAGGGTCCTTGTTTAAAGTCAGAGGAGGTACCATAGGAGTCTTCATCGCTGAACATTGAGTCATTTAAATTTTTTTCAGCATATCGTTAACATATTTACTCTGACATATGAAAATGCCTTTCTCAAATTGCTTTATCTGCAAACCTAGAAAATATGTTAGTTTACCCATCATACACATCTCATATTATTTCTTCATGCGTTCAACGAAACGAGTACAGAGTTTTGGATTAGTGGAGCCAAAGATAATTTCATCGACGTATACCTGAGCAAGAATAGTATGACCTTTGTGTTACCTTAGAAAGAGGGCTTGGTCAATTTTTCCACGAAAAAATTTCTCTTTAAGAAGATATTTGGACAGGGTATCATACCAAACTCGAGGTGCTTGTTTTAACCCGTAAAGAGCTTTTTGAAATTTGAAAACATGGCCAGGGTATTTAGGGTCAGAGAAAACAGGAGGTTGTTCAACATAAACTTCCTCTTTAAGTTTGCCACTTAGAAAATCACTTTTAACATCCGTTTGAAAAACTTTAAAGTCTTTATGGGCAGCATAAGCTAAAAAGAGTCTTATGGCTTCTAATCTGGCTACAGGAGCAAATGTTTCATCATAATCAATACCTTCTTCTTGTCTGTATCCCTGAACAACAAGTCTAGCCTTGTTGCGAGTTACTGTGCCATGTTCATCCAATTTGTTACGAAAAATCATTTGGTTCGAATAACAGTATTACCTGTTGGACGAGGTACAAGATTCCAAGCTTTGTTCCTTCGAAACTCAGTTAGTTCTTCTTGCATAGCACTGACCCAACTAGGATCAATGATAGCATTATTGATCTTTATAGGTTCCGTTATAGAAATGAAATTTACAAAGAGACAAATGTTACCTGGACCACGACAGGTTCTGACACCTGTATAGCGATCACCAATGATCTGATCAATGGGGTGATTTACAGTCTATCGCTGAGCTGGAGGTTGAAGGGAGTGATCAACAATAGATTCAGCGACATGTTCAGGGAGAGTAGAAGAAGCATCGGCTATAGGTTCTTCAGCATTTGTTATCATCCCTGGAGGGGACTCTGAAGGAGTCATATTTTCTTGAGTTGAGAGAGGAACTTGGTTGTTCACTGATGGATCATGGTTGGAGGAATCAGAGTGTGTTATCTGATTTAAGGGAGTAACATCTATCCCTGAGGAGGATGGAGTGTTACTTGAAGTGGGAATGAGATTAGGACCTTCATCATCGTTATTTTCAGCAACAGGAGGTGTACTGAAGTAAGATTCAGGTTCCCTATAGTGAGATTTCATCCAACTATTCAGTTCCTCATTATTTTCTGGGACAGGAATAGAATTTGTTAAGCGAGATTCATCAAAGTTAACATGCAAGGTTTCTTCTACGTGTTGTCTTCTTATGTTGAAGACTCTGAACACTTTAGATACAGAGGATATCCAAGAAAGATTCCATCATCAGCTTTTGGATCGAATTTTCCTAAATGATCTCTGTCATTCAAGATATAACATCTACATCCGAAAATATGTAGATTATTTAGAGAGGGTCTTCTTCCATGAAATAATTCATAGGATGTCTTCTTGAATCTTCTGACTATCAGGGATCGATTCTGAGTAAAGTATGCAGTGTTAACTACTTCAGCCCAGAATTGAGTTTGTAGATGAGATTCACTGAGCATCGAGCGAGCAGCCTCGATGATCGTTTAGTTTCTTCTTTCAGCAACACCATTTTGCTGAAGGGTTTTCACTGATGAGAAATTATGAGTGACTCCTTTTTCTTCAAAGAATGTAATCAGAGTACTATTTCTGAATTCAGTGCCATGATCACTTCTCATAGCGAACAGTTAGATTGTTCAAGACTTCCATTTTTTGATAAAGGAAATAATTTCATCAGGTGTATCACTCTTACATCGAAGAAAAAAATAGCCAAGTGTATCTGGAATATTCATCAACTATCACAAGAGTGCATTTCTTTTCAGATATGGATTGGACGTTGACTGGCCCAGATAGATCCATATGAAGTAAGTGAAGATGAGTGGTCACTGAGGAAACTTGCTTAGATCTGAAAGAGACTTTTGTCAGCTTTCCTTTTTCACACGCTGAACAAAGAGATTCATATGTAAAAGTGTGTTTAGGGAGATCTCTGACAAGTTCTTTTTGAGATAGATCATTGATCATCTTAAAGTTCAGATGAGAGAGTCTATTGTGCTATAGCCAATTAATATCAGAGGAGGCCCTTGATAGAAAGCAAACATTCTTTGAATGAGTACTATCGATATTAATGATATATACTTTCTCTAATCTTTTTCCTTTTAAGGCAACCTTGTCATTTTTATCAGTGACGGCGCATCTTGTCTTTATGAATAAGACTTTGAAGTCTTTGTCACAGAGTTGACTATTGCTTAAAAGATTATTCTTCAATCCTTCAACGTAGGTAACTCGACTGAATGAAGTTGCTCCATTGGATAGAACGCCATAACACTTGGTGTATCCTTTGCCATTTCCACCAAAGGTCACTGAGGGACCCGTTTCTTCCTTATATTCAGAGAGCAGAGATTTTCTGCCTGTCATGTGCCTTGAGCATCCGCTATTGAGATACTAGATACCTTTAGAACTCTACATCAGATAAGAAGATTAATGTTTCATAGGTACCCACAGAACTACGGGTCATGCATTGTTAGTGGAAACAACAAGTTTGGCGGAATTGTTACTCGCTGAGAAAGTCTCTTCAATGGTTATCTACACCTTGGATGATTTATCAGCCTTAGTGGATTTCGCTTTTACTGATTTCTTAGCTTTAGCTACTTTCTTACCATGAGCTAATCTTTCAGCTTTAGTAACATTAGGACATTTACTAGCAATGTGGGTAATCTCACCACATTGATATCACTTCCTATATTTAAGAAAAGGTTTTGATCATGAAGCATTTAGTGAGGAGGTCAAAACAATTTCAGGAACAGGACCATGAATCCCTTTCTCCATCGTCCTAGGAGGAACTACAACTTTCTCAGCCTTAGATGGAGTGAGATCAACTTTAATTCTAGGAGTTGATCTCTTAACAGAGCGAGGGATCTTCTTTCCAGACTTAGACTAATTCACTGAAGGAACTGAAGGATTCTTCTGCAGTTTTTGGAAGTTCTTGATCATAGGAACATGGTCAAGGAGCTTGTCCTTGATCACTTTCCTTGAATCCCTGGTAAAGGGTTTAGAAAGTCTTTTCTCAGAAGCAGAAATACTCTGAGAAGAGGGATCAGGAATAGAAGAAACAAACATTCTAAATTTTAGCATGGAACGGTCTGTGTCTATTTCTTCTTGGTTAGAGGAATATCCAAGACCACTCTTGACCTTTTTAGGGATCTGAGCATTTATGATCTTATTTACTTTGTTAGAAGCCTTACACCATCCTTCAATGGTAGCTTTTTCCGCCTTAAGATCAGCGATGGCCTTTTCGCGCTCAGAGATAGCTTGCTTTTTTTCAATACTATTTATCTGATTTACAAAGATTTGTTGTTTAAAATCTTCTTCGATTTTAGTAAGTTCTTTGATTTTTAGACGACAATTTTTAAGTTGTTCAGTAAGGTCTAAGTTTATTTGTTCAGCCTTTATTTTCCATTAAGAGCATTGTAAAAGTCAACAGTCATAGAATCGAGAGCTGACACGCTATCAGGTTTAGGTTAATAGGAATTAGAAGGAATAGGTACCTGAGTCGATGGAGACTCTGAAGAAGACGTGTCAGATGCCTCTTCAGCTTCCTCTATTCTTGCCATAAGACATATGAAATCTATGTCTTCATCATCTGATCCAGATTCATCAGTGGTTTGAGCCCAATCGTCTTCTTGATCCCAGTCGACTTCTTCAGCTAACAAGGCCTTTGCCTTTTCGCTGGTTCTTCTTGAGACTATGATATTTTTCTTTCAACCTAGCGTATTTTTCATACTTAGTTTTATCATAAGTTTTAGAAGTGGTTGGAGCTGCGATTTTTTTGGATCTACATTCACTTGTAAAGTGGCCTTTGCGTTGACAATTGAAGCAGATCACTGAAGCTTTTTCAGCTGGGACAGTCTTTGACTTATCAGAGTCAGTGATAGCAGGGGTCTTTCCAAAGTTGCTCTTTCTAGCAAATCTCCTGAAATTGTTAGTAAGAAGAGCTAGAGAGTTATCGAATTCAGAGATATCTGCATCAGTGATATCCTCAGAGTTAGAGTGATTTAACTCAGTGACAGAGGTAATAGAAGAAGATATAGGTTTAGAAGGTTCCATCTCTGAAGTCACTACCGCCAAAGAAGTACTTTTGGCATTTTTAGTGTCTTTAATGAGGTTTCTTTTTAATGTTTGGGATTTCTCATGATTGAGCAGTATTCTATATAAAGCACTTAGAGACAGAGTTTCAGTGTTCTTTGACAATTTAAGACACATAGTAAATGTGTCCCACTGTTCATGAAGGGCTTCCATGAACTTAGTCAGAATTTCAGAGTTAGAGTACTCTCTATCAACTGTTTTCATGTCTACTAAAAGACAATTAAATATCTAGTGGATTTGTGAAAGTGTTTCATTTTTCAGAAACATGAAACTTTCATATTGTCTCACTAAGTTAATACGACGAGTAATCTGAACCTCGTCTGTTCCTTCATACTGAACACAGAGAGTGTCCCACATGGCTTTTGATGTCCTCATTTTCATTACTGAATGATAAACATCATCAGGTAGAGACATAGGAATGATAGATCAAGCATTTGAATCAACAACTAGCTCTTTCTTGTCTTCCTCACTCCATTGATGTGGAGCTTTGGGAATCCTTCTTTCAGGAATAGTAGGGGTTGTAGCAGTAGCAGGTACTGCTTGAACCAGGATTGTTGGAACGAAGGGTCGATTTTCTAGATAGTATGGGATTTTAGGATCTGACACTTTTAGAAATAGTGTCATTCTTTCCTTCCAGACTAGGAAATTATCACAGCTAAATCTTGGAGGTTTAGCTAAAGATCCATTGTCTATGTAGTTGAGTTTGTATTAGCCATTTTAAAATGAAAACAAGAAATGAGTTCGTTTTAAAGATTTTAGAAGCTTAAAGCAATAAAACACTACTCTGATAGCACTTGTTAGTCCCAAAGAGTCTACAAGAGTTCAATGGATATAGAAATAGTTTGTAGAAGGGGGGGGGGGGGGTTGAATACAAACACAAGCTATTTAGGTTTTTAAATGAGTTTATATTGAATAAACAAATTTACAGTTGCAAGAGGAATAAGAACAAATAATTAAACCTATTCTATTACAACTAAAGAAATCACTAAGATTTGATGCACAAGAACAAGAAAGAAAAGCAACATAGGTTTGATGAGAGAAAGTAACATGCATAAAGATGAAGAAGAGTTCTTCATCTATTTATACCCGTTGCATTCAATGCAAAGCAAGGGGTATATGCCACGTGTCAAGTTTTTATTTGAGATTTGTCCTTTGTTCAAAAGACGACCATGCTTTTGGCCGAATATGAACAGTAACCAAATCAGATTTGATGGGGACATAAGAGACAATTCGTACGTCCTTTTCTGACAAGGTATGGGGTTTTGACTTTAGTGCATCAAGGATAAGATCAACATTGATCTTGCTGAGTAGGCCCCACTTGATCACTGAACCAAAATCTTCAAGGATGAAGTCTTAGGGTATCACTGAGGCTTTGCAAGATCTCACACTTTAGATAGATGAACATTGCTATCACTGAACCACTGCAGATCACGAGCTATCCATCTATTTCTTCAGCTATGCCTTCGATAGTCGCTGAATGACTTTATGGTGTGATGGTTGTTCTTCAGATCATCAGGGATAGGATGTTGTTCCTAATCATCAACAATCACTGATCACAGTCAGTGTATGCTATCGCTGATTTTGAACACTATCCTATAATTGGAATTTTCACTAAGTATAAGAGGAATCATATTCAAATCACTGAAAGGAGTTTTGATCAACACCTTCCTCTAGATCTCTACATCCCTCTCTCTGAATCCCAACCTTTTATATCCCTTCCTCTTGCTATCCTTACCAATACTTCATTTATACGAAGTACTGATGAAATAACTAATAATGAACCTTCCTCTCCAAATCTCGGTGAACCCTGTCCCCCGAAGGTGTCCCCACTTTTGAGTGAACCTTTCGCTAAAGACCGATTCTTGTACATATCCGAATCAAAATAGAAGAGGAAGAAGGCCTTGTTCAGAGGCGTGTAAATAGACATCACATCCTTGAACCTAAAGAAGAAGAAAGAAGGGTTGCATTCATAAAGAAGCTATAGAGGGCCAAAGTAAAAATCCTTTTCGTACCTCTGGTCTTGAAGCTCCCACTCCAATATATGTCTACGACGAAGTCTCCTTCCTTACCCCTGAAGAATGAGCTCAAGCTATGGAAGCTCAGCGAATAAGAGACCAACAATTAAAAGATGCACATGTAAGTCTCAAGGTCGCTGAGGCAATTGTCAGGAAAGACAGAATAAGAGCTAAACAACTCAGACACGAAGCCGAACAAAGCCTCATGGTCGCTGAAGCTTTTGCAGAGAAGGAACTCGCCGCGGAAAACTTAAAAGTTAATTCTATCAGAGCTCAAGAGAAGATTCTACAATCCTTGAACCGAGAAAATCAGGAAGCCCAAGAACTAAAGAATGAAAAACTACAGTGGTGCAAGAAAAAGGTAAACTGTGGTATCTCTCCTGGAACTATTACCAATATAACTATTGAAGGAAGAAATTCAAGATCTAGTCCAAGGATAAAAGTAACTATCTTCAGAGAATACAGAAGCGAAAAAGAAGAACCCTAGTTCCTGAAGTTCTACGCATTCCCTGAATGACTGGAAATCAGAGATGGTATCCAGAAGTCCAAGTCTCAATTCAAAGTTGTTGTAGAAATACATCTGGATCAACTCTTGCAAAGGATATCTCAGTACGTGATGGTTCCTCTTCTTCCCTCAAAATCCAAAAAGAAAAGATCGAAGACAGAAGCTGACGAAGGTCCATCGTTTGGAAATGAAAATGAGACTAAATTTGATGCTGAAAGTCTTCCCGCCCATCTCATTATCCCTGATCTCTCAAAGCTCAACACATCGTTGCCAATTCAAAGAAGCTTTGAAGAATATGAAATAATTAGTTCTCCTGAACCAGGGATGACATTCAAGGATAATGATGGGTCACTGAAGTTTCTCAGGAACAAAGAGATTCATATTGCACCAGCTAAGCTTATCAAAATTCTATACTATTGCTGCTGGGAGTATAATGATCCACTTTTCTTACACAAAAAAAAATCTATGAGAAAGAATTACGAAGAAGAAAGGAAGAGCTCTCTGATAACTCTCAGGAACATAATCCTTAGTTCCTAACATTTTCTTTGTAATTTTCTTCAGCGTATTGTACTTTACCTTAGACATTGTAAGTTCATTTTTCAAATGTAATTCTTCAGATTGTTCATTAATGAAATTCAATGATGTACTCTACTCCATCTGTGTATTGAAAAGATCCCAGAAAATAGTAAGAGGACAATGAACATATGAGTTCTAATAACTTTTATATATCTTAAATCTCACTGATATTATGTTCTATAATTATCAGTGAATGTACTTTCTAGTTTTTAACACTTTTAATAATTGTGATTTCATATCGTTATAAATAAAACTCAATTCAGATAGTGAATTAACTGAAAATGATCTCACAAATTAGTACTTAGAATTTTTACTTTAAAAGATTCTAAATTCTAAGGCCTTACTATTTCCTTCAAGCAATTTTCCTATGTTGCTTAATCATAATCAAATAGGGAGAGATTGTTGATCCAAACTCTTTTCAGTGATTTGAATATGATTCCTCCATATACTTAGTGAAATTCCAAGATTATGTTGATGTTCATATTCAGTGATAGCATACAATGATTGCACTTAGTGATCGCTGAAGATCAGGAACACTGCCTAATCTCTGAAGATCTAAAGAACAATACTCACACCAAAAGACCATTCAACGATAGTCGAAGACCTAGATGAACACAGAGATGAACATCTCGTGATCTGAAGCGGTTCAGTGATAGCAACATCCATCTTACAAACGTGTGAGATCTTGCATAAAGCCTCAGTGATACCTGAAGACTTCATCTTTGAAGATTTTGGGTCATTGATCAAATGGGGCCTACTCAGTAAGATCAACTTTGATCTTATTCTCGATGCACAAATGTCAATCCCCCATACCTTGTCAGAAACGACGTACGAATTGTCTCTTATGTCCTTATCAAATTTGATTTGGCTACTGTTCATATCCGGGAAAAAGCATGGTTGCTTTATGAACAAAGGACAAGTTTCCAATAGAAACTTGACACGTGGCATTTACCTTTTTAGTTGCATTAAATGCAACAGGTATAAATAGATTAAGACCTCTTCTTCATCTTCTTGCATACATGCTCCTATCTTCTTGAACCTCTAAATATATTTCTTATCTTTCCTTGTGCATCAAACTTATTGATTTCTAAAGTTGTAATAGAATAAGTTTACTTAGTTGTTCTTATTCTGGTTGCAACTGTAAGTTTGTTTATTCAATATAAACTCATTTAAAAACCACGAAAAGTTGTGTTTGTATTCAACCCCCCATCTACACACTGTTATTATTCTCGTGAACTCTTGTAGACTCCTTAGGGACCAACAATCTCTTACTAGAACTTCCATACTCCATTTACTACAAAAATTCAACCAAAAACTTACCTCTTTGAAGAACATGAAAAGTCCCCAAGATAACTCTTAAATCTTTAGGTTCAAGCTCCTCTAAAAATATTCCATATAGAATCCCTAAAACCGGATCTTGAAGAAAGAAAAGAGGAGAAGGAAAGAAAATGGAAAGAAATAAGTGGGTTTTCTACAAAGGGAAACATAAGAGAGAAAGAGAGAGAGAGAGAGAGAGAGAGAGAGATATATGAGTGATATCAAATAGGAAAAAGTGAAGTATAGAAGAGTAAAAAGAAAAAGAGGGTCGGTTAATTCAAGGTAAGGTCCACAGGCGGGTCAAATGCGGATGAGACCCGCAAATGCATCTGCGATAGGTATTGTTTGAGTTAGGCTTCAATACATACAACACCCACGTATGGTATCCATAAACACATGCAATACACAAAGGGTGGTGGTGCGGTTTCCATATCCGCATGGAGGTCTACGTGAGGCCCACCACTTGTACTCCAGACTTTCATTAAAATTAAAGACAAACCCCCATCTATTACACAAAGACCCCTCTTAAAATAAAATACGAAGTGTCATACATATACTGTTGATCATAACTCCTCTTGGTGATTTGAATATGATTCCTCGTATACTTAGTGAAAATTCCATTCATAAAGTAAAGTTCAAATTCAGCGATAGCTTACGCTGATTGTACTCAGCGATCGCTGAATCTCAGGGACTTTAACCTTAGCTCTGAAGATCTGAAGAACAACATTCACACCACAAGAATATTCAGCGAAAGTCAAAGACCAAGGTGAAGATAGAGATAATCAGCTCGTGATCTGATTAAGTGAAGTCTAAAGCAAGATCAATGTTGATCTTATCCTCGATGCACAAAAGTCAAACCTTAATCTTTGTCAGAGAAGGACGTACGGATTGTCTCTTATGTCCCCATCATATTTGATATGGTACTGTTCACACGCGGACAAAAACATGGTTGTTGTTCAACAAAGGACAAGCTTCAAATAAAGGCTTGACACGTGGCATATACCTTTTATCTTGCATTAAATGCAAACGGGTATTGTTGATCATAACTCCTCTCAGTGATATGAATATGATTCCTTTTTACAGTTAGCGAAATTCCTTATTTAAGTTTAAGTTCAAATTCAGCAATAAGCATACGCTGACTGCCATCAGCAGTTGCTGAAGATCAAGGAACCTTAACCTTATCTCTGAAGATCTGAAGATCAGCGATCACACCAAATAACCATTCAGCGAAATTCGAAGACCAAGCTGAAGAAAGAGATAATCGGCTACGTGAGTTGAAGCGGTTCAGCGATAGCAAAGGTTATCTATCCAAAGTGTGAAGTCTTGTGAAGCCTCAGCGATACTGAAAGTTCATCCTTGAAGATTCAGTCTCAGCGATCAAGTGAAGCTTCTCATACAAGATTAACGTTGACCTTATCCTCGATGCACAAAAGACAAACCCTATACTGTGTCAGAGAAGGACGTACGGATTGTCTCTTATGTCCCCATCACATCTGATATGGTACTGTTCAAATGCGGCCAAAAACATGGCTGTGTTATGAGCAACGGACAAGTGTCCTATGGATGCTTGCCATGTGGCATATACCTTTTGTCTTGCATTAAGCGCAAACGAATATAAATAAGATGAAGATATCTTCTTCATCTGTGTACATGCTACTTTCTTTCTTCAACCTTCTGTATTCTATCTTACTTCCTTCTTGTGCATCAATCTTAGTGATTTCTTAGTTACAATAGAATAGGTTAAAACTTGTTCTAATTCCGCTTGTAACTGTAAATTTGTTTATGCAATATAAACTCATTTAAAAACTAAAAATCTGTGTGTTTGTATTCAACCCCCCCCCCCTTCTACAAACTGTTTCTATATCCAAGAACTCTTGTAGACTCCTTAGGGACCAACAAGTGGTATCAGAGTAGTGTGATTTCTATCTTTAAAATATTTTCTTTCAAAACTTTTTTAGAAAATGTCAAATCCTAATACAAACTATAATGACAATGTATCTTTAGCTAAACCTCCAATATTTAGCCATGATAATTTCCCATTGTGGAAGGAAAGAATGTCTCTGTTTCTAGAAGGATCAGATCCAAAGATCCCTTATTATATAGAAAACAGACCATTTGTTCCTACAACTATAGTAGCTGATGTTCCTGCCACCACTGCTACGCCAGCCATCCGTGAAAGGAGTATCATTAAGACTCCTAATCGATGGACTGAAGAAGATAAGAAAGAAGTTGCTATTGACTCAAAAGCAATGTCCCTCCCTGATGAATTCTATCACTCATTAATGAAAATGAGGACTTCTAAAGCTATGTGGGATACTTTATGTATTCAACATGAAGGAACCTCTGAAGTACAAATCACTAAAAGTATTAATCTAGTAAGACAGTATGAAAGCTTAATGCATCATAAAGGTGAAACTCTTTCCCAACTTCACCAACGTTTTAACTGCCTGTTGATTGATCTAAAAACAGTCAACAGACACTATTCGAATGCTGAAATTCTAACAAATTTCATGGAGGCACTACCCGAACAATGGGCAGTGTACACCACATGTCTGAAGTTGTCAAAGAATCTTGAAACTCTTTCTTTAAGTGCTTTGTACGGAATGCTTTTAAATGAAGAGCAATCCCAAGTTTTGAGGAAAAACCTCATCAATGAACTCAAGGGTGCCAAAAGTACTTCTTTGGCACTCGTGTCGGTAAATCCTTTAAAAAATACTTCCTCTTCCACTATTACTTGTATCACTAATTAGGTCAAACGGATTCAGAAGATCAACTCACTGATGCTGGCATCTCTGAGTTCGATAACTCTCTGGCTCTTTTAACTAATAACTTTAAAAGATTCACCAGAAAAAGCAACTTTCGAAGAACATCGACTCTCGCTGACTCTAATAAATCAAAGACTATGCTCGATGAGAAAGCCTCAGCCATATGCTACAATTGTCAATGGAACGGTCACTTTGCTAGTGAATGTAGATCCAAGAAAGTTGCAGCCCCTACTACCTCGCAGATCTCTGATAAGAAAGAGAAGTATTTGAAATTAAAAAACAAATACAGAGATCTGAAGAAAAAACAGCCAAAAGGCAAAGGTCTTATCGCTGAAGAAGTTGATTGGGATGATGAAGGTGACTGGACCAAGACTTAAAAGGAACTTGTCATAGACCTCCCAAATCATAGCTTTGCAAAGGAATCTCTTTGCTCAGCGTGTGAAAAGGGAAAGCTGACAAAAGCATCTTTCAGGTCTAAACAAGTTTCTTCAGTAACCTCACCTCTTCAGCTACTCAATATGGATCCCTTTGGACCTGTCAATGTCCAATCTCTATCTTTCTACATGGGTGTTCTTTCTTCGATCCAAAAGTGACACCCCTGATGTGATAATCTCTTTTATCAAAAGGATGGAAGTTCTGAACAATCTGACTGTTCGTTCCATGAGAAATGATCATGGTACTGAATTCAAGAACAGTACTCTGATAAATTTCTTTGAAGAAAAGGGTACCTATTACAACTTCTCTTCAGTAAGAACTCCTCAGCAAAACGGTGTTGCTGAAAGAAGAAACCGAACTATCATTGAAAAAACTCGCTCAATGCTCAGCGAATCACGCCTTCCAACTCAATTATGGGCCAAAGCGGTCAATACAACATGCTTTACCCATAATCGATCCCTGATTGTGAAACGATTCAAGAAAACCCCTTATGAATTATTTCATGGAAGAAGACCAACTCTGAAGTATCTTCACATCTTTGGATGCAAATGCTACATCCTGAATAACAGAGATCATTTGGGAAAGTTTGATCCAAAAGCTGATGAAGGAATATTTCTTGGATACTCCTCTATATCTAAGTCTTTCAGAATCTTAAACAAGAAAAGACAACACGTTGAAGAATCCATGCACGTCAATTTTGATGAATCTCGTACTACCCTTACTTCTCTTATCCCTGAAGAAGATGAAGAATTAAATGCATGGATGAAGTCTCACTATGGGGAACCTGAAACTTATTTCAACAATCAACCTCATGCTGAATCAAGTGATGATGGAATCCCTGAAATACCTATTGGCAATGATCCATCTTTAGGGATCAGCGTTACTCCCCTCAATCAGATTACTACTTCTGATGCCTCTCAATCAGATTACTACTCCTTATATGATTTTAAACGATGAAGTACCCGTTGCTGAAACAACAAGTATTGTCCCTGAAGTAGAAGAACAATATGCTGAATCTGCGGTTGATCTCTCTCCTCAACCACCAGCTCAGCGATGGACTGCAAATAATCCAATAAATCAGATTATTGGTGATCCTAATGCAGGTATCAAAACACGTAGAGGTACATGTAATATATGTCTCTATGTTAACTTCCATCTCTCTCTCTCTGAACCTAAAAAGATAGATCAAGCTATCTCTGATCCTAGCTGGATTTCAGCAATGCAAGAAGAACTAACTGAGTTTCGTAGAAACAAAGTTTGGAATCTCGTTCCTAGACCCTCTGGTAAAACAGTGATTGGAACCAAATGGGTGTTTAGAAATAAGCTAGATGAAAATGGGACTGTTATTCGCAATAAGGCTAGTCTTGTTGCTCAAGGATACAGACAGGAAGAAAGTATTGACTATGATGAGACCTTTGCACTTGTAGCTCGTTTAGAAGCTATAAGACTTTTCTTAGCTTATGCTTCCCATAAAGACTTCAAAGTTTTTCAAATCGATGTTAAAAGTGCTTTTCTAAATGGAAAACTCAGCGAGGAAGTTTATGTTGAACAACCCCCTGGTTTCTCAGACCCTAACCACCCTGATTATGTTTTCAAACTAGAAAAAGCTCTTTACGGGTTGAAACAAGCTCCTAGAGCGTGGTATGATACTCTTTCTAAATTTCTTCTTAAAGAAAAATTCATTCATGGAAAAATTGACCAAACTCTCTTCTTAAGAAAATATAAAGGTCATACTATACTCGCTCAAATAAATGTCGATGACATTATCTTTGGTTCCACAAGACCCGAATTATGTACTCGTTTCACTGAAAGAATGCAAATACAATATAAAATGAGTATGATGGGTGAACTAACGTATTTTCTAGGTTTGCAGATAAAACAATCTGACAAAGGAATCTTTGTTTGTCAAAGAAAATACGTTAAAGATATGCTGAACAAGTTTGATATGAATCAATGCTCATCGATGAAGAATCCTATGGCACCTCCTCTGACTCTGAACAAGGACCCTAATGGGAAACCTGTAAATGTCACTGCCTATCGAGGGAAGATTGGGTCTCTGCTATATCTTACATCAAGTATACCTGATATCATGTATTCTACATGTCTCTTTGCCCGGTATCAAGCTGAACGGAAGGAATCCCATCTCATAGATGTAAAGAGAATCTTCAGATACCTGAAAGGAACTCCTAATCTGGGTCTTTGGTATCCCAAAGGCTTAGGATTCGATCTAATTGGTTATTCTGATAGTGATTTTGCAGGCTGCAAGATAGATAGAAAGAGCACCACTGGTGGGTGTCAGCTACTAGGTGGTAAATTGATTAGTTAGACAAGTAAAAAGCAAAATTTTGTGTCCACCTCCATCGCTGAAGCTGAATACGTAGCCGCTGGAAGTTTTTGTACCCGAATCCTTTCGATGAGAAATCAACTCAGAGACTACGATCTCATGCTCTCCATGATCCCTATTTATTGTGATAGCACTAGTGCTATTGCAATTGCAAACAATCCTGTACTTCACTCTAAAACCAAGCACATTGAGATTCGAAATCACTTTATTAGAGATCATGTGATGAATGGTGAAATTGAGCTTCACTTTGAACCCACTGAATATCAACTCCCTGATCTTTTCACCAAGCCTCTTGATGAAACTAGATTCAATCTGCTCATCAGCGAACTTGGTATGTTGAACGCTGAATAATTATTACTCAACTAATAACAAATAGTGCTACAAACAAAGCCTTCTATTACCATTCGCTGAACTCTGATTCAGCAATATCTATACTTTCTCACTCAGGTATTATCTTCTAAACCTTTTCGCTCCCTGATTTTTTCCTTGATCAAGAAATGAATCTAAAAAGATAAAACTTATCACTGACAATCCTTTATTGTTTTTGATGAAGATTTTAAAAGATAATGATTAATCTTTCCAAATGGATAATTATCATTATATTTTTTTTAAAATAAGAAAAGGACACGTCAGACCTTTTCTGACACAAGACAAACCACGACGTTTCCTTTCCAACTCCTTTCTAGGGACGTGCGCCAGGTCATCATTTCTTTTTCAAAAAGCTAAAACCGTCGTTTAGCTATCCTTTTCTCTCTCCTCATGCTATTTAAGCAAATCTTTGCCTCATTTCCTTCTTTACGCTTTCATAAATTTCAAAAGGCAACGATTCTCTCTTGATTCTCAAAGCTTTCTCAAGAACACCAATAACACACACTTGTCCGTTTTTCTTCTCGAACTTCACTAAGGTTTGATCTAACCTTACGCATTAATATGGAAACATCTTGTTTCACTTCTCTTTACTTTTTTTATAGTCAAAACAAAAAAATTCTAGGGTAAATGAATAAAAATCTGGATTAAATATCAAAACCCATCAAAACCCTGTTCTTAATTTTTCCTTAAGAATAGAAGACATTTTTTTTAATCCATCTTTTATATTCTATACCTAAAAAATTTTATATACCAAACTTATTTAATACATTTGGTATTTTAAATTGTTTTTCTACCACAAGTATTTTGATCTTGTTCATCGAAACACTTGTTTCTTTTCTCCTTACATTTGGTGTTAGATCCCAAATAATCAAGAATGTAGAAAGATTAAAAAACAAGAACAAGACTTGGATCACTGAAGTTGTATGTAGTATTGATTATTGAACTGTATTACAATACGTGTTTCTTTACAAGCTCTATTTATCAACGTTAGTTATAACAAACTATCAAACTAGCTATTTATATACAAATGTAAATGCTAAAGTTACAGTACAAAAATAACAGACATGTTCAGAACTGCTTCTGAACATCTTCAGAACTTCTTCAGAAGTGTCTTCAGAATCCTCTTCAGAACTTCTTCAGAATCTTCAGAACTTCTGAAGTAGCCACTTCAGAAGTTATGCCTTAGGCTTCACTTGTCTTCAGACTTCTGAATCTTTCTTTTCAGAACCTAGTCTTCTTTTGAAGCTACTTCTGATATCTATCAATCTCCCCCTTAGCTTCAAAAGTTTAAGTCATACTTCCAGAAGTTTAGAATTTCTCTAACATCTTTAAGAATAAGCTTCCTGTACTCCAATATAGATTCAATGATCCTTATCATTTCCTTTGCCAGCTTTCTGTACTTCTCCCATGCTTCATCACTAAGCTTCTTTTGTCTTTTGTTTTTCTTCTTCTCCATTTTATCTCTTATAATCATAAGAGTTCCATTACAACACTTGCGTAATTCTTCAAACCTTACAAATAATAATCTGTCAAAGCATTTGCTCACAAAACCTGGAGGCTGAATGACTAGAGTACTACTTTTGAGATTTTCAATATTTGGTAAGCTCAGATTTGGAGCACTCATATGAACTTTCTCTTTGCTCATTACATAAGCCACTTGAAAATCTGTCTTAGCTGCCCAAATGAATTCTCTGTACAAGCCATCTCTGAGAACTGGGAAAGATTTTCTGAACTTGGCAATAGAATCATGAAAGGGATATAAACTTATGTATACTTTTAGCAGATCTCTGAGATAGACATTTTGAAAATCAGCTTCTGTAAAAGTTGAGATCTCACCATCTTTTCTCTCAACAGTAAAGTAAGAATGCTTGTAATTGTTTTTCTGCTTTAGATCAGCAGTGATTAGTTTCACTATTGGGCTCTCTTTTCTTACTTCACTTACAGGAAGTCTGATTTTTCTAATGATATCTGAATACCATTGTTTCCATCCAAAAGACTTCTGAATCCAACAATCAATATAATTAAACTTTTATTCATATTCCATGAACATTTCTGGATGAAAGTATTCAAGAAACATTGTCAAAGCATGTTCTTCAATCCTTTGCTCTTGTAGTTGTTGTAACACCCAGCATTACCACGACACAATATTGTCCGCTTTGGCCTAAGCCGCACGGATTTTGTTTCTGGCGACCTGGCGAGGACTTCCCAGGGGGTCACCCATCCTGTTACTACTCCCACCCAGGCATGCTTAACCACAGAGTTCCAATAAACCGGCCTTGCGTGTGGCCCCAAAACGCGTTGTGTTTAGTAAGGCGAAGGTTTACTTATGAACCCATCATCACTCCTGTCCACGGCCGATATGGGATCTGCCTAAGGTGTTACAAACACCCCCCTTAAGGACTCATCTTTCTCGATGAGGTTTGCCCCACATCCCGTACGGCACAGGAGCGGCTCTGATACCATTTGTAACACCCCGCCTTACCACGACACAATATTGTCCGCTTTGGCCTAAGCCGCACGAATTTGTTTCTGGCGACCTGGCGAGGACTTCCCAGGGGGTCACCCATCCTGGTACTACTCCCACCCAAGCACGCTTAACCACAGAGTTCCAAGAACCTGCCTTGCGTGTGGCCCCAAAACGCGTTGTGTTTAGGAAGGCCAAGGTTTACTTATGAACCCAACATCACTCCTGTCCACGGCCGATATGGGATCTGCCTAAGGTGTTACAGTTGTTCAGATTCACACTTCTGAGGAATAGGAGCAATTTCTTCTAGAGTATTTTCAGAGACTTTTTCTTTCCTTTTTCTACTTCTTTAACTTCTTCACTTTCCATCTTCTGAGAGAGCTTCTGAATTTCTTCAATGTCTTGTTTCTTTGTGTAAATCTGAAAGTCATAGGCATTGCTCAAAAGATAATCAGCTCCTTCGATTTGATTTATTCTTGTATGCTCAGCCAAAGAACTCTTTCTTATATAATCTCTGAAAAATATCCTTTCCTTGATCACGTAAATTATTTCTTCTACAACATCAGATGAAGGAAGATATTGTTCTGCATATTCTATTAACCATTTCAGAGTAGAGGTTGAGTACTTTGGTATGTCTGAAACAATGAATGTCTTTGAATGATCTGCTCCTATTCTGTAAGTGAATCCCAAATCTAGTTTTGTGAAGATCTTCGTAATTTCCTTTCTTTCAGTACTTTCAGGCTCCAAGAGATTGACATTTCTTAATCTGAATTCTAATGCCAGTTGAAAATCATGTTTAATTAGATTTCTGACATAGATTCCTAGAATTCTTCTTATCCCAGAAACAACTTCAGAATCTTCTTTCTTGACACAAAAAATTCAGAACAGTGAGTTTATCCTGCAACCTCAACTTGTAGAAATCAAATAAAGAGAATTTTGTCAAAGAACCATCTCTCCTTTCAGCTCCAAACTTTATTATATACAGATCACCTTCAAAAGCTTTAGATATACATATGATCTTCTTGATTAAGGTTGAGTCATTCAAAACTTGTACCCCATATCTTTGTACATAAGATCTAACTTTTGAAATATAATCCTTAGACCGTTCATCATTTACATAGTCTTCTAAGGTTTCATACCTGAGATTTCTTCTATACATGCCAAAATAAGTATATTTAGGAAAGATAAGCTGACTTTCTCCGGATATTTCAAAAATCATATCACTTTCATAGACTTGATCAACTATGGGTTCTTCAAGAACAGGAAAATCAATCAGAGGAATGTATGCAGCTTCTGAATCTGACATGTGGCTTATTTGCAGCAATCATCAAAATTTCATCTATAAAGTCAAAAGCTTCCATATGACTTAAATCAATTTCAATTTCAAACCGCTGAGCTGGTTGATTAATAAATTCTTTGAAAATTGTTAGTATTTCATCCAAGAATCTACACTCCAAATTCCTTGGATGATTCAAAATGATGTATCTCCAACAATATTGACTAACCAATATACACAAGTTTTCAGAAACTTCATTACTTTCAACTATTCTTAGAACTTGAGGTTCCCATATAATCAGATCTCTGTTCTCATTTATTTCAACCATTCCTTCATTCACTACCATCTCATCATCAAAAAGAATTACATCACATAAATCACTTGGCTCTCCAATAATGTCTTCAAAAGCAAGATACTCATTCAACATTTCTTCATTTGAGTCAGGAATAAAATCTGTCTTCAGAACTTAGTTTGTTTTCAGAATCAAGAGACACTTTCTCAGTCTTGTATCCTGCTTCCATAGTTTCTTCAGAAGTGACTTTTTCAGCTTCTAGACCTTCATCTTCTGCATGTAAAATATCTTCTATTGCTTCAGAAGTTCTATTAATTTCATCGTTTTCAGTTTTCTTAGAAGATCGTTCAGAAGTTTGAACTTGAGCTTCTTCAGAAGATTTTTCAGAATTTTGACCTTGTGGAATTGCAACATCTTCAAAGACTTTATGTCTCTTCTCCCCCTCTTGATTATCAGGATCATCTTGATCATCAAGACTATGCTTTAAAGTCTTTGCCTGAGAACCACACTCCAATGCAGAAATAAGATTGTTCAAGGAGACTTGAGAATTCTGAATAGAAATTAATTGATTCAGAATCTGAGATATGTCATCCTTTGTTGCAAATTCAGAAGATGCTGTCTGAGTAGAAGCAGATGGCATAGAAGTCTTTAAGGATTGAACTGTTGAAATAACTTCAGAAAAAGAATCCCGAATAGCCTTTTGAAAATTGTAGAGATCAGAAACAGTTGCAAGTTGGAATTCATACAATTTATCCACCACTTTCTTCTCCTGTCCATCCAACCTATCCTCCATCACCTTACAGTTTTTATCCGTCAATTCATTGATGTCCTTCTGAATCTTTGCAAATTCAGAAGTACAGAAATCTTTGAATTCAGAAAATTCAGAAAATTCAAAAGATGAGGGAAAATGTCCAAGACCAACAAATGGTCTTGTTTGCAGTCCTTCAGAAGAAGGCTGGCCTGTAGATGCTACAGCATCATGAATCACTTGTGATTCTGTTAATGGAGCTTCGGTGATGTTCACTCCACCAGATCTTCCAACCAATCCTTGATACCCTGTAATAGGTATATCTATGGTTGTTGTGGCAAGGTGACTAACACTTTGCTTGTGGACATCTGAAAGATGTGTGCTTGTGTGAATAAAATCCACATTTAGTGGTTCAAAACGCCCAAAGTTGAGTGGACTCTCAGACTCAAAGTGCTCAAAACTGTGAAGGGGGGACATATATCCTTCTTTTTCAACAATTGGTTCTTCCAAATGCGAACCTATTGGTAGATTAGTTGCTTGCCCCATATGTGTTATTGAAACACCCTTCTGTTGAGAGATGGGTGAGTGGCTGGAGGGGTTAACAAGTTTTGCCATGGGCTCACTGGCTTTTTCAATACTACCCACCAAAGGATGTGGAGTAATAGATGATGTGGGTGGCCGACTCTTAGAACAGGTAGTTCACAAGTTTCTTTATTTTTTACTTGTGGTTTCCCCTCTTCAGTTCTTTTTCTCATTCTTCTACCCAACCTCTCATTTGCATTTTTCCTCTTCACACCATGAGGTTGTTCTCCCCCATGAACAGCCTCCCCACTCTGCCTAGGAACTCTAGACACCTCACAATGCTCACCACTCTTGGTAGAATCAGGGGAAGAGACTACTGGTTTAGGTAGTCCCATTGATTCACAGTACTCACTCAAGAACCTATTTGATGCTTTTACAAGTGCAAGTAAGTAACTTGGTAATGGTAAAGGGGAACATGTACCTCATGAGTCAGAACAGGAATTGCAGGAACAACTTTCATTGCCCCTTTGGTGAAGGTTTGAAAGAATCTTTGAAAGGGTGTATAGTTGCAAGTAGACTTCTTCAAAACTGCAGTCTTGAGTTCATCAAAAATAAGTGAAGCATAATCATAATGCTTGTTAAATGCTACTCCATGAAAAATTATTCTCCCATTTGTTGATGCTTGATCCAGACTTGAGCTTTTACCAGATAGACAAGTGTTCAGAATTGTGAATAGGCAATACCAGATAGGGGGTAAACACTTTCTTCTGAATGAGCTTAATGCATTGAGTTGCTTAGAGTATCCTAACTTCATAAAGTCTGAAATCATCTCAGAAGATGATGGAATAGGATCAAATGAAGTTTTCCCAACAACTTCATCCTCCTTAGGAAGAAAATGTATACTTTTAATGTCTTCAACAGAAATGCAGACTCTGTAGCCATGAACATATGAAGAGATGTCATCTGATTCTTCATCAACTTCTGCGTGAAACCACCATTGTTGCAGATAAGAAGCAGGGACCAAAATTTTTTTGGATAGCAAGGTTCGAAGTGGATGTTTCTTCAGAATTTCAATTAGGATAATTTGATCTTCATTGAAATCAGTAGAATTTAGATTCAGGGCGCAGTTGTTCTTCTTGATTTGAAGTAGTTTCTCTTCAGGTACATATAGTTTGGACAAATCAGGACCATCACTGCTCTGTGCACGTGATTAAGAGTCAGCAACACCAACATTTGACTCAAAAGCCACTTCAATAGGCTCGATTTGAGTTTCCCCAATTTTGTCAGTTTGCGGGTTAGGGTTAGGCTTTGATTTGGGATTTGGATTTGAAGGACCAGCTTCAGAAATCACAGTAGTAGCAGTGTCTTTTAAAATCTGTTCATCATCTAGATTGATCTCCATCGATCCAACCATTATCTTCTTAGGAACTATTTTGAATGAATAATTGCTTGATGATCCATTACTGTCACTGAAACGAGATTTTGCAGATTGAACATTGGAAGTCGACATAGTTGAAAATGAGGAGAAACTTGAGTTTGAATGAAAATCAATGAACAGTGAAAGATTTCGGAGGAAAGATTGGTAGAAAGTGAAGACGAAGAAGAAATCATGGATTATAAATGACTGAATAATCGTGGACGGACATGTGGCCAAAAGTAAGAGTGATTAGAGTAGTAATCATCATTTATTCAGATAAATGAACCTTTTAATCGACGTGCTTAAGGATTAGCCAATGAAATTAAAACACGTGGCACACGATTAGTCTTTATAATGGGAAGAAAAATTCTGAGAACAAGTTCAAAAAATTTCAGAAGAAGTTCAGAACTTCTGAGAATAAGTTCAGAAGTTTGAATGAAATGATTCAAAAATACTTCAGAACTTTCTAAATAAGTTCAGAACTTGACTTGAAATATTTCAAAATCACAAAAATCATTTAAAACTACAAACTTCTGAAAAATGTAAAACATTTGAATAATTCAGAAGTAGGTTTGAATAATATGAAAAACAGTTTATCTTCAGAAGTTTGTCCAGATTCTTCAGAAGTGTACAATTTAATGTGTTATCCTCCATTTCAGATCTTGAATGTTATAGAGAAGCGGGAAAGACTTGAATTTGAGTTTAACTCCCCCTTGAATCAAGAAACATTATGATTCTCCCCCTTAAACAATGCTAGACATCAAAATTGTTAGAAATAAAAGATAGAGAAATGAAAAAAAAAATTGCAAGTATTATAAGACAATCAGTTTGTTTGAAAAAATTATGCCTCTGAGTTAGAAAAAATAAAGTTCTGAAAACTTAACTACAGAAACTCTGAAGGTAAGATTTATCAGAAATTTGAGGAAATAAAATCAGAACATAAATTTTTTTAAATTTGAATTGATGCTTAATACTTACACAGACATATTCATCATACCCAATTTACTTACCAAAAAATTAAAACGTTTTTCATCAAGTGTTTTGGTAAATAAATCAGCTAATTGATAATCAGTCTGAACAAAAAACATTTCAATATTACCTTTTTCAATATTACCTTTGCAACCACCATGATCTACATCTGTGAAAGTTGTTAGCTCAAAACCAGAATCCTTTGGATACCAAAGTCCCAATGAAGGAGAACCTTTTAGAAATCTAAGGATTCTTTTAGCAGCAAGAAGATGAGATTCCTTAGGATTAGCTTGATATCTAGCACAAATACATGTAGCAAACATTATATTAGGTCTACTAGCTGTTAAGTAAAGCAAAGATCCAATAATGCCTCTGTACTTTTTCTGATCAACAGATTTTCCATTCAAATCAGGTTCTAATTTTGTTGTAGTGGCCATTGGAGTTTGAATACTAGAACAGTCAGCCATGTCAAACTTCTTAAGTAAATCAGAGATATACTTAGATTGATTAATGAATATGCCAGTTGGTAGTTGTTTTACTTGAAGACCAAGAAAAAATGTTAACTCTCCCATCATACTCATTTCAAATTCAGTTTGCATGATTTTCTTAAAATTTCTGCAAAATTTTGGATTTGTAGAAGCAAATATAATATCATCTACATATATTTGTATTAAGATCATATCATCACCTTGCTTTTTCAGGAATAAAGTTGTATCAACAGTACCTCTTTTGAACTTGGAATTCAGAAGAAAAGTTGTGAGAGTGTCATACCATGCTCTTGGTGCTTGTTTAAGTCCATATAAGGCTTTGTCCAAAATGTAAACATGATCTGGAAATTCTTTGCTTACAAAGCTTTCTGATTGTTCAACATATACTTCTTCATGAAGAATTCCATTCAGAAATGCACATTAACATCCATTTGAAACACTTTCATGTTTTTGTGAGCAGTATATGCAAGAAAGATTCTGATAGCTTCTAGCCTTGCAACAGGAGCAAAAGTTTCATCATAATCAATGCCCTCTTGTTGACAATACCCCTTAGCTACAAGTCTTGCTTTGTTTCTCAAAACAATCCCATGTTCATCCTTTTTATTTCTGAAAACCCATTTGGTGCCAATGATTGATTTACCTTTTGGTTTTGGAATCAATCTCGAGACTTTATTTCATTCAAATTGATTTAGCTCATTTTGCATAGCTAAAACCCAGTCTGGATCTTGAAGGGCTTCATATGGCTTTTTGGGTTCTATACTGCATAAAAAATTCACATATAAACAAATTCATTTGATGTGGCTGATCTTGTTTCACCTTTTGATGCATCACCAATAATCTGATGAATTGGATGACTTGATGTCCATTTGTTCACATTTGGCAATGGTTGAACAGATGAAACATTGTTAAATGAATCATAATCATCAATGATTGCTTGAGTTTCAGTATCATGATTGATAGCTGAATGTAGATTTGAAGTCTCCCCCTCAAATTGAACATTTTGTACTGGTTCAGAAATAATAGGCATAGGTTCAGAAACAGGGACAACAGGTTCAGAAATGACTTGTACTGTTTCTGAAATAACTTGTACAGGTTCAGAATTAGGAAATTCTGAATTTAAGGTTGAGATTGGTGGTCAAGAAATATTTGATATCATATGTTCTGTAAATTCTTATGCTAGAATATGTCTGAGTAAAGAAGGAATTTGATAATCTGCAGAAACATTCACAGAAATATCAAATAAGTCTTGACAAAAGGTATCTAAATTTGATTTAAGTAAAGTTTGAGATTCAGAAGTGTGATTTGTCTTGCTGTTTTCTGAATCCAAAATCTCAGAAACTTGGTTAAGCTTGAGTTCTGAACTGTATTATTCAGAAGTCATTGTTGGCTCATGATATCTAATATTTGAAGTCTCAATGATTCTTTGTGTTCCTTTGATAGGTACTCTGTATACTTTTGATCTTTGAGAATAGCCAACAAAGATACCAGCTGTACCCTTAGGTGCAAATTTATCCAGATGTTGTGTATCATTCAGAAGAAAACATCTGCAACCAAATTTTTTAAAATAATCAATAGAGGGTTTTCTTTGCTTAATAATTTCATAAGGAGTTTTAAGTAGTTTTCTATTCAGAATTGTCCTGTTCTGAGTAAAACATACAGTTGCAATTGCTTCTGCCCATAGAGATAAAGGAAGTTCAGAATATGCCAGCATCGTCCTTGCAGCTTCTACCAAAGTTCTGTTTTTCCTTTCAACAACACCATTCTGTTGGGGAGTTCTGGCAGCGGAAAAATTATGTGATATACCAACGGATTCCAAAAAATTCTGAAGTGTAGAATTTGTAAATGTTGTGCCATTATCACTTCTGATCTTTTGAACTGGTAGTTGAAGAAGAACTTGGATTTTCTTCAGAAAAGGAATGAGTCTTTCAGAAGTATCAGATTTGAGTCTTATGAATTCAACCCAAGTATATCTTGAATATTCATCTACAATCACAAGAATATACTTCTTTCCACCATTCTTTGAGTCTTCATTGGTCCACACAAATCCATATGTAGCATTTCAAGTGGAGCTTTACATGAAGATAGCATTTTCAGAGGACGGGAGCTTCTTTTGATCTTCCCTAGTTCACATGCAGAGCATAAAGAACTCTTTTCAAATATGATCTTTGGTAGTCCTCTTACAGAGTTGTATCTTTTCAGTTCAGAAATGGCTTTGAAGTTCAGATGTGACATTCTTCTATGCCAAAGCCAACTATCATTTCTCATAGTTGTGGAAATGTAACAAACTCCTTGTAATTGACCATTTGAAGTGAAAGTTGTAGTATAGATATCTCCATCTCTATAAGCAGTTAACTCATTTTTGTTTGTTGAACTCAGAAAATGACAATAGTCTATATCAAAATTTACCTTCCAATATTTGTCACAGAATTGACTTATACTGAAGAGATTATGTTTAAGACCTTCCACATAGAAAACCTTCATTACTTTAACATCTCCTTTGGAAAAAGTTCTATATCCTCTCACATAACCTTTTGCATTGTTTCCAAAGCTAACCGTTCCTCCATATCTTTCATGATAATCAGTTAAAAGTTCCTTGAAATGTGTCATGTGTCTTGAACATCCAGAATCTAAGACCCACACATGACATATCTGCAAAAATGATTATTGAGATTTAGGTACCCACTTAAGAATGGGTCCTGTGAGATTAGTCAAAAACTTTGAATTTCTGAACTTTGACTTAATCTTCTAAAAGTCAGAAGTTTGTTCAGAATTTTTTAATTTGTCATTTTTAGTGCTATTTTGAAGTTTCTTTTTATTTTTATATTTGTTTGCCAATGTAGCTGAAAATTTCTGAATTGATTTCTCAAGAGTTGTCTTATTTGTTTTGGAGTTCAGATGAAAATTATGATGACCATAGTTAATGCAGTGAATATGATTCTTCAAAATATTTAATAAAGCAATAGATGAACAAGAATCAACATTGTTTGATTTGTCAACAATAGTTCTTTTATTCACTTTATTAATCTTTGGTACATCAATTTTCTTTGAATTTGAAAAACTATCTAATTTGTCAGTCTTTGATAGTCTTTCTCCTTTCTTTCTCCAAACTAAAGTGAATAGCTCTGTAAAAGATAAGAAATGAGGATTAGTATAAGAAATTATTTTACTTACTTTAGTTTTAACTTCAGATTTAGGATTGGAATTATGAACTTTAGAAGTTGTATTTGAACATTGTCATTTTTCAAACTTTTTAACTCTGGTTACAAAGTCAGATGATGATATAGAAGATAAAGAAGTTTTTGTGGATATAGGAGTATCATTTGATGAAGTAGAAGAAATTTCAGTTTTCAGAAATTCTGATTTCAGAAAAACAGTATTAAATTTGTCAGAAGGTACTTTTGGTGCTTCAGATTTTAAAATTTCTCCTTCAGTCATTTTTTATTGTAATTTATATACCAAATATCCATCTTTATCAATAATTTGAACCATAGGATCTTCATCATCTTCTGAATCTGAAGCATTCATTAAATCTGAGAACTTATCTTGAGTCATGTTAGATGCAAAAGATTTTTGATTTAAAATGTTTTCAGACTCATCATCAGAATTATCAAAAATAATTTCTGAATTCTCAATTTTATCTTGTAGAGATTCAACATCTGAGAATTCATCATATTTTTCTTCATGTTCTGATTTATTATCAAAATTATCTACTTTTAGAATTCAGATAAACTTTCAGAAGTGAGTTCAGAAGATAATTCAGAAATTTTATCAGTTTTAATAGATGGTTCAGATTTTCCTTCAGAAACAGTTTTTGATTCAAAAGTAAGTTCAGAAATGTTTATAATGTTTTTATGCATTACTTCTGTTTTAGAAATCGTCTCTGTTTTACCAGAATTAAGAGATTTTTCATTAGAAAATAGAGTCTCTGATTTTACAAAAGGAATTCTTTCAGGCAAAGATAGATTAACAGATTTGGATATGACACATGTGTTAGTTTCATTTAAAATTTTCGTTTTTTAATAATCATAAAGATTTGCAGTTGCTTTTTTTAGAATTTGACTTTCATTATATCTCAATCCTGCCTTTATATTGTAAAATTTTGAGTTATGAGCCTGGTTTTTCAAAATATTCAGAGTCTGTTCAGTTTGTCCTCTTTTAAAGTTCAGCTCTTCCAATTCCTTAATCTTTTTGTAAAGATCAAGTCTTTCTTGATTCAAAAAGTTCATTTTAACATTCAGAATTTCTTTTTCAGATTTTTCATTTATGATATCTTTTTGTAAACTTTCCATCTTTTCTTTTAACAATAATTTTTCTTCAGAAATTTTTTCAAGAGTTTGTTCAGCTTCTTGGCAATTTTGTTTATAGATTTAAGTTTCAGCTCTAAATTGATTTACCAACATTCTTTCACCTTTAATTCTGTTTCTGAGATTTTCAAATTCAGAAAACACATTCTGAACTTGATTTTGCATTTCAGAATCTCCAGAAAGTTGTTCAGAATTTGGTTCAGAAAAGTAATCTATTTTAGAATTTAGTTCAGAAGATGAAGAAATTACCTCATAATCATGTGCATTTTTATCTTCTGGATCCATTTGGCACATATAGCAGTTTGATGCATAGTGAGCTACTTCTTCATCATATTCACCATCGCTCCAGTTTAACCAATCCTCTTCATATTTGGTAACCAAAGCTGGATTAAGCTCCTTCTTCTTAGCAAGAAGATGTTTTTTCTCATAGTAGCCTGAGTTTTTTACGTTGGGCATTTTGCACTGTCTTGCATAATGACCAGGCTTACCACAATTAAAGCATCTTGCTGGTTCAGATGTCTTAGTTTGACCAGCATCTTGACTTTTCTTGAGACCAACTTCAGATTTTGGTTTATTCTGATATTTTTGATTATATCTTTGAGTAAATTGCCTTGTCATAAAAGCAATATTATCAGAAATTCTCTTAAGTTCTTCATCTGATTCATCCCCATCACACAAATTTCTTTCTGGGAAAGAGATCTTTCAGCTTTTGCTCTTAGCAGAAATGGTCATAGAATTATTATAATTCTTGCTCAACAAGGCTACTGTTTCATTTGCCTTCTTTTGTTAATTCTCTCTAGTCTTGATTTTGTCTTCTTGTTGAAACATAATGCCATAGACATCATGAATGGTTTTTCTAGAAAGATTTCTAGTAACCATGTTGTCAAAAAAACTTGACCATTCATTACCCAAGTTGTTCAGAAATTTATTGTTTATCTCAGAGTTTGATTTCTGAACACCATTTCTTCTCAGATCATTCAGGATATTGTTGAATCTATGATAAGTCTCTGTAATAGATTCATTTTCTTTATACCTGAAGTTTTCATAAGTACCCTCACATATATTCAATCTTTGTGCTTGGGCCTTTGTACTACCCCGCATTTGAGCTTCAACCTCATCCCACATGGCTTTGGCAGATGTTAAACTATCTACCCTATGGAATGTCTCATTTGAAATGGCCATTGTAAGAAGAGTTAATGCCCTTTCGTCAATTTTAGCTTGAGCTTTCTCAGCAGTACTGTACATACCTGGGCTTTTCTTGATTCTCGATGTAGGTATCTCAAGAGTTAACTTAGTTCTTGGTACTGATGGTATTTCCACATAGACCTCTAGAGGACCATTTATGATCGATTGCATTAAAGCTTCATCGATATTATCGAAGAATTGAATCATCATGATTCGCCACTGATGATATTCACCCAAAAACAGAGTTGGTGGTTTAGTTTCTAATCCGATGGAGACGATTTCTTTTGACATCTTTGATTTGAAATAGATCGATAATTCACCTGAAATTGTTGAATTTATCATTCAAGAAAATATAGAACTGTCAGATCTGACAAGTTCTTCTCTGAATGTCAAGAATAGATGAATTGGCTCTGATACCAACTGTTAAGTCCCAAACAATCAAGAATGTAGAAAGATTTCAGAGATTTTGCTCTTAGCAGAAATGGTCATAGAATTATTATACTTCTTGCTTAACAAAAATACTGTTTCATTTGCCTTCTTTTGTTCATTCTGTCTAATTTTGATTTTGTCTTCTTGTTGAAACAGAATGCCATAGACATCATGAATAGATTTTCTAGAAAGATTTCTAGTAACCACGTTGTTAGAGAAACTTGACCATTCATTACCCAAGTTGTTCAGAAATTTATTGTTTATCTCAGAGTTCGATTTCTGAAGACCATTTCTTCTCAGATCATTCAGGATATTGTTGAATCTATGATAAGTCTCTGTAATAGATTCATTTTCTTTATACCTGAAATTTTCATAAGTACCCACACAGATATTCAATCTTTGTGCTTGGGCCTTTGTACTACCCTGCATTTGAGCTTCAACCTCATTCCACATGGCTTTGGCAGATGTTAAACTAGCTACCCTATTGAATACCTCATTTGGAATGGCCATTGTAAGAAGAGTTAATGCCCTTTTGTCAATTTTAGCTTGAGCTTTCTCAGCAGTACTGTACATACCTGGGCTTTTCTTGATTCTCGATGCAGGTATCTCAGGAGTTGACTTAGTTCTTGGTACTGATGGTATTTCCACATAGACCTCCAGAGGGCCATTTATGATCGATTGCATTAAAGCTTCATCCATATTATCTAAGAATTGAATCATCCGGGTGGTTTAGTTTCTGATCCGATGGAGACGATTTCTTTCGACGTCTTTGATTTGAAATAGATCGAGAATTCACCTGAAATTGAATCTTGAATTTATCAATCAAGAAAATCAAGAACTATCAGATCTGACAAGTTCTTTTCTAAATGTCAAGAATAGATGAATTCGTTCTGATACCAATTGTTAGATCCCAAATAATCAAGAACGTAGAAAGATTAAAGAACAAGAACAAGAACTGGATCACTGAAGTTGTATGTAGTATTGATTATTGTACTGTATTAAAATATGTGTTTCTTTACAAGCTCTATCTATCAACGTTAGTTATAACAACCTATAAAACTATCTATTTATATACAAATGGAAATGCTAAAGTTACAGTACAAAAATAATAGACATGTTCAGAACTGCTTCTGAACATCTTCAGAACTTCTTCAGAAGTGTCTTCAGAATCCTCTTCAGAACTTGTTCAGAATCTTCAGAACTACTGAAGTAGCCACTTCAGAAGTTATGCCTTAGGCTTTACTTCACTTGTCTTCAGACTTCTGAATCTTTCTTTTCAGAACCTAGTCTTCTTTTGAAGCTACTTCTGATATCTATCATTTGGTATTCTTTATACCAAACTCTGGTTTATACATTTTGTATTAAACCATGATTTTTCTATTTGGTGTTCCCATCAATGCTACAGAAATGGCCTCTTCAAGCAAGGTTGCTGAAACTATCCACGTCACTGACACTTTGGTTGATGCTGCGGTTTGCCACTTTCCATTGGAACAAGCAACATTCAAACGCTGCAACTATCTTGCCCTGGTGGACATCCCTGCAGAGCGTCCACAATTCGCTGAGGGTGCAACATTCATCAAGGCTTGCCCGCTGATGTATGCCTTTGTTCACAACCCTGTTGGCATCTCCTCTCACCTACAAGCCTTGTGCTACACGGCTCACTGTACCACCTGCACCACTGATAAGGGAAATGAACTCCCTGCAATTGGTTTTTCCATCCCCACTCTTGGCCACTTCGCCTTCACTGTTGGATTCTTGAGGCAGGCTCTTCGCCTCTCTGCTCGTGGCAAGAATGAAAAGTGGGCCAGTGAACCCTCAAAGCAGCAAATCGACTCTTTCTTGGACTCCATTGGCTATGCATGGGAAAACACCTCTCTGAAGACTGTCGGCTCCAAGCTGGAGAAGAAACGCTTGCCTGCTCGCTGGCAATATAGCTTCACTCAGGTCATTTAGTGCCTGGGATCCAAGACTGGCTCGTATGATCAGGCCAACAAGCACTTTCAAGACATGGGCTTCGCTCTCTGCATGGGCTACAAGCTGAACTTTGCTGACTATATCTTCAGTGATATGTACAACAGGGTGAAAGATGCAAACAGGCACTCCGTCATCCCCTACCCAAGATTCTTCACAACCATCTTGGAGCATGCCTTCGGAGATGAGTATCCTAAGGCGGTCAACCACTCTTTCTCAATGGTGGGAAAGAAATCCCTGGACATTGAGGAACGTCCAGGCGATGCTCCCTTTACCCCGTACATGCTGAAGATAATAGGAGCCCTTGCTTCAGTGTCTAGCTCACTGACAAACCCATCAATGAGTATCCCTGACACTTCTGCCCCCATGAGAAAACAACCAACCGATGGTCATAAAAAGACCATCGCAACCAAACCAAAGAAGCCAAGGATGGTGGTCTCTCAAAAGACCACCCTCTCAGATTCTGGTGTACTACCAACACCATCAGCTGCCCCAGCTACTTCAACGGTTTTCTCTTCCGTTGTTGCTTCTTCAGCACTACCACCACCTTCAGCGACTACGGTCACTGAAAGTGTATTAGTCAGCTCCGCTGAAGCTGTATCAGGTAATACTTTCACAGCCTTCTACTCTTCTTCTATCCCCTCTTCTTTGGTCCTCACATCAACAAATGATTCAGAGATAGTTGTACCTATCTCTAATGATGCTGAATTGCACGCACTCCAAACCTCAGTGTTGTTTAGACACTCTGACTTTTGGAAGGCCAGTATCAGAGGACCTCAGCATGTCTCTCACAGGCATTCTAAGACACTGGCTAGTGATCCTCATGACACTACCTCTACACAAGTGGTCCCTTAGAGTAATCCTCATGATGCTCTCAAGGTTTATAATATGCCTTCTCATCCGTCATCTAACTCGGAGCTCTTTTTGGCTGCTCTGTCTCTGTTGTCACCAGGTGTCGCTCCTCTCTTCACTACAGCGACAATAATAACTGCCACCACCACTGCTGCTACTACTCCTCTCAGCAAGGATAAAGGGAAGTCTCCTCAGCAACCACGGACATCTGCCAAGCTCATGGATGTCAAAACAGAGAACACTGCTCCCAAACTCCCTTCCTACACTGCTGAGCTTCCTCCCATTGTTCTTCCTAGTCTTACATTCCCTGCCACTGACTTTCTCTCATTCTCCTCTCTGCTCTAATCTCTGAACCACCCACATATCCTTTTTTTTCACCACCAAATTTTGGCTCTGACAAATCTCTTTCTCCCTCTCCTTCTCTCAATGAGCCCAGTCCCCCAAAGGACTCCACTTTTGTGAAGGAACCTTCTTCTAAAGAGCAGTTTATGTACATTTTTTAAACTGACTCTGAAGAAGAAGAAGACCTCATTCCTAGAAGGCGTCGCGATCAGAGACCTATCATAAGCGAACCTAAAGAAGAAGAAAGGCGAATAAGCTTCTTGAGGGAACTCGAAGCAAACAGAATAAAAGTACCATATGTTGAACCACTGAACGTTGTACCAATAAGCATGGTGGATGATTTTTATTTTCTGTCAAAGGAAGAGAGAGCTCTGGTACTTGAAGCTCAAAGGATCAGGGACGAGAAGATCAAGCAAACAGAAAGTGATCTTGCTCTTGCAAGAAAATTTCTCAGGGAAGATGCTGCAAAAGACAAAGCGACCAAGAAGCAACTAGAGAAAAGTGAAAGGGTCACTGAAGCTTAAGCACAGAGAGAACTTGCACAAGAAAACCTGAACGTAGATCCAATTCTTGCTCAAGAGAAAATTCTAAGTGCACTATCCGCTGAAGCCACACGTCAGAGAAAAGAAAGCTTCACTGGTGCACTGAAAGATTCAAGCTTCGAAGATCTGACTCTAAGATCATTTATGCAACTATCGAAGGACAACCTTCCAAAAGAAGAGGTCTGAAGGTATACGTACAAATGACTAGAACTATCAGAACGGAGAAAGAAGAAGCCAAGTTCTTAAAGATCTATGGACACACTGAATGGCTAGAAATCAGAGATGCCATTCAGGGATCCAAATTAAAATTCAAGGACGTAGTGGAAGAAATGTTGGATCAGTTGCTGCAAAGGATGTCTCAATACGTCTAAATTCCTCCTCTCCCTGAGCCAATCAAGAAAAGAAGATCAACTGCCGAAGGAGGTTCAAGTTCTAAAAACGAATATGAAACCAAATTCGATCTTGAAAGCATTCTCTGTCACATGCAGATCCCTGATATTTCAATACTGAACACCTCTCTCCCTGAAGATCGTGTCTATGAAGAAAATGATGTCATCTCTTTCCGTGAACCAGGCATGATCTTCATGGACAATGAAAGACTTCATGGATTCTTCAGAAACCAAGAAGTATACAAAGCTCCATCTTCTTTCATCAAGATCATGTATTGTCACTGCTGGTCGAATGATCCGCTGATGATCAGACAGAAGATGATCCATGGAAAGGAGTTACAAAGAAGACACGAAAGTCTAAACTGACTAGTCATTAGCTTTCCTTTCCTTGGTAATAGTTCTTCAGTGTATAAGTACTTTACCTTATTGTTGTAATTTCATTTTATGTAAGTTGATTATTAATGAAATTCAACAAAGTACTTTACCCCATCTATGTACTGAAAAGATCCCTGAAAACAGTAAATGGGATAACGAACATAAGAGTTCTAATTTCTTTAACAACTTTTACTCACTGATTTTTCACTCTGAAAATTTAATCAGTGAATGTACTTTATGCTTATTTACTTGTAAAAATTGTGCTTTCATATCCTTATAAATGAAACTCAATTCAGATAGTAGACTAGCTGAAAAAGACTTTATAGATTAGTACTTAGAAATTTTATTTTAAATATTTCTTAAGTCCTTACTAGTCTCTTAAAGGAATTATCCTATGTTACTTAATCATAATCAAATAGGGGGAGATTGTTGATCATAACTCCTCTCAGTGATTTGATTATGATTCCTTTTACACTTAGTGAAATTCCTTGTTTAAGTTTAAGTTGAAATTCAGCGATAAGCATACGCTGACTGCCATCAGCGATCGCTGAAGATCAAGGAACCTTAAGCTTATATCTGAAGATCTGAAGATCAGCGATCACACCAAATAACCATTCAGCGAAAGTCGAAGACCAAGCTGAAGAGAGAGATAATCCGCTAAGTGACCTGAAGCGGTTCAACGATAGCAAAGATTATCTATCTAAAGTGTGAAGTCTTGTGAAGCCTCAGCGACACTGAAAGTTCATCCTTGAAGATTCGGTCTCAGCGATCAAGTGAAGCTTCTCATACAAGATTAACGTTGACCTTGTCCTCAATGCACAAAAGACAAACCCTATACTGTGTCAGAGAAGGACGTACGGATTGTCTCTTATGTACCCATCACATATGATATGGTACTGTTCAAATGCGGCCAAAAACATGGTTGTGTTCTGAGCAAAGGACAAGTCTCCTATGGATGCTTACCACGTGGCATATACCTTTTGTCTTGCATTAAGTGCAAACGTGTATAAATAAGATAAAGATATCTTCTTCATCTGTGTGCATGCTACTTTCTTTCTTCAACCTTCTCAACTCTATCTTACTTCCTTCTTGTGCATCAATCTTAGTGATTTCTTAGTTACAATAGAATAGGTTAAAACTTGTTCTAATTCCGCTTGTAACTGTAAATTTGTTTATGCAATATAAACTCATTTAAAATCTAAAAATCTGTGTGTTTGTATTCAACCCCCCCCCCCTTCTACAAACTGTTTCTATATCCGAGAACTCTTGTAGACTCCTTAGGGACCAACAGGTATAAATAAGATGAAGTTCTCTTCTTCATCTTCATGCATGCTACTTTCTATTTTCTCAAACCTCTGCCTCTTTTCTTTCTCATTTCCTTGTGCATCAAACTGTGTGATTTCTTAAGTTACAATAAAATAGGTTTTCTATTTGTTCTTATTCCGCTTGTAACTGTAAATTTGTTTATTCAATATAAACTAATTTAAAAACAAAAAATATGTGTGTTTGTATTCAACCCCCCCCCCCCTTCTACAAACTGTTTCTATATCCTTGAACTCTTGTAGACTCCTTTAGGACCAACAAGTGGTATCAGAGCAGTGTTTCTTGCTTATTTTTAAAATACCTGTTTACAAAGCTATTTTAAAATGACTAATACTAATAGAAACTATATTGATAATGGATCTTTAGCTAAACCTCCTAGGTTTAGCCGTGATAACTTTCCATTATGGAAGGAAAGAATGACTCTATTCCTAGAAGGTTCAGATCCTAAGATCCCCTACTATATAGAGAATGGACCATTTATTCCTACAACTCTGGTCGTTGGTGTTCCTGCCACCACTACCACACCAGCCATCACAGAAAGGAAGATTGTTAAAACTCCAGATCGATGGACTGAAGAAGAGAAAAAGGAAGTAGCTATAGATTCTAAAGCTAGATACATAATAGTAATGTCTTTACCAGATGAAGTCTATCATTCTGTAATGAAGATGAGAACATTAAAGCCATGTGGGACACTTTATGTATTCAATATGAAGGAACTGTTGAAGTTCAAATCACTAGATGTATAAATTTGGTAAGACAATATGAAAGTTTTATGCACTTAAAAGGTGAAACTCTTTCTCAAATTCACCAAAGGTTTAATTGTCTCTTGATTTATATGAAAACTGTCAACAGAGAATATTCTAATGCTGAAATACTGACAAAATTCATGGAGGCACTACCTGAACAATGGGGAGTGTACAAAAGTATTTCTTTGGCACTAGTGACTTCAAAGGTAGATCATTCAATACAAGTTTCTTCTTCTATCACCCCTATCACTGAATTAAATCAAACTAATTCAGAAGAACTCATTGACGCTGACATCTCTGAGTTTGATAACTCTCTCGCTCTTCTAACTAACAATTTTAGAAGATTTGCTAGAAAGAGCAACTTTCGAAAAACTCCTGCTATCACCGACTCTGATAAGTCAAAAACTCTGCCCTCTGAAAAAGCATCTGGTATATGCTATAACTGTCAGCGAAAGGGCCACTTTGCAAGTGAGTGTAGATCTAAGAAAGTAGCTGCACCCACCACCTCTCAGAACTCTGATAAAAAGGAAAAATATTCTAAGTTGAAGAATAAATACAGAGATCTGAAAAAGAACCAGCAAAAAGGCAAAGGTCTAATTGCTGAAGAAGTTGATTGGGATCAAGAAGACGATTGGACCAAAACCTCTGATGAATCAGGCTCCGATGAAGAAGATCTTTCCTTCCTCTGCCTAATGGCCAGAATCGAGGAAGTTGAAGAAGTCTCTGAAACATCATCCTTAGAGTTTCCTTCAACTCAGGTAAACATTCTTACAAACTCTTCTATACCTGAAAGTGATAACCTGTCCGCTCCCGATGTTATGACTGTTGATTTTTACAATGCTCTAAATGGAAAGATCAAAGTTGAACAAATCAATATTGATCTTTCTGAACAATTGAAAAATTGTCACTTAAAAATCAAAGAACTTACAGAGATTGAAGAAACTCTAAAAGATCAAGTCTTTGTAAATCAAACAATAAGCATTGAGAGACAACAAGCTATCACTGAAAGGGAATAGGCTATAGTTGATCTCAAGGCTGAAAAAGCTACAATTGAAGGATGGTGCAAGGCTTCAGATAAAGTCAGTGAGATCATCAATGCCCAGATCCCTATGAAAGTCAAAAGTGGGTTAGGATATAACCCTGACAAAGAAGAATCATAGAATGATCGTTCCATGTTAAATTTCGGAATGTTTGTTTCCTCAATTCCTGATCCTTCTTCTCAAAAACCTCATCTGAATAAGAAGCTGCATGTCTCTAAATCTAATGATTCTAAGAAAATGATTAAGAACAAGTTTCTTGACCACGCTCCCAAAATGAAAAACTTTCAAAAACAGAAAAAGAACTCCTCTGTTCCCTCAGTGAATCATCCTAAAACTGGGAAGAAAATCCCTGGATCCATTTAGAGATCAACACCCAAAATTTAGATAGACCTCATATCTGTCCCTGAAAACATTGTTATACCCGCAAGGACATTAGACAAAGAAATTCTTGGTTCTGCTCCTGAAAATGTTTCTTCTTGCTCTTTGAACTCTTTCAATTCCAAACCTGCTTATAAATATAGGAAATGCTATCACTGTGGTGAAACTACCCACATTGCCAGCAAATGTCCTAATGGTACCAAAGCTGAGAAATTAACTCATGGAAAGAAAGTAGCTCAAGCTGAAAAATCAGCGAGAGTAAAATCCACCAAGATTGGTAAAACTTCCAAGGTGAAGATATCCACTGAAACAAATTCTTCAGCTAGTAGCTCTTCCGCCACACCTTCCACTAACACAGCAGGACCCATAGTAATATGGGTGTTAGGACCCAAACAATCAAGATATCAATATATGAAAAGATTATGACAGGAATGATAATAGCCAAATGTAATATGTATTGATTGAATGTACTGTATGCATAATATATCTTTACAAGGTATATGAAAACGTTAATTGTAACAATCTAACTAACTATCTATTTATACATACAATAGAAAGACTAAAGTGACAAGACATTCATAACAGACAAGTTCAGAATGGGTTCTGAACTCCTTCAGAACTTCTTCAGATGTGTCTTCAGAACTTCTTCAGAATCTCT